>CAXKWD010000012.1:25870297-27118790 GCA_964059195.1 Ectobius pallidus | reverse complement strand
CTTGTGAGGTCCACTCTACGTCGTTATTATTGTCCTCGTCTAAAATATCATCATTCTATAATTCTTCAAAATATTGTTTCCATCTTGTTAAATCATTCTGTTTAACCTTTATAGTTTAATTTACTTCCATTTTTCTACTCCTAACCACTTTCCACACTTTTCGTTGAGCACCATATAAATCTGATTCCATTCCTTTTGTGAATTTTTCCCAATAAGATTCTTCTATTTGTTTTATCTTGGCATTTACTAATTTTCTTATCCTTTTATATCCTTTTCTATCTTCCGGCAGTCGTGTACCTTTAAATTTTAGAAAGGCTTCCTTCTTTTCGTCTGCCAATCGTTTTCTCTTATGTTATTCTTAAATGTTTTCAATCTTGCTCAAAGATAAAAGTTTGCCTGTTTCAAAATAAATTCACGCCTGAAAAGTGTTTTTATTTCAAATTTTATGTCAAACCAAAATTAAAAAAAAACCTTTATTACGTAGGAAACAAATATCATTTGAAATTAATATAGGAACTGGGTTCAGCCACTAGCAGAAGCATTTTCAGAGCCGACCTAATATTTACTTAAGCATCTCTCTTCCTTACGTCCACATTCCTTGATTTTCAGGGAAGTTAAAAATCTGTGATTTGGCACATATAGTGGGCCTGTACTTTTAGAAAATGAAATTTCTAGTTTTCGTGACTTCAGTTAAATGCACCTATATACTTTTGCTAAGCGATTTATCGCTATTCCATTCTTTAACTTCTAATGGGGACAGTGGATGAAATACTAAATATATTTGTATGCACATTAGTTGGATGGGTAAATATTTGCAGACCTGGAACGGGCCGAAAAGTAATCCAGTATATCTCCCTCTTAAGTAGATACGAGAAATGCGCTAGAGTGAGATAGGGTTACATGTATGGCCAGTTCTAGAGCGGACAATTGCTACCCATCCCGCAATCTAACACATTTGCGCTCTGACTTTAGAACCCTTCCCTAATTGTCCAGAATTATATTATATCGTTGTTAGCCTTTAGTACATAAATTGATTGTCAGCATAAATTGCATGTAATAAAGTATTTTTTATACCTCGATATTTCTCAGTTCCTACAGTTGCAGAATTATACCGCTTATGATAGTGTACCGAAACTGGCTAACCATATTCCCTCATCTCTTCTAGAAAATCAACGTAATTCAATTACGGTGGTTATTATATGATTGGTGTGCATAGATTTGGTTAAACATTTCCATATTCTTTTGAAATTATTTGTCAAATAAAAACCTCACAATCAGAACTGGAATTAATTCAGCTAATGCAATTTCTTATGCGTTGAATGAACAGGATTCATATAATCCAGTCATGCTATCCAGAGAAGCAGGAAAAATGTGTAATGTTTGCTAACGAAAGATGAAATATGATATAAATCACAAAACCTAATGTTTACTAATGCCCTAGTGTGGATAAGAAATTAATTTGTTTTCTAGCAGAAAGTAGAGCAATATTTCAATAATAATGACTTGCAATATTTAAAATTCAAATTATGTTCCAGAAAATTGTACTGCGCGTCCCCAGTGTCAAACTCTTGCGATACTTGAAACACCAAGTGAATTATTACAAAAATCAAAGAAGAAATATCACGGTAGAAACAGAGTTTCATGGAATATATACGGAACATCGATGGAAAGAATTTTTGAATTTCAAGTGGATGAAACATAAATGCGGCAGTCCCATCTCTATAGAATTAATGGGATGTAAAAGAACTCCTGGACCTTGGAAAGTCAAGGAGTATTAATAAAAGCACATCCCTGCCGTTGAGTAAACGTAAAAACCAAACAACCGTCTTACTGGCATCAGGTAATATTTCTTAAACTGTGATTTTAACCCCCCAAACTGTCCAATAATATCACAAGGGTCTCAACATTATATCAGTGTTTCCGTGACCCTTTACCGCGTAAAGGCAATAAATGACGAAGGCCATTGCTGCCTAAGTGAAAATTCAATTTGGATTCTGTTGTAACGAGTAAGTTCCTTTTTTTCGAATACTTAAATCTTTATTTCTGCTGTTTAATACAGATTAATAAATATAAATTCAGAAATAACATTTATGTTGTTCAAATATGTACATTTTCCATACATTTATAAAGGTGAAAAACATGGCAGCTAAAAAGAAAGTTGCACATGCCTATGTTGCTGTCCTCCTTGCTCTTGAGGAAGAGACTTCAGACAACATAGAATAGATTAGAATATATTTAGTTCCTCAGAAGGCTGTCCAAACATATCACAAGGGCCTAAAAGAAGTTGATGACTGTGCTCTCTGTCCTTACACGAAATATCGAAATACACGGCTAGTAAGCAGTCAGTGTAATAGTATATTGCGATACAAGTGCCGTAAGCGGTGCATATGGTTCAAGGAAAGTGTATTTAAATTTCCGAGATCCATTATGCGCTTACGGTACGAGTATTGCATGTTATTTTTTGCACGATGATTATTTATATCAATTTATTTATATTAATTGAGATATTAGGTGAAAATATTATGTTCATACACTATTTAAGATGGATGTTATATTTCATAAAGTGATTCGCATATATTGGTTGTTATGGGGACCGAATATTTGTCCTGTTAAAGTCGCAACACACTGGGGGCCTTGGTTTCGGTCTTCCATAAAGGCTAGTATTATGATGGATTTACTTACGGCACTGGTGCCTTTTTGTAATTTTTACCGCACGGAAATTTCTTTTGTTTTTATAGCAACCAGATTGCGTGCGAGAATGCCATGTTACAATCCACGGCAACAATATTCGTAAGTACCACTAATTAGTTACGTCGTGCAAAAATAGTTTTATTATTCAGTGAATGCAGATAATACTATGTGAAATCTGTGTGACATAAAGTGAAACTCTATAAAAATTTGTTTCTCTTTGATAATTCCTTATTTATGAAGATTATGTCACATTACTGCTGTTTGTATAGAATTATATCATGATGTAGTCAGTAGTTTTGTTAGGAACTCAGCAATGACATATATATGTTACCGGCAATGTGTGAAATCCGGCATTCTATAGAATGCCTAGGTAATGTATAGAATACCTAAAATCGAACGGCAAAGTATGAAATGATTGATATTTTATACATTGCCTTGGCATTGTGTACTTTACCGGATTGTCTACCGGCAAAGTATATAATACGCTTAATCCCGCCAACGGGCCAGGATATTGAAAGAACTTTCACTCAAGTATAAGAACATTACCCGTCATGATATTGAGCTGTACATTCATCTTTGTGAGCCTCGCCAGAAGAGGCAAAAAGGTGTTAAAAAGGTGTTGTGGTCAAGCCAATGGTTTTTTCGCAATTCAATTCCCGTTGTCAGGTCGATCTCATCGATTTTCAGTCCCATCCTGATAAGGAGTACAAGTATATAATGGTCTACCAAGATCATCTCACTAAGTTTGTAGTGCTCAGGGCTCTGAAATCAAAGAGCGGAAGAAGTAGCCTACAACCTCATCGACATATTTACGTTGCTTTGTGCTCCAACGATTCTACAGTCCGATAACGGTAGGGAATTTGCAAATAATGTGGTAAGCGGCCCACCCTGAAGATCGTCCATGGTAAGCCGCGCCACTCACAAAGTCAGAGAAGCGTCGAAAGAGCAAATCAGGACATTGAAAATATGCTGTGTGCTTGGATGCAGGATGAAAAAACTAGCTGCAGGAGTGAGGGACTACGGTTCGTTCAACTTATGAAAAACAGAGCTTTTCATTCTGAGATTAACAGGTCACCATACGAAGCTCTGTTCGGCTGCAAAGCTAGAGTACGTCTCTCGACGTCGTCCCTGCCTGACGACGTTTTACAAGACGTAGAGACTGAGGAAGAGCTGGAAAATATAATAGAGAGCGTAAAAACAATACAACAGCAGAAAGAAAGACGAGATGAATCAATACAAGAGGCACAGCTCCAAGCAGAAGAGATAGATGACAATGCAATCCATGATGGAGGAAACCAAAATAGCGATTAGGCCATGGTTATCGAAGAGCCTTCCATTTCTGTGGTTACCGAAAATCCTTCTTTTTCTTATGTCTGTTGCGTCTGCTTAAAAGAAACGAGCGGTGCTCATACATGTCAAAAGTGTGGCCGAAACGTTCGTGCCATCTGTAGACATTCTCCTAAAGACGATGACGGCGACGAAGTAGAAAGTTATGGGGTTAGCTTTTTGTGCAGTGTTTGCTTCAATATTGAGAAAGGTATCCAAATTAAAATGGGATCGAGATTGAATCTTGAGATACAGGCCAAAAAAATGAAAAGGGATTCTGACAAAAAAATTCCTCCTGTGCCAAAGGGTGCCACTGTGCGACTTCCGATTCCCGACGTCGACAAAGGGCGGGGTGACTCACGCAATCTGTTGGCAGTTGTTATGAACGTGACGGAAGGTGGCTTTTACCGACTTGGAACTGTAGAAGGAATCTTGAAGCAACTCTACGCAAGATCAGAATTCACCGTATGTCCGAAGAACTTAATGAGTATTGAAAACGTTCCTGGCCACGAAATACCTCTCCGATCTGCAGCTACTTCTCAGTCCACAGGAAGCGGCCAAGGATTCGTCAGGTGTATGTGCAAGAGGAAATGCCAAAATATGAGGTGCCTTTTTGTGAAAAAGAAAATTAAGCGTAATTCAAAATGTCATTGTAGCCTTTCCTGCTGTAACAACTAGGTCATGCCAGTTCTGATTTGTGTTTTACCGGTAACAATATTCTGTTGGCATTCATCTTTAAGTCCTGAAATGTACTAGATCAAAATGCCAAAATGTAAATTGTTTTTGTGTGAAGTAGAAAAGTGAGTACTTAATGTAACAAGTAGGCCTACTTCAATCTCAGTTCTGCTTTCGTAGTTTTCCGGTAAGAATATCCTGTGTTTTATTTCGTCGTAGTTTTGTTCTTTCAGTTTCAAATGCGTATTAATTAATAAAGGCTTCTCATCTTGTGCCCATTTAACACTTTGCGTAAATGGTACTGGTCATTCTATATAATGCCTAGGAATTGCATAGAATGCCTAGGCAAAGTATGTAACATTTTCACAAAAAACTTATATTTCATACTTTGCCTAAAACCATCAGGCATTCTATACATTACCTAGGCATTCTATAGAATGCCGGGATTTCACACTTTGCCGGTAACATATACATGAATATCTACAATTTATTGTTGACAGCAAGTTGTATAGTTGTACAATACACTTGACACTTGTTAATGAGGACAAATTGTTTGTTTATGCAACAAAAATCTACCTTTTTTGTATTTACATTCTTTATATATTAATGTCCATTTAATAAAAACCAAATATAAATACACTGAAAGGTCTAGCCTCACCCTGGTGTATTAACCACGTACAGACTGATGGCCAAGTGCATCAACACTGATTAAGATTTGGTTAAACAGTGTTTACTTACACACGTTTAAGATTTTAAACATGATTAAAAAGGAATGTGGTGCACCATTCCTAATTTCTGTTTACTGGGCCGTGTTTAGCTGACGGCTTGTTTAAACACAGAGCATAAAATCGGAAAGCGAGCGTAGTATAATGAACGCGTTCTTTTGTTGACGAAGCCATTACCTAGAGGAAGAAGAAGAAGAAGTTAACAACAAGAAGACACCATGGAGGAGCGAGGATATGCTCTGCTCTGCCTGTGATGTAGGCAAGCATATTATGTATCTGCGAGTCAGTGAGACTATAGCATTACTTACATCATGTATGATTCGAGCTGTAGTTCAGAGCATATTTCCAATGTCCCCTACAACAATATTGAATGATCAGGTAGCATAATACCTCAATACAGTTAGTAGTCGATTCATATCAGAAACAGGATGATTTATTTCTGTTGGGAATTGCAGTACCTGTGAAACTATTTGTTTAGACAGGCGAAATCTCTCCACGAATTTCCTAACGGAAAGTTCGCTGCACTATTAAATTTCTACGCTCATTTTCATTCCGTTCAAGATATTCCAGATATAATAACTCTTTTCAAAGTCATCATCTGCACCTTGTGTTTTCTTTGGCTTTTATAATATTATAAACACTTGAATTTCAAAAATACACTGCCATAGCCTTGTTTTTCTTTTGTTTTACTTTCTTATATTTTAAAAAACATACCGTTTACCATGTTAAGACTTCACTGCCACTACGTTTTATATATATATATATATTTTTTTTTTTTTTGCTTTCAGAATTTTTTAAAAACTGACATACAGTGTTCCGTATAAGACTTTATAGAATTCGCTGCTACGGCTTTGTGTCTGTATTTTTTTCCTTTTGTAATATTTTAAAAACGTAAATACAGTTTACCGTATAATATTTTAAAAATTCACGTCCACTGTCTTTATATAATATAATAAACTGTCATAATGATTCAGATTGCAGTCTATTGAATAAAACTTCATGAATTCTCTGTCAATACCATAAAAAATTATTCACCAAGAATTATAGAGGGCAGTAATAACTGTAATATCCTTTTATATATAATTATATATATATACACTCACACAGGGTAGTTTTACTTGTAAAATAAAAATAAAAAATGAATGTCACAATAGAAGAGATACATCAGTACGACACAAAATCAAGAAAGAACTTATACACAATAGGGCACAACAAAAAAGCATCGGAAAGGGATCCATATGTAATCGGGGTAAAATTTTATAACAAACTACCAGACAGTATAAAACAGTGTACCGGGACAAAATTCGCCAATAAAATAAAATAATACCTATGCCAAAAAGCACTCTACAGGATAGAAGAACTATGAAAAGCATGTATCTCTATTGAATAATTCAGATTATAAGTTTCGGACATGTCCAACATCAATAATATGTATTTGATACCTGGACGAAATAAAATTAAAACAATTATTATTGTTATTAATGTTTGTTATTATTACTATTACTATTATTATTACTATTAATTTTAATATTACTATTATTATTACTATGATTATTGACAGTGAATTCTTAAAAATTCATACAGTACCGGTACACTAATTAAACTTAAAAAATATTAGGATAAAAAAATAATTAGTCGCGACCGGGGATTGAACCTGGGACCTCCTGCACCACAGCTCAGTACTATAACCACTCAGCCACGAACGATGTTAGGAATATCGCTTGAATGTTGGCCATGTGAAGCGGTCAGGCTTCTCTTGTGTCGCGCTTCGAAAGTTAAAATTGTCTTTTTAGGTCTATGAGATGTGTTTATATAATATTTATTGTACTGTTCAGTTCGGAAAAATGGTATTATGATACTAATAAGATTAATATCGAGACATAATTCGTCTGAAAAGAGAAATATGAGAAGAAGAGAGTCTCATCTATTGTTTCCAAGTCGACCCCGCCATTTAAGCAAACTGCTAATCATTGTTTAGCCTCAGTAACCGCCCGATTTTGACTGTTTAAGTTTAATCAACGGTAATCGGCGATTTCGACACTAATCGAGGTTGATACTCCATAACTTTCCCTAATCATAGGTTAGGAAGAAATTATAAACGCTGATTACACTAATCATTGTCGGTGCACTTGGCCATGAGGGTTAAATAGATCCTGATAACGACCGTAGGGACTTGAAATGCATTCAATTTGGAAACGTGTGAGACTTTCCATCCAAAAGAGGCCTATTGTATTTTCTAGATTATTTTTCCTACTAACTCTGCATTATAGCATTTCGAATACTTACTCTTGAGAAGGGTGCTTCTGCTTAAGTAATAAATTTCAAGGAAATGTAATTAAGAATAGTAAACGGAGCACAAAGTTGTATAGTTGTACAATACACTTCACACTTGTTAACTGTATAACATTCTTGGCGTACGGTAACGTACTATTAGTATTTGTCACAATGTTAAAAGTATATGTATGTTCACTTAAAAAGCTACTCTCTGAAATGAAAATAAATGGCTTTAGCTCTGCCAGAATAAATAAACAGAATAATAATAATAATAATAATAATAATAATAATAATAATAATAATAATAATAATAATAATAATAATAATAATTTTTCATATAAAAGTTCGGTTTAGATTTAGTCTTGAGGGAGATAAACATATATGATTTAGCTATGATTTAGAGAATATAACTTATAAGCATTAACCTAATTTAAACTAGGACAAGAAAAATAGTAGCCTAAATGCACGATATGTCAATAAGTGAATACAAAAATGAACATAATGAAATTTACACCAATAATATTTTTTTGAAAGAAATATAACAAAACAACACTTTATAAAATGCTAATAAACGAACCGCACAAATTTTGTCTAAAAATTGAAACTTCTTTATTTAAGCAAAACAAACAAATAATGGCATCCGTTCAGCAAAATTCAGGTGTACACTACCTAAAATAACTTTATGAAAGAAACTACACTTTATAACAACGATTTAATTTTTATGCAAGAGTATCTTTGACCTCTGATCATAAAAAAGGTCGTCTCTTTTCGGAGATTATAAGTTATAATATTAAATTGTAAGCAACTATATTCAAGAAAACGCAAAGTGTGTTATTTTGAACAATACATGAGCATAGTTCGGGTTAGAATTTAAACAAACGGGTACATTAAGTCTTAAAGGTACATTGTGACTTTTTCTTTATTGTTGCATACCAACAACAGTTGTTAAAGAGAAAGGAACGAGATGTGTTTTATTTGCGTTTAGTACTAGCAAGTTAGACCTTTGGTTTTCCTCACTTATGTAGGGTAAATTTAGGCCCTTGTGATCCCAGGATATTATCTGGCCATCATTATCATCTTCAACCCATCCTCGCCTTGTTTAGAGTGTGTTATGTGTTATGTTATGTGTTTCATTAAGTTGATCCTAAATTATAGTAATTAAAACTAAACTAAAAGCAGCACCTTACACTCCTATGTTGTGAAATTTGACTAAAAGTAAATTGTGATTAATGATATCAAACGATTAATTTCCAATTTAAATAGATACCTAAACATTTATTTCCTGCATCCAATTCCTTGATCATTTTCCCAGTAGCGTTTATAGAAGCACCATAATCTATTGTTAAGATCTTTATCTTTATACTGCATGAGTTCATATTAAAGGGAGATTGAACATGTCACTACTCTTTAAAGAGCCACGTATCTAAGTGAGAGAGCCATTGCTATTATGGCGGAAGTTAATTAAACAGCGTGGTTACAATGGGAATACACTTAGCTAATGGCTCCGACCTAACTCATCCCCTGGATTTCCACATGTAATTTACAAACCAACCTAAAATTATGTTCTCTTGGTTGCTTAAATACGTTAAATAAATAATAAGCGTAATATTTTAAAAAACCTAACGTCATCCCTAGTATATACACCGTGTCCGGGAAAGAAATAATTATATATCAGAAACTATTACAGTTACTACCTCAGTATTTTCACAGTTAGAAAGACAAACTCAAAAAGTTTTGTTTTGTAGCATCCCGTAGTGCGCATGAGCATGCACATTGTTGTTGCACGAGGAGAAACGAGATAAAGCCTGTTCTGCGCAGCATGTGTAGTCAGTCTTATTCTGAGAACTGGGAATGCAAGCTGTGTGTAGGCTACAACGTCGTTTCCAAACAGACAAATGCCGAAATCCTCCCGCCCGAAACAGCATCCTTCATTGGCACAAGCAATTTCTGGAGATAGGTAATGTTGAGTCACAGCAGGGAAAGGCAAAGAAATCGCGCATAAACGTCAATGACATTGAAAGGGTACCGGCTGCTTTTGTAAGAAGCCCGAGGAAATCCATTCGTGAGGCGGCAAGACAACTGCAAATGCCAAAATCCACAGTCCATGGGAGAGAAGGACCTATACCATGGCCTCCAAGGTCACCTGACATGAACCCACTGGATTTCTTTCTCTGGGGTTTTGTGAAAGACAAAGTGTATCGCACGCCTGTGACCGATAATGCAGATTTGCGTGGCCGAATCTACGATGCAATAGCACTAGTCACACCGGAGATGCTTTCGCGTGTGTGGCACGAAATTGAGTATCGGGCCACAAATGGTGCTTATTAAAACTCATCGTGTTTCACTTTGTAACCGTGAAAACATCACGTCAATAAATGCAATAGTTTCAGATATATAATTATTTCTTTTTCGTCAGGTCTTTCCCGGACACCCTGTACAATAGAGATGTTGACAAATCATGTCTTGAATAACTTATTGCTAGTGCACCCCTTATGCCAAAAAAGCAATAAGCCACTTTACACTTGTAGTTGTTATCTTGAACATGATTTTGGTAATCTAAAACTTCATGTATACTATTATTTACCATAATAATGATATCATTTCATAAGAAAAAGCATTACAGATCAATTAGCATAGAAAGTAAAGCATAGATTAATAATAATTCGCTAAAATATTATCTTCAAAATCTCTAAGATCAGAAGTAGATTTTATTAACCGTCTACATCTCTCAGCAATAATGACGAACCTGCAGAAGATGAATAAGATAAAGATTGGAAAAGAAACATTGCTCCAGAAATTGAAACAAAAAACATAATTTTATCATATTACACTCTGTTATGTGCATACTAACGAACTATGGAGCATACCATTTCTCATGTATTATTCGGGTACCTGTATTATAAATAATGTCACGCAATCTTTTACATTGCGAGAGAGTGCCCGACTCGTATATTATTGTCTAATCTGTACTATAAGGCGTTCAGTGGTTGCGTAATTTTCTTTCCTGGTTCATATCGGCATTTCTATTGGGTCATGTGACAGCTCTTGTCTGTGCCAATCGACTTGGGTGGATGCTTGTGCTTACTTTCTCATTCGGGAGCGAGCAACTGGGGATATTGTGGGTTAGTTATGGATCGAGTTACAGGAGCGGACGGAAATGAGGATATTTCTTTCTCCAAGCTGAGGTGAGTGAAATAAGGTTCGGTTATTACTTTTGAGATAGAAGTTTTGTTTGTTTTCTTTTTTATTATTTTTGATTAAATATAATTCTATATATGATTCACTCACCTCAGCTTCGAGACTGAATTTATTCTTTTTCGGCCTAGATTGCAATTTTCAAAATTCCTTGTGATTTCTAATTTCCGTTCAGTCGTGTGAATGTGAGTGTGGATGGGGATTCTTATGCTCTCGCCCGAACCTCCTTCTTGAATCAGGCTAAGTTAAACATATTGATGCTTGACATGACTGTTTAAAGAGTATACTCCAGCTAACAGATGGATTTACCACCACGAAGGCTTAACTTGTTCGGAGTGGAGAGATGCAATTAAGATGGTTGGCAATGTAACAGCAGTGCGTGCCATTCCTGGTAGGAGCCTAGATAATAACCGTTGTCGACACTGTCACAACGAGATCGAGACATTAGCTCATGTTCTTGGTTCTTGTCACCATGGTAATGCACTTCGCAATGCGAGACACCACTCCATCAGGACTGTCATTGCAAACGGTCTCCGGCAAGTTGGCTATGTAGTCCATGAAGAAGTTCATGGTTTAGCAGAGAAAGGAAGTGTTCGACGTATTGACATTATTGCCTACAAAGAGAACTCTGCTGCTGCTTACATCCTCGACCCAACAATAAGAATGGAATCTCATTTCAATCAGCCTCAGGAGGTTCATGAAGAGAAGCAAGCCATATAATATCAGCCTACAACACCGTATTATATGGCCAAATACAAACTTAAAAAAATAGAAGTCATCGGTCTTCTGATTGGAGCACGGGGCAGCATTCCATCTTTTTTCGTGACTGTGTGCAAGAGACTAGGGATTCCTAATTCCACCATTCTACAAGTTTCGAAACTGGCACTGAAGGGATCTGTCTCATTTTTGCGCCATCCCTTGTATAATTGATTTTTTTAAAGTTACGCATTATCTACTTCAATTATGATACAATTATTGAATTTGTAATATCTGGTAACTACTAACTTTAAGTTGAATTTTTCTCAAACTGTAGGGTGTGTTATACTTCATTGTTAATAGAAGCACAGTAAGCTTTGTCATTTAGGCAATCTTGTAATCAAGAAAGCAAATAGAATAATAAATAAATGGTTTCTCTAGCCGTTATTTGTCCATCTCATAATGACTTCTGTAAATGAGATTGCTTTTCTGCAAGGAAATTTTTAAATTCAGCAGCGAGGTAACTTTCAGTTCCATTTTTGGTGTCATAACATTATTACTTGTCTCTCTCAACATTTAATTCAGTAAATACTCTATAGATCTTGTAATTTTTCTTGTGGACAAACTTACATATTAAGTGGAGAAATTTTCAATTTTTGCATTTAGACGTCTTCCACGTCACCATAATATAATTAGCAAACAATGTGTAGGCCTATTCTAATACTTGGGTAGTAATTTTAATTTTCTCTTCATAAAAATATCTTCATTTAAACTTAATTGATTCGTAATTATTGGTTCAGTTACGTATTCATTGGAAATTTCTCTTCTTGCATGGATTTTCTATGTTCGCAGCTTATTTAATAATTCATTATTCATTAATCTATTTTTGCTATACGTCTTTTTCTGATGAAATGAGTATTGGAAATACAATATTTCATATTAGTAGTCAACAAACAATAAATTTTATGTACAAAAGAGTTTACAAAATTTCTAACACCTGTTTGTTAACAAGTTTTTCACTATTGTAAATCAAATCTGATTTGTTAGAAATCTTGTGCCAATTTTTGCTTTCATGGTTAATATATATGAAGTTATGACCTCATAGGAGTGATCCTCTCTTTCACATTTTGAGTCAGCATTAACGATTCCTATTGCCAATTAGTTCCTGACTATTTGTGGTTGTGTCATGCTATGCCTTTTTCTGGTTTGGATGTTGTGGCTTTGTTAAATGGTATTTTCAGAGACCGATCGCCACATACCAGTGGTTGTATATCAGAGGCACAAACACACACACAGTGGCAGCAAAGTGACAGCTTACTACCAACATCAGTGGTAACATTGCAGGGTGATATTTTCGATTCTGGTGGACAGAAGCGATGGGATGAAAATTTATCCATCCCCTAGAGCCATAAAAAGCTATATCATGCGTTTTCTGAGCGAATAGTTTGAATGTAATAAGTCGCTTTTCTTCATTTCAAATTGTAAATACCTATATAAGGACCTATCATTTGAAAATTGAAAGTCCTTCATAAGTTAACTTCCAATTACAAAATACAAAACCCGGGCGACTGCGGGCCTTTAAACCTAGTGTTTTATTAATTCTAAACTATCAGGAAGTGGGAACGATGGAACGTGAAGTCTATTAGTTATTTCTGTTTCCTTCTCTTTATGAAGTGCCAGAATGTTACTTTATAAGATTGTGTGTCGGGACGGGAAAATGTCTGTCCATCTGTCTTGTCTGTCCATCTGTCTTGTCTGTCCGTCCGTCTGTCTGTCCGTCCGTCTTTCCGTCCGTCTGTCATTCTGTCCGTGTGACTGTACGTGCGATAACTCAAATACGCTTTATCGGATTTTCATGAAACTAGGTATACGCATTTATAATGTCCATGGGAAGAAGCCAACTGATATTGGACCAAATCGGTTAATCGGTACCGAAGTAATGCCCAATTTAGTGCCTACTTTTATGGTAAAATATTAGAAAGGCGCGATAACTCAAATACCCTTTATCGGATTTTCATCAACCTTGGTATACGCATATATGACGTCCCTGGAAAGAAGCCTATTGAAATTGGACCAAATCTGTTGACCAGTACCGAAGTAATGGGTAATTAACCGTCAGGTCTATTATAATGATCATCTTCGTTCTCCAACAACCCGAAGCATTTTGATTGGCTAGCGGACAGCCAATCAGCTGCAGAGTTTCCGTAACTAATGTAAACAAGACACATTCAGATGGATCAGTTTCTGTAAGCAGAAATAATTAATACATTTGTGAAAATAATTCTTGAATAAAATCCACGAAAATAAAGCAGTCACATAACTTTCTCTACCCTCGACATGGAAAATATCATTTTCTCACTTCACATTTCGATGTAGAATAAGCGGTCGTATTGCAGGGACAACTTAAGTGTGTGCCAGTGAGTATGCTATATCGGAAGTCTGTAACAAATCCTATCCACTGATACGTCACTCATAGCTGTAGGCTTTGTATTAGTTGAGAAATAGGCCTAGGGACGTTTATCAGAGGCCCTAAGCATCTAAAAGAAGACAAAATGGGATGGAACATTTTCAGTCCTACGCGCGCAGTAGCCTATATTATGTCATAGGTTTTTGGGAAGGAAAGTATGAAAGTGATATTGAATTTCTTTTTTACTTCAGCCCTGAAACGGTTGTATGGTAATATAAGAATGAGAAATACAATTTGCTGTCAAAACAATACAATTTTATGTAACCGGAATTTCTTTTTCTTCTTATTTGCACTCCTCCTAGGCATGGTGTGTAGAAGCAATGGAATGCAACATTCGACATCCTCTATGAGCCATAAAAAGCTATATCTAGCGTTTTTGGAGGGAGTAGTCTGAGTGCCATATGTCGTTCTTCCTCATTTCGAATTCTACATACATATTATATAAGGACCTAGAGTTTCAACATCGAAAGTCCTCCATAAGTTAATTTCGTATTACAAAATACGAAACCCGGGCGACACCGGGCCATTTAAGCTAGTTTACTATAAATATTAATTTTGTAATAGATGTAAGACGCTACAATATTATTGCATGGTGCACAGCATATTACACGTAACGTAACAGATTTCCAATTGTTTATTAACATTGTTAGCCCGCCTTGATCGATTCATTTCTTCATAATGATGTCAGTGTAAATAAATGGAAATATAAGATTTAAAACACAACTACCCGTTGAATATTGGTATTATATTGTGCACTCTAACGTTATATATATGACTACCGATATCTACATTACATTCTAATGCGAGTATTTTTATTATTCGCTCCTGTACAGCAATACACCTAATATAATTCCTGAAATAAAGATTTTAGATTGACTTTTTATTCATTCATAACATTTACGGCTACTTTAAACTTGAAACAAACATGTCAGGCAATGGTAAGCCTATTACACCATTCATGTTAATCCCATTTTTAAAATGTTGGCTTATGTTAGTTATTTATTATATCATTGTATAAGAATATGAATTAAGGTTAAGAGTCAAACTTTAGACCTATGTTCTTCCATAAGCTCTGCTTAATGACTCGATCTGGAGTTTAACACAGAATTCTATTACAAAAATAACTTCTTTCCTTCACGGGTCTTTCATAATTGTAATTATCACTGATTAAAAAAAAACGTTTAGGCACTTTCTTATATTAGCTTACCTGATTTTAAATTTTTACATAAATTCATAAATACAGCATCAAAGTCATAGTATCCAAAGGTATTACACTAGAAAAATCATTGTATATTGCACGAGACATCGAGAATAGTGTTGATTTTGATAAATTGATGTTGCGATACTACCTCATGAAGCAGATAGTTTAACTGATGAAGATGAAGCTCCTAGTGATGTAACAGGGTTGGTAAAGTGTGAACAATGTTCCCGGAGTAGTTAAATTACTTTTCGCTGCTTCTGAAAACACTAACTTGCCAGAAGCGACTGGCTCTAGGTCTGGGAAATCTATTAAAAATACAAAACTCAACAAACAGCAAGGTACTAAAAATGTGCGCCCAAGTACACAAAATCCACAGAAAACAAGCACGTTTCGAATGATCAATCGGAAGACAGAAATAAACTTTTGAAGGAAACTGTAGAAAAACTATAAATTATAGTGATACATTTGTATCTATTGTATATTGGTTTAAATGTTGTGTAATTGCTTCAAAAAATATAGTTTAAACATAAATTACACGACATTGTAGATAAGTATCTGTTCATTATTGCGGCAGGTTAAAATTTGATAACACTCAGCGCCAAGCGGTCTATTCATAGATTCATAGTTTTGAGTGAAAAGTGCATTGCAATTAGAACAAAATATATCGTCTGTATACCGTAGACGAAACGAATTTACTTCAGGTGATTTTTTGTTAAGTTTTGTGATGAAAAATAATTCCGGCTTTAAAGGGATAATTGAATAGATTAAGCCTACTCCCTCTTGTACTGCTTATAATATGGCCATCCTGTGGCCACTGACAAGTGTATTGTTCCAAATATCATAATGTTGCAGTTTCGTTTGTATCTATGTGGACAACTAATTCCTTAATCGCCTTGTACGAGGAATTGACAGTTTAAAATATACGACCAAACAAAAGGAATATAATTTAATTTGAAGGGTGAATGATAATATTATCCCAGTTAAATTACCTACTGTATATTTAAAAAATTCAATCGTTTTAAAACTAACCTAGTAAATACCCTGGTCCATGAAGTACATTCTTGTATAACAAGCTAAGCAAGACCAAGATAATAAACAGACCAATCATCATCCTGGATGCCAAAATCACATCAACATGCCAAATTTTTCATATTGACCGAAGGTAAAGTTGATTTTTCTTCCAGCTCAGGATATGTTCCAAAGATTATACTAATCGTGCGGAAGCCAGAATTCAAGAATTAAAAAGAACCGCGGTCATCGGAATGCCCATATATATCACTCTGATGATGTGCGTTCCAAAATAAAATCCGCTTAATTTCAAATCTACAGAATACAGAATTACTCCTACATAATGTGACAATACAATTATATCTGATTCTCGAGTTTGTAGATAGTAATCTGGTGGTTAGATACTTAAAAGAAAAAATATTTTCAGTTTCCGATTGTATAACGGCGAGAACTATAACTGGATTTTTATCTAATAATATTATTGTAGTGCACACCCCCATGTATTAAATAAAATCAAAATATCTTGCATAGGCATAGATATTCAGCTGGCTGCAAAACTTTGGGTCTCCTAAGGCCTACATACACAAGATAACACATAACTAAACTATTCAAATTGTCTGTATTTTGATTGAAATCCTGACAGTCTTTTTTGTTATTAAATCGAACGCAGCGTCAGTTCTTAATACTCTAGTTTATGTGTAGAATTAAGTAAAAATATCTTTGAGCAACACAACATACATTCAGACTAATATTGTAATATGTAATATGTATAATGGTTATTATGTCAGCAAGCAAAATTGCTTCAGTCGTTAATTAATAGCTGACCTTAGAAACGAGTGAGCAGTACGGGCTTTACATTCAAAACGCAAACAATCCTTATTGTTTTAATTATCCATTTCTGGTCACACATCTAGGAAACGAAAAACTTTTTTTTTTAACAAAAAAGGTCATTTTTCATGCTGCTTATAGTATTTGTTTGTTTTGTGTTAAGTAAAATAAAATCTTTATTTAATTTTAGTTCTTTTCCAAGTTCCATAACATTGTTTATTTACAATTAAAAGGAAGCGAGCTCACAACATTCGATACCGAGGGCGGAGAAGTTCTCTCAATGAACAAACATTACAGCAATGACTTCAAATCCATTTACACTTGTGAACCGCTCCACAGAAGTTCAATTTTTAACAAACAAAACGTTGGCCCTACTTTTGCAGCCGGCTCTCCAAAATTGTGCTATTGTAGACTCGGGAACTTAGAAAATATTACTTTAATAATATTACTTTTAAAAGGAGCTAAGGATATACCTTTAATGTGGAAGGAGCTTGAAGATAAGATTTACATAATTGTGATTGGCAACGATTATCCAAGTATGGAGGGAGTTTTCTTTTACTGTCCATAGGCCCACCAGTTTCAATGATACTATCGATAAACACCATCAGCAAGCGGAAGGACATTTTCATAGCAAGAGAGAATGGCAGGACTTCATGAACAAATGAAAATAGCATTTATAACAACTAAAATCATAGATAAAATCTTTCGCTTTAGTACCAAGGTGAAGTACATGTACATAAGTCTTCCTTTTCTGGATCCGAAGGGCTGTGAAGTCCAAGAACCTAACACCTTCACTCTGCTTTCTACAGGATGTTAAGGGCAATTAAATAAGCCTTCAGAAAATGAAATCTGCTTAGTGTGCAAAGCAGGAGCCGACTGAAACATCTTAAATGAAAACAATTATTTAGGCTACAACACACAGAAAAGTGTCTGCTATACTACGCTAATGCTGCTATGTTAAGCTATGCTAAAATGGCTCCAATGCAGTTTAAAGATGACACACACAGCTTCGATTAGCTAAGATAAGCTACATTTCATAGTGTGACGAGAAGGTGATTTTTATAGCCATAGCTTCACCTTGCACATCCCTGTCATATATCAGACTGTATAGGCTGTTGTGTGGCAAGTAATAATAATAATAGCAAGTACAATCCTCCTTTCTTACTCCAATCCCATTTCTCAAAATTTTCAGGTTTTATAGATTATTGCGACAGTAATTAAATTTTAAAGAAATGGTTTCATTTAGAGATTAATAACAATATGAGTATTTATGTAGTGTATTTATGTAAACATAATCAAATTTGTTACATGGAATGTACAGGGGATTGCTCACAAGGAAGAACAGTTGGATGACATTCTAACAGGAAAACAAATCGCCGTAGCAGTTATATCAGAAACAAAGAAAAACCTACAGGGCACAAAGGAGACACAAAATTACATACAACTCTACTCTGGCGTCAAAGAAACAGCTAGGGCTAAAGCAGGTATAATGCTAATGGTACACAAGAAATTTAGAAATTCAATTAAAGATTATACATTTTGCAATGAAAGAATAATACAAATTCGTATAAAAATCTCTAGAGGATATTTGTTAATAATTGGAATATATGCACCAATAGAAGGAGATGAAGAAGACAGCGTTAACTTTTACAAAAAATTACAACAGATATTTAATTCAGCCAATAAGAACGATTTTATTATGCTACTAGGAGATTTTAACGCCCGAGTAGGCAACACAAACATACATCAGAACATTGGCCCATTTGGAGAACAAACTTGTAACGGAAATGGACGTCGCTTAATAGATTTTGTACTGCACAATCAGTTGAGAATCATGAACACCTTCTTCAAACATAAAGACAGCCATAAATATACCTGGGAGGCAAGAGGTCTAAAATCCATAATAGATTACGCCATATGCAACAACAAGTTAGCAGACTTAGTTCTTGATACAAGAGTTTTCCGTGGTTCAGAATTAGAAACAGATCACCATTTACTCATTAGCCCAGTTCGTATGAAACCACGATGGCATAAAAGGAAACAAAACCCAACACATCCCAACACCCAGCTTTCTTACAAAATTCATCTCCTTAGAGATACTAGTATTAAATATTTATATCAACGACGATTAAATGACTTACAACTCAAAACCCCTATATCGGAGGATGTAGAAGAAGAATGGACAAACATATGCCAAATGGTCAAACAAGCTGCATTTGAAAGCTTAGGCACAAAGAAAAGATGGTGCAGGAAGAAGGGCTTAAGGAATTGGAATGCAAATTTACAACAAATCATTGATGAAAAACGAGAAGCATACCAAAAATTCCTTCATACAGGGAAAGATGAAGATAAAGTAAATTATCACCTAAAACGAGCAATAGCAAAACGAGAAGTGCGGAAACTTCACCGCCAAACTTGGGATGAATATGTATCTTTCTTAGAAAATGATATGACAAGACCTCAACCACAAACATACAAAATTCTAAAATTTTGAATGCAGACATTAAAGAGGCAGCCAAATTAAATATCATCTCTAAAGAATCTTGGTTGTCCTTTTATCAAAATCTTTGGCAACAAACTACCCCTACTATACTGGACCTATCAGGTAACACAAACATATACAAAGAGCCGATTACATTTGATGAGCTCACATCAGCTCTTGAAAGTATGAGATGCAACAAAGCACCAGGCGAAGATGGACTAACCATAGAACTATTTAAATATGGAGACCAATCTTTTCTTGTAAGACTCCTTTCTTTCTGCAATCAAATTTGGGATGGCAAAGAACCACCCAAAAGCTGGGCAATAGCAGTCGTTATACCTATATATAAGAAAGGCAATAGAAACAACTGTGATAATTATAGAGGTATTAACCTGTTAAATTCTGGCTACAAAATCTATACAACCATCATAAAAAAGAAATTATACAGACACTATGAGACAATTTTGGGAGAAGAGCAAAATGGATTTCGGAGAGGTAGATCATGCTGTGATGGGTACTTCACCTTGAAACTTTTGATCGAAAAGCATAGAGAGTACAATGTAGAAACACATATGGCATTTGTAGATTTCGTTAAAGCTTTCGATAAAATAAATCGCAGCAAACTATTTAGTATATTAGTAGCAGACAATATACCACAACAAGTTATCCAAAATATATATAATCTGTACAGAGAAACTATGATTGCAGTCCAGATAGAAAACAAACTATCTGACTGGTGCTCTATAAATTCAGGAGTAAGGCAAGGCTGCGGACTTTCTCCTTTATTGTTCAATATATATATGAATGCCATTATCCGTGAGTTCAGACGAACAAGACATGGCCACATATATATAAACAGGAATCTAAGTTTGGACACTGATTTTCGCAGATGACTTAGTACTTCTCGCTACCACGGAAGATGACTTACAGAGATCATCACATAACTTGTCATTAATTGCAAATACCTTTAATATGGAATTATCACCTCATAAAACAAAAATCATGGCCTTCTGTGGCAAAGACCCAGTACAAAGCAAAATGTGTATCAATAATAGAATTTTAGAACGAGTTAATGATTTCAATTATTTAGGCTACAAACTATCATTTTACTCGGACATGTACATACCCGAGAAAATTACCAAATTTAATAAATCACTGGGTATAATAAATAAAGTTATGAAACCTTCCCTAGTCCAGAGACACACTCGACTCCGTTTATATAAAACCCTTGCAAGACCTGTCCTCTGCTTTGGCAGTGAAGCGTAGACTCTAAGACAATGTGGCAGGAGTAGAATTACAGCCAGTGAGATGAGGTTCATGCGTAGGACAGCGGGCCACACCAAATATGATCACATCAAAAATGAAGAAATACTACAGGAACTCCACATGGATCCAATTCTAGACTACATCCAGAAATATCAGGAGGACTGGCTGCGGCATGTAAGACGGATGGCCAGAGACAGGATCCCCAGAGCAATCTTGATTTACCAACCACATGGGAAGAGATCACTTGGTCGCCCTCCAAAAAGATGGACTGAAAATTTTTTGTAGACGTAACAGTTCTTACAGGACTACTACGTGTCAGGATGATGATGATGATGTAGTGTATAATATGAGTTTTAAGTACTTTACCCACATCTTTACAGAAGAAGCTTAAAACTACGTTGATTTATTTATTATTTATTTAATACTACAATGCATAAGTGAGCCCATTTTACCTTAAAAGGTATGTTAGGGTTCTAAATTTAGAAATTAACGCTAACAAACATATATTGATTTACGCAATAGCCTAATATGGTTACACATTATTTTTAACAAGTAGGGGAAGTCCGTGTAATTAGGACCGCTTAACTTCAGACGACATAAAGTCATTGACTGTACTGAAAATTCTTAAAATCGTATATATATGTTTATTGGTATACTATATATCGAGTATTTTAGCGAAAATAAATTGCAAGAATATTAAGAGAAATTGTTTAAAAATAATGTTTATAGCAAAATTTGTTTCCGTGTAATTTGGACTGGTGTCGTGTAATTTGGACCAGGAAGGTGTGTAATTTGGTCTGGTACACGCAAACACATAAAATATACTATATGTTATTTATTGATGGTATTCCTAACAATATACTTACATACTATGTTATCTAGTCACGTTTCACATGGAGAACAAGATTAACAACAAAGCTGATGATAACAACAAAGATAGTAGCAATAGTAAAAATACTAACGATGAAGGTGATGATATTGATAATATTAATAATAAAGACTACAATAATACTAATAATAATCATCATGTTCACATACATTGATATTGGTAGTGACAATAATAACAATAATATTAATAATAATAATAGTAATGGTAATGATAATAATATTAATATTATAATTAATAATAATATTAATATTATAATTAATAATAATAATATTAATAGTAATAATAATGTAAATTAAGTTGATGATAATGTTAATAATAATTAAGTAGGCTATATTTTACTAAATATTTCTTTTTATTATCAGCTAATATACGTTCCTGGCATCTGCTACAGCAGTCCAAATTACACACCGCGTAAAGATTACGTTAAAAAATTAATATTACAAAAACTACTATACATGAAATAATTATATTGTAGCTGAACACACCTTGGTATTCCTTGCAACACTTGTATGCTGAAGTTCTCTTCAGAAACCAATATCCACTTCTCAATACTCTATTTCACAATGAAACAAGATTACAGGAATGTGGACAATAACCTTCTTTTCTTCTTCTCCCCTCAACCGAGGGTGTTAGAGCAATGACCTTTCTAAGGGTAAAGCTGTCCTTGGCGGTCTTGCAAATGTGGTCAAAAACAGGGGCTGACCAAACTTGCAAATAGCATAAATCAGGGCAGTCCAAAATACACACTGGTCCAAATTACACGACCTTCCCCTACCACTATGCTTTGTCGTACTCGCGCAGCGGCAGGACGTAGCATTGGTTAGCATGGCTTAGCATGGAATAGTATAGTATAGTATAGCAAAGCTTTCTGTGCGTGGTAGCCAAACTTGAGTATAACCTTTGTCATTATTCCTACCGCCTGCGTCAGAAAGCGAACCGGCCTTTCCAGATTAATCTGCAGATCCGCCCATCGTACTTCTTACGAAATTTAAAAAGCTGAACCAATAAAGTCAAATATTCTGAATATTATGGAAAGATATGTAGAAAATAATATAGAACCCCTAGAGGGAAATACAGTGACGTATAACCTATGAAAGTTTCAAAGCTACACTAAAACATTAATGTGAAAATGGAACTCAGAAGAAATAGAAGACAGAATTGTCAAACAACAAAACTGTTGAGTGAACGAATAACTTTCTTCCCAAAGTCGTTAAAATATTGAAGACGTGTATCCTTAATAGCAAAATTCACAACTTTCTAACAAGAACGTTTATGACAGATCCCATAGGATACATCATGAACTCGTGAAGAGGATTCAAGCAAAAAACCCAGTGCAAATAAAAACAATATACCGAGAGAAAAATATGAGCACAAAATCATTAACATAATCATGTCAAAGAGTTAATGATGAAGCAGGATAGTGTAAATAGGCTGTATTTATAGTTATGGAATCATGTGACATATTGTACCGTGCCTATTACAACTAATCTCTCTGTAATCAGAAGCCTGCTCTTGGAGATGAAAGAGTGCACTTCATGCATTATTTTAATTAGACGGCCACTGAAAACAACAATCTCCGAGACCCTAATAACTTATAAAAGAGTATCATATAAATTCGAAATAAATTTATGAAGAAAAGGAATTAGTAGAGCAAATGTACTCCAAATAAATAGGCAAAGGTTACATAAAGGACTGTTATTAAGGTAGATGCTATTCATATCTCAAGGCCACTGTATGCCTGTGTAGGGATTTTTTTTCATATAAAACATGGATGAAAAAGAGGTGGGGCAATTTTAGATGTACAAATTCGCTCCTTTTACCAGACTTCGAATTAACTGCTTACAATCAGCGATTTTTTATTTAAACCATGAAGAGGCACAAGAGTTTTCAGTTGAGCTAACCGGAGGCCTCAAACAAATAATTAGGTGTTTTCTAAACGTTGTGAGCCACAAGCCAATTCGGGCCATCAGCCACGATTCATGAACTGCGTTTCATTCACGAACCATGAACCGCGTTGCAGTCACGAGTCTCGCGTCACGAATTGACTTCAGTCACAAGTCACATGTCACAAGCCACGAGTCTTGAACTGCGTTGCAGACACGAGCCTCGCGTCACGAGCTGACTTGAGTCACAAGCTCCGAGTCATGAACTTCACGGTAGTCGCGATCCTCGCTCCACGAACTGATTCGCGTCACGAGCTATGATTCCGTAGCAGTCATGAGCCTCGCGCAAAGAACTCACTTGAGTAACGAGCCAAGAGTCATGAGCTGAAAAAACACTACTTTCGTTATGAACCCAGGACCCCTTGCACTGAGTACTTATGCCCTTGCAACTGTTGACTGAGTACCTCAGAGACTAGCAAAACTGATGCGACGTTCATTATCGTTGCATGAGTATAAATTAATTAACGAATCGCGCACAATGTGCATTATCTTAACCTAAGACTTAACCTACCCAGTCCTTAACCCGGGACAGGGATTTTTCACTACTGAAAAATCCCCGACCCGGCCGGGAATCGAACCCGGGTCGCCGGAGTGGAAGGCAGGCGCGCTACCGACTCACCCACGGCGACGGACTTGCATGAGTATAAACCATTCCATAAAATTTTCAAAACAAAAATTATTTAACTTATGAAGCATGACGACGAATTTTTCTTAGTTTTACAGGTCTGTTTACTTGAAGAAATTTATGTTTTTCATGAATTTGTCTTATACGACTCTACTTATTTTTTCCACACTCTAAGGGTGGCGTGCACCATCCAGGAGTAAATCTTACTAAAGTAGTAAATTTAAGACGGAGACCTGGAGTATACAAGAACCAGTACATCTGTCTCACTCTTAAGTCATACTAATGTATGTGCTAGAGTAAGACAGACAAACCGGTTTTTGTTACGTAAGGTTCCCTTCCTAAATTTACTACTTTAGTGCTACTCTTTTAGTAACTTACTCTTTTAGTTGGTGTTGGAGAGCTCAATTGATAGTTACTTCTTTAGTTGTTACTAAAGTAGTAAGCGATTTTTACTAAAGAAGTAGTCGAATTCTGCGCAGAACAGAGCAGAAACGTTAGTGCAGCGCAGCAGAACACGTGCATTTCAATTGCCAGTATTATTCAAGTGCCAGATAATGAAAAGGAAAGGTTCGCTGAAACAATGAATATGAATTTGGGTTGTTCCAAATATTACTAATGACAATCTTCATGTTTTAAAATAGGTCTAATAGTAATGTTTTATTCATTACTAATTTTAATTCCTTCAATTGAGTATTTTCAGTTTAGTAGCCTACGTATGGGTACTGTGATTACAATTTTTGTGCAAACTATTTCTGTATTATAATGCAAACAATTGGAATTTCCAGTTGATTTTCATAATTGATTCACTGTCAATATTATAATTATTTCTCTCATAATAATAATAAAGTTCTAAAATATATTAAAATATTTATACTTCCTAAAGTTACAGATTCTTCCCCAAAAACGATAAATCAATTATTCTATAGTTGTTTATCATAAATCTCACTATAATGAATTATTAATACTTGTTGACTGTTTAACAATATTAATAAGAAGTATTACACAAAATCATGAAAAAGGGGGGATAAAAAGGATAACAAAACTAACAAGGGGCATTATGTTTCTGTCCTTTTTCAAATGCACAGAACATTTACTTAAAAAATATTACCTTATAAAAATAATAATATTACAACTGAGAAATGTAATATTCAAACAAAAAATGGCGGTACAATATTTCGGAAGCTATGAACTCCAATAATAATTATGTAGATGGTTGTGTGTTTAAAAATAATTTCAGTGACTACTTCTCTAGATCCTGTGCAGCTTCAACCTCCGGGCCCCTCCTTAAAATTTTCTTTCGGCACTCATGTTGGCATTTTTTCCTATATAGTTTATAATGCTTCTCACTTTCCTGTCCACAGGGTTAATTAAAATAGTTAGCAGCATACTATAGACCTGCAGCATCTGCTATAGTTTATTCCCAAACATGAAAGTCTCGTCTCACTCCTCCATTCGAGTCTTGGGGAGTCTTTAAGGAATGGTTTTACAATGTGTCCCCTTCTCAATGTACGCTAATCCCAGAGTCAGTCAAATTTTCTTCCGATGTGGCCTGTTTGGACATTTTTACACCTGGGTTAGAAAAAAGGACATATTATTCATTAACACTGCGGGTGCAACTATTGAACTTTTAGCTCTTATAATTATTATTATAATCTGGCATTCGCAATGTTGTGCTTTAAGTTAAGCTATAGAAGTGTAATGTAATAAAATTAATTTACAATAATTACATTAAATCTTTTAACAATGAGAATCACCTATTGTTCAGTAATTCTATGGTTAAGTAGCAGGGGGAAGTGTTTTCTGGGTAGCTCCAAGAACGGAGGCTTTCATCTATTGGAATGCACTATACCTCGCCGATATCTGTATCCATATGATTAGCTTGAAATACATCGTCGTTTTCTGACCCAAAGTTAGGGAGAACTGCAACATCTAAAGGCCGATCCAGCTAGGAAGATATTTAAGAGCACATGAGCTCCTTGTACCGTGCAATGCAAACGTCCCTTCCACTCACTCTTCCCCTCACCTTTGGTGGACGTCTTCCTAATTGGATCGCTCTCCGCAATGATATTTCCACATTTGACTGGCTGAAATCACATGGATGTAGTGAGAATCTGACATCGTTTCTTCCAAACGCCAAAATTTCATGTAAGGATTTATGAGCTTAATTATTTACGTTATTAAATGCCCTACTAGGTATGGTTCGCTTAATATTTATTAAATCACCTGCCACAACTCTCATTTTTTGTATACAACCTTCTTCATCTCAATAACTTATCCTCAGTTTGAATTATGTAATCCATTTAATGTGATATGTAACTCATAACTCACGCAAATGCCACAGAACACACTTACTCCACAACTTTACTCCACCCCCTGAGTAGGAGTAAATATTGGCCTTATTTACTCCACAACTTACTACGTTAGTAACGTACTCCGTGTTGGTGCTCTCCACCACTTGTGGAGTAAGTTCATTTACTCTGGGAGTAAATAAAATTTTTACTTCTTTAGTACATTCCTCTATGTTGAAAGCCGCCGAGTTTAGCTTACTACTGGTTGGTGCACGCCGTCCTTACTAAAAGAGTACGGTTACTAAAAGAGTAGCTTACTAAAGTAGTTAGAACTAAAGAAGTAAGGCTTACTAAAAGAGTAAATTGCATGAGTTTGTAAAGTAGTACCAGTACATCTGTCTCCCTCTTTAAGTCATACGAGTAATGTGCTCGAGTGAGACAGACAAACCGGTTTTTGTTGCGTCAGGTTAACGTCTTAGATTTACTACTTTAGTGCTTCTCTTTTAGTAACTTACTCTTTTAGTTAGTGTTGGAGAGCTCAATTGATAGTTACTTCTTTAGTTGTAACTAAAGTAGTAAACGATGTTTACTAAAGAAGTAGTCGAATTCTGCGCAGAACAGAGCAGAAACGTTAGTGCAGCGCAGCAGAACACGTGCATTTCAATTGCCAGTATTATTCAAGTGCCAGATAATGAAAAGGAAAGGTTTGCTGAAACAATGAATATGAATTTGGGTTGTTCCAAATATTACTAATGACAATCTTCATGTTTTAAAATAGTTCTAATAGTAATGTTTTATTCATTACTAATTTTAATTCCTTCAATTGAATATTTTCAGTTTAGTAGCCTAAGTTATGGTACTGTGAGTACAATTTTTGTGCAAACTATTTCTGTATTATAATGCAAACAATTGGAATTTCCAGTTGATTTTCATAATTGATTCACTGTCAATATTAGAATTATTTCTCTCATAATAATAATAAAGTTCTAAAATATATTAAAATATTTATACTTCCTAAAGTTACATATTCTTCCCCAAAAACGATAAATCAATTATTCTACAGTTGATTATCATAAATCTCACTATAATGAATTATTATTACTTATTGACTGTTTAACAATATTAATAAGAAATATTACACAAAATCATGAAAAAGAGGCGGATAAAAAGGATAACAAAACTAATAAGGGGCATTATGTTTCTATCCTTTTTCAAATGCACAGAACATTTACTTAAAAATATTACCTTATAAAAATAATAATATTACAACTGAGAAATGTAATATTTAAACAAAAAATGACGATACAATATTTCGGAAGCTATGAACTCCAGTAATAATTATGCAGATGGTTGTGTGTTTAAAAATAATTTCAGTGACTACTTCTCTAGATCCTGTGCAGCTTCAACCTCCAGTGCCCCTCCTTAAAATTTTCTTTCGGCACTCATGTTGGCATTTTTTTCCTATATAGTTTATAATGCTTCTCACTTTCCTGTCCACAGGGTTAATTAAAATAGTTAGCAGCATACTATAGACCTGCAGCATCTGCTATAGTTTATTCCCAAACATGAAAGTCTCGTCTCACTCCACTATTCGAGACTTGGGGAGTCTTTAAGGAATGGTTTTACGATGTGTCCCCTTCTCAATGTACGCTAATCCCAGAGTCAGTCAAATTTTCTTCCGATGTGGCCTGTTTGGACATTTACACCTGGGTCAGAAAAAAGAACATATTATTCATTAACACTGCAGGTGCAACTATTGAACTTTTAGCTCTTATAATTATTATTATAATTCTGGCATTCGCAATGTTGTGCTTTAAGTTAAGCTATAGAAGTGTAATGTAATAAAATTAATTTACAAAAATTACATTAAATCGTTTAACAATGAGAATCACCTATTGTTCAGTAATCTCTATGGTTAAGTAGCAGGGGGAAGTATTTTCTGGGTAGCTCCAAGAACGGAGGCTTTCATTTATTGGAATATACTATACCTCGCCGATATCTGTATCCATAGGATTAGCTTGAAATACATCGTCTTTTCTAACCCAAAGTTAGGGAGAACTGCAGCATCTAAAGGCCGATCCAGCTAGGAAGATATTTGAGAGCACATGCGCTCCTTGTACCGTGCAATGCAAACGTCCCTTCCACTCATTCTCCCCCTCACCTTTGGTGGACGTCTTCCTAATTGGATCGCTCTCCGCAATGATATTTCCACATTTGACTGGCTGAAATCACATGGATGTAGTGAGAATCTGACATCGTTTCTTCTAAACGCCAAAATTTCATGTAAGGATTTATGAGCTTAATTATTTACGTTATTATTTACGTTATTAAATGCCCTACTAGGTGTGGTTCGCTTAATATTTATTAAATCACCTGCCACAACTCTCATTTTTGGTATACCACCTTCTTCATCTCAATAACTTAACCTCAGTTTGATCTATGTAATCCATTTAATGTGATATGTAACTCATAACTCACGCAAATGCCACAGAACACACTTACTACACAACTTTACTCCACCCCCTGAGTAGGAGTAAATATTGGCCTTATTTACTCCACAACTTACTACATTAGTAACGTACTCCGTGTTGGTGCTCTCCACCACTTGTGGAGTAAATTCATTTACTCTAGGAGTAAATAAAATTGTTACTTCTTTAGTACATTCCTCTATGTCGAAAGCCGCCGAGTTTGGTTTACTCCTGGTTGGTGCACGCCACCCTACTAAAAGAGTACGTTACTAAAATAGTAGCTTACTAAAGTAGTTAGAACTAAAGAAGTAAGGTTTACTAAAAGAGTAAATGGCATGAGTTTGGTGCACGCCACCCTTAGGGTCTTTACATGAAATGCTTTTTGGTAGAAATTGTGATGGGTGGATAAAAAGCTGCTCATCTCATACAATAGGATCATGTTTTCAGTAAGGCCTAGTGCCTCCAGCATACTAAGGCTCCTAACGAGGCTTAAAGTAAATGCGCGCTCTCGAAATGTATCGTTTATTCTCCTTCGCAATATGAAGGGTAAAGATAATATTTTAAGGCGTTCACATTTTTAACCTAGCTACGGTAACAAAATACAATATCATAATAAGAAACAATCATTTTTCTGGATGGCACTTTAATTCAGCTGCGGTAAAAGTAAGTGTAAGTATTCACAGAATCATTACACTTGCTGCAAACTAATAGCCTAGTAGTGGAAATCCGAATAACTGATAATTTTTTCTAGAAAAGTAACTGAA
The DNA here is from genome assembly GCA_964059195.1 of Ectobius pallidus. Taxonomy (NCBI): domain Eukaryota; kingdom Metazoa; phylum Arthropoda; class Insecta; order Blattodea; family Ectobiidae; genus Ectobius; species Ectobius pallidus. Next base: position 27,088,979 of record CAXKWD010000012.1, on the reverse strand, counting down.
AATAAGCTTGTTTCTTTATTTAAGAAAGGAACAAGAAATAGAGTTGAATAACTACATGTCATAAAATATCCGCAGGAAAATTCTTTAACATGTCTTAGAGATTTCAGTTACCTTCCTCCTCCTCCTCCTCCTCCTCCTCCTCCTACTTTTTCTTCTTCTTCTTTCTTCTTCTTTCATCTCCCTTTGAAATGATGTTTATGTGGCCCACTCCACCGGGACTTACAGGACCGCGACCTATCGGAAGAGAGATTTGCTTTGGATAACTTTTTTCACCAGACAAGGACATGGAGGGCCTCGCGGGATGAGTGATTAGCCCAATGTCTTGGCCACTTCCAAGACAACACAGACACATAGGACTAGGTAGACCAGTCACACACACACTCGTGGCTAAAGGGTGAGGATGGAATGAAGGTGATAATGACGGCCAGATGACAGCTGGGTTTAAAAATGCCTAAAGTTATCCAAAATTAATATTGTAGGTTAGAAAATCCCCGGACAAAATCCCACCTGGGTAACCTGTCCCAACGAGGAATCGAACTGGACCTGCTGCGCGAGAGGACAATGTTGAACAGGTTCCAGTTCACTACGATTTACACGAAATAGATTCTAGTGAGAGAAGAATGGAGATTATGTAGGTGTTGAGCAAGATGGTCATGACCACTGTATGGTCCAAATAAAAATCGTGCAGTATTTTAAAGTCTGCCGAATTTATCTGAATAAAAATAATATATCACACATGTATGGAAATGGAAAGGATTTCGTTGTCGTTCACAATACTATTTAAGTCTGTAATCGATTTACGGACAAAACTCGACTGCTTATTTCCCTAGTGTCGAAAGAATATTTTTTTATACCATCTGCACAGCTTCAGTAGTAACATGCCAACTCCCATAAAAGTTTAAAGGAAGTGGAGTGAAAAAATAAGCTTTTCTCAAAAGCAATATATAGTTGTTTATTTGTGTATTTTCTTTGGGTAGGACAATGAGGCCTAGCTAAGTTTTATGGAAAATTGAACACTCAATATCTTGACATTACTGTTAAAAAAAAGATTCACCAGTATAACATCGCGTTCAAACAAACTGAAAATACTTTACACATGAGTATAAGAAGAGACTCTCATACAGGCTAGAAGCAGTATACTTGTGCAGATTCAAGGGGGCAGTATATAACATTAAAATAAACGAAAACCTATTTGAGATTTTGTTACATTACCTATGAATAATTAGATCATTAGGATGAAAGATTATGGATAATGACAACAACGCACTGCAAAATAGTTCCTCCGGGTATCAATAACCTCTGTCACACGTGCAAAAACAAATACACTATGGGACGAAGACAGTCTTACCTTTATAATTTCCCTTACTTCTCGGAGTATGTAGTCCTCGTATAGTTTTGTCTTTAATTTGTACGGAAAATGCCAACTACATAAAAAAAAGACTCTGAAGAAATAATATTAATCTTCATTCTTTTGTTTATTAATGTGAAAAAGAATTAGAACAGTACGAATAATGCTTATATCAGGAAAGTGCACTTGAAGCTTTATGGAAACTTGAATATTCATTATCTTGACAATACTCTTAAAAAAATACAGAAAAGCACTCGCTTGGAACAAATACGGCAAGGAAAATGTTGCACTGCAGCTTTTTGTTTGTTATTAACGAAGGAATAAGGATCACCATCTTCAAAACATCCACTCTGTATGTAGAAGTAGAGCTCGTCCAGGTAATCTGACCCGGATCAGATTCAAACAATACAACAGGATTTGTGGTTTACTGGCATAGCTCAATCAAAGAGAATTATTAGGCCTATAAGGGGCATAAGTGCATAACGTGCTCTTTGATTAATATTATAGTCTATCACTGAGCTAACCAAATTATTGACAGCTAGATATAAAGCTTTGTTTGCTAAAAGCGCAAACGAGTTTGATAATGTTGTCACAGTGTTTGCAGCTAATAAAAAGAGCTTTACGGTAATTGACATAAACGTATAATGGACAAGTGAGATTTATGTTTCCCAACGGACTACACGCAAAATCCGCAGTCAAATATGCCATTCGATCAGACGTTAACGACGTAGCTGAAATTCTCTTTCTTTGTCTTGTGCATAGTAAAAGCACGAACAGCCGTCTAGGCCCGTGCGTTGGATTTGTTCTATGGATAATGTATTTAATATGTATATAAGAATAAAGGTGCGCCTTACCATACCATACCATAAAATTCATAGGTACCACCTCTCTTCAAATGAAAAATTCAATTAAAATTATTCTTCAAAACTGGATCCCATTGTCCATTAAGTTAGGTTTCTAACCTTCTAGCTCTTCCACCCATTCATATTATCACAAACACAACCCTACGAGGTTCGTTATTCTGTAATTTTATTTTCAACGAAGAAAAATTAAGGATACAACGTTAGCCAAATTGGTAAACAACCATTCCTTTATGTTCAGTAAGCCTCAGAATAGATTTTTCCAATAAGAACTCGACCGTCATTGTATTATCAAAGAAAAAATATTAATTTTACAGCATTGGCCGAAATGATAAAAGAACATTCCCTTGATCCAGTAGGTGCCGAAATGTTTAATGTTTTCAATAAAAAATATATCCTTTCGTACCAAAGTTATTAAGTAGAAAATAACCACAAGGTCCTAATATACCAATATTTCATTTGATTTTTTGAAAAATCAAGAATTTTATTTTGATTTCTCAGGAAATGGGATATAAAGAATTAATTTAAGATTGCGTTATCTACTGCAAAACCTAAAACTTCTAGTGTGGACTTTCGTATAAAATTCTTATTCTTATTGTATCCGCTTCGAGTTATAATTTTGTCTACGATGTCTTACCAAAATTGTTTTAACTACAGTCTTAAGTCATGTTGGCACTGAAGTAGAACATGAGTGGTAACGTATCTCCTCCAGCAACAATATAATATTACGTTGGTTTCCTCTTCAAACCACTGACTGAATCTGACAGTTTTGAACGATGCAGCTAATCTCGCTTGATACGTACTTTGACAGATGAAAACAAAAGAAATGCTAGAGTAGACGGATACATGTGATTTCGCTTTGATGTCACGTAGCAAGGATTTGCTGTTTGAGTTCTCAGTGCACAATCTTGGAATGAAGTCGAATGGGGGATAAATGAAAAGTAAAGTACATAAGAGAAATTTATACCTGCAATAGGTTATTTTCAAAGGAACACAAAACACAACAAAAGCAGTTTCTAAGAATTCAAAAACACACACTAATACTCACATGAATGTATTTTATATACCTTCGTGTATCACCGCTGACATAAATGAAGAATACTTATAACAACATGAGTCCTATTTCTAGAGAATGAAAGTTATAATTCACTTTAAGTGCTTCAATGAATCTTATTCCTTTATTATGCTTTTATTATGGTAACCTATTCAAGACAAGCTGAAATTTAATCTTTCATAGACGAAAATTATGTAGACGATACGCAAATGTTGTAGACAGTGGGATGGTGGGTGTAGTTCGCTCTAGAACCGGCCATAAGTAAAGCAAGTATCTCTGCTCGCTCTTAAATGACTGATACGAGTATTGTTAGAGTGAGACAGACATACTTGTTTCATTCATGGCCGGTTCTAGAGCGGACGTACCTACATAACCCTCAGTCTAAAATATTTGCGTGCCAAATAAGTTACAGTTTACTGATCCTAACTATGATATAGTTGGGGAAAAAGGTCCCCGGTCAACTTCATTTTAACCTTATGTCTAGCAAGCCGTCCCGAGTTCAGGCCCTGGCGGAAACCACAAAATTTCTTAGAACTAGTGACGGAAGTAGGTGTTCGTATTCCCTTACAGATACTTGCTGGATGTTGAGGAGTTCCGTGAGGGCTCGCGGTTGAATCTGATCCGGGAGCCTTTGGGCATGCCAATCATCCCATTAAAAGAGATTGGCACAATGGGCTCGGACATGTGCCAACCGTGCTTGGGGTCGTTCCCAACTCGCCTCTCTCCTCTTTGTGGGGTTCCATACATACATTCCCCTACAGCAATTATTGAAATCCTTTAACTTGTTTTGACTGGCAAATGTACCTATTAACGATTAGGAGGCCTACAAGATGGACATCATAAGCTTGAGAGTTAGAAGACATTTCAAGATTTATTAAACGTTGGAGCTAACAAAATATAAGTAAACTAAAACATACATGGACATTGGGCAAATTCAAGGGTAGATAGAGCACCCAATTCCGGCAAATTAGATTCCTCGTCTCAAAAATGTTTTGTTTATATCATTTCATTTGTTAACACAATCCTCTTCACAGTCTACGATTAAATTTAATAACCTCATGTAAAAGGGAATCTTAATCTGAAACAATTTTAATGGAATATAGTTCAAAACCTTCTGCAGTTATAATATCGTAACTATAAATATACCACTAATCATTACCAGTCCTTTCCATTACATCAACACTATTCCAATTTGAATTAGGTCAAGGAAAATATGATTGTCGTTATGCAGCTACAATTTCTGTGGATAGATTCACTACAGCATGTCCTTCAATTATATATACATTTAATGAAAAATATTTTTAAAACTGTTTATACTCTCCTCGTGAGTGTATAGTCTCTGTAGTTCATCGCAGATTATATCTCCTTCCATGAGATCTTTTACCAGACGGCTTGAAGGATGACAAAATGAATCCTGTTTTTAAAACAATGATATGCTGTTCTGTTAACAAAGTTTACGTATTTTTAGGCAGGTCTCTGGGTGTATAGGAATATTTGTAAAGGGAATTGGTGCGTTTCCTGAAAGCAGAGTGAACTCGATGTCCGCTTATCAAGCAAAAACTCCGCTTTCGATTAACGCCCAGGACAATTCTTTTTGACAGGATATATTTTAAGTCTCTTCTCTGTAATATGCTTAAAAATGTTTAATTAATACTCTGTACACGCATCAATGCCACCGACCTGGGCCGAGATCGAAGCCGCAATGTTAGGCAAAGATAGTCAGTGGCCATACTAATTTACCACCTTGAACTTATATTATTTCGAGTTTACATTGGTAAAAACTGCAAAATATATTTCACCGGTACTCGGGCGACAGTCACGCGTAAGTCGCAGTACACCCTCAGCATTAAATAACCTTAAAACCAATCTGTTCTTCGGGTTTGGCTAGACAGTTCGGATAGTGTTTTAATAATGACAGAACATATTTAGTGAACAACCTTATTGAACTTCCAAACATAACACATCTGTTCGTAATACTTGGGGATTTCTCGGCGTTGATTACCAATGATGGTTTCACGGGCTATAAGCCGAGTAAAAGGATATATTGGGCAAACTAGAAGGACGGTCCAGGAGAGATTGCAGGAACACCAACGTAACATGAGGTTGGCACAACACGGAATAGAAAATGACTATAGAATCATGATCGACAAAACCACAATCATGCACAGCTCTACAGCTTATTGGGACCGCGTCATAAAAGAAGCAATGGGAACCTTTTGCGTGCAGTTAAAAATTTTACGATTTGTTTTAATTTTTGCAATGAAAAAACTTACAAATTCCGTTTAAACAAAATATTCATAATCTTATTATACAAATTATAATGAATGTGAAACAGAAATATGTGAATTTTGTTATGAAGTTAATAAATTAAGTAAGTTGTATTTATCAAATGCTGTCCATACCTTTTTAAGAAGTAATTTTGTATCATAGTTTGAAAGAGAATAAATGGTTGAATTTCCTGTTGGGCGAACTTCCTGTTTATAGCAACAGTACATATGTGAATCTTGTCCATTTGATGAAAATATTGGAAACATGACCTTCTGTTGTAAATAATGAGAATACTACTTCTTGTTAAGTTTTATTCTTTGTAAAAATTATTAAGATAATGAGTCAATTCTGAGGATCTAAAAGTGTTGAGCGAGGAGATTTGAAGGAACTCATAGACTATTAACTATTAATCCGTTTAATCTTCTTTATATTTTATAACAATATATTTCGTAAAGCATATGTGTACACCTCTGGTTTACACAGAGGATCGCCACAACATGTTTTCTGGCATTCTGATTGATGTTTAAATAGTCTGTTCCATTATTTTCAATGGACAGCAGACGACATGCTTGGACCTCTTTTGACCCTGCTGCCACCTGTCGGGAGTCGCTGACAGAAAGGTTCCCATTGAAATAAGGTCACATCCACACAACTTCAACAGAGAAGGGGGACTCTTACTCAGTAATGCCTGGGCTCCATCCCTGAAGCTGTATCGAGAAACAACACATGAAACCTCCAACAGAAGCAACACTTCAAACCCCCAGATCCCTATGTCTTCTTCTTTTTATGCATTGGCCCTGACTTGGGCCGATTACTTCTATTTACATTTTTACATCAGTTATCCCCCCAAACCACTCTGCTTTGACCCATATTATTAACCTTTATTTTTCTCCCACTGGTCCTGATATGGACTGACTGCATCTTCAATGTTTTTACAATAAATAACATTCCTGCATTCTGATTGGACGATACACTCCAACCCATTTCCTCCAATCACAGAATTTCATTTTCACTCAAAAATATATATAAGCTCTCTCATCCATTTTGGTGGTGGTGGTTTCTACACTCATTTCCCTGAGGAAGGCTGCAGAGATGTCAGCGACCAAAAGCTTGGAAGCAATATATCCTTTTACTCGGCTTATAGCCCGTGAAACCATCATTAATAACACATCTGTTGTATATGTTATGGGTAATCCTCGGCATGGGTAAACCTGGTTTTACCCTGTAAAATTATTCAGAAACACTTTGTAAAGTCTGAACAAAATATACGTTTCTAGCTTTACCTGGATAAGCTTACGTTTCCCCAACCTCTGCTGGCTAAAGATGAATGTCAAACAAACAACAATTTCAGTGTGCTCTATTACTATTAATGGAATTATAAAAACTTCATATGCTATTTAGTAAGCCAGCTTGTTTGAACAGAATGCGATTGAATGATACTTGAAATTAATTTAATGTAACTTAATCTAACTTTACCTAAACTAACCATATCATGAATTCCAGACCCCTAACAAAATAAGAAGCCTGATTTACCCAGTGGCATGAGGCTAGATCATGCTTTACGTGGAAAACTCGAAGTAAAGAACATTTTGTTTATAACTCTTGCTTTTCCAACCCGATCGGGTAAAACACACATTAACTTGGCAGACCTAAGTATATCCGGGTTTCTTGCCATATCCGCCACATATAATTAATAATACAGCATAAATAAAAGACAAATAAAATCAGGTAAACTGATGTAACAATGTGCCAGTATTCTTTTGTTAAATCAATTATGGGTTTAGTTTCCCACTCTACTGGATTTCGGCACGCGATGTTCGGCGTTGGTATGCGGTCTCTGGCTTGCAGACCAACACACCCATTGGCTCCCAACGACCTTGCATGTCATTGATCTGTTCCATACGGTCCTGCAACCTCTACATAAAGCTAAATAATGCAAAACACTAACCACATTAGTTAAGTGCGCGAGCGGAGGCGGCAGCCGAAGCGAAGCGCCCTTGCATTTTAGAATAATGTACGATACACTGTTTGTCGGTTTCGAAAATGTGGCATATTATATCTTCCGGAGGGTTGTCTGACCATTATCACGTTGGCAGCTGATTCCAGCACCACGTGACCCATCGGCTTCTTCCCAGCATGCACCTGCGCTGTTTCTAGCAGCTGATTATGTATTATTGTGATTCCAATCTGAGCGCCATTTTAGGTTAGTTTTTTGTGAACTTCTTACCGATTTTACCCATATTTAAAATATTCTTAGAAACAAAATGTGCCTTTATATGGATTCTAAAACTTTTGGAGAATAATATTACATGAAATTTTGCCGTTTTACGTGAGTAAAAAACAAAGTTAACGAATCCAGTAAAATGGGAAACTAACCCCTCAATTATAATTGCAATTATGATATGCAGAAAATAAGTTTTTTTAATCAGATTAAAATCGACCAGCGTCAGCAGAACTACAGATTTGTGATACCTTGACAATCGCGCACTCACATAAAAATAAAATAAAATAAATCCATGTCAAATCGGGCGGTTCCGCGATTTGATCCAGGGACCTCCAGAATACGAATCCAAGACGTTACAATTCGGCCAACTCAGTCAGTTTGACGATGTAGTTTGATAAGGATATGTGAAGGAATAGTGTTATTTGTCAAATCTCAATGTATTGCAACTTGAAATTCTTAAAATATGTCAACATTTCGCAAAATTCAGTGGCATATAACTTAGCTAATTATTTCACAGTAATGTACCTTCTGTATATAACAGTATTCGTGTAGTAGGCCTACTCAATTTCAAATACATCAACGAAGTAAACAAACATCTGACTGCACTGCAGACAAAGCCCTCAAATGATGAAAAATGCGGCATTGTAGTATAGACATGATAAAAAAAATGTGACCTTTAATTAATTGTTACTCTGGTACCGGTCAACCGATTAGGTCCAAAATTAATAGGCTTCTTGCCATGGACGATATAAATGTTTGTACTAAGTTTCATGAAAATCCGACAAAGCGTATTTGTTATATAATACCATAAAAAGACACTAAAACGGGCATTATTCCGGTACCGACCAACCGATTTGGTTCAATATCAACAGACATCTTTTCATGGACATTATAAATGTGTATACCAAGTTTCATATAAATCCGAAAAAGCGTATTTGAGCAATGGCGCTTTTAAAATAGACACTAAATTGGGCTTTACTTCGGTACTGGTCAACCGATTTTGTCCTATGTCAATAGGGTTCTTCCCATGGACATTATACACGTATACACCAAGTTTCATTAAAATCCAATAAAGCGTATATGAGTTATCGCGAGTACAGACACACGGACGGACGGACAGATGGACAGACATTTTCCCTTCTCCCACACAATCTCATAAAGTACCATACTGAACTTAATAATATAATTGATAATGTAATTAAAGTACCATTTTTATCTACGTAAAACATATTTAGTTCCTGAAGTTCAACCAAGGTTTACCAAGTATTATCTATACATTTTTTATTTTTTTTTCAAAACAGCCAAGGAAACAAAAAGGAAAGTATTTCCCTGTTGCTGGGTTTTGACAAAATTGTTAGTTTTTGTCAAAATTAAGTAGAAGCTTTATTGCATGAACCGCGAGCCACACGAAGTATGGCAACAAGTCAAATGTGTTCCATCAGTTATGGTAGTGTGTTCGTTCTCTATGAATGACAAAAAGGTCGCAGTTTCCGGGCGATCTGGCATGCGGCTTTTGAAATTCTGCAGATAATAATGTAATCACCATAGGTAATTGCTCCACAATCGGTAAATTATAGGCAATTGCCCGATTGTCGAAGTCGCGAGGGAATTTATCTATGGGAGTTTGAAGTCACGAGTTGCGTTTATAATGACTATTTCACGATTAATATGTATATACGAGGGGGAGTCGGAAAATAAGTTTCCCTGACGACTGTGTATAGAGGTGTGGATAAAAGACATAAATATGAGACATTAAAGAAAAGACGTACCTTTATTGCTCCCCATTATTATCACGTACATTGAGACATTTGTCACACCGAATCGTCGAGATTGAAGGAGGCGATTCGGTGAAACCGGCCTGGCCTTCTCCAATTTGGCGTTGTGTTGTTGGATGACAATGCGAGACCACACTCGGTGACGGCAACGCAAAACCATATTGTAACTCTTGGTTGGGAGCGTCTAGCCCATCCAGCATACAGTCCTGATCTCGCACCCAGTGACTTTCATCTGTTTCCGGCATTGAAGATAGCTCTTGGAGGAAGGCGCTTTGGGAGCTGGTGTGCTGAGTGACAGTGGTGTGAGAGCTCCGCAATAAACAGCGCTAAAATGCAGTAAGTGAGTACATAAGAATATAAAATTCAGCACAGATGAACAGAAAAATATTTTGAATGATCTGAGATATAAATTATTACGGGGCTATTAATGTATAATTAAAAATCAGTGCAAGTAAGCTGGTCATCGCCCTGTAGTACCTGAGAAACAAGAGACAATCGACTACGTGTGCATCAACATTCATAGCTGCCAACACCGTGTAACTAAACACCAGCGGAGTCCAAACCCAAGGTTACAAGATCAGCTGATACGTGGCGCGCGCGACAGACACAGATATCCTCTGTTATCTTACCTGGTTTATATCTACTACTATAAAAATGGACTCCTGCACTGTCTGCCATGTAAAATATTCAGGGAGAGGAGACAAAGGAGACAAAGTAATGTGCAGATTATGTGGTTGTTCTGCACATACGAAATGCCTGAATTTTAGTAAAGAGCAATTAGAAGCTGCAAAGAATTTAAACAATCTAATGATTTGTGAAAAATGTAAACCGGAATCTGGGAAAACAGGTGAAAATGGAAAGGAAAATTCGAATGAAACTGACATGCTTGATTTATTAAGAGAAATAAAAAAAGAAATTGAGGCAATTAAGAAATCACAGCAGACTTTGGAAACAGACCTAGGCAAATCAATCGATTCTTGTCACGAAAAACTTGATGAAAATTTCAAGACCCAAGCAGAATATGGTAGAAGATTGGACGAAACTTTAAAAATAATTGAAGAAATGAGACTTGAGAATCTGAAATTACAGAAAGAAAATAGAGAATTAAGAGATCGAATAGAAGACCTGGAGCAGTATTCAAGAATCAACATGGTGGAAATTCATGGAATCCCAATGCAACCAGGAGAAAACGAGGTACAACTAGTGAAAACTGTTGGCAAAGCACTGGACGTGAACCTTGAAGATACTGACATCGACGCCTGTCATAGAATAACGTCAAGATCAGCCTCACAGTTACCTAGTGCTATAGTGGTCAAGTTTTGCAGAAGATTCCACAAAGAAGAAATTTTACGGAAGAGACGGGTGAAAAGAAATCTGTCTACACTTGATCTAGGCTTCACTTTCAACTCTCCTGTATATGTCAACGAAAGCCTCTGCCCCACGAGAAGACGTCTCCTAGCGAAATGCCGTGAAGTGCGACGAATCTCCAATGTAAAATTCTTGTGGACACGTAATGGGAGAATCTTCATGAGAAAAGGGGAAGCAACACCTATCCAGGCTATTGCATCAGAAGAAGACCTACAAAAATTCGAAAATTCTATTTAAGTTTGACTCCCATTATCTATAGACCGTGAGTAATCCAAGGACACTTAGTATTTACTACCAAAATGTAAGAGGTCTAAGAACAAAGTCTAGAATATTGTACAATAATATTCTCTCCTCTAATCTAGATATTATAAGTTTATCAGAGACCTGGTTAACAAATAGTATCTTTGATTCTGAATTGTTTGATAGCAGATATGTAGTTTTTCGCAAAGATAGAGACTCACGAACACCAGGGGGAGGTGTTCTATTAGCAATTAAAGCTTCATTAAGACCAGAGCAGATTTTCTCTTTAGACTCTAATAATGAATCAATATGGGTGAAGGTCTATTACAATAGTGTCAAGTATATTATAGGTACAGTTTATTTTCCTCCAAATTCCAGCCTGAACTCTTACGTTGAATATTATGAGAAAATTGAGGAAAATATAGTTTTATTTGGTTGTAATACTGTTATACTTGGTGATTTCAATTTACCTGAGATTTGTGATGCTTCATACGATTTTAGTACAGGTAGTAATAAGGTAAAGGAACTGTATAAATTACTAACTCTCTTAGGTTTACAGTCAGTGAACAATATAACAAATATCAATGGAAGAACGCTAGATTTAGTATTAACAAATATGAGTTTAAATATTACAGAAGACGATCATAATTTAGTGTCTAAAGACACATATCACCCACCTTTAAGTTTACTCCTTAGAACAACCCGGAGAAACAAAAGTAATACAGAATCAATAAATAGATACAATTATTATAGAGCTGATTTTAATAGGTTATATTTACTCTTAAGAGATTGCGCATGGGATGATTTAAATAACTACCATGATATAAACCAAGTTGTTACTATGTTTTACAATAAGCTATATTCAGTTATAGATCAATGTGTTCCTAAAACAAGAGGTTATAAACAGAAGTATCCCATTTGGTTCACAAAACAAATTATAAACAATATCAAACTTAAGGAAAAGTACAGAAAGAAGAAAGATGATTCAGAGTACTATCTGTTTCTATATAAGGCTTGTAGGGCCCGAATTAAAAATGATATTGAATTAGCTTACAGGTCTTACCTACAGAATATAGAGGAGAATATATCGCAAAATACCAACCAATTTTGGAATTTTATAAAAAGTAAAAGAAAACAACTCAAATCTAATGTAGAGATGGTATTTAATGGCCAATCTTTAAAAACAAATGTTGAAATTGCAAATGGATATGCAGACTATTTTAGATCAATATATTCACAAACCAAATCTACATACAATCCAATGTTTAATGTGAACAATAGCGAATTGGACTGTCTTGATTTGAAAAATATAACTATTACAGAAGTGAAACAGACCATAAAACAGTTAAAATCAACAAAATCTTCTGGGCCAGACAAAATACCCACCTATATTTTTAAAGGCTGTGGAGAAGCATTGGCATATCCACTAACCCTGATATACAATAAAATACTTGAAATGAGTATCTTTCCAGATGCGTGGAAATTGACCAAAGTTACACCCATTTATAAATCAGGAAATTCAAAATTAGTCCAAAACTATAGACCCATTGCAATTCTATCAACACCAGCCAAAATATTTGAAAGCATTTTACATAAACATGTTTTCAATCATGTTAAACTATCAATCTCATCAAAACAACACGGTTTTATGCCTAAGAGATCAACAATTACCAATCTATGTAACTTCACAGAATACATATCATCTGAATTAGATAAGTACAAACAAGTTGATACTATATATACTGATTTTCAGGAAGCTTTTGATAAAGTAGATCATGACCTCCTATTAAAAAAATTATTTTTTTATGGACTTTCCCCGAAATTACTTAAACTGTTCAGTTCATATTTAAACAGTAGAACCCAAATAGTCAATTATAAAGGCCATTTTTCATATAAATTTACTGTCAATTCAGGTGTACCTCAAGGATCAAACCTGGGTCCTCTATTATTTTTATTATTTGTAAACGATTTGCCTGATATAATTCTGTATTCAAATGTGGTAATGTTTGCTGATGATGTCAAGTTATATAAATCTATAAATTCAGCAGAAGACTGTTACAATCTTCAAACTGACATTAATTCAGTATCAAAGTGGAGTAAAGATAACAAATTACCACTTAATATTAAAAAATGTGATAAAATGTCATTTGCAAGACGCAGAGAAACCATTAGATTTGACTATAGCATTGACGACATTCTATTACTTCAAGTAAGAAGTAAAAAAGATCTAGGTATTGTTTTTACTTCTGATCTAAGATTTAATGAACATATAGAATTAACAGTTAGGAAAGCTTTGGGAATCCTTGGTTTCATAATAAGAAATTCATACATGCTAAGCCAGGAAACATTAATTCGACTATATTATTCTCTCGTTAGACAAAAATTGGAATATGGATCAATTATTTGGGATCCGTTTACTGTAATGAACAAAAAAATGATCGAAAAAGTACAAAACAAATTCCTCAAGTTTTTAATGTTTAAAGTTTGTGGCTTTTATCCATTGTATATGAATTATGATAAACTCCTGGAAAATTTTGAATTCCAAGCTTTGTCACATAGAAGAGCATGTCAGTCATTAAGTTTTTTGTATAAAATAATTAATTCCCATATTGATGATACAAACCTTATAGAAAAAATTTATATATATGTACCCAGTAAAAATAGTAGATTAAGAAAACTATTTTTTACTCCCAGAGTAAACACAGACTTACACAAAAATTCACCAATAAACAGAACTTTGAATAGGTACAATCAAATCCACCCACTTAATATAGATATATTTGGAATGAATCTTAAACAATTTAATTTTGCTGCAAGCCAATTGTTAAAACTTGTCCAAAATGGTAATTCATAGGAATCTGTGTGTGAATAGTAACATCGTTGTCAACTAACATATTTTTCACTGTTTTATTATACTAGTTTTACTCTTATTTCCTTTTTTCTTTTTTCTTTTCTTTTTTCTCTACATCCTTCATGCTTGCTTTCTCCTTATCTATCATATTCCCTTTACTCTCTTCTACTCTCTTTACTTCTTACCTTACATTGTCATTATCCTAACTTTTCTACTTTTTACTATATCTACTTCATATTTGTGTTATTGTAAGTACACAATGTATTGTTATTATAGTCATGAACATTGTAATTGGGTGTATACCTGTAATGTTCATTCTTGATTAAATAAATAAATAAATAAAAAAGCCGTTCGACGCATCATCCATATGCAAAGCCCTGATTTTTCCTGGAGCACTTTTTGAAGCTTCCAAAGCGGTATGACAAATGTCTCAATCTACGTGGTAATTATGTGGAAAAATAAAGGTACATCCTATCTTTAATGTCTCATTTTATTTTATGTCTTTCATCCACACCTCTGTACACAGTCGCCAGGGGAAACTTATTTTCGGACTCACCCTCGTATAATTAAAAAAATGTATTGAAATTGAATTAATTGAATGGCATGTTAGATGGAGATAATTTCTTATTAAAAGGAGTCATGAGAAAAAATCAATGTGGTTCTCATCGCTGAACAAAACACGATCAGATAATAAACAACCGTTATTCTAATTTATTTTGTTCCTTTACGAGATTTTAAGCAATCACATTCGATCTGATGTATTGCGCTTTATATTTCATTCTCGATTCGATGAACTTTAGCCATCGACATGTTAATAACATTCGATGGGTAGAGTAATCGTACAGTTAAAGAAAGGACTCTCATTTAAATGCAGTTTTTTGTTCTATTGATACAGTGACTGTATTGACTTTCTCATATTACTGTGCAAGAGACTTCAGATAAAGCGGGGCTTTTCGGAATATTAATATTCATGCCTTGAGGACAAAGCATGAGTTCCTTCTCCCATATGCGATATATGAGGAGGGAGGTGTAATCTGAAATCTTTCTTTGCCAGCAAGAAATCTTGTCATTTCCAAGAGATTTTCTTCTATACAGAATGAGTAGGCATAAGTGCACTTTACGTGTATAAACGAATAAAAGCCGAACCATATTCTCGATTCGTCTACATACTCAATCATAACGCTCATGAACTTTTAAAAATTGTTTTGACATTTCACACGACTTTGTATTTGTCACTAAGGCTTCAAAAACATTAATTAAAGTCGTGAATTTTCCATATTTGGGTAAAGTCATAGTAATGCCTACCACAGCTATTTGGTTATTAAACCCACATCTGACAGGAGCAGTACCAACTGACAGCTCGTAATACGCTGCAGTTACACAAATATGAATGGAAGCTTTGGTTTGGTATAATATTAGGTCAGGATAAAAAAATAGGAACTTCCGCAATGATCATATTAAGCCAAGAGCGCTGAAGTTACACAAATTCGAAAGGAAGCTTTACTTCTTGGCGACGAAGGCTAAATGCAATAACGCATATTAACTTCGTTTTTTAATGGAAAACCAATAGGGAAACGTTTCGAATATTAATTATTGATCAGTCATATTGCGTTAAGGGCGAAAGAAGTTTCCTTATTTACTAAAAAATTCCTTCGGAATAAACAATGTTTGTGTATTGTATGTAATAAAACATATTTACTTCAAGTTTACGGGAAGAGCTAACAGAGAAACGTTTCGAATAACAATCAAGAAAGCCTTTCTTAACAACATACTATTTTCTAAAATAATTATTATTGTACTTTGCCACAAAAATATTAAACATAGTTTGGTGTGAAACAGTCTTCATTGGTGTAATTCATTTTAACTGTATTCGTAAACAAACTGTCCTCGGTTTTGGATGCAGAACAGTGAAAAGTATGCACCAAAATTAAAATAAACATGCATCCATTTATTCATCCAATCATCCATCCATCCACACAATCATCCATCCATTCATCCATCAATCAATCCATCCAATCAACCATCAATCCATTCATCCAATCATCTATTTTTCCATCCATCCATTTGTCCGTTCATCCATCAATACATCCGTACATGTATCCATCCATCTCTGAATCAATCAAACAGTCTGTTGCTTGTGTTCAAATCTTCCAAGGGCTTTAGACATTGGAGCTAATGGTGATTTAATTTGGGGGATAGGGGAGATGTACGTCTTTTTCCAGAGGAAAGAACATACAGCAGTGAATAATTATCCATCAAAAGTATGTGTCAGTTTCTAAATGAGAATTATGCCGATTGTTGTCTGAACTTGTAGCCTTGGACTTTTTGAGTCGTAATTCACATTTGAATTCAATGGGAGAAACACTATATGCAAGGTGGAATTGGTCTTGATTTGGAGGGGGAGGTACGAGAACTTCTTGATGGTATTTGCATAGGTATTTGTCTCTGGGCCAGAATATGTATTATAATATGTTTTAGCAAAGTGTTCAGGGATGCCTGTCTATAGATATTTATAGTTGGCGTCCAGCGATGGATTTAGAGGGGGATACATGGGCACTTGACCCCCCCCCCCCCAAAAGACGTGATAACTAAGTAGTATAGATAATACATATATTGTGGTTGTGAACTAGAAGACTAGAATGATTATACCTATCATAACTACCACTGCAGAGATATCATTTTCGTCCTGCGACGAATAAGTTATATCTTTGTAGCATCATTAGGCCTACAGAGAAAAGTCTACATGGGTTAGTTAATAGCTACAATGAATATTAATATGAATATCACTGTCACTGCAGAAGGCATTGCAGAAATCTTTTGCTGAAAATTTAGAAGGAGACTTAAATGAATTACTTTTGATATCCTCTACAATGTGTATCTTATTGTAACAGTGTGATATTATGCTTGTATTCTTTGGACAGAGAGCCTTTGATATGCTAGATAAGAGAACTTGTGCACCATTCAGAAATAAATTATGTGTAGAGTACGATTACTTCCACAAAGTATCTGGCCTTGAAGACTTAAACCATTCAGCGAGCTTCTCGTTACAGCTTGCGCAGACTCACGTGCGCGTAGATCAGTTAGCTGCACAGAGTGAAGATCACGCTTGCAGCACGTTGCCAGTCTTAGAAAATACTATAATAGTTGAGGGGAAGGATAATGCCGCAGCGAGACAGACACAGACAATACGTTCAGTGGGATAGAAGAGCTGGACCTATCAGGGTGCCGCTACCTCTCCTAGGCAGGAACTCCAGGCACTGTGACACTCGCTCCTAAGGTATGTATATAAAAATCCAGAGACTCTGTGGAAGTAATCGTACTCTACGCCCCTGATTGCGCATATTCTTTCGTTTTACCTAGTCCCAGAGAGTGTACGTTACGCCTCATGTTGTCGCATGTGGTCCTTGGGCTAATGAGCGGGTCACATGTCTTAGTTTAACATTTTTCCTTGTTTGATTCTTGTTTTTAATGTATTATAGTGTTGGAATTTATCTCCAATTTTGTTATGTTTGTGTAGGCAATGTCTCTTTCGGTGAATGGTGCAACCATCAATTATTCTGTTCCATTATAATGTCATACGTCTTTCATATCTTGCCAATACATTTCTCTGTGTACTAACATTTTATCGTTATTTTTGTCACATGAATAGAATTTGCAATGAGTTATAAAATTGGAGCCGTTGGACCTTACTATAACCATCATACCAATGTATATATGAGTATATTCAAATTAATTTGATAATTTATGATAATGTTAGTATATTCTTATATGAATTCCGGAGTTTAAGCAATGCCATATAAGCGTAAGAAGCTATAACGTATCTTGCTACAATACTAAATCCATACATTCACCCGATCTTGTAAAATACGGAATAAAATGTGTAGAAAATGGCTCAAAACGATGCAAGAAAAACTTCTTGAAAGTGACTTTCTAAATTGTATATGAATTCAAGTACTATTTGTAACGTGAGTAAATGGACAAATATATGAATATACTTTGTGAACATGGTAAACAATGACAATTAAACATTACGCCTCTTTCAGGAGTATTACTCCTTCAGTGTGATAGGACAGTTAGCGTTCAGTCATAAACCTTCGTAGCAGCTAGACTATATAATACAGTACCTACTTTTTCTATTACTGCCGCCTAATAGATTTTCGCCATTGTAACAAAAAACAACATCAATTGCGCGATATGTAAGTCACACTTATAATTCTGCATGCACAGATGGAAGAATTCATAATTTATATAACCATAAAGCTACAAAATTAAAATTTCTTTAGACAGTTGATTAAAATTAAATGTGAAATATGCAAAATTAGGTAGTCTATATTCTCTTTAAATAAGTAAATTCATGAAGTTAAAAATGTGGATAGTAAAAGGCCTTCGTATCTTAAATCATATGATCAGTGCGATTCATAAAGATACAACAGAATTTCAGTGGCAAATCCTCATACTTAAAATGTGTATTTACGTGCATCTTGTTCAGTAATAAGAAGCTATTTATGTCATAAGAACACTGGATCAAACTCAGAACAAACAGCTGCCTTGCATCCTGTAACGATTTCCAATAATTGCCGAAGTTATAAGGGTAAAACTTGTTCACGTGTATTTCCTGCTACGTTTCAGTAAAAACAAAGTGAAGAATACAAGTTTCTCTGCAAGGAAGTTAAAAAGTTACAAAAGTAGTTTATGTCTTGGACTGACCACATAACGAAACGATTATTGGTACGTGACTAGCAGAAAGAGTATACACAGAACGAGCCAAATTCCATGGAAATCATTGTTTAGATATAGCTTAAGTTGTTACAGTTCTAAAACTTGCAAATTCCCTATTTCAAGGCTTACTGATTCCATATAAATGCACTTTTCCATGCGTATTAGCATTTTTTGCCCTTTTATGAACAATTTAATGTATAATACAATATGTTTTGGGGGTTTTAATAAAACGTGTTTTTAGTTTTGATTGTATCTCACATTCATTTTTCCATGTTGAATGCATATTTTATATTAAATCGAGTATTACTATATTTTATATACGTACAGCTTAAGTTACAGCTTAAGTTTGATTTTCCTGATCTTCCCTAGTGTATCCAGAAAATACCTAACAGTTTGCAACCTTTCTACATGAGAATTTGTTGCATCTTCAAACTAAAATTCCAAACGCCAACTCTAAATTACAGGCCCGAGGCAAAATTCCATAGAAGAATACAAGTAGTTCTATGGCAGGCATGGCCTGTTCCGAGGACTACCGGAAGTGATATCATCAAACCGGAAGTGACTCCCGGTCTACAGGTGACCGCAGAAGACAAGAAGACTTCTAATTGTAGGAAATTCTAAAACTTACCAGCACACATTTGAAAGACAACGATTCCAAGAGTAAGATGAAATTCAATCGAGGAATCAAGTATAAACAGATTATTTGTAAGCTGTTTCCTTCGGCGAATGAGAGAAGCAGGACTTCTTTCAGACAAAAATAGTATGGACGAATTGTTTTACGATCCCGGAGAACCGAGGGCTTTTTCCACTGTCACTAAATTTAAATAACAAGATTCTACTTTTAAAGACGAAAACATCAGAGATTGGTTATTTCAACAGGATGCATACACATTACATAAACCTATTCCAAAGTCGTTTCCTGGGAATCCTTATAACGTAAACAACATAACCTACGTGTTCAAACTT
The DNA here is from genome assembly GCA_964059195.1 of Ectobius pallidus. NCBI lineage: Eukaryota > Metazoa > Arthropoda > Insecta > Blattodea > Ectobiidae > Ectobius > Ectobius pallidus. The sequence goes on along the minus strand of CAXKWD010000012.1, from coordinate 27,069,306 downwards.
GAATTGGAAGACGTACAAAATATTTCAAAACACATCAACGATGACAGATTTCTGTTGGTTGTCACAGACGTGTTTTCTAAATTCCTTGGGTCGCTCCTCTAAAATCCAAAACCGGAAAAGAAACAACAAACGCTTTCAATTCCGTCTTGGATCAATCTAATCGTAAACCGTGAGAACGGATCGAAGTTATGAATGTATAAACAACGCTTTTCAAGAACAATATGGAGATGTACGAAATTGAATTTTAGGTGTGTAGGAAACCGGAAGTTAAATGTTCGATAATGGAGAGGTTTAATCATACTCTCAAGGCGAAAATTTGCAAATATTTTACTTACAAAACAATTATACATACATCGATGTATTGGAACGGATGGTATGCGGGTACATAAACACCGTGGATAGAAACATGAGAATGCCCTCTCGAACGTTACAGATCGTAACGTGTAACAAATATGGCGTTTAATGAACAAAAAAAGGAACAGGATGAAACAATCTAGAATCAGCGTGAGGATAGGAAAAGAGAAAATGAAATCGCGGACGGTATTGAACAAAACTATTCCACCAAGATTTCCAGGGCCATTGAAATCACAAGACATACCCCCAACCCGTATACGAGCTCCAAGGTCTCAAAAATAATCCCATCATTTGTCAGTTTTACAGAAACGAACTCATATCCTTCAAGTTAACAAAAGACCCAATTTAAATAGTGGATTAAATTCTACGCACGTGTACTATGAAATGATTTAAACATCACCTCGTCAGATGAAGAGGATATGGGTTTGAACTTGACTCGTTCGTTAAAACTACAGACTTGGTAGAATGGAAGAGTTTCACATCACTCTGCTAAACGATGTTTCTTCGGTACGGTTCAAATACGCTTTCTAGTTTTTAGATACAGCTAGCTCAAAATAAAGAACTAGAAACAGATAGTTGGATGATAGGTGGACGGAACTATATTATTCTGAAGGGTTTGAGATTTTAAACTCATGCGAGGTTTCAAAGAACATTCTCGAAATCAGATTCGGCAGAATCGTTTTTGAACGAAACGATTACAAGATTACAAGATTTGATTATACATTTCATAACGATTACAAGATACTTTCTGGGATTTTATTGAGATATAAAGAATGGGATAAATTATAAGTATCTGTAGGAACTTTTTCTAGGCGAAGTGCATGCAAACCTAGTTAACAATAAGCCCAAAATTGTCGAGATTAAAATAGCGGAGTGACAAAAAGAATGGGAATCGATTCCATACGTCACAACGATGGAATCTAATTCCGTTAACATGATTCTGAGCGGAAAAAAAACACGCGGAGCTGTGAAAAAAGGACACGTGATATTTTGCTCTGTGCTGGTGTATTACGGAATGGGATATTTGATGGATACGATAAAAATCTCTCTATTCATCTTTGATACAGGTGTTAAAGCTTTGACGAGAGCAACAAACTATATGAACGCACTTTTCGCACAGAGGGATAGTACATCTCTTACGCATACCGAAATCGAAAAAGAACATATTTTCGTCTATTGTTCCCGTGGAAAAAAAGTAGCTTTCAAACCGTGGAAATCGAACTTACAAACAAATTCGGGGAACAGGCTCGTATCATCATCTCCGTTAAACCCGCACATTTTAAAACGAAACGTTTCTAGGATCTGCGAGTTAGGAACAGTGGGCCCTCTTACGAATTACTACGTCAATCAGGTGGGTGGACGACTACCGGATCTATTTGAACTGTACAGAAGCCCCTCTACTCAACACGGTGGAGGTATAAAAAGTTTTCTGGGAAAACTATTAAGTATTATAAAACCTGTTCTCTTTTCAAGCGCCAAAGCTTTCGGTGCCAAAACTCTAGCGAAGGGAGAAACTATCCAGAACAAAATAGTTGACAAGAATCCAAACGAAAAAGTTAAAAATATTTTTGATAATAGAATTAACAAGTCAACACAGCGTCTCTTGAATAAAATTAAGGGTGGCGGTAGTGTTAGGAAAAGGAAGATGTCTTCGAAAATTTTTCCGGATATACTTAGCGATGCAAAGAAGAGAAAGGAATCATTCACCTGGAGATGTTCGACGTTACAATGTCGGAGTTTGAAATTTTGGTCAAAAAGCCATTCCAGCCCTCAGTAGTGGGAAACATCACTACGACATGTAAACCAATTGCTCCGGTCGGTTAGACCAACCTCGATTATGTCGTTAGAACCCACTACATTGACCCAAACTTTCTTCTGATGGTGAAAGGGAAATTCGTCTCCGGAACAAAATTAGGTTCAGAAGATTCACAGTGCACCGACTTGTATTTGAGGCCGGTGCAATTAGTTCTTTTTCCCGCTAGAGTTCGCTACCTTCCTAACAGAAACAGTTGGCTGGACTGGTTTCTTGCCTTGGGCTGCTCTTAACTGAGTGTCTCAAGCTGTGGCCAGACTCCCGTACTGATAGCCGCGGGCAGACGGCTGTGTGGGCTTGTTCCCGCGTCAACGCGGCTCTAGCGAGTGCTGCTGTCTGGTGGCGGTTTCTGTCTAGGCTGCGTGAGCGTTCTTCCGGCATTCTCATTCTCAAAATGGCGTTCACTAAGGTATGTTGCTTTCCGGCCGTGGTGCAAACAATGGCAGGTTTTATAACCATTAGCTTGTGATTTTGCTATCAATTCATCGCTTTGTGTTTAGTCTGTGATGTGTACTTTGTTTTGTCGTAGTTTTGTGTTCTAAGTGTTGTTAAAATGAAGAAACATGTCCACGGCGTCATGCCGGGGGCAGAAGCCTAATTCCCTTGCTCTGCGCGCAGTGTAATATTCACCTCCTGTTTTTGGTAACTTCATTTGTGATACAGTTTAGTTCCTGATTAGTTTTCATTCATTTTGTACACATCACTTGTTAATTAGTTTCCGTGTTTTTAGCACATACCAATAACCCATTTTAAGGAATCCCGTGGCGTGGGTCTGGAGGCGGCCCATGTGGCGGTAATTTAGTGTTGCCTCCCATTTAGCTAATCCGTATTTATTTCAGGCATCCCACCTTCTTTCCCATGTTATGGTAGTTTGATTTTTAATTGTATATAATCTGAAACTATTGCCTTTTTCGAAAATCAACTAAATGAATTTTATCTATCCATTTGTTATAAATTGTAAAAGATTTTAGTGAATTGTTAAATCTTCAAAGTTTTATGTAAATTACTAGTAATTTGTTTTCTTTCCTTTTTTGATTTGGTAAAATACTGTAAATTTCATTTTAACTCAAATTTTGTGAATCAAAAGAAACCATGTATTATTTGAAGGCAGAAAACATTAAAAAAAAAACCAAATCACTCTGCTAAATATACTAAAACGAGAAAGTACTTTTAAGTTGCTCTGTGTAGTTTAGTTGCCCCACTCTGGGTTCACATTCATCCTTTGGGCGGGCTCACTAGTAAGGTTAGGTTAGCTTTCCTGCGGGTGGTAACCTTTGCACTCCTTTCCACATTCCCTTAGGGGTGGGCGCAATAGTGGTAGCAGAGCGTGGTTCAGTCCACAATTATCTGCAGCCCTTAGCTTTTGCATTTTCTTTTGTCCCATTAGTCATTAATGAATTTGAGCAACATGAATCCTTTCTTGGTTTGGTTTTAAAATGATTTTATTTTAAACAACCGGTTTTTCTGTATTATTTGTATTTTATACTGTTAAATATTCTAAAGTCTGTTTAATTTGCCTTTCATGTACAAAATGCAACGAGTACCAGTGCCGTCGCAGTATTTACTAAGAGAAGACGTAGAATATGAATTGAAAATCAGGAAGGTACCGTTTGCTGCTAGTGAAAAGGTGGCTAGCTTGAGAGAAAAACTGGACAAGATGGCCCAGGCACCAGTGGATCTGCAATGCCTAGGTGAGTCCGATGCAGAAACTCAATTGAAAACTATTACTGATAAAGTGAACAGTATTAAAAATTTAACTAAATTAGGGAAACTAACTCCACTTCAAGAAATAAAGTATGCTCAAAAGCTGAAGCAGCTTTTTAATGTTGTCAGCGATAGGCTGCATGTGATAAAGAAACCTGAGGTTTATGCTCAGTTCTTAATGATTCTGGAGGAAATCACAGAAGTTTTGGAAGGATTTGAAGAGGTCAGAGACCTTCCTCAGCTGTCTGTTTGTCCAGAATTCAGTGAAAATTTGTCAATGCCTCCCAGTAAAGATATCACTAGTCAAGTCCAAAATGAGATCCCTTTGCTAACGGCTAGTGCCGTTGAGCCGAAGCGTTTTTCCCCTGAAAATCAATTTGAATTTTTCTCTCCTGAACGTGTCACCTTGCCAGTCAGTCATGTGCAAAATCCTGACTCACTTGAATTTAGCCGCTTGCCTCATCCTTTGGCCCAATCCTTGGAGACGGTCTATCGGTTTAGTGATAATTCTTTAGAACATGTTTTAGAATTTTTGAAATTTATTTGTGAGCTGAAAAGACAAGCTGTTATTTTCAAATTTAACCAAGTTTCTCTACTGGCGATCATGGCGGCCAAGCTTAATGGTGGGCTTAGAGAAGTGGCAAATGAGGCGGTATTTTCTGGTTCGGACTTAGATAATTTTCATGTAAGATTACTTGAAATTTATTTTCCTGTTAGGGCAAGAAGCTCTCTCTTGAATAAATATTTCTATCGTGTGCAGGAGGAAGGTGAATCCTTTGCTAGGTATGTTTGCTCCATTAAACAGTATGCTGTAATCTTCCGCCTTGAGTTAAGCGAGTCAGAAATTGTTGATAATGTTATTGATGGCATGGCTCCGGCAACAAGGTCACAAGTTATTTTCCAAAGGAGGCCATCTTCTTTCAGAGAGTTGGAAAACTTATGTGCTCGAGTTAACAGTGTGAGCTATTCAGATTCACTTCGTGTAAGCTCACAGACTGTAAATGTAAATAATAATCCCAGATTTGACAGGAACCGGGGGAGGAATGTGACTAATAGAAATTCTAATGACAGGCGTAGGTGCTTTGAGTGCGGAAGTGAGGAACATTTGAGGAATGCGTGTCCTGAGCGCAGGAGACCTTCTGGTGGTGAAGGTGGTGACCGGTCTGCTCAGAGGCGTTGATATCACGCGCACCCCAGCCGGCAGGGCGTGCGTGGTATCGAGCCGAGCCACCGTCAGCATCTCCAACGACCTAGGTCGGGTTGTACTGCGGGTGTGCATGGTTCTGTATATAGGGATGAATGTGAAGTTAGAAAAACAGTTTCTTTTGTAAATAGTTCTTCGCCTAGTCAAGATAGTGTTGCTGCGGGCAGCAATGTTGTAAATAGTGAAGCCCCTGTGTTCGGAAGTAAACCGAAAGTGTCTCGTAAAAATGTAAATAGGCTTAAACATGTAAACTGTCTGCCGCACAGACAACGGAAGCATTTATCTACTGGAGTGAAGGGCTTGGTTGATTCGAGTTTGCCGCTCATAGAAGTGGAGACTTGCAACCATCTCTTTTCAGCTCTTTTGGATAGTGGTGCGACTGTGAGTTTGCTATCTTTGGATTCTTACAATAGGTTGCGTTGTCGGGAGAAAGTACCTGAGTTGACCAGTGACGTGGAACCTTGCAGCACTGCTGACTCAAGGTCCCTCGCCATTGCGGGGAAAACCAAGTTGAAAATCCGAGTCCTCGATTTTACCTGGATGGTAAATTTTGTGGTCGCGGACAACTTGGTTATGCCCTTGATACTTGGTGCTGACTTCATGCAGCGTACCGGCCTGTTGTTGGATGTGCAGGAGCGGCAGGCATTTTTCAGGTTTAGCCCAGCTTCGAAAGTAAACTTTGTGAACTCATATTATTGTAGACAGGTAAAACCCACTAGGTCTATTGAGTCAGAAAGTCATAATTTATCGGTTGAGGTGGAGAGTTCAGTTAATGTTGTAGGCATTGATCTTACTCACTTGCCGCAAAAACAAAATGACCAGGTTACTTCACTGATTAATGATTTTCCCGACGTTTTGACTCCTGAGTTGGGACTGACTAATGTACTTGAGTATGAAATTGAACTAATCGACGATCAGCCTGTTAGGCGTCCTCCTTATAGGCTAAACCCAGTTAAATTAAAAATTCTGAAGGAACACATTCAAACTATGTTAGACCAAGGTGTCATTACAAAGTCCAAGTCTAACTACAGTAGCCCCATTTTTCTAGTTGAGAAGTCTGGCGGTAAGTTTCGTCCAGTGGTTGATTACCGATATTTGAATTCTAAGATTAAAATAGACTCAGTTCCAATTCCGGATATTCATTCGTCATTTAGTTTTTTTTCCAAAGCCAAATTTTTCACTTCTTTGGATTTGAACCAAGCCTATTATCAGATTCCATTGACGGAGAAGTCTAGGAGACTGACTGCCTTCGCAACAGACTGGAATTTGTTCCAGTTCACCCGCGTGCCTTTCGGGTTAGCCACGGGTGCCCAAGTCCTGACCAGGCTCCTGGATGACATTTTCTCAGACGTCAAGTTTGAGTATGTCTTCCACTACCTAGATGACTTGGTCATCTATTCAGAATCGTTTGATGAACATCTAGGTCACGTACGGGTGGTGCTCGAGCGCTTGAGAGCGGCTGGACTCACAGTGAATCCGGAGAAAGTCACTATGGCTGCCCGGTCATTGTCGTTTCTTGGTCATATAGTTTCTGCGGATGGAGTGACTATTGACCCGGAACGCACTCGTGCGATCCGAGAGTTTCAGCCACCCAGAGATGTCAAGGGTGTAGCTAGATTCCTCGGCATGCTTAATTTTTTTAATAAATTTATTCCAAATTTTGCCCACATTGCTTCTCCATTAAATGCGTTGCGTCGAAAAGGTTCTAAATTTATTTGGTCTGAGGATTGTCAGAAGGCTTTTGATAACCTTAAACTTTGTATAGTTAATCCCCCAGTACTCATGATGCCAAATTTCAATAATAGGTTCATTTTGCAATCCGATGCTTCTCATGTTGCGGTTGGCTGTGTTCTGCTGCAAGAATCTCCTGATGGTCGTAGGCCAATTGCTTATGCTTCGAGAACTCTCACTGCCCAAGAGCGAGTGTATAGCACTTACGAGCTTGAAGCTTTGGCGGTTCTGTTTGGGGTAGAGAAATTCCGCATGTATTTAGAACATGTGGAGTTTGACCTGGAGACGGATTGCCAAGCTCTCAGCTGGGTGTTGGCTAAGCCAAGAACTACCGGTCGCATTGCTAGATGGGCAATTCGACTTTCCGCTTTCAAGTTTTCGGCTAAACACATCAAAGGCTCAGATAACAAAATAGCGGACGCGTTATCCCGTATGTTTTATCCAGACCAGATTACAGAACCTCCCCCAGAAGTTACTTCCGATCCAGAACCCCCGCCTCAGTTAGTTGCTGGCATCTTGTCAGATTTTCCTCTAGCATTCAAGTCCATTCAGGAATTTCAGAGCAAAGATGAGGAGATTGGAGCTATTGTTGAGAGAATAAAAGCTGGTGAGCAGATGACTCAGTTTGTTCTAAAGAATGGCATTCTTTATAGTGCACCCTCTAGGAGAATGCCGTCTAGAATAATTCTGCCATCAGCACTGATTGATATTGTATTTAAGTTTTTTCATGAGTCTGCGATAGGAGGTCACCTTGGTTTTGATAAAACAAGGAGTAAGATCAAAGAGTATTTCGTGTGGAAGGGTATGGATGCCGACGTCAAGGCGCGTGTCAAAGCTTGTCAGGTTTGCTCCTGCTCTAAGCCGGCCCAAATGACTAAAGTTGGTTTTCTTGCCTCGGAAGTTCCGAAAGCTCCTTTGGATCGACTATTCATTGATTACGTGGGAAAACTACCTCGATCAAAATCGGGGAATGCTCATATTTTAGTCATTGTAGATTCCTTTACGAAATTTGTCTGGTTGTTTCCCGTGAGAGTGGCTAATTCTAATGTTACCATAGAATGTTTGAAAAAAGTCTTTGCTGTTGTTGGATTTCCTCGGTCCATAGTGTCGGACAATGCCGCGTACTTTGTGTCGAGGCAATTCAACAAGTTTTGTTTTGAATTAGGTATTAGACATATTAAGACCTCTCCGTACCATCCTTCTCCCAGTTTTGCCGAGCGTTTTAATCGCAATCTGAAGGCTGCGCTGATTGCTTATCACTCGGAGGATCATTCCTCCTGGGATAAGAATCTGTATTGGCTTCAGTTTGCTTTTAACTCTGCGAAGCATGAAGCTCATATGTTCCCACCTGTTTCTCTCATGTTAGGTTTTCGTCCAAATAATCCATTATGTAATTTGTGGTCTATCAATGACCTCCTTCCAGACCCTAGAGATAATGTAAAAATTAAGGAGATGTGGAAGAAAGCTTCTGCAAATTTAAAACTTTCCCACGACAAAGTCATGAGTAGGTATAATAAAGGCAGGCAGAATGTAAAATTTAAGGTGGGAGATGAAGTTTTTGTTAAGAATTTTCCTCGCAGTGATGCTGCTGCCAAATTTACTTCGAAGCTCGCTCCCAAGTTCCATGGTCCTCACGTAGTCGTTGAGTTTCTGACACCGGTCACCGTCTTGGTAAGAAATAGAACCACTGGTAAGACCTTTAAGTGCCATGTCTCGCATGTCAAAACTAAATAAGATGTGAAAATTTAATAATCCTGATGACACTGGTTTTAAATTACAATTTTAGTAAAAATTTTAAGATCTTGTCACAAAAGAAAAATTTTAATTTAGATTAGAGTGTATTTTACTTGTACCCTCCCCTTTCACATGAATTTGTTTTGTTCTTTTGGCTGCCGCTTGGAAATTAATGTTTCAGAAAGACTGTAAGCTGTCAAATGGGAATGGTTTCTGACATGCTCTGGATGATGGACTGGCGAGGACAGAAAAGCTACCCTGTTTGCACTCATCAGTGATTGTTGGTCTGGCGCAGGCTCTGTGCACGTGTAAAACATCAACTTGAGGATCCTCGCCTTGCTGCCTCCAACGGAAATCACAATCCTGCTCTAGTGTCGCTCAAGTATAGCTGCCAGGGACGGTCATATGTAAGTGTTCATAGGCTGTCGGAAGGACCTGACGCATCCAATCAGCAAAAAAAAAAGGTATGGCACTTCATGTTTTAATGACCCCCACAAGTGTAGCTGAGTGACGCATACTAGTGCTCCAAAGTTTCGATATTGATGTTTTGGAATGGCAAAAATTCCTCAACTGGGACCGGACGCAAAAGTTGCTTGGATTTGCCGTCCAAGGGTGCTTCATCAAGTATCGTACAGTTTCCCGAAGAAGACTACACCGATTTAGACGAAGAAAATAGTGCAAACACAGTAGGGTAAGGCAAACACACTAAAGAAATGTAATACTCGCCATAACAATTTTGAACTGCTTCAAAACTTTTGTTTAAATCATGCATGTCAGTTTCCAAATTTTCTCCCAACAGCATCAAGAGGACTCTGATGTATTTTGTTTTGTACAATAAGTGTCAATGCAAATGTATAATGTTTAAAACCGGTAGTTTTAAAATAGGAGAGGGGTGTATTGCACCGACTTGTATTTGAGGCCGGTGCAATTAGTTCTTTTTCCCGCTAGAGTTCGCTACCTTCCTAACAGAAACAGTTGGCTGGACTGGTTTCTTGCCTTGGGCTGCTCTTAACTGAGTGTCTCAAGCTGTGGCCAGACTCCCGTACTGATAGCCGCGGGCAGACGGCTGTGTGGGCTTGTTCCCGCGTCAACGCGGCTCTAGCGAGTGCTGCTGTCTGGTGGCGGTTTCTGTCTAGGCTGCGTGAGCGTTCTTCCGGCATTCTCATTCTCAAAATGGCGTTCACTAAGGTATGTTGCTTTCCGGCCGTGGTGCAAACAATGGCAGGTTTTATAACCATTAGCTTGTGATTTTGCTATCAATTCATCGCTTTGTGTTTAGTCTGTGATGTGTACTTTGTTTTGTCGTAGTTTTGTGTTCTAAGTGTTGTTAAAATGAAGAAACATGTCCACGGCGTCATGCCGGGGGCAGAAGCCTAATTCCCTTGCTCTGCGCGCAGTGTAATATTCACCTCCTGTTTTTGGTAACTTCATTTGTGATACAGTTTAGTTCCTGATTAGTTTTCATTCATTTTGTACACATCACTTGTTAATTAGTTTCCGTGTTTTTAGCACATACCAATAACCCATTTTAAGGAATCCCGTGGCGTGGGTCTGGAGGCGGCCCATGTGGCGGTAATTTAGTGTTGCCTCCCATTTAGCTAATCCGTATTTATTTCAGGCATCCCACCTTCTTTCCCATGTTATGGTAGTTTGATTTTTAATTGTATATAATCTGAAACTATTGCCTTTTTCGAAAATCAACTAAATGAATTTTATCTATCCATTTGTTATAAATTGTAAAAGATTTTAGTGAATTGTTAAATCTTCAAAGTTTTATGTAAATTACTAGTAATTTGTTTTCTTTCCTTTTTTGATTTGGTAAAATACTGTAAATTTCATTTTAACTCAAATTTTGTGAATCAAAAGAAACCATGTATTATTTGAAGGCAGAAAACATTAAAAAAAAAACCAAATCACTCTGCTAAATATACTAAAACGAGAAAGTACTTTTAAGTTGCTCTGTGTAGTTTAGTTGCCCCACTCTGGGTTCACATTCATCCTTTGGGCGGGCTCACTAGTAAGGTTAGGTTAGCTTTCCTGCGGGTGGTAACCTTTGCACTCCTTTCCACATTCCCTTAGGGGTGGGCGCAACAGGAAAAAACAATCTGATGCATTCACTTTTTAGTAACTTTAAGCGTCACCTTAAACGAAACGTCTGTCACGCCACTATAAAGCGTATTTCGAAACTCTGCTTGAATACGGACAAGATGTTGCTAAAGGTTGTTTAAACGGGATGTGGTACATAGACGAAGTTTTCTTCTGGTTTAACAGGAGATGAACTCACGAAAAACGGAACATTCGGTGCAGATGACGCAAACACAGGATGGAACGAGAGATTCGAGAAAACCAAAAACGCGAAAGACATCGTCATAACCTGAACATATATTTAGTGGCCCCCAATGAACCACACAATATTTCTATGCATATAAAGCCTATTATTTATTTTAATATTACTTCATGTAATAAAGCTATTACAATAAATTAAGCTCGTTCGTTAAGGTTTCATTTGTGTTATATGTCAATATTAGAGGGTATTAAGAGAAAAAACAACTATTCCGAAGAAGTTATAAGTTATTCTTAAATGATTTTATTTCAGATTGTTACAAATAACACTGATTTACATATTGTATTTTAGCTACCCCCTGTTACACTAGAGTAAGTGTAGAATGAACCTTTAGGTAGGCCTATACAAACGTTTACTTGAAAAGTGGCATTTCTGTCTCATTGAGATCGGAGATTGCCTTAACATATCGAAACTCTTGTTGCCATGAGTGAAATTATTACGTCTTAGAACGGATATTACTGTTAACATAAATTTCATCAACGAGAAGAAACACATACTTTTGCCAGTTGTATAACGTTTGGAAACATGTAACAGTCAACGAGGGGTCCCAGATTATGGGGAGACATGTAATGACCGTGCCCCTGGTTACCCACACCCCTAAGCTAACCTGCGAATTATCAAGGAGAGGAGACAAACTTTTTTCTTTTAGAGGCCGTAGCTTCCAAAGGACGCGAGATGGAGAGAGAACAATGGTAATATTGCGTAAAATCGCTAGCAATTACACCATTCTATAATCATTTGATTGTATAATTAGGAAGACACAACATTTATTAATTTAAAACATCCAAATACCCTTTAACTCTTTACAATGTCTTGAAATGGGGAAGAAATTGTTAATAGAATCTCACGAACAGTGATTCATTTTAAATTTAAGTATATAGCCTATATAAGTAACGAGTAAAAATAAAACCCTAATGTTATGGCCGTAAAATATAATGAATAAAAATATTATATATATAGAACCTCTCACGGCGAAAATAACTGCAGTATCCGGTTGTCTATTAACCAGGAGCGTATTTGTTACGGGTAAGTCGAATGGTGAGCATGCTTGTTCTACAACTTCCAAGCATTAAAGCGGAGCGTACTTTATATGCCTAATGTAGAACGTGGTATATCCTGTAGAATTCACTTTGATAGCTTAAGTACGTATGTAGTATCACACGGAATCCAATGAAGACTGGTGAAATAAATTCATATTACGACAGATTCCAAGAAATATGTATAAAGGTAATAGAAAATATATAACAAGAGACAACAATACTGATCTTAGTCTAAAACTAATATTTCAATACACAATATCTATTTGAAGCAACTAAATGAAAATAACTTAGGCAAGCAATAAAAGAAAAATAGCAAAGAAGAAACTTAAGAACTGTTAAGAATAAACAAATAAATGCGAAAGGAGGTAACTAACTATTACCGTAAACTAGCAGATTTTATCAGTATTAAATTTTCATGAGATCAAGCGTGCTTATGCTACCAAAGAATCTATAACAAATATTTTCATAGAATGTAAAAAAAGTTACATTTCTGCCTCTCAAGATTCAAAAGACAACCACAAACCTTTAATTCCTTAAGGTCTGATTAACGACAGCCATCTTCATTGATACGCCTGATTAACGGCAGCCATCTTCAATGATACGCCCCCTTCTTGCACAGATTTCTGATGAAGTTAGCTCCGACTTCTTGTCATCCATCCGGTTTCCCGAAGCTTTCTACTTTTAGCACTCAATCTCCAGACAGACCCCTGATAACTCGCCACCTGGTGGCGCTTAAGTGAAGCATAAAGCGCTTTAAGAAATAGAGATTGCAATTCCGCTGTGACAGGCATATATTATAAAAGCACAAGAAATACGTGACAACTGACGTTGGCCCAAAGCAACACAAGATGTTGCATGTGTCGATTGTGAGACCAGATAAGATACTTCCTGCAGGATTGGTATGATTTAGGAAAAAATATCATAAATGCAAACAAAACTGGAGATGGGTCGTACACAGGCATTCTTATAGTAAGAAACTGTAACAGATCTAAAATTAGGACCATCTTAACATTGCCGGACGATCCGTTATCGCAAGATACATTATAAGTCTGTTCTAAAAAGCCATGTGCTTTTCAAAAATTTTGTCTTTATTGCATGGACGGCTTTCACGTAATGAAATTTTATGCTTAGTTAACAAATTGTCTATTTGCGACCACTTGCAAAGTTAATTCATGGACTGGAATTTAAATTTCCCCACTTCTCTAGGAGGAAAATATAATCTGATGGTAAATTTCACAATTTGAAGTACACCAAGATAGAATCATTGTTCTTTACACTCTTTACATATCTTACGCCATCCCGATCCATCCTCCCTATCAGGATCAGATACAGATGAGTTTAGTATTACCTAATTCGAAACCATGCTAGAATGTAGAGAAAACTGAAAAATATAGCCTATATTTAAAATTTAGAGACTAAAATAAATAGCTTTGTAGGCTACTGCTTTATTTGTAGTAGGCTACAGCATAATAGAATCGAGATTGTCCTAGAAATTAGAAGATATGTTTGGGTGCTAGAACATGAAATATTCTTACCTATCTCAATGAGACAGGAATGTCACTTTTCAAACAAACGTTTGTATAGGCCTATCTATAGGTTTCAGTTAGCACTTTGTCTTAGTGTAACAGGGGATACTAAAATACCCGTGTAAGTCAGTATACTTGTAACAGTCTGGGAAAAAAATTAGAAAAACTTATAACTTCATACCATAAATTAGTGCGCAGTAAAATGTTTATTGTATTTTCACACATCCCACATTACAGAAATGCATAGGCTAGAACACGCGGGTGCGCAACTGGTTCACATTGTGCCACTGTGCGGTGGGGTAATGTCTCCCCCTACAGTCGCCCTTGACGTCAGAATAAAGCAGTTTCGACGTGACACTGAACATGAAGAGCAGGTTTCATACGTCACAGCAAGGGTGGGGTAGTAAAACGTTTCCCCTCAGTTGCTCAGGTATGGGCTAGAACTATCATTGCGAACTATCAGTGGATTACATAGTACTGGATATCTCTTCTGTGAGTTCAGTCTTACGTAACCTATCTCGGCCAGATTTGGATATTAATATTTTCTTGATATTTTATTATAGTACATATTCTACTAATTTTTCTGACAATGAACATAATTTACACCTTCATATTACATAAAGATCGATCCCTTTTTTTACGTCAGTTGTATGTTACTACGCGTGAAAACATTATAAAAAGATGATCTTGAGAGTTCAATAATTACATTTTCATGACTTTATAACAGAATGTATTTATTTCCAATTGACTTTTCGTGGCGCTAATACAAAGAAAATCAAGAAATGTCTCTCGTCTAGTCCCGTTATCTGATTAGTAGGTAGGCTATAAATTAAGTTTAAAATCTGCTTATTCAGAATAGTAGCTGTGCAGCAAGCGTAAATTTAATGTCTCTTAATCATTTATGTCTAAGTTCATAGAATCTAAGATTTTTACCTGACTAGTAGAGAACATGGACCTTTATAGGAGTTTCCTTGATAGCGTTGGCCACTAAAGCACACAAGAGCTACGTCAGCTCTTGTTATTGACTCGTCCATGATAAATTAATTTATGTGAGTTAAGAGCTCTTAGCCAGAGAAGAGACCACACTGTAAACTTCTCTGAACAAACACCCAATAGGGATTTCAGTTACTACTGTTAAAAAGCCATTAGTGGTCCCACTTTCTTCAATACTATGCTATCAGTGCCTGTATTCAATCCATTAACTATCACTATCTTAGTATCTCTCTCCCCTCTGTTTCCCCTCTTTTACTCCATTTACTTCACGAGTTTAACACTCTTCCCTGATACCTTCATTTCCTCTCTTTCAGTCCGGACCATCTCCTCAGTAATTTATACTTCTATTCCTGTATCCTTCATTCGTGGAAAGAGTTAGTAACTTATATTTGACTTGACAGTATATGTTATTTTCTGGTTTAAATCTGGACTCCAGTACGTCACTCCCGTTTGATCTACCTAGTTATCGATAAATATCGAAATATTGAGAGATCGTGAAATCTCGTTCACTTTTAACCTAAAGGTACATTAAACAAATGTAGGCTAAATAAATTATTGAACAAAACGTTAAACTTTAATGACGATTGTTATCTTGTAATCAGTTTGCATATTTTAATAACCTACATTCCCAAAATAACTTTGCCTGAATAGAATTAGGATTGTTTAACTAGTGTCCATACTACCGGTGTACATAGATAGCACATAAGATTATGTGCACATTATGTACACATACGATTAGCAGAGGTATCATGAAAGGAATTATAGATACGATCTTAACGGAAGAGTTATGTTCTAGAGTTAATGAAAGTATCTTTAATTTATTTTATGCATGTTAATAGAATTTTGACACGATCGTCAAGATGAACTGTCTGGTCAATGGATTGTATTTCGTTGCAACCAAGCCCAAGCAAAAAATGGCTCTGTTTACACGACATAAGTTTCCATGACGTAATAAGCAGCAACATCACACATGTCTACTTGTAACGTTTATTAATTATGCGGTTACTATGATGAATTCAATAATAAGTATTAACACTAGTGAAATTATGAAATAATGTTTGTCCATCATCGTTTACACAGCGCGTCGACGAATACACTGTGGAAGGGAAATTATTTATAAAAACAAAATGAGAGATGATTAAGTCAAAATATGAATTAAGACATTTGAGGTGAGTACTATAAATTTAAAGCCCAACCATCAGGTGTTGAGAAAGTCATGTGAATGGAGTATTATAATTGCATAACAAGACGAAAACCGTCACGAAAAACGATCCTTACAGCTTTTGTCGCTTGCCAAGTATGGATCATGGAATAAAAAAATGTTAAATAAGGACTGTAATATCACAAGAAGCCGAAATCATTCCTAAATTTCACTGACCATTCGTATAACGCCTAAACGGGTTTTGTCGCGAGGCATCCGCGAGTTGGGGAATGAGTCCATTACTATCATAGCATAAGAGAATGAAATTATCCCTAAAGATGGCTGACCTGTGGTATAACACTACCCACGTTTTTATTTTTTTCTTTATTGTCGTGAGCCTTCCAAGTATTACAGAAAGCGTACAGTAATTTCATAGATTAGTAGAAAGTAGATTAAAGTAGGCCTATCCCTAAAGATGGCTGACCATTCATATAACACTCCCCAGGATTTTGACGCGAGCCATCTACGGGTTGCAAAAAGAGTACAGTCATATCATAGCGTAAGAAGATGAAACTGTCCTTAAAGATGGCTGACCTTTAGATAACACTCCCCATGATTTTTACGCAAGTTATCCACGGGTTGGGGAAGGAGTGAATTAAATCCTAGCATAAGAATACGAAACTATCCCTAAAAATGGCTGACCTTTAGTATAACACTACCCAGGCTTTCCTTTTTTATTGTCGTGAGTGATCCATGGGTTGCGTAAAGAGTACAGGAAGAGTATTTACAAGCGCCCTCTATTAGATAACCTTTTAATTACATGAACCTTGGGTATGCGACATCTAGTAGCAATGCTTGTAACCATCCAGCAAACAAAACTTTGCCCAAGAGTGTAATACCATGATGCCTTTAAGGAAGCTATGCGTTATATGAGACTTTCCTTGTATCGATAGTAGCAAATCTCACCTTATCCTCGCGGTTAAGAATAGGATCCAGATAATGGCAACTTGTGTGGATCAAACCCCACACGATGAGAAGATTTTATTAAAGTAATAAATAAATAAATAAATACATATAAAATCAAGAATCATAAGAACGCAATATTCCCAATTATATGGAAGATGGACGTCACATGGATAAAAATCTGAAGATACCAAGGGTCTTAACTTAGTTACAAGTGCTTACGTACGCAACCGAGGGTTAGATTGTGGAGGATATGAGCAAGATGTCTAGACGTTCCTGGCCATAGGACGTATCTTAAACAAAACCTTTACGCAAGAGTACATATGCAGACATTCCCTGCCCGTAGGACATAATAGCATTAGGTTAAAACCTTTTCATAAGACCGCATATCCGTACATTCCTGTCCAATGGAGTAACAGCATTAGATTAAAACCCATTGCATAAGATACATATCTAGGCGTCCCTGTCCAAAAGACGTAACCTCAATAACCCTTGCTTGAGAGAGCTAATCCAAACATCCCTGTCCAAAGAACGTAACAACATTAGTGCGTAATAGTGCATATCGAGACGTCCCTGGAAAAAGGGCGTATCTGCGACGCGAACCATCCATGGTACATTGATTGCGGACCACAGTTTGATCCACTACCTAAAAGCGTGCAATAACTACTGCTCAGTATAATTTTGAACAGTGAGTCTATGGAGTAATAGCTCTGTGTAATTTTCGGCAGTAATCCTGTGAAGAACAGCTCTGTTTAATTGAGCGTGTATGGCATCGTATCCATACTGGCAGTGGTTAGGTTTAGAGGTAAGAGGAAATGCTTATTCTTGTGTGCGTTCCCGGCGCTTTAGCCTTGTATCACTGAGATGACTAGTAAGTGTTAGTCTCTTCTACGCGTCCATCTGTATTAGCTAAAATAATAGATGATTTCATTGTAATGATTGGAGACCATATTCGGTTCAAAGAAGAAGTAGATTGTGATAGGAATTTTGAAAAGTTATATAGAAAGGAATTTGGTAGGCCTAAATAGCCTGTAAAATGTCAACAGGTAGTTAATGGGGGCGTAGAGAGCCTAAAATCAAATATATTGTTTATTGATTTAAAAAATACCTGTAGTGTCTTGTAAGATAATTCTGACCCCATTTTGGGGGAATTATAAGACAATAAAATGTAATAAAGTGTAACAAAGAAAGCTTTACTACTTAATGAGATAATTCAGACAATATTACTGGTCAATTATAAAGTAATACAGTGTAGTAGTGGAAGAAAAAAGCTTTATTAGCTTAATAAGTTAATTCAGATCATATTATTGGGGAATTATGAGGTAATAAAACATAATAGTAAGAGAAGAAGCTCCATTGGCATGAAATGATCATTCAGACCATATTATTGATGCATTATAACGTGTTTAAGCGTAATAATAAAAGAAGAAGACGCTTTATTAGCTTAAACAGATAATAATTCAAATCATGATTGGTGAGTTACAACAATGTTAAACTGTAGTGAGCCTAGATAACTAGGGGAGTAGTGTTTATTCTCATAAGGAGTATTTAGTTGCAATATTAGATTTCACTGTAGTCTCACATATTAATTTGTATAGTCATATTCTTTGGCGTATGCCTTATTAAAACATATTAAATGCAATGAAGTGTTCCTCCAGTCACCGAAGGCAAGGACATACTCTTTATTTCAAGTTACAGACATTGGCGTGTGTGTATATGTCGAAATATCCAGAACTGTAGAAACTACTGGGCACTGACACAACAAGCAACAAGTGTGAAGACGTCATTGTTTTGAAAGACGGAACAAAATATCACTAAAATAATGTTCCTGATTTGTTAATTTTTGTTCTTTTAGATGTCAGAAGAGTTAAAACTTTCAAAAAATTTTAATACAGTGATAATAAATATTGTAAATATTTTGTGACCTTTCAATGGACCCTGCACTCCCTATCTCCACTGTATCGAACCGAGTAAAATCTGTAACGAATAACTCCCTAAATAGAATTCCATTAGAAGATAATATTTGAAGATTACCGCGGGTGGCACCTGAGTAAATATATTTTCTCACGGAACATTTAAAGAAATTCTGGAACACCCGGACCTGGGGTTTCAGAGTCATTGTTGTGTATGTACGCATTTTTTAATTTTTTTATTAGCATAGTCCACATGCCCCATTACAGAGTAATAATACATGTGTTTTTGTACATTATTTACAGTTGATATTATCTTATAGGTGCGCAGTGTAATAAAGTGATGGCATTAAGGTTACGGTCTCGATATCGTGTGTTAGAGTAGGATTACCTCCACAACGTCTCTGGGGTTTTACGTATATACCTTAGGAGCGAGTCTCACCGCTCGTAGAGTTCCTGGCTAGGGGAGGTAGCTGCACCCTGATTGGCTCAGCTCTCCTATCCCACTCCACGTGTTGTCTGTCTCTCTCGCTGCGCATTATACCTCCACTCAACTATTATAGTATTTTCTGCATGATGTTCACTCTCTGCCCAGCGGTAGCTTACTGATCTTACGCGCACCGAATTCGCGCATCTTGGTAACGAGACGTAACGAGAAGCTCGCTGGCTGGGTTACTCTTCAAGGCCAGAGACTTTGTGGGAATAATCCAACTCTAGAGTAGGATTACCTCCACAAAGTCTCTGGGTTTTTACGTATATACCCTAGGAGCGAGTCTCACCGTTCATAGAGTTCCTGCGTAGGGGAGGTAGCTGCACCCTGATTGGCTATCCCACTCCACGTGTTGTCTGTCTCTGTGTCTGCGGCATTCAGTGCGTTTCTTTTTAAAGCAAACCTGTAAAGCGCTTTACGAGTGATGCACGAGTGATTGACGACCGCTGCAGACAAAAAAGAACGGCAAAGTCGATCAGCTGACAGCTTGCTCAATGAGACCGGCAATGTTTTCATCCCTCTAACATGGTTAAAACACGTGCAAATAACAGTTATGCCGGGATGACAATAATAATTATTGTACAATATGATGTACAGGTAAAATCACATGATACTAACTGTGCTGAAGAAGGCGTTCGTACTCGGGAATTTGAAAAATGATGTTAAATCCATCAAGGAAATTTTCGATGATCACCTAGTCCGCCATGACAGTTCGTGCAGCAAAACCATGCAGCAGTCGTAAAGCGAGATTTGAGTTCGCTGCACGGGAGGTAGAGTGGGGGTAAAGCGGAGCTGCAGCAAAATGTAAAAAGAAACGGTTTTGATGCATCACTCGTAAAGCGCTTTAGCTCCGCTTTAAAAAGAAACGCACTGTAAATCCCTCCACTCAACTATTACAGTCTTTTCTACCACTGCAAACATTGCAGCATGATCTTTACTCTCTGCCCAGCGGTAGCTTACTGATCTTACGCGCAGCCAATTCGCGCATCTTGGTAACGAGACGTAACGAGAAGCTCGCTGGCTGGGTTAGTCTTCAAGGCCAGAGACTTTGTGGGAGTAATCCAACTCTAGACCTACGTAGATATTAGTTGGAATTCAAGAACAAATAATGGTACATATAAAAGTAATTGGTATAGAATGGGCTAAGTAAATGGAATTCTTGAAATGGAAATTATCGTCACAAAGGTAGGCCCAGAATTAAAGTGTAGTCAACCGATTTTAGCTTATACAGATGATGTTTGTCTGTTGGGCAATGACATAAACGCAAAGGAGAGAAATGCAGAAAGTCTTTTCGATGCCTGCAGGAATGTTGGATTAGAAATTAATACAGAGAAAACTAAATAGGTCTATATTCATAAAACGTCAAAATAATGCGCCAGAAAATATTAGAATAGTCGATAAATCTTTCCAACAAGAGGAGAAATTCAAATATCTGGGAGTAATAACTGCAGATACAAATAATATTAAGGTAGAAGTTAAGTGTAGACTCAAATCAGGAAAGTCTTGTTTTTATGCAGTTGTCTGTCCAGAAATCTAAAAATAAAAATATTTAATACAATTATCTAGCCGGTTGTATTAATTGGACGTGAGACACGGTCGCTTACTCTACGGGAAGAACAAAATCTGAGAATGTTCGCAAACAGAATGCTTAGGAAAACTGGGGCCAAGAAAGAAGAAAATGGGGACTGGAGAAAACTTCCTAACGACTAGCTTCATAACCCGTACTCTTCACCGGATATAGTAAGGCTCTTTTCACACTGGGTCACTTGTGACGGTCACCGGTGACCGCGGTGACCGGTGTCGTGCACATCGGCACAATCGCATTTTCGTACACATCGGCATAGTATTTTTATCTTGTAATATTATCGTGCTCATCGCCACACACCCTTCGTAGGGGTGGACATAGAGACAAAGTTGGAATAACATTATCGTATTGAATGCAATGGAGTTCACAGTAACTGCTAGATGGACAGAAAGACAAACAGTTCCATTTATTATTACAGATACATACTGTGTACATTAATATTATAATTGTATTGTTTAGAAATCATTCATAATGTATCTACCTGCGATTGAATGAGACTTTGAATTAACCTAACCTCACCTAACCTCACCTAACCTCACCTAACCTCACCTAACCTCACCTAACCTCACCTAACCTCACCTAACCTCACCTAACCTCACCTAAACTAAACTCACCTAAACTAAACTAAACTAAACTCACCTAAACTAAACTAAACTAAACTCACCTAAACTAAACTAAACTAAACTCACCTAAACTAAACTAAACTAAACTCACCTAAACTAAACTAAACTAAACTAAACTCACCTAAACTAAACTAAACTAAACTAAACTAAACTCACCTAAACTAAACTAAACTAAACTAAACTAAACTAAACTAAACTAAACTCACCTAAACTAAACTCACCTAAACTAAACTCACCTAAACTAAACTCACCTAAACTAAACTCACCTAAACTAAACTCACCTAAACTAAACTCACCTAAACTAAACTCACCTAAACTAAACTCACCTAAACTAAACTCACCTAAACTAAACTCACCTAAACTAAACTCACCTAAACTAAACTCACCTAAACTAAACTCACCTAAACTAAACTCACCTAAACTAAACTCACCTAAACTAAACTCACCTAAACTAAACTCACCTAAACTAAACTCACCTAAACTAAACTCACCTAAACTAAACTCACCTAAACTAAACTCACCTAAACTAAACTCACCTAAACTAAACTCACCTAAACTAAACTCACCTAAACTAAACTCACCTAAACTAAACTCACCTAAACTAAACTCACCTAAACTAAACTCACCTAAACTAAACTCACCTAAACTAAACTCACCTAAACTAAACTCACCTAAACTAAACTCACCTAAACTAAACTCACCTAAACTAAACTCACCTAAACTAAACTCACCTAAACTAAACTCACCTAAACTAAACTCACCTAAACTAAACTCACCTAAACTAAACTCACCTAAACTAAACTCACCTAAACTAAACTCACCTAAACTAAACTCACCTAAACTAAACTCACCTAAACTAAACTCACCTAAACTAAACTCACCTAAACTAAACTCACCTAAACTAAACTCACCTAAACTAAACTCACCTAAACTAAACTCACCTAAACTAAACTCACCTAAACTAAACTCACCTAAACTAAACTCACCTAAACTAAACTCACCTAAACTAAACTCACCTAAACTAAACTCACCTAAACTAAACTCACCTAAACTAAACTCACCTAAACTAAACTCACCTAAACTCACCTAAACTAAACTCACCTAAACTCACCTAAACTAAACTCACCTAAACTCACCTAAACTAAACTCACCTAAACTCACCTAAACTAAACTCACCTAAACTCACCTAAACTAAACTCACCTAAACTCACCTAAACTAAACTAAACTAAACTCACCTAAACTAAACTAAACTAAACTCACCTAAACTAAACTAAACTAAACTCACCTAAACTAAACTAAACTAAACTCACCTAAACTAAACTAAACTAAACTCACCTAAACTAAACTAAACTAAACTCACCTAAACTAAACTAAACTAAACTCACCTAAACTAAACTAAACTAAACTCACCTAAACTAAACTAAACTAAACTCACCTAAACTAAACTAAACTAAACTAAACTCACCTAAACTAAACTAAACTAAACTAAACTAACCTAAACTAAACTAAACTAAACTAAACTAAACTAAACTAACCTAAACTAAACTAAACTAAACTAAACTCACCTAAACTAAACTAAACTAAACTCACCTAAACTAAACTAAACTAAACTCACCTAAACTAAACTCACCTAAACTAAACTAAACTAAACTCACCTAAACTAAACTCACCTAAACTAAACTAAACTCACCTAAACTAAACTAAACTCACCTAAACTAAACTCACCTAAACTAAACTAAACTCACCTAAACTCACCTAAACTAAACTAAACTAAACTAAACTAAACTAAACTAAACTAAACTAAACTAAACTAAACTAAACTAAACTAAACTAAACTAAACTAAACTCACCTAAACTCACCTAAACTCACCTAAACTCACCTAAACTAAACTAAACTAAACTAAACTAAACTAAACTAAACTAAACTAAACTAAACTAAACTAAACTAAACTAAACTAAACTAAACTAAACTAAACTAAACTAAACTAAACTAAACTAAACTAAACTAAACTAAACTAAACTAAACTAAACTAAACTAAACTAAACTAAACTAAACTAAACTAAACTAAACTAAACTAAACTAAACTAAACTCAACTCAACTCAACTCAACTCAACTCAACTCAACTCAACTCAACTCAACTCAACTCAACTCAACTCAACTCAACTCAACTCAACTCAACTCAACTCAACTCAACTCAACTCAACTCAACTCAACTCAACTCAACTCAACTCAACTCAACTCAACTCAACTCAACTCAACTCAACTCAACTCAACTCAACTCAACTCAACTCAACTCAACTCAACTCAACTCAACTCAACTCAACTCAACTCAACTCAACTCAACTCAACTCAACTCAACTCAACTCAACTCAACTCAACTCAACTCAACTCAACTCAACTCAACTCAACTCAACTCAACTCAACTCAACTCAACTCAACTCAACTCAACTCAACTCAACTCAACTCAACTCAACTCAACTCAACTCAACTCAACTCAACTCAACTCAACTCAACTCAACTCAACTCAACTCAACTCAACTCAACTCAACTCAACTCAACTCAACTCAACTCAACTCAACTCAACTCAACTCAACTCAACTCAACTCAACTCAACTCAACTCAACTCAACTCAACTCAACTCAACTCAACTCAACTCAACTCACTCAACTCAACTCAACTCAACTCAACTCACCACCAACTCAACTCAACTCAACTCAACTCAACTCAACTCAACTCAACTCAACTCAACTCAACTCAACTCAACTCAACTCAACTCAACTCAACTCAACTCAACTCAACTCAACTCAACTCAACTCAACTCAACTCAACTCAACTCAACTCAACTCAACTCACTCAACTCAACTCACCACTCAACTCAACTCAACTCAACTCAACTCAACTCAACTCAACTCAACTCAACTCAACTCACTCAACTCAACTCAACTCAACTCAACTCAACTCAACTCAACTCAACTCAACTCACTCAACTCAACTCAACTCAACTCAACTCAACTCAACTCAACTCAACTCAACTCAACACAACTCAACTCAACTCAACTCAACTCAACTCAACTCAACTCAACTCAACTCAACTCACCACTCAACTCAACTCAACTCAACTCAACTCAACTCAACTCAACTCAACTCAACTCAACTCACTCAACTCAACTCACTCAACTCAACTCAACTCAACTCAACTCAACTCAACTCAACTCAACTCAACTCAACTCAACTCAACTCAACTCAACTCAACTCAACTCAACTCAACTCAACTCACTCAACTCAACTCAACTCACTCAACTCAACTCAACTCAACTCAACTCAACTCAACTCAACTCAACTCACTCAACTCAACTCAACTCAACTCAACTCAACTCAACTCAACTCAACTCAACTCAACTCAACTCAACTCAACTCAACCAACTCAACTCAACTCAACTCAACTCAACTCAACTCAACTCAACTCAACTCAACTCAACTCAACTCAACTCAACTCAACTCAACTCAACTCAACTCAACTCAACTCAACTCAACTCAACTCACTCAACTCAACTCAACTCAACTCAACTCAACTCAACTCAACTCAACTCAACTCAACTCAACTCAACTCAACTCAACTCAACTCAACTCAACTCACTCAACTCAACTCAACTCAACTCAACTCAACTCAACTCAACTCAACTCAACTCAACTCAACTCAACTCAACTCAACTCAACTCAACTCAACTCAACTCAACTCAACTCAACTCAACTCAACTCAACTCAACTCAACTCAACTCAACTCAACTCAACTCAACTCAACTCAACTCAACTCAACTCAACTCAACTCAACTCAACTCAACTCAACTCAACTCAACTCAACTCAACTCAACTCAACTCAACTCAACTCAACTCAACTCAACTCAACTCAACTCAACTAAACTAAACTAAACTAAACTAAACTAAACTAAACTAAACTAAACTAAACTAAACTAAACTAAACTAAACTAAACTAAACTAAACTAAACTAAACTAAACTAAACTAAACTAAACTAAACTAAACTAAACTAAACTAAACTAAACTAAACTAAACTAAACTAAACTAAACTAAACTAAACTAAACTAAACTAAACTAAACTAAACTAAACTAAACTAAACTAAACTAAACTAAACTAAACTAAACTAAACTAAACTAAACTAAACTAAACTAAACTAAACTAAACTAAACTAAACTAAACTAAACTAAACTAAACTAAACTAAACTAAACTAAACTAAACTAAACTAAACTAAACTAAACTAAACTAAACTAAACTAAACTAAACTAAACTAAACTAAACTAAACTAAACTAAACTAAACTAAACTAAACTAAACTAAACTAAACTAAACTAAACTAAACTAAACTAAACTAAACTAAACTAAACTAAACTAAACTAAACTAAACTAAACTAAACTAAACTAAACTAAACTAAACTAAACTAAACTAAACTAAACTAAACTAAACTAAACTAAACTAAACTAAACTAAACTAAACTAAACTAAACTAAACTAAACTAAACTAAACTAAACTAAACTAAACTAAACTAAACTAAACTAAACTAAACTAAACTAAACTAAACTAAACTAAACTAAACTAAACTAAACTAAACTAAACTAAACTAAACTAAACTAAACTAAACTAAACTAAACTAAACTAAACTAAACTAAACTAAACTAAACTAAACTAAACTAAACTAAACTAAACTAAACTAAACTAAACTAAACTAAACTAAACTAAACTAAACTAAACTAAACTAAACTAAACTAAACTAAACTAAACTAAACTAAACTAAACTAAACTAAACTAAACTAAACTAAACTAAACTAAACTAAACTAAACTAAACTAAACTAAACTAAACTAAACTAAACTAAACTAAACTAACCTAACCTAACCTAACCTAACCTAACCTAACCTAACCTAACCTAAACACAAGTGACGCTGCAGTGTTTATTCCGAACACCGTCGAAGAAGCATTGGTTTAAATGGGAGCATTCACACTGGGTCACTTGTGACGGTCACCGAATTTATGACTGTCAACAGTGCAAATTGTATATACATAATTCAGTTGTATAATTGAGCTCAGCGAAACTAGTTATATGTTTAGATTTGATAATTACTGAAGATTTTGTAAATGAGATGGAATGTCAACCTGACATTTGGGATGTGAAAAGCGATTAAAAATTGTTTTATCATCTAGTTTCTACTGGCAATACTAGCGGAGGCCGTCACAAGTGACCCAAGTGTGAAAAGATCCAAAAACCGGTGACGGTCACCGACGGTCACCGGTGGCCGTCACAAGTGACCCAGTGTGAAAAGACCCTTAGGGTAATTAAACCACGTAGGATGAAATGGGCTGGACATGTTGCGCGCATAGGGGAGGAAAGAAATATCTAAAAAATATTGACAGTGAGACTCGAATGGAAAAAACCTCTTGGAAGAACTAGACGTAGGTGGGAGGACAATATTAGGATAGATTTAAGGGAAGTAGGATTTGTGGGGGATAGTTGGATGGAATTAGCAAAGAATAGGGTTGAATGGCGGGCTCAGGTAATCGCGGCATTGAACCTCCTGCTTCCATCAAGTAGATAATATTCCTTGAGCTTTCTTGGGAATTTTCTATTGCCGTTGAGTATTTATTATTATTATTATTATTATTATTATTATTATCCTTTCGATTAGGCCAGCTTAGACCACGTAAAACAGTTGTCTTCTTCTTGTCTTCCCAAAACTTCTTCATTCTTTCGCGATGTTGTCTCCGTTCTTCCGTCCATTTACTTCCCGTTTTCTTCTTGGGCTTCTCTGGAAATTCGCCATCAAATATTGATTTCCTACACTTTTCTCTGTATGCAACGTCGTCATGTTTGATAATGAGTCATTTCAAATCGACAACTTCCTTAAAAAAGGCTGTTTTATTTTTTAGGTAGATTTAGGTAGATAGGTAGATTTAGGTAGATTGATACCGATACCATGTCATGACTTTCGAAAAATTCTTTCATATCTTTACGATTCATGCCTCCCTAAGGATGAAACCACCGCCAGTTCAAAATTATTTTTGTGATATATATATATATATATCTTTACACGCTAGCGGCCGTAATTTTGAAGATATTTGAACCAAATTTTATTATGCTATTTCTAGGCCCAATAATTCGGACAAGTTCGTTAATGAGCAAGATTGGGCCAAGGGGGTGGTCGGGGGAGGGGGTAAAATTTTAAAACATTTATATATCGGCCCCTATGAAGCATAGAGGGAAACTTTGTTTGAATAAATTAGAGCACTCCCTATGGAGTTTACAGTGACACCAACGATTCGGGGGTTTTTGGGGTAAGAGTGGGGGTGGGGGGATGGAAATTCGAAATTTTTTAAACTATGTCTTGTGGGGTATCGTTGAAAAGCTCTTAATAAGCACTCTACAAATCAATAACTAGTATCTTGATAGTTCTCATATAAGGCGAGAAGATGTCAAGCGAGTTTTAAAAAAGTGCTCTTTCCTCTTTTTTGCAGATATTATTGCGGGTTTGTCATGCCAAGGCTAAATAAGAAGAGTGCTACGCACCGACAGTGAATTAAACCAAAAGCAGTTCGAAATCTACCTCAGCCTGTAGGCTTGCCTAAAGGGATTTTATTACTTACATAGTGATAGTTGTTATTATTATTATTATTATTAGGCCTACAGTTTTAAAATCATAATTCATGTAGTCGAATGTACAGTATTGTGCTGTTATATTAGTTACATTTACCATGTAACCAACAAAGAAATAACTGAATTCTGAAAACATAAGCAGTATTTATTCAAGAAAATTTCTCTGTGAAAGAACTTGTATGTAATTGAATATCTCCGTTATTGCTTTATTTCATGCGTGTGGAATTTTATAAAATTTAAGGAATAGAAGTGTTTATGTATTTCCATTATTGTTTGCAAAACGCTGTACAGAAACAATAGTCGAAAGTGAAATATAAACTTTCTTTAACGGAATGTAAATAGGCTATGTTATGACAGTTTATAAACATATCCTGCACGCAAGTGTTAAATCTGTAAATAGAAATGTTTATACATTATTATTACTTACAAAACTCTGTAACGCGATTACAATTAAAAATGAATTATTAACTTAAAAATACTTTGAATGTGAACATGGTATGATAATTAAAAAAATTAATCTGTACGCAAATAAATCTGTGTAAGAGTTATTTCGTTAACTAACTTGGCAAACCTTTTCATCTCCTGATTGCATTTCTTAACACAAGTCTCTTGAATCAGTGCACTTTACAGTCAGAGAAGGAAGATGTAATACAACTCGTATCGACGAACCCTGGATCAGTATTGTGATAAAAATGGCCTACAGCACTTTATTCTGCAATATTATGCAAAGTTAAGAACTTATGTCCTTTTTAAGAATAACCGACCCAGCACTTTTAAAAAGGCAGTCCTTATACATTTACTCACCACTTCAAAAATATATACAAGTTTCAAATAACAAGTCCTTTTATTTTTATTTATTTTTGTATTTACTTCCATACGGTATTTAAAATTCGATGCCAAAGAATGGACACCATTTTTAAATTGTCGACCTCATCCAGCTACCCTCCAAATTAAAAAAAAAAAAATTTCAAATATCCTGCTTATTTATTTTTACACTTACTTGAATGCGAGATTTAAAGTTCGATGCCAAAAAACGGACGCCGTTTTTTAAATGGCCGACCTAATAGCCTATAGTTACCCGCCAAATTGAAAAATATACAATTTTCATGTAACGCGTCTATTTATTTTCATACTTCCCGCCACCACGGCATTTAAAAGTGGGTGTCAAAGAGCGGGTGCCACTTTTAAATGGTTGACCTAGTATAGTTACCCGCCAACTTTAAAAATATAGCTTGTTAGTTTAATGATATCACTAAAGAGCACCTTAAAGGCGCTGACCACAATCAGTTACCCCCTAAAATTAAAAAAAACTGATGCCGTTTTAAAAAGGACGACCGACATTTCCTGACACCCACACCTTCTGAAGTAATAACCCCACCTTGCCGCCCCTTGTTAGGTTATGGTCGCCATATTGTTACATTATCATTTTACGTCATGTTGTTACGTAATACTGTTAGGTAAGCTTTTTTACGTAAAATAGTCACTTCATCGAATACGTCATCGGTATTTAATTCAGGTCTCTGTTTGAAAACGCCATCTACTACTATGGCTTCCGTTTAAGCGTAAGCCTACATTATATCCATTTCATTCAAAGTACTAAATATTGACAACTAGGAATTGTTGGCGGGGAAGTGAATGTTCGGTCCTGAGTAATAGACCTACAATATTATACTTGCAAAAGCGCATTGTAGAAAAGCAGCGTAAATGGTCACTGACCCAAGTAACTTTTCTATATGTGTCAAAGCACGGATGAATGTCACATCCTATAGAGATCTGGATATCATTGAAATAATAGAATCCGGTGTGTTGCTCTAACAATCAAACCATCAGCTTGATTCAGACTGCAAATACTAACATTGCAATTCAACTAGACAATTACGACCAACTGCACAATTATTGTTATCTGGTCGTCCTGTAGCTGTACAGCTACAATGTAAACTCCTCTGAATTTTTAGGTGCATTTAACCTCGAGTTCGATTAAAATAAATGAATGAACATAAATTAAACGTCCATTGGTAAAAAAAAAAAAAAAAAAAATCCTTTAATTTTATCGAGATATTTTGTTTACAGTTTATCATTTTAGGACAACGTGTAATATATATTTCCAGGACCATTTGTAATCCCCTTGACTGCCAAGCAAGGCTTGGACACAAGGTTTGAAAAATAGCACCACTAGCCACTAAGTACGGAGTATGACGTGGCAGTAAAGGGAGAGATGAATGGATGGATGAATGGAAAGAAGATGGAGTTTCAAAATTTATTACTTAGTTATGGGCTTTAAGCTATCTCATTTCTATTTTGTACATTGTGGTGTTCTGAGTGATTCTGGTTTAAAATTCGAGTGTACTATCTATACAGGAAAGAGACTTCGAATTTTTTTTAACACATGGAACAATAACTGAGTTTCTGATGCAACTTTGAGATGATTGTTCTTTATCTTCCAAGTATTAAATTCGTCTACACCCCTACTCAGTATGACGTAAGTTGTTTATAGATGGAGAAATGGAGGGCGTGAGTTAAGCTAGAAGGAAATTGTATTCTCTGCTGACATTCGCGTTTTTACATGTGACACTCAGAGATATTTGTATACGCTATAAGGGCCGAGGACGATGGGTTGAGCTATTGATTCATCAGGTGGGTGTATCGTGGTTTAATTTATTCTGAATTTAGTTATTTCAGTAATTTATTTATTCTTTTGTTTGTCAGTTAGTTTTCGCACATAGGCCTTCTTCACTATGATACACTCAGCTGATCTCGTGATTGCTTATTAGTTTTAGGTTAGGCATTTTTGGAGTTAGTGCGTGAGTGAATGTTTGTGTGAATGTGTCTAAACTTATTTCCTGCGTAAATTCGCCCTCCAGTCAATCGAAACTTATTCACCAAACAATTTACATACAGCTTTAATCATCAGTCACCTTAATAATTAAATACGCCCATCAGGCGAATTAATGACATTCTTCTATTTCTAATTTTTAATATTCCAAAATTTCTATTAAGAACAGTTTACCAAGGTACAGTTCATTTATCATTCATCATTTACATATGCTAGACAACATTATTACATGTGCTACTTTGTGATTTGAATTTATTGAAGCATCATAGTTATTTTTCTAAAATCATCTATCTTTAATTGTCCCCCAGCCCAGTAGTATTTAACTTATGCTTAAAATATTGATAAACTCTTGTAATGTACAGTGTGGTAAATAAAGTGTAAAAACGGCCAATTTTCTTATTACTAAGGCTGGTAAGACTTTCCTTCCTCGTTCTATGTTTTGTTGATGTTTTCATTTTTCTACAGTATCCTTTGGAGGCCCTATTCTATGCACAGTTTCCACAAGACG
Organism: Ectobius pallidus; assembly: GCA_964059195.1. Lineage (NCBI taxonomy): Eukaryota > Metazoa > Arthropoda > Insecta > Blattodea > Ectobiidae > Ectobius > Ectobius pallidus. The sequence continues at coordinate 27,038,144 of CAXKWD010000012.1, read as the reverse complement.
GTGTTTTTCTGTGTACACCTTCAGTTTTAGACCTAGTCATTATCTGGGAATAGCTGAAAGTACACCTTGTTTCTTCGACTCGGCTTGAACTGCGTTTTTTTGTTCTGGTTTGTTTGCTCCTTTTTGTTGTTTAAATATTCAATTTTTATAAAGGTAAATTATGAAATTAAATTATATAGTTGAGTTTACTTTTCTCTATTGGAATTCAAGCGCATAACTCTACTTAACTAACATTCGTAGTTCTACCACCTTCTTTAAGAACTGTACCAGCCCATATTATTTTCTATGCAGTGAGCAGACACCAGTATAATGTCGAAAGTTAACATCCTATTCCATTAGGCTCTTTGCTACATATCGTAAAAATTGAAGAGGTTTCACTATAACATTTTGACAGTTACTGGCGTAGAAATTTGTCCCCTCAAGAAATCGTATAAAAGCAGAGATATAATGTTAATAGAGTAATAACTTAAAACATAAAGATCTTTATCGCCTTGTTATGAGCGTAATTTACGGATAGGCCTGCCAGCTATTCCACTGAAATGTTTCTTGTCGATCCCAAGATTAGGGTTCACTTTTGATTTCACTTAATGATTGTTTATATGAATAAAAAAAATCACCTCTATGGGGTTATTATCTTGTATGGAGTGTTATGGTACTCGTAATAATTAATAGATGTAGGATATAAAACGGTATAAAGCTTAGTTAGTGAAGTATTAAAAATACATGATGAAAATTATATTAAATTATATTAAACTAAACAATTAATAACACTCATCACAGTGGTATATTATTCGTTGCCTATAAATATGAAGTTGGATTGTGCTGCTGTGTAAACTTATCTTGCGAGGCCACAATGTTATCAAAGGTTTAGTATGTTTGCTTATAAAAGGCGAAATATTGAAGTTACACTTAACGAACTCGTTCACTACACTGTTCCTACAAAGTACGCAGATATATCGCGACAATTAGTCGGAAAATAACATAATACTTGCAGTTTAGATGGAGCAGAAAACGCCTTTCTAGACGCCATGTCTTGTTCCACTGAGACTATGAAAAGACATGTCTGCATGCTACCATTCATGGCTACCGAGGAAATGCTTTTCTTCAACTCACACGGCGACCAAGATTATAGTGCCTGCTTTGAATTACTTAAAATTAAAATAATAACTTATTACATATTGGTTGGACCTTGCTCCAACTCATACCGAGTATGGTTTTATAGTGAGATAATTAGGTCTCTATAAAACATATTAACTTATATATACACTCTGCAGTTCTCAACGTACCTATAAACAGTGTTATGGTTACACCATAAGGAGTTTTGAAAAATTTTATTAAAATAATATGAATGAATCATTATTTCTGTATTTGTATCAATTCCATCAAGGGACTAGAAATAATATTATGTAATTGCTTTGTGATATGTAACGAGAACGAGGAAATCAATACTTGCACGTTATGACTTTCAGCGCCTCAAAACAAGATCTCTTGTCAGTTATTACCTGTTACAATAATAACAATTTCATTTCCTCTTTTAATATCCCGAAGCGTACGACAGGGAGCGTCCTCCGAATCCGTATAAGCTTTATGGGCTCTAGAGCTTTGCGAGTTCTAATAATGGATTTTATCCGAGAAAAAATCAATTATTGCAACATCAGGGTGTATCAATATGTTCCACCGAACGAAATGTGTAGCCCATATCGTCGTTTTAAACTCATTGTTCAACAAGTGAATATCCCAAACACTGGAGAGTAATAAATAGACCTAAGTACACCTGCTGTGTTAATTCCTTAACACTATGTACGAGGTAACTGACTAAATTGGTTTATCTGTGGACATGTCAATTCGACTCCTTCTTGAAACAATTTCGGGATGGTAATTTATATAAAAAGCAAAGTCATAATAGAATTATTATAACCTATTAATTCAATGAGCTCACGATCGAACGATTTCAATAAGTTGATGGACGTAGTATAAACTGATATGATATAAGACATGAATCACGACCTGTGCGAGAATGCCGTTTCGAAGCCACTCCACAAACTCATATTGCTACCACGCCTCTTCATAAAACGTTTCTTGTCTCGCCAAGTTATACGTATGCCGGTAACACGTACGCTCAATACCCAGTGGGTAAGGAAAGTTAGTCTTAATTGCTTACGAACTTTGAATTCATCGTATCGTAAGTAATGTAACTGTAGGAAGAACTAATAATATCAATATTTTCTTATCAATTAATAATAATAATAATAATAATAATGTAATTATATTCATTATGTCAGCAGTCAGTACAATAACAATTCAATAAGACATCGCCAAAATAAAACATATTTAGAAAATAAATCTTTTCACAATCCATAAATTCATTGACATTGTTAAAAAGCAAAGTAAAGTGATCCCTATACAGGCCATGGAGGCCCAGAGGGTTCATGGAGGTTGAGGCTCCCAGATTTTGGACATTCGCACCGGCCGCCTTTACCCCCAGGATTGCTCTTGGTACTCATTTCTGTTAGAGGCTGAGTCGACCCCAGGGTCATAGTGCCACCAGAAGGATTAGGTCAATTGAAAACTCCAACGACCTCATCGGGAATCGAACCCGCGACCATCCGGTTTGTAGCGCAGCGCCTCAACCACTACGCTACGGCGTACACCCATTGACGTTGTTAAAAGACTTATATGACACTTATGAATGGTAGGCCTACGTTTAAATTTTGAGTTTGGAGCAGATCTAATGGCAAAGATGGTTAAAAATATTAATTCCATTCATGAAACTCCTTTTTAAAAATATTAGTGTAGCATATATCTATAAATGGTCGACCGCGCTGGTCTAGAGGTAGCGTGCCCGCCTTTAAATCTGAAGGTCGTGGGATCAAACCTGGTCGCGATCGATAGATTTTTCAGGACGTAAACATCCTTGACACGAAGTCCTGCAGGAGGGACCTGTATCGTAGATTTACGGAACGTAAAAGACTCCAAGCCTAAACTAGCTCTGGACAAAATTCATCGCCCTTTCACTTCCAAGTAGTACCTTAGTTTCCGGGAGGGGCAGTGAGGCGATGGGCTTACCACCTATCCCTTTGCTCTCTCTCGGAAAATAAGCGTAACAAAATTCAAGTACGTAATAGGAACCTCCAACTGGGAGCCCTACGCCCCAAAATCAGGAGAAATAGGAAACCATAAATAAATCTATAAATTGTGTACTGCAATTATTTTGTTTTGTTTAAACAGTTGTCTACATTTTTCTCCACAATTTTAAACAATGTTCTAATGTTCATTTAAGCAAAAATATTTTAGTCATACGCGTCGATTGGACTCAGTAGTTTATGTGAGACTAAAATAATGCAAAATGTACATTTAAAAACTTCAAAACTTCCCTTGAAACAAAAGTTTAATGTTCTCAAGTAAAACATAACTCTTTAAAAGTTTGAAATGAAATAAATACCTAAAACTTCAATGTACAATATCGAAACTTTATGAAAACAACAACAGCTCGAAACTGTTCTTTTCTTTGTGAAGTCATAATAACAAGAACGTTACGATTGATTATTGTGAAATATTATGTGCCCGCTTCTAAATCCTCACGATAAAACCAATCCGATTGTAGTGCATAAAGAAAGAAGTAGGTCCTGGGGTCAAACCTCGCGGTCGGCAAGTTTGACTTTGGGTTACCATGATTTCCTCATTTGCAAAGGCAAACACCAGATTGCATGTTTTCTTTAAATGACTCATCTCAACTGAATATCAGTCAAGACAACTTCATAGAACAATGGAAGCAGATGCTCATGTATCAGTAGTAACAAAGGAATCGATAAATCAAATATTCTATTCGTGTGATATTATCGATATTCACTTAAAGCGTGCATAAATGATGATAATAACAGTAATAATAATGATAATAATAATAAACCCAGAGAAAGCTGAACGAATAAATGTTTAATGCAACAAATCGGAATGAGAAGGTGACAATTAAAAAAAATTATATTCAGTAACTTAGAAGGTACTACTCGCATGGCCATCTATGTCATAAGCTAAATATAGTATATAAACACTAGAAATAAACGTATAATTTGCCTCAATTATGTGGAAACCAATCACAAAAAGCTTACTGATTGTTTAGACAGAATAAAGAATATATCCTTGAAATATGTGTATTTTAAGTAACTTTGGTTACTGCCCTAAGTTCACATCATATTCCCATTAATTTTTTTTACGTACACGAACTTAATCACCGAAGAAATAGTTAAACGTTAATACTTCTATAGAAAGTAATGACATACAAATTTCAATATTCAAACCTAATTGGTAACAAGTTACTTTATATACCACATAAAAGCCCTAATAGATTTCGAAATATCTCTTCATTCCATGTGTCAACTTGGCATTACACCACTTTAAAATGAATGTAACAAATTATTACAAAATAAATTGAATTAACACTAAAATATATGGAATAACTAATTAATGTAGACCAATGTGGTCCAATTGGCGGTTTGCGTTCGTTACGAAACCGGGCCCCCGAACTCCTAACTTTCTGCATTTCTTTGTAATCGAAAGGCAGACAATTTCCAAAATTATTCACTGACATAATTATAGCATTGATACCGGCAATACCTTCTATATTTTTGAAACTATGTGATCTAAAGAGTGACAGTTTTCTTATATCAATGAGAAATTGCCAGCACATCGAGTTTTGGAGACCAGTAACAAAGGAGCGGTATTCATATATGCGAAATTGTGCTTTGAAAATGCAATCCACGTTCGTTGGTACGAATACATGTGAATGTGCATTTTATACCATGAAATTATTGCAAACTAAGCAGAGGAATAACTTGCCACTAGATTTGCTGAAATAATCACTGCCTAAGCAACTACGAGCAAATGCCACTATAGGCCTACTATGGACACGGTTATTTCAAGCAATTTATCCGTAGAAATCCTGCGAGGCTTGGATTCAAACAGTGAGCCTTGTGTTGTTCTCAAAACTGGATCTGTTATAAGATGTCTGTTAATGAGGAAAAATATAAAGATTCAGATGATGTTCAATCGATTGGACGCTGTACTTCAGTAGTATTCATACTACAAACATACTACAAATTCAAACTTTTCACTAGTCTCCATCTAATAAAAATAGTGAGAAAAATGGGAGAGTCGGAACTATAGGTACAGTATGCATGAAGAGTATGACCAGCTGGCCAATATAAAGTTAAAGAAATATGAATAAAAAAGAAAAAAAATAGTTTATGCTTAAAAATTTGACAGCAACACCGAGACTTGAAAGGATAATAGCTACGTCAAACAGTTAGCCAATCAGAACACAGCTGGAACCAGCAAAACAAACAAGTCAAGCGATGGAAAGAAGCATAAGAAATACAAGTACCTCGGCCTAAACCGGTGACAGAATAAAACAAGCACATGGACCGTGGGACTGAAATGTCGTACTACGATCGAAGGGAAGAATTGGTAGTTTCTATTAACGACCAATGCAGTGGATGAGGCATTGGTTGATGCCCTTGGTTTGTACTGCCCTGACAATAAACGAATCCCATTGCTTCAATCTAGAAGGATGATGGCCAGAACATATGTAGCTCAATCGTCACTTCTTTCAGGTCCGAAAAAGGCTGGATGTCATCATACCCAAAGCTGGTTGCCTGTACTTGTTCCAGTTGAGATTAGGACATCCGGGACCAGACATTGGGGAAACAAATGTGGTGTGCAGTTTACATAAAGAATTCAGAGAACAGTGTTTTGTGTGTAATGTAGGCTTGCATATTGATTGTTTTGTTGTTTGGTACAAATGAGCTAAAAATAAAACCCAAGAAAAAATTTAAGTGGCATTAGCCATGATCACCAATGGGGATTGTTTATTGTTTGTTGTTCACCAAAAATGTATATACAAAAATGCAATCTGTAAATTTTTCTGGTGTCTACATAGTACCACAAGGAAGCCAAACTAATATGTAAATAAAAAGAACGAAATTTGACGGTTAAAGGGTTAATTTTTAATTTACATGGTGAAACAACGCCGAATATATATATTTTAAACAACAGCATGCTAGGTGAGTATTTAAACGAAAGGCACGAGTAAACGCGTAGTGTCACAGCAAAAAAGAATGAAAATACCATTACACAGAACAAAAATTCAAATACTCGAACCCAAATTACAGCAGTATGTTCAGAATAACTATAAACCTAGACTCCTCCGTCCAACATGATCGGTACCGATTCAACCATACACCATTCAGCGTCAAAGACGGCTACGTTATGATTTATAAAAAAAGAACACAAAATGCTAGTCCGTTTTTGCTCAAGCAATTCATTGGGGCGTAAAAAGTAACTTAATACAAGACATACCAACTGCTGGAACAAGGTGTTTCAGTATAGCTTTAAACACGAATGTATCGATAAAAACTTTCTTTGGGTGCGGAATCCAACTTTGTGCTGTACTAATATAAGTTATATCAACGAAGATTCACAAGGAATGAGCACAACACACACGGGGTGATTCACGATTTTGATCATAATTTCAGGAAGTAGTAGGTGACACCATTTCTATGAACAAAGTAGGCCTATATAGTCCGGAACATTATATTCTATTCACAATATCTAAAGAGTGATGAATGTTTTCTCTTTTCAAAACGTGATTTACTAGAATCCCTCCTGTATTTTTCGGTCTGTCTGCTGTAACGCCTTAGCAGTACGATGTACAGGAAGGGAAAAAAAGAAGTGGACCTACTGTTGTAGCTGAATATAATATAATTTGTGTTAATATTTTATAATAATACTAATAATTGATATATTCAGTTATAAAACAATACGATTAGAAACCATATTCTGGTTTTCGAAATGGGCTAAGTCAACAGTCGACACTAGAACAAATTTGAATACATTCCCTGCTGTTATGTGAATGCCGCTAGGCATGCGCAGTGGTTCATGTCGGTAACTTAGATATTTTAGTCGGTCCGATTTTTTTTTGATCAAGGATAAACTATGCAGTTTTTTCCCACCCGATTAACTTTATAGCATCCCAGGGACGCATTGTTAAAACTGCCAGTTATATACTACTTTTGAAACAATAAGTCAATGCAGGTATACCATATGCATTAATATAAAAGAGAAATATTCCTTCTACTGAATAAACTACTATATGCATAAAAATAAAATGTGTATTGGAGTTGATTATAAGCCTATGCGTCAAAAATATAGCGTACCCTCTTATTAAAAGTCATGGAAGTGATCTCAGCTATAATTTCAAAGCCTATATACCAGATCTGTCGAGCAGTACACCGGATGTGTAAAGTCATTTTCCTACTTCCCTCTTCCTTCGAAAGCTCCAAAGCGTAGCGATTTGTTCAGATGCGCTTTGTAGGTCACAAAGGGAGGGAAAGCAGGGGAATGCCTGCTCGATAGGCCTGCAAAATACCCCATATACTCAAAAAGGTCTAGTAAAGGCGTAGGCCTACGATGAGAACATCATGAAAGGGGAGTTAGGGATCGAATCATTGGGCAAATTACGCCTGGTTATCATAAAGGAATAGTTTGTTTATACGTTTTAGCAAACTGAGAGCATTATAATGCCATATTAAATTATATTAAATAATTATTACGTAGTTTGTACTTTCTTCAATTCCGCTTTCTTCATTCCGGAACAAGGAAATTAAGTATGAATATTAATGTGTAAAGTATAATATTTGACATTTAATATAGTAAAATATGAATAACATAAACATATAAACATACTGTGAACATACAGTAAACATATTGTGAAACTGTTAATAAAATATACAACATTGTTATAAAATCAACATCACCTGCAAGAATAAGTTTCATATTAAATGTTAGGAAAGTGGTAAAGTAATTGGAGTCATTATGTTGGAAATACTTAGTTATTATAGCCTAGTCGTTATACAGTCTTATAATTATTTAGTTTATTCTGCACAGTATGACTGCCTGCCCAGTCTCGTGGTTGGCATCTCTGGCTAAGGATCCGCACGCCCGGGTTCGTTCCCAGGTATAACTGATAACCAGGTTGAAACATGGATCATTACCTCCTCGAAAATGCCGCTTCCAAGACACTCCACAAGATTATATTGCTACCGGGCATCTCCAAACCAAGCTTCTTGTCTCGCCTTCCCAGTTATGCATCTTCGGAGGTCGGGAATGGGGTACACTCAGTCTCGTGATTCAAACTGAGGCGCTACGGTACTTAGAAAATAACGGCTCCGGTCACGGAAAACATAACACCTGCGTATGGTAGATGATCCAGGCCTAGTCCCTGCAGGGATGTAGTGCCACGGAGTTAGTTCATTATTTATGAACAGGGCCCGGATTCTGATGACCTATAATTGTTTGAAAAGTGACCTATAAACTTACCCAAAATTTTAAAGAAAATGACTTATTAATTATAAAGAATGATCTTAAAACTGATATTTTATTTATAAACAAATTTATTGTACACACAAAATTATAGACTAATTTGTACATAATTGTAAAAGCCGTAAATGTTTCCGACTGAGACATGACAACACTGCAACACCAAGTGTGTCCTTGTATTAAACAAACAACACTTCAAAGACAGCATCGCTGGGGACGATGCTAGCTAGACGACAAAAAAATAAAGTTAATATACTCAATGAATAATGCATGAAAATGACTAAATAGGGAAGCAATGACACGAAAATGACGAAGTAATGACGTAAAATTAGAATAAATGCCCTAAAAATATAAAATTTCAAAAATGACCTAATAAAAATGCATTTCTATAATCTAGAGGCCATGATTAGGATTTATCTACAGGTTGGCAAAATCAATGCAGCATCAATAAAAAGATGACATGTCATTAGAATCCGGGCCCTGCTTATGAACAATATTGTGTAAATATTAATTCAGAAGTGCAGGTATTTCCTGTGTATTGGTGAGAGCTATCCATCCTTTGGATTTAGGAAAGAGTTGTTCTACATTCAAATTGGAACAGAGAAGCAATGTTAATTGTTATCCGATTTCTCCTAGTCCCACACAACCTGTACGAGTCTCCCAGTATTAACAGCTTTAATCCAAATCAAAGTTGTGTGATTATTTTTTAAACGTAAATAGCTAATTCGATTCAATTTAGCCTTTGGGGTTTTACGAAAAAAACTTATTTATTGATTTTTAGTAATAGTGATATTCTCCTAATGCATAGGTAGGGCCTACTTACAAAAACATAAATCACACCAGAAGCAAAAGAGATTAACTAAAAAGTATAAGAGGTTTAGAAAATTAGGCTTAAAATTCACTTTCAGCTTTGCAAAATGGATGAATTGGTAATTATAGGGTTTCAACTAATAGTGCAGTAAAGAATTTCTATATCAAAACATTCAGGAAGCTCTCATCTAATTGTTAGTGAAAAGAATGAATGCTAAAATATAGTCAGGCCTCTGACTTCGGAGAGTTGCCTAGTAATGAAACATTCCGTGTGAAAAGAGAGAAAATCATTGCAAATTATTGGCAACACTCTTATTACATGTAATTAATTTCGAATTTTTTTCTTCCTCTCATTGTTAGGCCAAAGGGCTTGTTTATTCGCCATGTTAAGTTACCCACTTTATGAGCGATCGAGGAGGTGGCCCCTAGAATTTCGAGAACATCCACCATTGTGAGTTGGCGACTACTGATGCTTTTATTAAAGCGGAATTCAGCTTAACGTGAAATCCGAATACATTGGCCCTCCTCTGTACTTCATATAACACTAAATGATTGTCAGAAGTGAAGGGAGAGATTCCCCATCAAAATTCTCGCAAGAGATAGCACTACTTAATCTTATCAGGTTGAAAGTGGTATACCACCAGTATTCAGGAGACCCCGTAACTAAAATGTATTAAATAATTCCAATTGGGAAACGTTGAGACACTATAATTCGCTGTGTAGGTTTACAATGAGATAATTATGTTCTAGCATATGCTACACCATAAACTATACATACAGGAAATCAATGTGCCTCCATTCAGGTGAATTTCACGCTATGCTACGTATTGCATAATGCATATCAAGTGGAGAACTAGATGCATCTCAAGAGGCTTAGCGGCCTTACTTAGAGCTATTTACATGTTCCCCCTGAGGTACACAGATTGATTCCACGATCCGTTGTGCGTGGCTTGTCACTAGGGATTCCAACTGTACCATAATAATGATATTCGTTCCTTAAAATTATCTTGTGTACCAGTGCTCTAATATTTTGTTTTGCTAGCAGAATTTAATTTATTTGCAATTTATTGACTTGAATAAAGTGTTTCCAGCCTTTACTGTAAGCCTGTTCTCACAGTCATCACACAGTAGTTGTTGCGTGCTGTTGTGTGTGTGGTAAGTGAATTTTGTGCAAATTAAGTGTGTCAGCGATCTCTAATATGCAAGTAAAAAGCTGCCGAGTCAACGAAAAGTATCATGGGTAATTCAATTAGTAAAGATGGGAATCGATTTGGCGGTGTATAGGATTAGAATTGGGAGATTCAACGCAAGGAAGAAGTGGAGAAGGAAAGAAAAGAAGATATTAACGGCCTCATAAACGTTTGGTGTTAGGGAATTATAACCATGGTGTACTTTGTGAATAGAGGAGTGGAACTGAATCCAGGGCCTGCTTTGGGTATCTCGGTTAAAATTAATTTGTTTTATTAGACCTATTATTAGTAGGCCTGTTATAAATATTACTATTATTAATAATATTATTATTTTCAATTGTTCAGCATTACATTGCTAATTCAGACTGACGATGACCACTGGAGATTTTTAACAGTATTTTAATTCTCGCTAGAGAGGTGAGTCAATGTTTGACCCCACACTCACTTAAAATTATTATGCTCTAAAGTTATCTGACATATGGTCGTAAACATAGGTAAAGAAATATATCTTGTAACAATCGAGGTCTAACCCGCCATGCATAATGGCAGTTTTTTCCGAGGCCATAAAACCGTGTCCCTGGACATAAGCTAATTTTAGGAAGTGCCGTGATCATGAAATTAGGATGAAACCACACAGTGTTGCCACATCTCGTTTAGAGGAAAAATGTAAGTACCATTTCTGTATTTTACTTCGCTCAAAAGAATATATTCATTTGCGCCATTGCTATGGCGATTTGCTCAAATGTTAATCACCGGTCATCTGCACAAAGAGTTGTATGTACAGAAGGCAAATCTTGTAAATCAGTAGTATAAATACTGAAAAGAGTAGAAGACAAAATATTCATTGCGGAACACCCGCAATAATAGGCACCTTTGTGGAATTATGGTTTCCAATGCAGACGGAAAAAGTTCTGTTCTAAAAAAAATCTGGAGATTAGGGCTTGTAAGCATATTGGAAGACCAACTGCACGTAGTTTATACAGTAAACCTTGATGCCATAATCTATTGAATGCTTGTGGGTCCTCTAAGAACGCAGCTACTGTATGTTCATGCTGTTGGAAACCGTGATATAAGTTAAATTTTATATTAATCGCAGCAATATTGATGATTGGTGGTGTCTTTAATACCAAACTTGTGTGGGGGAGCAATAGAACTGCCAGATATACATATTTCTGAATGCGATTTAAGAATTTGTTTTTCTAATAATTTCGACAAGGTCGATAAGAGGCTTATTGACCTGTAGTTGCTTATGGAAGACGTTGATTTCTTTGATTTCTGAATTGCAGTAATTTCAGCATGTTTTCCATGCTGCAGGAAAGTAGCCAATGCGCAGAACGCCATTAAATAGAGAAGCGATGTATGCCAGGAATTTTTTATTTAGCTGTTTTAGCACTACGTTTGAAATTTTATTATTTCCTGCAGATTTATTATTTGGTAAGCTTTTAATAATGTTGTTAATTTCATAGACAGGATCAAAATTAATGGGTCCTTCTACTGCTAGTGAAGTTGCTTCAATACGTGAGGTGAACAATATGTCGTCTGTAGCCAAGATGAGTTCAAATGTTGATAGAAAATAATCTGCAAGTGCTTGAGATTTTTCTATGTCATGGTCTCGTGGAGGTGGAATAATAGTAGGCTCACAAAATATTTGCTTTGTAACCCTCCTCTGGTAATTTTCATAAATTGAAGGACTAGAAATACATTGTTGATAGTTCCATATTGATACTCATCCAATTTATTATTTACTTGTCTGATGAGCCGATTTAGCTGCGTTGCCACTGATGGAGTGCTTGATGTTTCTCTGTTCTAAGTTCAAGAATATCCTTCGGCAATTTAATTTGTTGCGATTGAGAAAAAGGATCCTTTTTAAATAGTGAAGCTTCAATAGATGTCTGGAATGCATTCTGTGAACATTTTAGGGATCGACGTATTTGTAGCATAGAGTCTAGTATTTCCTTAAATGCATTCTAGTTCACAGGACCCGTATCAGTTTTTGTGGAGACATTGGATGATAAAACCATGTTGTAATAACAGGAATGTGATCCGAATCTAATTCTGGTAGAGGTTGCATATATAACGGAGGAGTAATGTTTTTAATTAATGCAATATCTAAAGTATCAGGCTTTACTGTAAGGTTGAAAGAATAATACGTGGGTTCCTAAGGGGCAATGACTTGTGTGCCATAATCTATTGAAGCTTAAAAAAGTCTTCGCCCGTTTGGTGTAGTGGTAAGATATCCCCATGATTTATGTTTGCAGTTTAGGTCTCCCAGGAGAATCGTTGGTTTGAGACCTTCGAACAATCTTTCTACTGATAACAGATTTAATCTCATGCATAGTTACTTATAAGGAGATATTATTTTAATTGCCTTATTATTCTGTTGTAAATATTCTAAGCATACAACTTCAATGTTTGGTATGGGGAGGAAAAAGAATCGAGTGATGGCTTACATGTTTTAAATAAAAATTATAACACCTCAAGAAGCAAAATGAGTGTATCTAACTTGTCTGTATATTCTGAAATTGGGGATTTTGAATTTCTCAGTATTCCGTTAATGTGTTTCACTCACACATGCAATATAAATCCCGTGTGTATTTAGGAAGGCAATAAATGTAATGTTTTTCTCTCTTTCAATCCATTGGTACTCCAATTTAGTTGAGAAAATTGTCTATGACTGCTGGTTACTATGAAGGTACTGGTTTACGAAAGATTTAAAGAAAGATATGATCTTGTGAACGTATGCAGTGATGAGAGGACGAAATTGATTAATATTGTTAATATAGCAGAAGATTGGGAAGAAGAGTCAAAGGAAATCGTGGGAGAAGCTGTATTTGAGGAGCTTGTAACATGTGAGAACAGAGGTATTTTGGAATAAAATTCATTGTTTGACTGATTGTTAGATTAGATTTTAGTTAAAGATGGGAAGTGTTGAGGCCTCATAGATGGATGCGCAGGTCCTTCAGGTGTTAGCCTATTAATAAACTGATTGCCTGGTTTATTATTTTTATAAACTGGTTTTGTATTTTTACATACTATGTTCTCGTTGTAAATGCAGCCTTTATAATTTGTTGAATGATCACCTCCACAATTTACACCCTTTGCAGGGACTGTAAGGAGAGTCTTACATTTTTTGTAATTATGGCCTCCATCACAGCGAACACACCTTGGATTTCGACTACAGTAGTTTTTTTTGTGTGCCCATAGTTTTGACATCAGGTACTATGAGGTATTGTGGTTTAAGAACGCCGTTTCTCCACTTTAACTACAGAATGCAATAATCTGTTTAGATAAAGAATTGTATGCCCCACATCAGAAATAGTCACTTCTACAGCACACAGTGGCATAGGAGTTTTATCCTTCCTATATAGTCTCTTTACTTGTACGAGATTGAGATTGACAGACTCATTGTAAATATCTTCATTGTGTAATGAATATGGAACATTTCTAATTACAACAGATATCTTAGAAGCAGCAGGTGATCAAAAAGTGTGATATTGCTGATAGAATTGGCCATGGTGTCTTGTAAAGGAACGAAAGTCAATTGCACTGGTGGTATTGATTTTTACTACCATTCCCTGTTGCTGTGTTGTGAAGTCATGAACCATCAAAGTCAAGCTTATATCCTGCTAAAAAAATCTGATACAGTGCACATACACTTTCGCATATCAAGAAAGAATGCAAATAGTTAAGCAGAAGTTGCAACAGTCAGGCTTTGACGATGGAGGGTAACGTTTAAAATATCTAAGAAAACGCCGGTGATCTGAGCAGAAATGTGAGAGAAGGAATTATTGTTTAGGGGTCTACATTTAGTGAAACAGCGTACTTAAATGTATTTAGGGATAACGGGGGATAATAAAGGTTTTAATAACAGAGTTTTAATAACTATTGTTTAAATTTGACGAGTGAGCTACCTATGTGCCGCCATTCCCATAAAATTCACCCCGTTGAAACGCACTATCCTACCTACAGTGTCATAACAACACGAGAATTCTGCAGATCGACATCCAGGGTTCCGGAGAAATAGCAGCTGGGGTTCGTAATAGCAACAAATGGAGTCATATGTGTGAATAAAAGGCCCATGTACATATTACATTAACAAATGGGCGATAGAACAGGTGATGAAGACGAACTCCACAGTTATATCACTCAGGGAGAGTAAAAATGGTCGATGTGTAGAGCACACTTTTCATAAAGAGTAACAAAAGTTTGGTCTATGAAGATTTGGCCTATGAGGACGAGGTAGCGTAAATTAACTAATAGTAAAATGTGTTGAGAAAATATTTTATGAGTGAGACTAATAAAAGTTAGATTATGAAAGGTTTGAACATAGAAAAGATTACAAAAATGAAATATACCTGTTTTAAGAAAGTAAGATGAATGGTAAAATGGTAGCCTAATACAAGGGGGTTAAAAAGAAGATGAACGGAATAGTGCGAGGAAGTAAATTGCAGACTGCATGCAATTTTGTGGAAAAATTCGATGTAATAATTTGGGACTTTGTAACTTTATGTAGTTAGAAGCATTTCTGGATTTACTTTAATTTACATATTTCTGAATGTACTTTAATGGTTAGAAATACATTCTAGATTTTAGAATAAGTCCATAATCATAACTCAAACGGACAACTTTATGAAACCACTTTTCAAGGTATCTTAAATTAACCATGGTCTTGAAGTGTCCACCTTGACTTTAAGCAGCCATGGAGATATCGATTGTAGCACATATCAAGATATCGATCTTTATCATTTCTCTAATAATATTAAAGTGCTTTAATTCTTAGCAAAGATTTCATATTCTAAAATACTAAAGTAATTTTCTTTAGCTTTTCAGATCTTCATTATTCAAATAGATCGTCTGGCTTGCATTTAGAAGCCTCTAGAAACTTCTAGACGAGCTTCTCTATGATTTTTGAAAGCACTCACTTTCGTAATGGAGGGGAGTGAAAGGTCTTCTGTTTGACCGTTTGTCATTCTAATTATAGTCGTCTTACGAGAAGCCTCATTCCAACTACAGTCGTCTTACGAGACGCTTCTTTCCAACTATAGTCGACTTACGAGACGCCACAGTCTATCTACAATTGTCTTTTAGACGCTACATTCAACCATAAGTCGCCGTATGGTACGCTTCGACGCCAAGTCGCAGTACACCCAAGTTGAAGCAAGACGCCGAGTCGCAGAGCAACATGTACCAGGCAGCTTCATCAAAATGGCTAAATACTTCGTAAACCACAACTATGCTGAATCTACACATACTTTAGCCAATACATCCAAGCAAGAAGTCAACCGCAAAGCAGCTCAGAAGACGGGACAGCATCTCACTAGAATGTCTACATTTGCAACTCAAGCTTCATTATTTGGAGGTCCAGATCCGACCATTCACGCCGCCTCCAAAGTTGAGTAATATGCTTTACATTATCGTAATTCAGATTGTATAATTATAGAGTCGTTGGCATCTATTGCGAGGCTCTCTTTTCTTATTTGAGTATATAATATACTTTTGATACCAAATAAGGTAGTGCAATTTTGCTACAATATAAACTGTAATTCTGAATACATAAATTGGTTTGGAGTTTTGGGCAAACAGCCAATTCCATTTTTCTAGAGACAGCACAGTCAGCTGATATTGTTAGAGGTTAATGCTCTATTTTCTAACCTTTAATTGTAACTCAAAATAGAGTTTGTATGAGTCAAAATAAGATTCTTATTAAAGATATTGTTAATTTATTGTATATAGCCACTATTTCAAAATATAGAAATAGTATTCTCTTCTATGTTTGTTGTGCCATTTCAACTGTGCCACCCATATACAGTCCACTACCAGAGATCCTTAGTTTCCTTTATGTTTGTCCTTATTTTAGTTTACTTTGTTCTATGTAAACCCTTACAGACTTTAAAAAACAATTCTTCTATATGGAAATTTTAAATGATTTTAAAATGAATATAAAGAAGATAATATGTGATTGATGTTATTTGCTCAACGACTATTTATTGATGATTCATAATAATTTCTATTGATAATTGTTGAATAAAAGTTATTGTTAGAGAAAATAATAATGTATTATTTATGCAAAATTTAGAAAAAGAATCACTCAACCTTTCTCCATTAAGTATACCGGTACAATAACATAACGGGTTTGGGTTGAAATTTATGGTGGAAGAGTAGCTTGTAGGTCATGACTGATGCCTGTTTAAATAGTAAAGAAATGTTATCACGACGAAATAAAATTAAGCAAATGTTTTTAAGTTAAGTATATAAGTTAAATTTAATTAATGTTGATAATTAAAATTACATTGAGTTACCGGAAGTCGTTACTGTATAACATTTTGCTTACATAATGCCATAATTTGTTTTTTTTTTTTTGCACTGAATTGACTGAACACATAAAAAAACGCTACGTGTTTCAATATATCGTCACATTTTATCACTTCAGTCCCAAAAGTTGCAATTAGTACAGAAGTCTCGACACAGAGGGATATACTGAGACCATCACAACTTAGTCTGTTTTAATGCATTAAGTTCTGCCAGAGAGATATTTTACAGAACAGACCCACAGAATCAAAGCAATGAGAGAAAAAACACAGTACTTAAACCTTGAACCTCTCAGTTCTTGGAGCTACGCAGATTACATTTCCCTTCTGCTAGTTAACGGTAGGGATTAGTGAACAGTGGGATATCCTCATTAAAAGCCTAGAAGCAACACTGTCAGATATGTCTTTTCTGGAGTTCAGTTCAATGTGTGTATAGTGTTGGATAGTTGCATCCGGTGTGTTAGTGTACAATGTCATTTTTCCGAAGCAGGTGTATAAATGGCCTTGGTCGCCACTTCAGAAGGATGTATACTCTCTAAATACACTGAATATGGGATTAGTGAAAAATTATCAGCCTTTATAAGGAGAGGACACATTGTGAAATCATTCCTCCAAGTCATTACGGGCTTGGGGCTTTTCAGTGAGACGAGACCGTAATGTTTTGGAAAATACTATACACTAGTAAGTCTATTTCCGGAACCTCACGTATAGTTTTCTTTTTCAGTTTCTTTCTCCTCCTATGTTGCATTTTAGCATTTCCTTTCCTCTTTGTCCGGTACAAGAAAAGTAGAAAAGAAATCCAGCAAATTGCTTTATTCCATTCAAAAGACGAGGTCTTCATTCTACTTCTTTGATAACACGGCATTGTGAGAACTGCACAACACATGTCCTAAATAACTCTCGGTTCTTAATCCCATTCTACTTTAGGGTAAGTTTTGATCAGGTTTCTATATCCTTCACACATATTATAGTCCCATATGATAGAATATAAAGTATTCTGAAGTGAAAAGTACCTAAGTGCAGTTCAGATGCGTAGAAGAGTATTATCCTTCACTCAGTTCAAACAATGCACGATTTAAGAATAACATCGACTAAAAAAACGTTTTGTTTTATGCCTCATATGTTTGACTGATTTTACTATGCTTCATGTGCTAATTCAAAATATGTGAACAGATTTTGTCAGCTCTACTTTTTATCTATACCGACGCCAGCCTAAGAAGGGAACCTGATGTAAACAAACAAAAGCGCGCGAAGTACTGAACTGAAATTGTATTACTACGCCATGGGTGGAGCGAGCGCACTATTTGTACCTGACAACACGTGCTTGTGTTCTGAACGAACCGAGCGGCTTAATGCTTACAAACGTTTAATTTTAAATTTGGAAAAATAATTAGGTGCATTGGAAAATAGAACAACATAACTTTATTTAATACGTTTCCTGTTGAGTATAATTTTATATTTAAAATAGGCCTACTAAAGTAGTAATATAAACAGTATGGAAATATAGAACGGCAATGAAAATTAAAAGTTAGGTCTGCCTTATTATTGAGATCATCAAATGGTTCACTCCCGTCCATTTCCACCTCCTCCTCGTCTTCGGTGCTGCTACTGTCGGCAGGATTAATTTCAAAGCGGTCAACAATAGCATCGCACATACTGTCTGATTTCAAGAATTTCTCCTCCTCCTTTATTACATGTTCAATACACTGTCGCCATTTTCACCACTTTCATTATTTTTCCTTTAGGATGTTTCACAAATACATTCTGATTATTCATGATCATTATCCTCAACTATACTACGAGTACAATAGACTTTTGAAAACAAGCGAGCGATAGCTATACGCAGCAAGAGAAGACTGATCAACTGAATTATAACATAATGGCGCATGCGCATATCTCAATTCATTATGTTTTTATTATTTACTATATGTTTCTAAATACAGTGTGAACTAAAATTTGATAATCGAAAATTCTTTACTTTTAAATAATAAAAAGCACTTATTAATATAAAACAAAATTGATTTTTGTAATTTGACATGGAACTATATGCTGTAATCCGCGGCCGATGCACAGCTCCGCCAGCTGGCAGTACACGTGCTATTTGTTTTGATGAGGTTCCCTTCTAAGGCTGGCATTGGTATAGGGTGCCACTACCTTATAACCCCTTTTAAGATAATAATAGTTTATTCTTTGTACAACTCTAGTACCCCGAAAATTACTTTCTTTAATATTAATTGTATTTTTTTTATTTCTGGCATAACACTGGATGAACATTATTAGTTACTACCTGCTTGATATTACTAGCTATATATAGTGAGCCATGGTGGCTTAAAGTAGGCCATGATATCTACATAATAAGAGGAAGTGTTTGTCTTTCTGTCTGTATGTTTGTCTGAGTGCGATACCCAGCCAAATGTAGTGCACGCAGACATCTTTTTTTGTTTCTTTTTTTTTTACGTAGATGGACTAAAGGATGTCTAAATTCACCTTGAAGTCGGTTTTTCAATTTTTGTTTTTGGTCACGAATTATGAGATTCCCCCCCCCCCCAAAAAAAAAAATTGTTAGAATTTTTTTCCACTATTGCAGCACCAGGTTTCTGTAATAGGCTACTTTTCAATTGCTCGTTTGCAATAGCAACTGGAGAAGAGAATCGCGGAAATAGATTTTTTCAACATAATGCATAGAAATGTCTAATGATTTGATTTTGTTAGCTCTACTTGATTTATTTGTTTATAACATTACAGCATGAAGAAATGTGAATATTTATACATAGGTAAACGGAAAGAGAGATCATGAATGTAGGTCTGAATGGGAAACATTGCTCGATTTGGACGAAACTCATTATGCAGGGGGGAGATGGTTTGAGACTTGAACTCGAATCTGAGGTAATTTCTATCCGGATGGTGCTCCCGATCGTAGATTGCACCCAGAAGCTGGATTTTTAAAATTATTAATCTTTTAATTGTTTTATGAATGATTTGCATTTAAGCATAAGGATCATAATTCTATGCTTCGTTTTAATCATTTCACTTTCAATCTGAATGCCCACATGGCAGCACATGATTCACTTAGTAGTTTTAATTATTTGTTTACTTACTTCTAACAATACAATTAATAATAAAATTAAGTAATAAATGCAACTTATTTAAATACGGCGTAAGTTTTAATAAATGAAGTTTGAATTTTTCCTCTTAAGTGTATTACTAAAAAATCTAGCGATTACATTAATAAATGTGGGTGAAGTCACGGACACCAGCTAGTTTAAAATAAAACAAAGTAAAATATATAACCTCAATACTACATAAGATTGGTCATGCTCATTAAGTAAAAAAACAAAAAAATTGTGAATTTGTTTAGGCAATAATGCACATAAAAAATTGTCAATCATAATTACGTGCTACGAATTCTGACTCTGATAGCCTGATCACTTAAAAATGAAAAATTTATATCTTCTGCCTGTTTGCTTTGTGTTTCAATATTTTCGTCCATGAATGTGAAGTATGCCACTCCATATTTTCCTTTCTCAATCTAAACAAATCGTGATAATCATCTTCTTGTCCCTTCATTCGCTCTCTGTACCCTTTTTGCTTCCTAATTCTTGTAAAAACAAGCTATTCAGATAAGGCATTACAATCTTAAGCAAGGTATGGACCACACTTAAAAATTTCACAGTATTTACCGGTATTGATAAGTAAATACTTGTTTTTATTCACATATTTTGCAGTAGGTACTACTTGATCTAGTATGTACTGATTACTAATAAGCAACAGTATTTACTGAAACATTTTATTCACTAAAATGCTAGTATCCACTTAAAATAATGCAGTATCAGCATGTACTATGTTTTTTCACTCTGCCCATAGTCTCATATCTTATCTTTGCACAGAATTTTAACTCAGAATATAAAAACTCCACTTCAAATCATATTAAAGGTTTCTCTCTTGCAAGGAGCTCCTCATTATGGACAAAACTGAATAACTAATTAGCATATCTATATTGAAAACATCAATTTATAATGAGTGAATAATCAGAGATGACTTGTTTTCATTCAGAATAAAAGTAATTTTTCTCAGGGATGTTTTGTAATTGGCTGAAGTCGAGAAGAATATTATTGTGTACGGTAAAAACACGACTAATGACTAGGTAGGTTCTGTGTTTTCATTTTTTAAAGTAAACAATTTCACCTACAAATTGGAAAGAAAATTAATTGGATTCGGCACAATTGTTATATAACAAGTGGCCAGGGTTTGCTAATGGCTTTAATGTCATAATGAATAACTCGGTGAATACAAAAATGTCGACTTTAATTTTATTTCTGAAATAATACTTAATGTAACATAACTTGCAACATTTCAAAGCTATAATTCTAATAACATCTCTGTATTAACGTCTCTGTAGTGTTAAAATCCGTGTGTAGTCCATAGTTGTCTGGGTACTGCTCCCTGTTGTGAAGTTCGCTCGTTAACCGCGGCCCTGGTTGATTCATTTATATTATGTGAACACAAATTTGAAAGTCCTGTGATTCTAATGAAAAACTCTTTTCAGGATTCACATTGCCGACGGATACAGCCGTGTGTTCCAGAAACGCTATTAAATAAAATCAGGTAAACTGATATAACAAAGTGCCAGTATGCTTTTTTAATCAGTTATAATTGCAGTTATGATATACAGAAAATATATATATTTTTTTTTCAATAGATCTCCGAGTTAAACTCCAGATCGATTCATTAAGCAGGGCTTACGGAAGAACAAAGGTCTAAAGTTTGATTCTTAACCTTAATTCATATTGGTATACACTGATATATTAATTCTTAAAATATGTAAACATTATACAAAATGCATTGACAATGAAATAGTACAGTAAGCCAATAAGAAGAGGATAGTTCCACCTAGCGGTATGCAGTTTTGTTCTGAGTACTATAGGCTTATGCAATTTTAACGCAACGCAATAACTTTAAAGCTAGTTTCTGTTCGTGAAATAACATTTATAGGCTTATGTTATTCTTTAGGAATGATGTTGTAGGTCAATGAAAGACAATGAATTCCCAGTTTTTTTAAAGAAAAATGTAATACTTATTTAAGCACATTGACAAAATAGAACACAAGAATGGAATAGGCTCAATTTAACACAACTGATAATAATAAAAAAAAATTTTGCTTTAAGGTGGACTCGAACGTGATATGTTTTGGTTACTAGACAAGCATCTTACCCCAAGACCAAACCACACTGCGAATCTTGAATGTCAAATCCCAGAGAATACTATCGCGTCGTAGGTCACAGAAAAGAAAAATCACCGTATTTCGAAATTAGGCCATGTTTCAAGCCTGCTAGTTTCCTTGTGTTACATTATTTCATGTATTTCATTCATAGGTAAAATAATATTCTAGATATCCCTGTGATAAATGCTGATATGTCTCTAGCTGAAGCAAAGGTACCAACGTAAACATATTCTCATAGCTTAATGTTTTTATTTATTAAGAGGTCAGGAATTATTAATCTGACATAGGCTGAAGTAAAATTCAATGCTTTAATTTAATTGTAATCAATTTTAGCAAAATAATTAGTCATTATACAACAGCATTTCATCTATAATCGAACATATGGGAACATTTGTTTTTCATGTGGATGTCAACTGTCCATGGCAACTGAAAGAGGCTTTATACGAGCGTGCTGATTGGTTGGCCGCGAGTCAATCAAAATGCTTCGAATTAAACAAATTATTATTATAAATGTGACTGTTAATTACTCTTTATTTCGGTACTGCTCAACCGATTAGGTCCAAATTCAATAGGCTTATTGCTATTATCGTTATAAATGAGTATACGAAGTTTCATGAAAATCCCATAAAGCGTATTTGAGGTACCGCGCCTTTTCTTATATGATACCATAAAAAGGCACTAAATTGGGTATTATTCCGGTACCGGCCAACCGATTTGGTCCACCATCAACAGACGTCTTCCCATAGACATTAAAAATGCGTATACCAAGTTTCATGAAAATCCGATAAAGCGTGTACGAGTTATGGCACCTTTAAAATATACACTAAATTGGGTTTTACTCCGGTACCGGTGAACCGATTTGGTCCAATTTCAATAGGGTTCTTCCCATTGACATTATAAACGCTTATACCAAGTTTCATCAAAATTCGATCAAGCGTATTTGAGTTAGAGCGCGTACAGACACACGGACGGACGGACGGACGGACGGACAGACGGACAGACATTTTTCGTCCCCCACACAATCTCATAAAGTACCATACTGGCACTTAATAACTGTAACGATCATCTATCTGTTTTCCACAGTATGTTTTAAGTTATACATTCTTCAAATGATTTAGATGAAACCTTTCAGCACAACTTCGATAACATATGATATAAAGTAAGTCAGTATTATAACAGATATCAGTAAAATATTTCTTATAGCATACTTGGGAATGTTTAACATTATTTTGTCCTAATTATTTGGAACATCATAAATGAAATTAATTGTATCTACTGGGAGTTATACATTTACCGATTTCCTTTATCGGGAGTTATACACACACCAATATCTCGGATTGCCGTAGGCCTAAATACGATTTTGCAATGAAGATAAAACATCGTAACGTCGATATTAAATTTATTGAGACAGGAAAATATCCGGAATTAAATAGTAATATGAAAATGGATTTGCGTGTACAACACTAACATTTCTAGGCAAATCTGTAGGCTATCCTGTTATTAATTTATAGACGTTCCTCTTTTTTCTTATCCTTCCTTTTTTTGCAGTTCACGCGGAGCAACACGTGTAAGGCCTTAAAAATAGTTCTCGTAACAATTCCATTAATATACATTTGGTCGATGGTATTATAATATGCCTATTTCATGTGACGTAATATTTACCTTAGTGACATACCTTAAAGTACTGCCGTGCTTTAAAGATCTGTTGTGGTTATCCATCTATTGATTTCCGACCGAGCATATCCGATATTATCTTGAAATCTTGAAAGCAGCAATTAAAACTGCACAATTAACAACCTATTTTTAAAATAAAATTAATTCTGCTCCTGTTATTTTTTTATAATAAAATGAGCTAATTTTATTTGCATTTGTGTGCGTTGCTTTAAGATTAAAATGTCCAAGCAAATCCATGCTCCCTGCGTGCCTTTGTCGCCTGACATCTATCACAAGGACGAGAACAACTAAAAGCTGAATGGTCAGCTTTAGTCCTTTGTTTTAGCAGTTAAGCAATATTATAAAAACCCCAAACATATTTATTTCATTATGGTCGAACACATACGGACCGGTATCTGGATTCCCATCACCATCCATCTCAGAAGAAAACTGTACTAACCACCCTCTTCAACCGAGCCTTCAAAATTTCAGACAGTGAAAATCTAGACAATGAAATAAAACATCTTAAAATTACACTATCAGAAAATGGTTACAAGAAAACTGAAATAGATGAAACTATCCGGAAAGCACGAGGAAACAACGGCAGAACACCAACGACCATAGAAGAAGGGCCAGACTCCAAGACCAAAGCTTACATCCCATTTTACGGAAGTTTGTCCAATCAAATAGCCCGTACTTTGGGGTAACACAACATCGAAACCATCATTCTTCCCCCTAAAAAGATCAGGCAATACTTAAGGCCTGTGAAGGACGACCTACAGCTCAGGACACTAGGTGTATACAGCATTCCGTGTGAATGTGGGCAGGTGTACATTGGACAAACCGAACGCCCAATAGAAGACAGATGCAAGGAACACAAACGACACCTGAGACTATTCCAACCGGAAAAATGAGCCATTGCCGAACATTCCATAAACCCCGACCATAGAATTCTCTTTCAAAATATACAGACACTCCATCAATCCAATAAAATATACTGGGACCGGCTTATAAAGGAAGCCACTGAAATCCAACTACACTCAAACAATCTCAACAGGGACGGAGGTCTCCTGCTCAGCAATGCGTGGGCACCAGCACTAAAAAACGGACGTCGGGAAGCCTGGAACACAACACCGGCGACAACAGTTAGCAATCAACAAGATTGACTTTATCGACAGCACAGCATAATCGGTCCTTTTGAACCACAACAAAATCGTTTAAACGGACGTCGGGAAGCCTTGAACACAACACCGGCGGCAAAAGCCACCAGCACCGACAAGATTGACTCCATCGATAGCATAGCATTATCGGTCCTTTTGAAGACTCAACAAAAATGTTATACCTGACCGGCCAATGAGATTTCGCATTCCGACCTAATATTCGTCCAGCCTCCTATAAATATGGACACGCTTTCTCCACTCAAACACTGTTCGCGAGGAACTCATTGCACTTGGAGTTCCCGTGCTCTCTGTACTGCAACTTCGGTCGCAGCGGCGCGACCCCGATCCCCAAAAGGATAGGCCCTTAACGCCACACTTTATTGTGACAGTGTCGCGTGGACCCTCGGTAGCAAAGGTGAGAGCCTTAACCACATTGTGTGGTCTCCACATAACAGTGGAAGCTTACCACGCTCCGAGCGGCCCTCTACAATGCCGCAACTGCCAACGCTTTGGTCACACAAAGCGTAATTGTGGTTACACTCCAAGGTGTGTCGCTTGTGGCGGAGACCACCCCTCAGGGGGTTGTAGTACGCCCAAGGAGGCCCTGAGGTGCTGTAACTGCAACTCCTCTCACACTGCCAACTATAAGGGTTGCAGTAAGTGGAAGGAAGTTAAAGGGGCAGCGGCGAAGCGCACTAAGGCGGGGCCCAGAGCTTCTGGGAACTCACGCACCACTTCTGCTGTGCCAAAAGGCATTGCACCCAGTCTCTCCTCTGAGCAGGAGAAGCTTGGCCCAGGTTGGAGCCATGTCACCGAGCGGGGGCGTATTGTCCAGGTCCAGCAACCCACACCACCACCCCAATCCTCTAGCGACTCAGGTGCATCACAGATGCCACCTGTTAGCAATCCAACTGTTCTGGAACCCGCACCTACCACTCCAGACAGCTATATCGAGAAGTTGAGTCAACTTATCGACGACCTTCCTATGGAAGCTAGTTTTGAGGTGACAAAGTGTCTACTTAAACAAGCTCCATCCCTTCCCACTGGGGATGCCCGTCCCAAGGCAGTCCTCAAAGTTATCGCCCTTTTCCTAGCTGGATATGGCAGTACAAACTAATGCAAGGAGCGCACGGCCCTTCTTGAGGCTCGCTTACTGGAACGCCGATGGAGTTCACAGCAAGAAGGCGGAACTGGAGATATTCCTCAGTCATCATGGCATTGATATATGCCTCCTGAACGAGACTCACCTTCGGGAGGGCTTGCGATTTCGACTAGCAAATTACGTTTGCTATAGAAATGACAGACTCACTCAGGGGGGTGGCACAGCGATCCTTGTCCGAAAGGGCATTGATCATTGCACCGTGCCGGTCTCGGGTCTGCAGCAACTGGAAGCCACTGCCATTCACGTTGTGATTGCAGGTAGGCCTATCAAACTCGTGGCTGTCTATTTATCTCCAACCCGGAACATGATAGATGCAGATCTGACCGAGTGTCTTGGGGGCGGACTACCTGTGATTTTAGCAGGTGATCTCAACGCCAAGCACACGGATTGGAACTCAAGGACTAACAATGCCAGGGGCTTGCAACTGGCAGAGTATGTAACTGGGACTTCCTGTATCGTCCATGGACCGGATGAACCTACAACCGATCCTTACTGTACCACACACTCTCCCGATGTACTTGACATAGTGGTTGTCAAGGACCTCACACTACCAGTGAGTCTGACTGTGTGCCCAGCTCTCAGCTCAGACCACCTGCCCGTCCTTGTCGACCTCCAAGGTCGAACATCCTTCGCAACCCTTCCAGACAGGCCAGACGTTAGACGAGTAGATTGGACTAGCTTCCAGAACCACTTGCAATGCAGACTCCCGGGGAATCCCGTGGTAAACTCCGAGGAGGATATTGATGCTAGGATTGAGGATTTGTCCAAAGCGATTACGGAAGCTCTGGAGGCATCAGCACCAGAGAGTCGACCGAAAACCTGTTTACGACCTTCAATACCGCCGGCAATTCTCTCTGATATTCAGAAGAAAAACCGGCTGAGAAGGGAGTGGCAGGCAACTAGGGACACCGCTATCAAGGCCCAAGTTAATAGGCTCCAGCGGTCTATTAGCTATGAGCTGAAGAAGTGGAAGAACGGCGTTTGGTCTGAGACGCTCTCATCCTTAAACGTAGAGGATCAGTCCCTTTGGAAGGTTACAAAGAGGATGATGCGGATCTCTGATCCCACACCCCCCTTACGAGTGCCAGGAGGACTCGCTCTATCAGATTCTGAGAAAGCTGAGGCCCTGGCCAACAATCTTGAATCTCAATTTACACCGGTTGACGATCCTTCGGATCCTGCCGTGATTGAGCTGGTTGAAAGGGAACTGACTTCGTTTGAGTTTGCTCCTTCAAGTCAACCCGAATTAACTACTCCATCAGAGGTCGTCAAGGCTATAAAAGAGCTCAAGCTTGGTAAGGCTCCGGGCCCTAGCGGTATTCCCAATAGGGCCCTGAGGAACCTCCCAAAACGGGGAATCACCTACGTCACCAAGATTTTTAATTCGGTCCTTAAGAGGCAATATTTCCCACCTGCATGGAAACATGCCAGGATTGTCTCTATCCGGAAACCCGGAAAGGATCCGACACTTCCATCGTCTTATAGACCCATAAGTCTTCTTGATTCGGTGGGGAAGCTCTTCGAGAAAATTCTGCTAAGCAGAATCCTAAGGCACGTCAACAGGCACAGCGCTATTCGTGATGAGCAGTTTGGGTTCAGACCCAAACATAGCACGACTCAGCAGATAGCCCGCCTGGTTGAGAGAGTCAAGAGGAACTCTGACGAAAAGCGACTATGTGATGGACTTCACGTTAACTTTACCAATTTACTTTCTTACTATGTCTTCCAATAATATATCTTTACGTGATCTGCTCTAACTTCTAGTAACTATCGTAACAGTGACCTAGTTACTCAGTGAAGCAAATCCACCTGTCACCACATACCAAAGTACGGCACGCGCACTTGACATTCCACAGCTACTATTAATGCACCACATCTACAGGGTGTTCTCGAACTTCTTCATTATAATTTAACTATTATAAAAAAACTCTCTTTTATTGGTAGAACATTTGATATAGGGCGCCATCTACCAATTCCTCTTCTAATTCTCATCCTAATTACCAATATTAATTTCTCTCTTGACTATATGTTTTTTTTTTTTTCTAAGTCCCACCACAAAATATTTATTGCATATACAAGGCTATATATACAAGTACCACGGCGTAGCCTTTAAACAGTGGAGAAGGGCAGGATTCTTTCTATTTAAAGGAAGTTAGTATTTTTAATTCACCCTCTAAATAACAAACCACGTTAACTATGATTTTTCAACAATTAACAATAATATTTTATTTAACAAAAATCAGATTATTCAGTAACAATTTTACAACTTCCCTTTTTAAATTACCCTCATCTCAAGTTTATACACACAACATATTTATTTCAATTATAACTATTTCTATACCATTATTATCTCAAATCAACATTTATCAGATATAACCCTAAAATAAATTTCTGACTCTTAATAAGGTTTTAATTCCAATATTATACTGTTTTCTTACTTTCCCCATTAACTAACGTAATTTCTGAATTTATTTTTCAGGTCACTTTTGAATTCTACAATCAAATACTTCTTTCATCAACTTCAAAAAAAAATCCAAAACCATCAAAACTCTGACAACAAGGAAATTGTATCAAACTCTACCCTGTACATACTCCTCTTAATAAATGTTCATCTTACAATACATTTTATTTTCCTTTATTTCACTACACTAACATGTCCTTGTCTGTCCCGTCAGAGAAGAAGAAGTTTTTAAAGATAGATAGGAAAGACAGTGTTATGAAGAAAGAAACGGAAGTTTAGGCCTATACCCACAGAGTGACTGTGGCGATAGACCACCGATACAGGGGTGTCGTCTAGATCTTGAGTTACAAACAATCTGACTCCTCCTCTGTAACCGGGGAAATAATAACTGGCCGCAAACAAAAATACAATTTTGAAAATCGATGTCAGAGGTCCCTGACACTCTCTCCTAGAGGCACGTGGGGCCGTTGTTCGCCTCCAACACCGACGCCTTTCACAATTTCTCCTAAATTTCTTTCTTTATATATATTTCACTAATATAGGCCTTGCCTACTACTAGATTTTATTCTTTTAATTTTTCTTTCTCAACATTCACATTACCTTGTAGTAGTTATTTTATTCGAAATCTTAGGAGCTCCTGTCACCCAAGAATCCATCTACTAACAATCCGTCTTACTTACTCTATGTATTCATCATCACTTCTACAAGAATTATTAACTTATTTTCTTTCTTTCTTTTCCTTCTCTTTTAACCTTTCCTTTATAGCAAAAACTTCCCGTTTAATGCTTCAAATCTTCTTCTAACTTTTATTCACTATCCCCTTTTTTAACCATTTTTCACTTTACAAAAATTTACTTTTAACTCATCTAACTTCAATTTAGAATTGTATTTTCCTAAGCCCCTAGGCTTCTAGACTTTCTTCTACTTTTTCCAAGTTCACTACTCTACCCAATTTTTCTTCAACTACTTTAACTCTTTTCTCTGTTAGGTTACAATCTTAACCCCAATCAATTTACTTTCACTTCTATATTTAGATGCAATGGTCCTATATGATCTCTAACAATAGGAGTACAACACTTTCTCAGTCTCCCTTATTCTAACGCTTTGATAAGGCGCAAAGCACCGCACACATAAATTAATTAATAGCCATTTTTAACTTTACATTAGATATTACAATAAATTTGGAAGTATGACACTTATTCTATCTCCCAGTCCTTTACTTAAGATAAGGCGCCTAAGCTCGCCGACTATCTTAATTTATGCTACCCTAACATTTCTTTCCATTACAACTTCTCCACGTTACTTAGTTTCAATCTGTGTCCATTTATGTTTCTGAATTTCCTGTGAATTCCAATATGAAACTATTTGACCCCACCTAAGTAACTTATCTTTATTTACTCCCTCTCTACTTCTTTCTTATTATCCTCTTCTAACCTAACTCTGAACTTGAATTACAGAACAGATCATCGTTACTTTCACGACCAACCAACTACTTTTCTTTTTCCTCTACTCTATCTCTTATTGAACTACTTTTGTTCTGTTAGGAATCTATTGATCACACATTAAGTAGAAACTACAAAAATGTGAATATCAATTTATCTTTTCAAAAACTGACTAAGCGTCTGATAATACTAGTTTTTAGTATACTCAACAGGACGTAGACTACTGTTGGTCTTCACTCTTCCCTCCAATGTCCATTTCTTTGTAGGATACCATTCGTCATCCAAGTCTCCCTTAGACTCGGCCCATATTCTCCTTCGCAGCGGTTGTCCGTTGTCGGCATCCATGACATAATCCAGACACGTTTAGACTCATTCCAACCATAGCTATTTCCATATAGCCATCCATCGGTGATTCCAATTTTTCTCTTCTCGTCGGCTCGCTGATGCTTATGTTCCACCGACCCATTTCTACTGCCTGGCGGCGTGCATACAGCACCCACCCGACGGGCTAGGCCCGCCAGACGCGGCGACCTCCCTCTTCGTCGGCTGTCTGTTGCTTACTCTTCTGTTGACTAACTCTTACTCCTCTCTCCTCACTACTCTGTGTCCGTTACTTCTCTCTCAGGGGTAACGGTCGTCTCTCTCTATTTCCGGCGCCCCGCGCCTGCGCACTTTCCTCTTCCTGCAATTCAAATAAAACTGACACAGTATCGATAGTTCCTAGGATTTCCTTTGTTTATCACTAGTTCCCTCGTGGTCTCGAGCACTGTTTTATACGTAACGTTTTTGCAACGTGACATTCTTCCCTTTCTTACCAAAAAAAAAAATATGTTTGCTGTCTTAAGGGAACATATTTTTTTTTTTCCTTTTATGAACCAACCAATAGGGTCTATACTGGCACAAAGGGCTTAAAATCTTTAGCATGTCACTTCCCTAACTTTTTGCCATAACGGTTCATCAACTCGTAACTGTTTTCACTCATTCTTTTCTTTATAACGTAAGGACCAATAAATGTTTCACTTAAATGCATAACCTTGTGCTGAATTAATAAGTTTATAGTTTCTTCTCAACACTAGATCTCCCAGGCAAAATTTCACTTCTCTCCTTCGGAGATTATAATAATGACTCTACTTTTTATAAGCAGTTTCTAAATTATGTCTGACCATTAGATTTACCTTTTTTTTTTTTTTTTTTTTTTTTTTTTTTTTTTTTTTTAACCTATCTAATCTTTCACTCAAATTCTTTGGAAGTTCCTTAACTATAGGCTGATTTTCAATAACATTTAGCCTACTTAAAACTTCAGCCTCCTTCCCAAAATCTAGCATATAAGGAGTGCATCCAGTGGAACTATGTTTAACAGTATTCAAAGCAAACGTAAATTCTTTCAGATAAACAGATAAACATACATTTTGAATGTAACTAGCAAGACCATCGTTTACAATACCCGATTAACTCTTTCTACTGGTTACTTTCCTTAAAGCTTTACAGTCCACACATTTGGTAAAGGTAGCTTAAATTACAACAGTATATTTGTTTCTTTGCTTGGAACGTGGGTATGGTCCCAATAAATCAGTAGCTATAGTAATCCAAGATTTTCTTTCTGATAAGTAGCCATATTAATATATTAACAATTCCACAATGACAAAAAAGACTGAAAAGAGAAAAGAGATTAGAAAACAATAGTCAAGTCATCTGTCATAGTCACCTATACTAACCTAGAAAAATATGAACTCCCCTCTTTTTTTTTTAACTCGCCCCACGCTATGGGTCAAAACTCTTTTGTTTTTAACACTATCTCGCCCCACGCTATGGGCTATCAAAATCTGTGATTTTACCACAACTCGCCTCACGCTACGGGCGACCAAAATATGTGAAGACTGAACTTCACAAAACTTTAACTGAATAAAGGTTTCTTTTTACTTAACAATTTTAACTAAATTAAGTTGCAACAATTAGCAATACTGTTTTGTTTTAACACTACTTAGCCCTACGATATGGGTCAAAATTACTATCAAAATTACTATCAAAATTATCCTACTATGAAACTATCACGGCCCCACGTTATGGGATATCAAACTATCACAGCCCCACGTTGGGCGCCAAAATATGTGATGGACTTCACGTTAACTTTACCAATTTACTTTCTTACTATGTCTTCCAATAATATATCTTTACGTGATCTGCTCTAACTTCTAGTAACTATCGTAACAGTGACCTAGTTACTCAGTGAAGCAAATCCACCTGTCACCACATACCAAAGTACGGCACGCGCACTTGACATTCCACAGCTACTATTAATGCACCACATCTACAGGGTGTTCTCGAACTTCTTCATTATAATTTAACTATTATAAAAAAACTCTCTTTTATTGGTAGAACATTTGATATAGGGCGCCATCTACCAATTCCTCTTCTAATTCTCATCCTAATTACCAATATTAATTTCTCTCTTGACTATATGTTTTTTTTTTTTTCTAAGTCCCACCACAAAATATTTATTGCATATACAAGGCTATATATACAAGTACCACGGCGTAGCCTTTAAACAGTGGAGAAGGGCAGGATTCTTTCTATTTAAAGGAAGTTAGTATTTTTAATTCACCCTCTAAATAACAAACCACGTTAACTATGATTTTTCAACAATTAACAATAATATTTTATTTAACAAAAATCAGATTATTCAGTAACAATTTTACAACTTCCCTTTTTAAATTACCCTCATCTCAAGTTTATACACACAACATATTTATTTCAATTATAACTATTTCTATACCATTATTATCTCAAATCAACATTTATCAGATATAACCCTAAAATAAATTTCTGACTCTTAATAAGGTTTTAATTCCAATATTATACTGTTTTCTTACTTTCCCCATTAACTAACGTAATTTCTGAATTTATTTTTCAGGTCACTTTTGAATTCTACAATCAAATACTTCTTTCATCAACTTCAAAAAAAAATCCAAAACCATCAAAACTCTGACAACAAGGAAATTGTATCAAACTCTACCCTGTACATACTCCTCTTAATAAATGTTCATCTTACAATACATTTTATTTTCCTTTATTTCACTACACTAACATGTCCTTGTCTGTCCCGTCAGAGAAGAAGAAGTTTTTAAAGATAGATAGGAAAGACAGTGTTATGAAGAAAGAAACGGAAGTTTAGGCCTATACCCACAGAGTGACTGTGGCGATAGACCACCGATACAGGGGTGTCGTCTAGATCTTGAGTTACAAACAATCTGACTCCTCCTCTGTAACCGGGGAAATAATAACTGGCCGCAAACAAAAATACAATTTTGAAAATCGATGTCAGAGGTCCCTGACACTCTCTCCTAGAGGCACGTGGGGCCGTTGTTCGCCTCCAACACCGACGCCTTTCACAATTTCTCCTAAATTTCTTTCTTTATATATATTTCACTAATATAGGCCTTGCCTACTACTAGATTTTATTCTTTTAATTTTTCTTTCTCAACATTCACATTACCTTGTAGTAGTTATTTTATTCGAAATCTTAGGAGCTCCTGTCACCCAAGAATCCATCTACTAACAATCCGTCTTACTTACTCTATGTATTCATCATCACTTCTACAAGAATTATTAACTTATTTTCTTTCTTTCTTTTCCTTCTCTTTTAACCTTTCCTTTATAGCAAAAACTTCCCGTTTAATGCTTCAAATCTTCTTCTAACTTTTATTCACTATCCCCTTTTTTAACCATTTTTCACTTTACAAAAATTTACTTTTAACTCATCTAACTTCAATTTAGAATTGTATTTTCCTAAGCCCCTAGGCTTCTAGACTTTCTTCTACTTTTTCCAAGTTCACTACTCTACCCAATTTTTCTTCAACTACTTTAACTCTTTTCTCTGTTAGGTTACAATCTTAACCCCAATCAATTTACTTTCACTTCTATATTTAGATGCAATGGTCCTATATGATCTCTAACAATAGGAGTACAACACTTTCTCAGTCTCCCTTATTCTAACGCTTTGATAAGGCGCAAAGCACCGCACACATAAATTAATTAATAGCCATTTTTAACTTTACATTAGATATTACAATAAATTTGGAAGTATGACACTTATTCTATCTCCCAGTCCTTTACTTAAGATAAGGCGCCTAAGCTCGCCGACTATCTTAATTTATGCTACCCTAACATTTCTTTCCATTACAACTTCTCCACGTTACTTAGTTTCAATCTGTGTCCATTTATGTTTCTGAATTTCCTGTGAATTCCAATATGAAACTATTTGACCCCACCTAAGTAACTTATCTTTATTTACTCCCTCTCTACTTCTTTCTTATTATCCTCTTCTAACCTAACTCTGAACTTGAATTACAGAACAGATCATCGTTACTTTCACGACCAACCAACTACTTTTCTTTTTCCTCTACTCTATCTCTTATTGAACTACTTTTGTTCTGTTAGGAATCTATTGATCACACATTAAGTAGAAACTACAAAAATGTGAATATCAATTTATCTTTTCAAAAACTGACTAAGCGTCTGATAATACTAGTTTTTAGTATACTCAACAGGACGTAGACTACTGTTGGTCTTCACTCTTCCCTCCAATGTCCATTTCTTTGTAGGATACCATTCGTCATCCAAGTCTCCCTTAGACTCGGCCCATATTCTCCTTCGCAGCGGTTGTCCGTTGTCGGCATCCATGACATAATCCAGACACGTTTAGACTCATTCCAACCATAGCTATTTCCATATAGCCATCCATCGGTGATTCCAATTTTTCTCTTCTCGTCGGCTCGCTGATGCTTATGTTCCACCGACCCATTTCTACTGCCTGGCGGCGTGCATACAGCACCCACCCGACGGGCTAGGCCCGCCAGACGCGGCGACCTCCCTCTTCGTCGGCTGTCTGTTGCTTACTCTTCTGTTGACTAACTCTTACTCCTCTCTCCTCACTACTCTGTGTCCGTTACTTCTCTCTCAGGGGTAACGGTCGTCTCTCTCTATTTCCGGCGCCCCGCGCCTGCGCACTTTCCTCTTCCTGCAATTCAAATAAAACTGACACAGTATCGATAGTTCCTAGGATTTCCTTTGTTTATCACTAGTTCCCTCGTGGTCTCGAGCACTGTTTTATACGTAACGTTTTTGCAACGTGACAACTAACCGGCGCGGTATTCCTTGATGTGGCCAAGGCCTTTGACACAGTTTGGGTCAAAGGTCTCCTATACAAACTCCTTCTCCTCAACTTCCCTTATTACCTTGTGAAAGTTATCACCTCCTACCTTACCAATAGGACGTTCGTAGCGTCCTTCCAGTCAGCCACATCTTCACGTCGTTTCATGCGAGCTGGAGTTGCTCAGGGGGGACTGGTCTCCCCTGTCCTCTTTAGCCTGTATGTGAATGACATGCCCACACCACACCGCCACGTCGACTTGGCGCTTTATGCCGACGACACTGCGCTTTTGGCAACGTCGAAACGGCCTGCACTAATCGTCAAGTATCTCGAGACATATCTCAAAGAGCTAGAGTTCTGGCTGACAAAGTGGCGAATTTCCATCAACGTCACTAAGAGCGCAGCTTTGCTCTTCACTGGAAGGCAAAGAACGGCGCCGCCTAGGCCTGTAGAATTTTTCGGAGAGCCAATCGAATGGGTCGAAACAGCCAGATATTTGGGGGTAACCCTGGACAAAAGGCTGACCTGGAAACCCCACGTTAACCAGGTTAGACGAACAGCCATGCAACGGCTTGGAATCTTATCCCCTCTGCTTAACGGCAGAGGAGGACTTTTACCTGCGAATGGAGCGCTGCTCTATAAGCAACTCATCCGACCTCTGCTAGACTATGCCAGTCCAGCTTGGAGGTCCGCAGCACGCACGCATGTCGCAAGACTACAAGCCGTGCAGTCGAAATGTCTTCGCCTCGCTACGGGCGCACCTTGGTACGTCAGTAACAGGCAGATCCATGAAGACCAAAAGGTTCCACTACTTGCCACACACATCAGAAGCCTTGCACAGAGTTTCGACTCCAAGCTTCAAGATGCTGAGAACCCTTTAGTACGGCAACTTGGAAAGCGCCTGCGCTTCCCAGGGGACGATTAAAGTCGTCAGAATTTTTGAGGCCTTCAG
The DNA here is from genome assembly GCA_964059195.1 of Ectobius pallidus. NCBI lineage: Eukaryota > Metazoa > Arthropoda > Insecta > Blattodea > Ectobiidae > Ectobius > Ectobius pallidus. The sequence goes on along the minus strand of CAXKWD010000012.1, from coordinate 27,002,266 downwards.
CCTAAAATACCCCTTCCCAATACGTATAAGCCTTCAGCTGACACGTATCCCAACTGGTTGGTTCAACCCCTACCAGGCATTATAGAATGGAGGACCATGACCAAATCCCCTTTGCCAGTTCCGACCAGGGTTTTCCGTGGTTTTCCCTGGTTGTAAGGTGAATACCGGAACTTAAACAAAAAAGGGCCACGGCCCGAACCCTAATTCATTGCAGTTGCCCTGCATAGGTTCAAGTCCTATGCGAAACACCGTTAGCGTAAGCAAATTTAAGTTATAGGATAGGAACCCGTTTTCATTTCCAGCAATGCATTTCGTATGCAGGTATGGAATCGGAGTCGAGATCATCGCATTGCGGGCTTCGCCCGCAATGCTCTGATCTCAGTTAGCTTATTTGGTCTGGTCTGGTCCACTCAAACACATTCGTGAGGAAGGCCGCAGAGGGAAGGTGACCGAAAGCTTGACACGGCTGATAACCCGTGAAGCCATCCTGAGTAATCAGCGCCGTGAAAGCTTCAAATCTTATATGTATATTGGTAATTAAGAAAATTATGAAATTCGCTTACGCTTGTTTTATAAAAAAAACTAGCATTTAATAAATGGCATAGCACGCTCGTTCCATAATGTACTGTAGCAAAAGAAGGACCTGATTTATTATACCCCCTAGATAGACCATTGAAAAATTATATGCCATTGAAATAAAATATATTTTCTTCTGGGAGCAAAAAATGGAAATTGGCTAATTTACAAGTTTTCCTAATCCCACATAAGTTTAAATAAATATAAGAATTGTTAAAGTAAAACCGAACAATAGATGGCACAAAAGAAATCACCATTTAAATCTAATTCCCTTTTATATTCTATTTTAGGTAAACAATTAAGGAATGTCCACATTGTTTTTCGTTTTCTTTCTCTTGAAACCTTTATAAATTGTGATACTCTACCACTTTGAACGGAGCTACTTATTTTAAAGCTAAACAACGAATGATTTGCGTAATTTAGATAATATGTATGTTTGTAGCTAATTCTATTGTTTTTGCTTATCTTAACCCACAAAGCAAAAAAATAATAATAATAATAATAATACTAATAATAATAATAATAATAATAATAAGAAGAAGAAGAAGAAGAAGAAGAAGAAGAAGAAAACTGCGTTTTTTCAAATTGACATATTTACATAAACAGTTATTTTCCCTTTAACTTCAGATATTAATTTTCAAATTCTGTCCGCTAGTTCCTTAGAAGCTTCATTTTGCTATGCTCTTTAGCCATCTATCAAATTTCAATATTTTATACCTCTCCCTAAGCTAGAAGTTCTCATATTGAATGTTAGTTATCACCAGGGCCCGGATTCTAATGATTTTTTTTATTGATGCTGCATAGACATGTCCAACTTGTGGATAAATCCTAATTATGGCCTCTAAATTATAGAAATGCATTTTTATTAGGTCATTTTTTGTCATGTTATGCAATTTTATATTTTTAGAGCATTTATTTCAATTTTAGGTCATTATTTTGTCATTTTCATGTCATTTACTTCCTTATTTGTCATTTTCATGTATTTACATTGAGTGTAATAACATTTTTCGTCGCTAGCGGCGCTGTCTTTGAAGTGTTGTTTGTTTAATGCAAGAAGGAAAAAATCTGCGTTAAAGTGTTGACATGTCTCAGTCGGAAGTGAGAATCAACGAAACGCCATATTTTGTATTATATTACTATTGTTATTAGATGGACTTGGCACCAGAGTCTGCCACCTGCTTGGATTTGAGAGTGCAAACTGTTGTTTACCCTCAATAAACAACAATATAATCCGGCAGTCCACAAAAGGATGTGCCGAATTTTGACTCACCAGTGTCTAAGTGCCAGTATATATTTCCGTGAGATAAGAACATTCACAATATTACAGTTATTTACAGTTTTTACAATTATGTACAAACTAGTCTATAACTTCGTGTGAACAATCATAATTTTACAAGTAAAATATCAGCTTTTACGCCATTTTTTATAATTATTAAGTCATTTTCTTTAAAATCCAGGGTCATTTTATTGGTCATTTTTCAAACAATTTTAGGTCATCAGAATCCGGGCCCTGGTTATCACTAATAGACTGGTAAGTAAGAGAGCCATGTTGAGGTAAGAATGAACTGTTTGAACTTCGTATTTTCATGTTCTTCCCGACATGTGTTTTCCATCGTTTCGATACAAGTTTTGCTTCCTTCTCAGTTTCCCTTAAGTACAAAAACGCTTGGTATTTAAACGTTTCAAACATCACGATTCTTCTATAAATTAACATTCAAGGTGATAAAGGTGTCATTTTGAAGCATAAAATGTTCTCTAGCGCTTGACGTGAGGAAATTTTTTATCATCGTATGTGAATATTCTACTATGTTCTAGATTCTTATTTAAAATGATGTGAACTTTTTTTTTATTTATATAAATCTATGTAACAATTTCAAACCTTAAGTATTAAAAAAATTAATGTGAGACACAATTTCATGGAAGTGTTTATTGCAACAGATACTGCAGGTGTTCAGCCATTTTTCAAAATATTCTCTACCGGAATTGAGAAATTTTTCATACCGTGGGAATTATTGGAAGTAAAAGTACCTTATCCCTAAACAGGATCTACTGGACTCCCATTTGTAATATTATATGGATAGAAAAATTTACACTTGCTCATGGTTCGCACTTTTAAAAATATTAATATCGACATTTTAAACAATGGAAACATTTAAACTAAACTAATCGATTTTGTAGGCTTTTAATATAATTGTTATTGCTTGAAGCTCGTAAAAATTATGTTTACAATTTTTCTTATGTAGGCCTATATACGAGGCGCATCCATAAAGTAAGTTTCCCTGGGGCCGTTTACAGAAACAAAACATAGTTTCATGGAAATGTTTTTTGCAACAGATACTGCAAGTGTTCAGTTATTTTTCAAAATATTCGCTACCGGAATTCAGACATGTTTCATAAGGTGGGATCAACCTTTGAATACCTGTGTCGTAGAACTCTGCCGCCTGGGATTTGAACCACTGTGTGACAACCATCTCCGCGGGGATAGAACCCAAGGCTGCAGTTCCTTAGCTGGCTACGCTCACCACGAGAATAAGCGGTTGGTCAAATTTTAGTATTGTACACTGCATTTAAACAAAAGTGCACATCCTGGAGACACATGTCCGATTTATAAGGAATTTCGGACCCTCATTATTTATAAGATCAGGCTTCAGGCTGCGCCATGCTTGCTAACGATTTTGGTCCTTCATTTATAAAATGGGGTAGTTGTCACAATATTTTTTTGCACGACTTAACTAATTAGTGGTACTTTTTGCTATGTGCGGTAAGTGTTTCCGTGTGGTTATGAATTTGCTTACGGCACATCATAATACAAGCCTTCATGGACAAGGCCCCCCAGGAAAAATATTCGGTTCGCATAACAACAAACACATGCGAATCACTATCTGAAATAAACATCTATCTTCAAGAATGTAAGCGCATAACGGATCTCGGAAATTGAAAAAAAAACTCTTTCCTCGATCCGTATGCATCGCTTACCGCACTTGTATCGCAATATACTATTAGAGATATGGCAAGGCCACTGAAATAATTCACTAAGAGACCGAAACAACCTTAGAGAAACAAAACCACACGTATGCATTGAGATTCCTTGGAGACATGTTCTTTCTAGAACAACAAATTCGCGGTGACTTGTAATTAGAACTGCTATCTCACCTTTTACAAGAGGTGAATCTCAACGTAATTACTACCCCGCATCCTCAACTCTACTTCTGTCTCCTGTGGGACATCCCGCACAAGCTGGTGAGTTTATATTGCACACATTCTTCATGGTACTCCTGTGGTTCCTAATAAAATTCTGAGGAATTGCAAGTGACAAGGTATAAACACACTATGTATTTGTAGTTGAATAAGTACAAATAAATGAATACGTATGCAAGTAAACACGTAAAGAAGAAGGTGTATTTAGTTTCAACATTAAATGAAAATTTCTCAACTGTAAGTTGAAAATCAGTTGATTCTTAAAACAAAATCTAGCCCTTTATATCTTAAATCACGTCACGATTGTTTTCATAAAGATGATTCTTTTTAAAGCTAGAGTTCGTATATTGAATCAAAGTATATGATATAATATGATATGAACCTCTGCTACAGTAGGTTTAAAGCAGTGATAGGCAAAATTCTATGGGAGCTGACCAAATTACAGAAACAGTTATCATATGAAGAAGCATGATATTATTGGAAATGCGACTGTTTTCGATAGGTTTTCATAGTCCAATTGCAACTGGAAGAAGATGAGATTCAGGTGTTGTAACAAAGTGTGTCAATAAGTGTGTTTCTGAATACATTTTTGAAGCTTCACTTGCTCACTGACGTATGAATATGTAGACGAAAACATGGGGATAACCTTCTGGGCAAGAGAAATAAAACCTGGAATCTTGAATTCGGTAAGAACTTGCACAATTTAAATTTTTAAATATTAAGAAATAGAAAACAAAAGTAAAGCCACACGGTCAATTGTTAATAAGTCAACTGATACTTTTATTTTTAGAATTTAACATTCTGACTGATGTTAATCTCTATTTATTCGATCTAATGTCAATGCATCTTCAAATTTTGAGATATTAATAAATAGAAAACAAAAGTAAAGCCGCATGGTCAGTTGTTAATAAGTCAACTAATACTTTTATTTTTAGAATTTAAAATGCTGACTGTTGTTAATCTCTATTCATTGGATCTAATGCCAATGCATCTATTTCTGCGGAGAGTTTCATGAACTTTTTGCCAACTCTGTTGGTAGTATCGGAGACAGCATGTTTGGGACAGCACGACTAGTCAGGAGGATAAAATCACAGCAAGTATGCGTTGGATTTGGAGGAGCCGATTGCGATATATCGAAAAATAAGTTTTAAATCTGGTAAACTGAAAGGGTGTGCGGAAAGTTACAGTACAATTTGTATGATAACATTCCCTTAGACATAAAAATAACTTATTATCAATGAACATGAATGTTGATATTTCTGAACTAATCTGGAAAGTTGGAACCACTCACGTTTTCTACAGCGACTTGGATGTAAAATATTTACAGAGTAATTGATACCAAAACAAGTAACAAGTGTTTAATTAATGTTAATTATAAATTTGGAAAAGTGAACTGTTTACAAAATGGCAATCTTAGGTTTTGTTGCACAAATAAGTGTTGCAATGTATACGTGATTGTCGACAAACGTCGCAGTGATGTGATTGAGTGTAAAAACTTTCCACATAATCATCCCGCCTAAGTGACGAAATGCTGAACCTGAAACAGTGAGAGTAGCATTGAAAAGAAAAGCAGACGTTGATACGCACAAGAGACCAAAGAAACTAATAGTGAAAATGATACTTGATCAAGGTGCTGAAAGTATTAAACATTCCGACAACACATTATTGAGGAAATTAATATACCGTGGTACCCGAAGGTAACATTTCCTAGCTATGAGTAAAAGTAAAGAAGGGACGTTTCATGAACTAGTGAGCTGCCAAGAAAGCATAATATTCACAGTTAAACAATACTACTTTGTAAACCCTGATACACAAATACATTTATTTACATGTGAAGAAAATGTAACTATATTATGTAAATATAGAGTCGCGTTTGGCGATGGCACATTTTCTTATTCACCAGCCAATTTTGCACAGTTGTACACAATTCATGCTGCATACAGCTGTATAGAAAACAAAATGTGTACAGAATATATGAAAATGTTTATCTAAGTGAAGAAATTATGCTTAACGCTAACTGATAAGAACTTACTATTGATTGTATCTACATGGATTTTGAACAAAGAGTTCTAATAGTAGAGATGTACATGACATCTCTAACAAGACTTTAAAGTGTTTAATCGATGAAATTGTTGATCCTGTAATAATTTGTATCAATTACAGCTTACATGAGAGATATTTCTCTGACATTATGAAATTGACTGAAGTTATTCCTGTATTCAAGAAGTAACTAATTAACCCTTTAGTTACATACCTATTTATTTGATATCAGTTAAAAGTAAATTTTTTGAATATGTGATCTTGAGTCACTCGAAGCAATATTTTGAATTGTTTGGCCTTTTTACTAATCGCCAGTAGGTCTACTGTTTCAGCAATAGAATCTTTTGTATGCTCTATTTTAAAATCTTTTGAGAAAAGTACATACATATTTAGAATATCTTGCGACTTTAATTTGGCTTTTGTTGCAATGATCATCAGTTGTTACTTAAAAACTTAAATTTTATGGTATACGTGAGTAAGGAGCTGCTCCTTTTTTAATTTATTTTGTAACCATTGAGAAACTTTAGGGGTGCTGACTGCGTTTCGGATCATTATCTGGTAGTTGCGGCTGTTCGGGAGACACTTGCATTAAACAAAGGGACTAGGGAAAATTTTAATGTAGAGAGATTCTGTCTGAAAAAAAGTTAACTGGTGACCAAATTATGAACGCTTACCAAGTTGAGATTTCAAATAGATTTGCAGTTCTGGGGAAAACTGCAGAAAATGAAGCTAGGGATGATATGAATGTCGATAAAACCTGGGAAAGTAATAAAGCCAATATTAAAGTATACGCAAAATAAAAGTTTGGTCCACTTGGACTGAAACCAAATGAACCGTAGTTCGATGATGACCACAATAAATTGGCAAATGCAAGAAATCAGGCGAAACTACAATGGTTCCAAATTCCAAATGAAACAGCCGTCGGAAATCTCAACAATGCTAAGCCGGAAACATCTAGAACCATTATAGTCCAGTCGATATCACTTTTTACCTGGAAAATTTTCCGAAGTTAATGAAATTTTACAGGTTATTTGGGAGTACTCTAGGATGTCTATCCTAAGTTTTCGACCTCGAGGACCCTGTGCTAACTTGGGGGAGGGGCAAAAACCTCAAAATTTTTGGACTTTTTTTTAAGTTTTTCGCTTATCTCGTAAACTAAGCATATTTTGTGCACCACAGTACAATACAAAGTTGTAGAGCATTAAATGTGCTAAAATTTGGTCGATAAAACAAATTTGTAAACCCAATATTAACCGAGATACTGCCGATCAAAGTTAGACAAAGTTTATCGAAATGTAAAAAAAAAATCCGAAAAACGAAGGTTTTGGCCCTATAACTATTTATTACCATCTTTTCCATGTTAATTATGTTAATCACTCATTAATATCAACATCTTGGAATACCTATGACCCCTTCCTCCAACCCCTCTTCCCACCCCTCCCCCTCCCCAAAACGTAAAGATGCCTCATTTTAATGTAAGAAATGCATTTTGAGAAACCGTCTCACACCAAAAACCCTTTCGTTGTACACACAATGTGATGACTCCAGGGGGGGGGGGTCCGCTGATCAAGAGCCTATTGTTGTGATTTGTAGTTATTTACATATTTTCGTGCCTGGTCATCACCCTACTGTGAATTCCTGTTAACCCATAATCTTGAACCTCCATAAACGTAGGTCAGGTAGTTTAAAATCAATAATTAGTAATCAAGAATTAAAGTAATAGAAGTATAGAATTTATTTACAAAAAAAAATCATAATTTAGAGCATAATTATAAATAATTAAGATAACTGCAGGTGTTATGACCAACGTAGAGATAATTTCAAATAATTAATACATAGTGTATCAGGCTACGAAAACCTTGGAGCGCTTGGGGGTTGCCGGGCCTTCCTCGTCGTCGTCGTCTCCGTCATCGTTGTCGGTCCATGGACACGTCCTCCTCATGCACCTTCTTCTTTCCAATTCCAAAGGATGCTGAGGTGGTGTCACACCCACTTATCGCATGCAGGAAAAGAATATCCCACGGTTCGTACTTGAAGGAGTGGGATGAATACAGCAAAGTTGGGCTGTTACCCTTTCCACTCTCCACTCTTCTGGAAATAGACGTCCTTTTTGGAAGAACCCAAAGCATTGAGTAGCACCAGAAGATCTATGTCTCCCCCTGTTATGCTGACACTATCATATTTGTCAGCAGCCAAGACAGCAGTATCCACAATCATTACATCGGTGTCTTCTACTGCCTGCTTCACTTGGATCCCCTTGGCCTCCATTTCACTCTTCAACATGGTTATGAAGTTCATCTTGTTGGTAACATTGGAAAGAAATTTCGCCTGCGAAATCGTGCTAATCAAAGTTGTCTTGGAAAAGACAAACTTTGTTGAGAAGTGCAGCAAAAAACGCCGATGACGTTCAGCTGCTTTGGTGCTTTGGTAGCTTATCCCAACAGGATAACCGTCAAAATCCACTATGGCATTGCTAACGAAGTGCCCATGGACTTAATCCACTTAGATTTGGCAGACTACCTGAAATGTGGCTTCACTTGGCTTGGTCCAAACAACCCTATGCAACAGAAACTCACCATCAATGTCATTTCATTTTCTGGCGCCAAAGTCTACATCTTCACCCCTTTATGCAATCCTTCTTCTGCGAAGAGAGACATAGGGAAGGGGCGAGTTCATACTTGAACAAGTTCCTGAGGTCAGTCTCTGATTGTCTGGTTATGCACACTCGTTGGAATAGAGTGATTGGGTCTACTGTGAACTTTTTGTCCTTGATTTTCAGAGAACAGGAAACAGATGCCAGAGGAACCAACTTATCCTTCCTCTTCAACTTCAAGTCTTCAAAATTTCCTCTCTCCACATAGGGCTTACATTACATTATGTAATATTAAAGGCCTTGAATAAGGGCACAAATGTTTTTTGTAAAAATGAAATGTAGACAGTGCTTTCGCTCGTGTATTGAAGGCTAAGTATGCAAAATTTCATCGAGATTCAAATAAAACTGCAGAAGTTGTAAAGAAAGACAAACACACACAACTCTCTCTCTCTTTTTTTCTCTTTATATATATATATATATATATATATATATATATATATAATATTATAGGAATCAGCATTACAGCATATAATGCTATATATATATATATATATCATTTGTAACGCTGTGGGGTGGGGTGGGAAGAAGGGGTGGGGTGGGGTGGGGTGGGAAGAAGGGGTGGGTTGGGGTGGGGTGGGAAGAAGGGGTGGGGTGGGGTGGGAATAAGGGGTGGAGAAACGGGGTCATTTATATTCCAAAATGTTTATATTAATGAGTGATTAACATAACTAACATGAAAATGATAGTAATAAATAGTTATAGGGCCAAAACCTACGTTTTTCGGATATTTTTTTAATTTCGAGAAACTTTGTCTCACTTTGATCGCTCGTATCTCGGTTAATATTGGATCTACAAATTCGTTTTATCAACCAAAATTTAGCAAATTTAATTCTCTACAACTTTGTATTGTACTATGGTGCATAAAATATGCTTAGTTTACGAGATATAAGCGAAAAACTGAAAAAAGTCCAAACATTTTGAGGTTTTTGCCCCTCCCCCAAGTTAGCACAGGGTCCTCGAGGTCGAAAACTTAGGATAGACATCCTAGAGTACCCCTAAGTGACCTGTAAGAATTTCATTAACTTCGGAATATTTTCCAGCTACCCCCCTATTTTTCATTATATCGACTGGACTATTAGAACAAAGAACAGAAATTAGCTCGAAGGAAAAGTAAATGAATTAGAGGTAAATAGTAAAGACCATAACGTTAGGGTACGAACAAGACGCAGCTTGGTTGGTCCCCTTCCTGGTCGCTACGCTGTTGAGCCAGGCGCCGGGCATGAAGTGTGTATGCGCAAGACGCAGCCTGGTCGCTTAACTGGCAGGTCGCATGTTATGGATTAAGTTTCTGAATTATCTCCTTTTTGATTTTCATTTCTTTGTTATTATATTCTCATTCATAAGGTTTTGAAGACACAAAAGGCAATGGGAATGAATTTATGAATTTAAACTCATTACAGGAAGCTTCATCAAAATTAGTTTTTGTAAAATATGTCACAAGAGTATTTCACTGTTTCACAGAGTTACTAAATTGAATGTGTGTTTTATAGTAAATTTAATGCTTACAGCTTATCTTCAAAAAGTTTTCGTTGTAAACCCAATAGGCCTACTTTAAGTGCTAAGATACAAAGTTTGCCGAAAAAGTGGCGTAAAAACTTTTTCGGCAAATAATGTATATTTTTGGCAGGGAATATACATTTTTTAAACAGTTTGAGATGGAGAACCAATGTATGGATAGAAACATTATTATTATTATTATTATTATTATTATTATTATTATTATTATTATTATTATTATTATTATTGTTGTTGTTTTCTTGAGTTGGTGTGACCATTGTATTCAGTCTTCAGAACGCAAGAAGACAATAAAACGAACACACTTAACCCCGAAACACGAAAATTAACATAATATAAAATTATTAGGTTACTATAAATTATACAAAAAAACTGAATATAAACCATACAAGTCACCCTCGCCATACAAGTCATGGTAGCCATGAATGATCTCTACAAACCCTTCACTGAGTAGTAACAATATTAATTTTGGTGGTCTGAGCCGATTACAAAGGATAACTTATAAACAGTCCTTTGTTTGTGTAGCGATTGCGTAAGTATACAAGTACAACGCCTCAATCTAGACTACACGCTAGCGGCTGGTCGCATGCAAAAAAGAGACCTAGCAATCTACCAACATACTGCGGCCTGACCAGATGGCTGGCAAGATACCATCCAAGCTGCGTCTTGTTCACCCTCGTAAGAAGACATGACTTCATTCTTCCTGCTGCCTGCGGCATGCGACCATCCCGGTTCCGTCTTGCGCGTACCCTTAGGGATCTCTACAAGGAAGTAAACGAGTTCAAGAAAGGTTTTCAACCTAGAAAAAAAAATAATTCAGGACAATGATGAAATTACACTCACGGCTCCCAACAGTATTTTTAAAACTTGGAAAAATCGCTTTATTCAATTATTAATGTACATGGAGATGTCCAAAGTATAGAAATTCAAATATTCAGAGCGAATCTAACAGAAGTAAAAACAGCTATAGGTAAACCACAAAAACACACACACACAAATCTCCAGGCGTTGACCAAATTCCAGAAGAATTAACCAAGGAAGGGGGATAGATTAAACTCAGAGATACATAAACTCATTCTTATGATTTGGAGAAAGAAAGAAGTGCCAAACGAATGGAAAGAATCTATTATTATAATGACATATGACATTGAAGTGATGCACGTTCCTGCAAAGCTAAATCTTTTCGGTGACTTCCTTTCATGCTAGAGGGAAACAGGATATCCCGGAAACAGTGGCTAGCCTAGAATAAGAAGTTGCTATCTATACATTACTATTCTCCGCTAAATGAGCTCTTGTGAAGAACACGAACTATATTGCAAGATTACAAAGAGAGGATCCTTGTACCGCTGTTTGAGAACTCACACGATATTTTTCTTCCAAAGGAAAATGTAACCATAGCTGTAATGAATACGGTTGTATAATCTACCCGGACAGAAGGTAAAACTGCGTAAAACTATAAACCCCGAATGTCTAGAAACAGATCTCATTAATGCATTAAGTGTTACTTTAGCTCATTCAGGAACCGATCGAATACAGCTGACAGTTTCTGAAAAGTTTTATTTTAAGCACATGGGCAATAAAATTAGGCAAATATTTATAAATTGCATTAATGAATTTCATTTCCACTAGTGCTGATTTATATGATAGTTAGAATTTTAAATTCATCCTTAAGCAATAGAATATTTTTTTTAGAAACTGTAAATATTCTACGTCTTCGGCCCCAGTATCTTGTTAGGTTCTAAAAAAAATATATTCTAGTGCTTAAGGCTGAATTTAAAATTCTAACTATTTTATAAATTGCGTTTTTTGCCAGAAGACTAAACAGTATCTCATAAAGTATGATACGGAGTAATCTGCAGTAATCAGATATACAAAAAACGCACTAGTCGCAATCGACGCCCAAGATGAGTTACCTGTAGGTCAATTTCAGTACCGCAGCATTTTTGTAATGGTTGTGACATAGCAAAAAGAACTTGTAATAATTAATTGCATATCCAATCAAAGGAGGAAAAGTTTTAATTCTGTTCTAGAAGATACAGACATTTCATGAGTGAGTTTCAAGGTGTCTAGAACAACTGAATAGATTGAAAACTGACACAAAAGGTCAGAAGATAGAAGACGCCATCTATAAAATAGGAAGAGAAACTAAAGCAAACCAGATAATGTATTTTGTTATTTTCAGAGGATTTTGAATACTTTCTTTAATTTTTGCTTCTCAGCCAAATTCTATATATTCTGTAAATACATTTTGTATATAGCTAAAACTTTTCTGGCTTTGAAACGACATCACCCGTCTCCCTGAGTATTGGTTGGACATACTTTGTAATGAATAACTCCTTGAAAAGAATTTCATTGATGAATAATATTTAAAACATTTTGAGGGTGGCACCGGTGTAAATAAATGTTTTTACAGAAGAGTAAAGAAGTTTGTGAACACCCGGTACTTGGAGGTTCAAGGGCCCTAGAGTCAATGTTGATGTAAATATATAGTGCAAACAGTTAAGAAAGCAGTTGACTTCGAAGTTCAATGTACCGAGGCATTGTGAAAAAAGGATTGAACCCTAGTCACGGAGAGATGAGGGATGACGTAAAATGGTAATATAAGTGGAATTATCACATCGGTGATATCTATAACATGGTAGATTGTTTTACCTAGTACGTGAAATTGTTTTCCCTGAGGAAAATAACGAGTAGAAGATGCTTGAATAACATCACGAACGCATGGCCCTGGAATCAGGGCCATATTTCATAAAAGTTACAATTTTACAGGTGACAGGTGACATAAAATTGTCTTACAGGTTTACATTTTGACAATTGTGTTTTTCATAAAAGCTGACAACTTTACATACATGTCACGACAATTTTGTAGATTTGTATGACAATTTTACATATTGTTGTTTCTCAAAACTTTTGAGTTTACAGGTAAAAGTCTGACAAATATGTCAAATCTTAGGATACCTATCATCTATGAAACATTAATTTTTGCTGACATATTTACAAATTTACAAAAAATGTAGAATTGTCATTACAGAAGTGACAGGCAATCTTTCATATGTAGGTCAACAGAGTAGGTTATGTAAATGTGTGGCATAACTTGGCAAACTTTCTTGTGATTTAAACTTTGTTAATAAACTTGCTAAATTGTCTTGTTAATAATGAACACTAGTAGTAGTGATATTGGTATTAGTGAAAGTGGTGAAGAAATAGACATGAAACCACCTAGTGTTTTTAGGCAATGGATTAACCTAACTTTCAATTTCATTGACTTTGTATTAAAAGAGAAATATAATTCAATTATTTTCGATAGTAATCATAGGCGTAACCAGGCCGACCATATGGGGGGGGGGGTTATAACATTCAGGGAGAGTGGGGTCCGGGGGTCCTCCCCCGGAAAATTTTAAAAATTAAGATGCAAAATAACGAGTTTTAAGCTTCTGGGAGTCCTCCCCCGGAAAATTTTAAAAATTAAGACGCAAAATAACGAGTTTTAAGCTTCCGGGGGTCCACCCCCGGAAAATTTTAAAAATTAACACGCAAAATAACGAGTTTTAAGCTTCCCACGCTTTTTACTTGTATTAAGTAATTTATGGGCAGACTTAAAAAATTATACAATTTTACTTTTTTTAATCAATGGGGGGGGGGGGTTCAAACCCCCCAAACCCCCTCTCGGTACGCCTATGATAGTAATAATCGATTGCTTAGGTATCATATTCGATGTTGAGACACGTATGTGAGAGCCATCTACAGTGTACTAAAGTAATCTTTAGGTTTGACATAAAATTGTCGCGTTTATGAAATGGGTTCTTTTAGTCTGACAATTTACATTAATTTGCCTGTAATGTAAGGAAAAGTTGTAATATTTATGAAAAATACAATTGTCGTGACATATTGACAAATTTGTCAGACTTGACGTAATTGTCGTATTTGTCACACCTGTAGAGTTTTATGAAATAGGGCCCTGAATGTAGACCGATCCAGGCGATCTTGGCAGACAAACACGCTGTGCATTGTAACAAGGTTTTTAGAGAGACATTACATAAAAATAATACAAAATTTATAATTGAAGTTTATACTTCTCTTTAGCGAACTCTTGTAAATTGGTGATGTGTGCTTTGTGTATCAGAGTATTAACTCAGAAGTAGGACGCAAAATGGTTGAATAATTGAAGTGTGATCGAAAATGTCCTGAATCACACTCGAGAGGCTTCTATTAAACTGATATTTTCTAAGGACCCAAATTGGTTTATTGTAGTGTCACCCAAGGCAAATAAGAGTAATTATGAAGAACTCACCGATGGGAATCGTTGAATAAAGGCGTTCCACAGAATCAAATTGCGCGCAGAAAAACGCAAATTAAAAACGAAACCCAGGAACTGGTTCTTGCTAGGAAGAAAATCCTGACAAGTGCCAAGAAAATTAGAATAACAAGTACGGGTTTGCTCTATGATGGACCTTACGAAATAAAGCAGAAATTTGGCACATAAACATTTGAACTAGTGTGGTCATAATCAAGAAAGATAAAACAGAGATGTAATGGATCTCTATTACGTCTCGTCCATGTCCCTAATGTGTAGAAGGTATTTAATGAAATTGTACGGTATTATTCTGAATGTGTTGTTTGTAAACTGTTCATATAATTTATTTTTGTAACGTTACAATGTTTAAATTTGCGCTATATCTATTGGGCACTGATGAATAGCGTAATTTAGGCTCTTGTAATTGCTTTTAATTCGCTACAGCTAGGCAACCTCTGGCCCATCTCGTGTGAGAACATGTCGGTGCAGGGGCGTATCCAAGATTTCTTTTCGGGAGGGGCTGTGATAAGCCGAACACTATTATCACTAGGACTCAGAAGTTGATTATCTAAAAATGCCTGAAAATGACCTTGAATTTATGAAATATGACATTAAAAATTGAAAATATGACTTAAAATTTCTAAATACTTATTTTTAAAAAGGAATATACAGTAGTAATAATAAATAAAAAGTATTTTTAAGTATTTTATTTTACTACTTTAATGTTATGTTTTCTATTATTGTTATGTTGACTATATTCATGAATGTCTCATAGCTAAGGAACTACGAGATCGCTTTGTCTGTAATGTTGGAAAAGTTCGTTCTGAAGACAAAATGTAACGGAAAAATGAAAATTTCTTAAAAATTACTAGCAAAGAATAAAATGACGAACCTTTTAAGAGTCAAGATACTGTCTACTATCTGTGAAATTAAAGTGCCCTTATGTGCAACAAATTAGCATTAGTTAACGTTTCGGGGGGGCTGCAGCCCCCTCAGCCCCCCTCTGAATACGCTCCTGTGTCGGTGTGTATCCTGTGGAACCTATGTAAGTTATATTTTCAGACTGAGATCCACGATATTCAATGACATGTGCTATATTTCTTATATGTAAGGCACGTGATGAATCCGAGAGGTGACTGAGATCCATGCACTTTACCAAAAGTGTTTATTTTTTAAGTTATGCTACATGGTTAATGGGATAGGTGATTGAGATCTGTGGGCTTTACCAAAAACTCATTTTTTAAGTGTAAGCAACGTAAGGAATCCGTGATGCTGACTAAGATCAACGTGCCCTACAGAAGTCAAGTGTTAATTTCTATACTAAGTGATCCAGAGGTGAATCTGATTCATGTGACTAACCTCTCTTGGTAAAATCAAAATCAGTATGTTTCATATAATTCCTCTTTTGTGAACATTCAGAAGCTAAAAAATGATAATAAATGCGTCACGAAAATAAGATCATTACATGCATAATTAAAATGTAATGAAAATAACGTTCGCGTGTGACAAACCAAGAAAACTTCAGGAATAAAAAAATGAAACCTATTATTGTATGGACATTATCATTTATACTTTTGTTGCACCTTTATATTAATTAACATATGACCAAAGGTAAGGATTGTGAAAACAAAGTGTTTCTTGAGAAGTAGTACGCGTATAGTTCCCATGGTGAAGATAAATTACTTGAGGTAATTAACATTATGCTAAAATTAATATTAAAATGAAGGAAAGTATATAATGTACGCAGTAAGGGATTTGTCAAGAACAAGTTCTGCAGTGAAACTAAGTGCAAAGTTTATTTATTCATAAAATGTTATATTAAAATATTCAAATTAAATTCTGTTGATTAAATACAATACATTCAGGAAACTTTTGTCGGATTAACATGGCCGGATTTTCATTAATAAGAATGAATGCCATATGAAAGTTGATACTTTCCCGTGACTTTAAAATCAATATTAATTACTATAGGGTCTATTATAGTGGAAATTTATTAATTACAATAAATTCTATAGTGAGGTCAATATTAATTAAAATATTACTATATGGAAGATTAATAATGTCCCTAATACAAAACTCATTTCTGAAAGAACGTAAAGAACAGCAGGGGGTCGCTCGGCAGGTATCTACTTCACTACAGAGCAATGGGATAAATTTAGTTTTCAGAATAGGCATTGCAGTTCACAACGATTAACATACTGTTACTTATTATGTTCAGACTAGGGGAATGTGGCCCTTATTCCTTTAACAAATGAAGTGCCACCAGAATTATAAGTAATACGATGTTTTGCACAAACTTTCCTCAGTCAAAACATGAAATGGTTAGGAACGAACATTATTTCGCCTTTCTGTTAGAACGGATTCTCCAGCGAATAAAATTTGTGTTTTAAACTGTCTGCAAAATCTGTATCCAGCTTAGAAAAGTCTTAGGTTAATTAAGAAAACGTGACTAATTATCAGAGACGGACACTTCACTCTGAACATCATGGGACGCAAGAGCAAGGCGCTCTCGTCAAATAGGCCTACAGAACAGGCCAGCTGGCGGACATCATGTAAATTTGTCAGTATTGTGGGTGTCACTTTTTAAAGATTTTTTTCCAAGAACTGTCTCTACCTGCTGCCACCCTAGTTCTCTTCGACCTTCCCATCAGTGAATAGAAATGTAATTAGGCGTATTCACACTTGTCTGCAGTCAAGTACAATATTGCCAAAATACGTACCACTGCACGTTCTCTTCACTTGAGAAGTGGTGAATGACAGCGGCAACGTTGGGAAAATCCATGCGACTACAAGAGCACCTGTTCTTTGTCGGTGCAGATTTTTTGATTAGGGAACACTGCTACTATATTATTTTGTAGATAGACGATGGTTGTGACGAGGTCTTCTTAAAATGACACGAATAGTATATTTAAGCTTGCCATAATTATCGTAAGTAAATCGGAACTTCCACAGTTTTAAACCATGTCGTAATTGAAAGTTTATCCACAAATACATTTGTTAATCGAATTTCAGTAATAACATAATTCATCAGATGATTGAAAGCAAGTAATGGTCTCTTAAACCAAGTAATAGTAAATTAGCACCTACTTCTGATGAGAAGAATTAGTTAAATTCAATAACACGTTTTCATGCCTAAATCCAACAAGTGTTTTCAACCGTTTTATTACATGTTTTTGCTGGGGAGTAATGGCAGGGTGTAAACTGATTAGGCTATAAAATTTTGTTAAAATACTTATCCGACTACCCCTGATTGAGTCTTGGGCTCTACATATTATAGCGAATCCTTCATTTTTCGTGTAATTTTTCCACGCCACTGAGTTAAGCCGAGCGACTGTACATTAATTAATTATCAGTAATTATCAGTAATTAAAAGTAATCAGTAATTAAAACAACTACTGATTGACGGTGAACTAAAGCAACGGTCTTAAAATGGGATCAGTGAATGTCAATGCCCCTAAATTTGAATATTTAGTTAGAGTAATAATGGAGGAAGAAGGCGATATTTTCTCATCTAGTGTATAAGATAATGTTGAAACCCAAACTGTGAATTAATCCAAAATGGAAGTCTCTTCATCAGAAGAAGATCAAGAGCCATCAGCCTCAAATACTATAAGCAGTAATGATGAGAATTTTTTGTATTTTGTGTCCCATAAAATAGAAGAGCTCAAAGGTAATATTGTGGGAATCCCGGTGCAACTGATATACGTCAAAGGAGGTATATTATTAATGCACGCTTGCACAATTTCGAGGTCTACACGTCGTTGGTCGATGGGCTTTTATTTTGGTCATTTATACCATTTTCTCAAATCACATTTTGATGTAGAATAATAGGTCGTATTGCGGGGACAGCTTAATCCAGTTGTCTCAATCTGAGTGTGTGTCAGCAAGTAAGTTATATCATATCAGAAGTCGGTACAAAATTCTGTCCACCGATATGTTATTCAAAGCTGTAGGTTTTGTATTTTTAGTTGAGAAATATGGATGTTTATCATAGGCTCTAAGCATGTAAAAGGAGACAAAACAGGATGATATTTCTTTTTGATTTCCGCTCCAAAACGGTTGTATGGAAACATGAGAGTGAGAAATGTAATATTCCGTAAAGACGTAAAAAATTATGTTACAGAAAATACTGTTCCTTCTTATTTGAACCCCTACCAAGCAAGATGTGTAGAAGCAATGGGGTGCAAAATTCTACATCCTCTATGATCCATAAAAAAAGCTATATCAAGCATTTTCTGAGGGAATAGATCGAGTGTAGTAAGTCTTTTTCCTCATTTCAAAATCTACATACCTATTTAAGGACCAAGAGTTTGGAAATCGAAAGTCCTTCGTAAGTTAATTTCGAACGTCAAATTAAAATAAACCCGAGCGACGCCAAATCTTTATGCTAATATATATTGACTGAATAGCAGACTTGACAGAGATTACATAGTCTCTTGGAATTTTGACAGTACCTTCGTTTCATAATATAAATGCACCTTAAGAAAGGATTTGGCAAAATTTTTATTCTAAATGCCAAAAACCAAATGTTTTCAAGGAGACGAAATACCTTATTACAAAAGAATTAATCAAATACATATCACATTGGATGTACATTTCTCATAACAACAGAATTTTTGTCAGTGTTAACAGGAAACTTTGGAAGTAAATTATAGAAGCTATCGATAGAATTCATTGGTGTAAATAAATAATGAAGAATGAAATCCTCGAAAATAATGCACATTGCGATGCAGTCACATAACGTTCTCTAGCCTGGACATACAGAGTACCATTTTTTCACTTGACATTTTGATGTAGAATAAGAGTTCGTATTGCATGGGCAGCATTTTCAAATGTCTGAATATGCCATATCAAAAGTAGGGAAAAAATTCTATCCACTGATAAGTCATTCATAGTTGTAGGCTTTGTATTTTTAGTTAAGAAATATGGATGTTTATCATAGGCCCTAACAATGTTTTTTTAGCATTTTTAGTCCTATGCGCGCAGTATATTATTATTTCCCAGGTTTTGGGGGAGGAAAGTATGAAGGTGATATTTAATTTCTTTTTTATTTCAGCCCCGAAACGGTTTTATGGTAGCATTAGAGTGAGGAATAAAATATTCCATAAAGGCAATACAACTTTACGTTACCGGAATTACTGTTTTTTATTTCAACCCCTATCAGGCTTGGTGTGTGAAGCAATGTAGGGCCTACTACAAAATCCTACATCCTTTATGAAGCTATATCAAGCTATATCAAGCGTTTTCTGAGGGAATACTTTGATTGCGATATGTCGTTATTCAACACTTCAAATTCTAAATACCTATATAAAGACTTAGAGTTTGAAAATCGAAAGTCCTTCTTAAGTTAATTTCGAATTACAGAACACAAAACCTGAGTCTTTTAAGCTAGTAAAAATATATTAATGTTTTTTTAATCTAGCGGTAAAATACAACTTTTATGTCATTTCAAAATTCCGTACGAACTAAAAGTGTATTGGTTCCAGAAATGTGCTTTTCTGGAAATAGGCCTATATGGTCTAATCTAAATATATTTATATTTTTTAATCTAGCGGTAAAATACAACTTCTATGTCATTTCAAAATTCCGTACGAACTAAAAGTGTATTGGTTCCAAAAATGTGCTTTTCTGGAAATATCGTCTAATCTAAATATATTTATATTTTTTAATCTAGCGGTAAAATACAACTTCTATATCACTTCAAAATTCCGTACGAACTAAAAGTGTATTGGTTCCAGAAATGTGCTTTTCTGGAAATAGGCCTATATGGTCTAATCTAAATATATTTATATTTTTTAATCTAGCGGTAAAATACAACTTCTATGTCATTTCAAAATTCCGTACGAACTAAAAGTGCATTGGTTCCAAAAATGTGCTTTTCTGGAAATAGGCCTATATGGTCTAATCTAAATACGCCACTAAGAAACTTCCATTCTGCAAAACCATATTACGGAGATATGAATTTGAAAATGTCGATCGAATGCTTGCTATCGGTTTTTGTTCACAGAAGGTCTAAATATTTTATAATTTAATTGTGGTTTAATTGCATTACAATATTCTCTACAGAATTAATTGTTTAACTATTAAATTATATTCATCAAATAAAGACATACCCGGGAAAACAGCTTAACCCATAATCTTGTAAAATGGACAAGAATGTGTTTTATAAATGAGTAAGGCTCTAAAAAATAAAGTTATATTTGTTACTTTCTGTAAACATAAGGTTCAAGCATACAGTATAAGGCATCAATTGTTTTTTTTATTAAAGACAAGACAAGATCAATATTGGTATTTATCTGAAATATTAAATTATTCAAATTAACCTGCTCTTCCGGACATGTCTTCAAATAAAAGGTACAACGTGTACTTTAGCATTTTTCGGTAAACTCGTAGATACTAATTACTTTACCTTCGGTAAACTGTATAAGTCCTGTTGGAATGGATGAACATTTTTTTGGAAATATCACCTCCCATTTACTGAAGTTACGAATAGAATAAATTTGTGAATTACCTCGTATATTTCAAATTATACCAGAAGAATTACAAATAATTTTAGCTTAAGAAATCCATGTCCCATCTTAGATTATCTAGTTTTGAATTTAATTATTATAGCTTCATAGGAAATTACCTATCTAAGTGAGAAATACGGTTTACTAGGAAGCCTTAATTTCATCGTGAGTTGAAGGTATCGATACCATCGCGCCAGACTGAGAGAACAGCTGTTTTAACACATGTAACGAACTTCTTGTTGTAACAACTAGTTTCATATACAACTACTGAGAACTGTCGGGTGTAGACTTTGAGTTCTGATGGAGTTCAAACAAGTTACCTACGTTAAAGGAAAATTATTCACGCGAATGAACTTAATGTTTGTACTGTACAAAGCGCATGAAATACAGGTCATTGAACAAAGTGCTTGAGCTTGGCGTGATTTGTATTGTGTACCACTTTAGTTTTCAATAAGAGAGTAATCCAATCTCTCTAGGTTAGATACTTTGAATTTTTGTCTTGGGTTTTATGGAATTAATATCCTTATTTCAACCACGCTGAATTTGAATAAGTTCTTACTTTTTTCTAAACTCAAGAAGTACATTTATACAAATTACACCTTTTTCCTGAGCCATTAAACACCCAAACGTGTAATAGGCCGAGTCAAGTAAATTAAAAACTGAAATATTAAAAATCCACAAGGGAAAGACTACAATTAACAAATTCATTCACATTGTAAAATGGATTATTGAGCAACCAGGTTTGCAATTTCATTTTAAAAATATTTGTGTGTAGCTCTTTTAAATCTTTCGGTAGCTTGTTGTATAACAAAAGTCCATATACATAAAAATTTCTATTTGTCTTTGACAGTCTACAAAAAGGGAACATCTAGGTTGTCCTTGTATCTGGTATTATGATTGTGAGTATTACATCTACATTTGTAGCATTCTACGTTTTTTCTGATGTACATTATCAATTCCAATGTATACAGATTAATTACAGTCAATATTCTGTATTTTACGAACAAAGGTTTCGCATTTTCTTTCTCATTGGATTTTTTCATTAACCTTAGTACGTACCTTTGTCGTTTAAGAAAGGAATTTATTTTACTACAGTTTCCCCACAATATTATACCATATCTTAAATTCGATTCGAAAAATGTAAAATACATTGTTCTGATATATGTCATATATATATATATTTATACAGCCTACTATATAAAATGTTTCTTTGTTCTAAATGGAAGTAACTGTCTGAAACCAGAAAATCTACTAATTCCTGCTTAGGCTTAATTCATAGAAAATTGTCGTTTCTTCTTTGGCACGAAAGGTACTTTCTATCTCCATAATAATTCCACCCCATGGCCGGGAGAATGACTCAAATATTCAAAATCGATGAATGAGAATCGTACAGCATTGATATTAAAATCATGTACAGCCTAGTGATAAGTTTATATGTTTTCATTTTTCTTTTATTACAAGCAACCAGTCATAAATATGACATGAATAGAAAATACATAAAATAAAATCATTTTTCATTCCGTGAAGGTCAAGATCTCCATGCTTCTTTATCACCACAAATACTAATTTGGTTACATTCTTAATGTTATCTGGTTAGATAAAGATGATATACTACAGATACAATACAATACAACACGAGGCAAAGTTAGAGAGATGCACTCTCCTGAACCAGTTCGAAAGCAACTTACATTTTTTTTTACTTATTTATTTTCACCTATTGTTAATCAAATCAAATAGGCTACAAATACAAAATACAAAAACACAAAAATACAAAAATACACAAATAAACAAAAAAACATGTACAAATTTCAAAATTAAAGTATAATACTTTTTAAGAAAAGAAAAAGAAAGAAAAGAAAAAGAAAGAAAAGAAAAAGAAAGAAAAGAAAAAGAAAGAAAAGAAAAAAATATTTATTTAGAAATACACCCGAATGAGCAAACTGCTCGTGCTCGGGTGTAGTTTCAGAACATCAGAGTGGAGAAAGAGGAGAAACAAAAAACAAGTGAGAAAGAATGACACACTTGTAAAAAAAGGTGAAAAATGACGAAGCCAATTGTCCATGTATTAAACGGCAAATAAAGATTATCTTATCTTATCTTATCTTAAACAGAGATAGAAAAAGAAAAGACAAATTTATAAAAAGGAGACAAAAAATATTAAACACAAATATATACAATAAATATATAAGCTAATAAGCTAATAAAATTACAAAATTACAAAAAATGTTTTACATACTTATTAAATTTAAAATTGCGGTAAACTGCGAGATCGGGGTATCTAATGATCATAGAGTTACAGAAGCGGGGACCAAAATTAATGCTATGGTTTAATCCTGCTGATGTGAGACATTTGGGTTCTGATAGAGGTAGATTATTATTTCTTCTAGTGCTGTATGCATGATCACCGGATGTGAATTTTGCACGATGTTTGTGAAAATATTTTAATAAAGAAAATTTGTAGAGTTGGTCAAACTTAAAAACATTAAATTCCGAAAATATTAGACATGTTGGGTAATCAATGTGTTTTCTTAGACAGATTTTTATTATTCTTTTTTGTAAAAGGAAAAGTGGGTTAAGAGTAGTTTTCGCTAATCCTCCCCAGGCGAGAATGCCATATTGCATAAAGGACTGGAACAGGGCTAGATAAACGGAACGAAGAACAGTAATGGGCATACAGTGACGTAAAATGACAAATTTGTAAATTGTTCTGCGTAGTCTATTACAGATGTAATTAACATGGTGAGACCATTTAAGATGTTGATCTATAAAAATACCCAAATATTTCACAACGGCAGCCTCCTTCAGTAGGGAGCATGAACAATTTGTTACATCAAAATTACAATTGTGTATTATTAAATTTGAATTTGTACAATTCTTCCATTTTATCTGACCAATAGTTGTTAATGAGAAAGGTACCAATGTTTATTTATCTACGTTTAGTGAGAGACGGTTAGAATCAAACCGCATTTTTACAATTATCATGCCTGTGTTAGCGTATTTATATGTTTCCTCCCATGAATGACCAGTAAAAATAACTACAGTGTCGTCTGCATATGAAAATATGGAGCCGTTTATTGCATCAAGATTTAAATTTAGCAAGTCATTTACATAATTATATTAAGTATAAAATTGGTCCTAAAATCGTTCCTTGTGGCACGCCTATATCGATATTTGATATTTCACTTATATGACTGTCAACTTTTGTCATTATACATCTATTGCTCAGATATGATTAAAATAATTTGTGTACTGTTCCTCTATTTCCTATATTATGTAGTTTATCTAACAGAATCGAGTGAATAACAGTATCAAAAGCTTTGCGTAAGTCCAACAATTATTACCTTTATCCAATTCGTTAATAATACTACCTGTAACGCTAATAAAGGCGTCGTCAGTAGATATATTGCTCTGGAAACCAAATCGATTTTTAGATATAATTTCATGTTTTTGTAAATAGTTCAGTAGTCTAACTTTTATGCATTTCTCTAGTAACTTAGAAAAGGCCGGAAGTAATGATATTGGTCTGTAATTGTTTAGTACATTTTTTTCCAAATTTGTGTATTATCACAGCAGTTTTAAGAGCATTTGGAAAAACACCATCTAAGAAACAAAGACTGAATATATAGACAAGAAGTTTTGAAATATATTTAATGATAGATTTCAATGTGTTATTTTTTATTCCATCAATTCCTGGAACTATGTTATTTTTTAAAGTCTTCACAATGTTAATACGAATTTAGTTTTCGTTTTCGTTAACAGGACTGAGAAACATAGATGTGGTTGGAATCCCAACTGTGTCATTGTGCACTGAAGAGTCTGATGATGGACTAACATTTGAGGCTACACTAAGCCCTATTTTTTAGAAATAATTATTAAATTAATATACTATATCTGCTTTATTTGTTATTTTTGTACCATTTTCATTTATTAAATCTGAAACGGATTGATTTTTTACTGCACTTATATCAGTGGCTTCATTAATAGTTTGCAAAAATGTTATAGGGTTGTTCCTATATTCATAAAATTTGAATTTATAATAGCTAACTTTCATATTTCTGATCACAAGAGTCAGTATATTTCTATAATTTTTATAATAACTCTTCAAATTTTCATTGCTTGGGTATTGAATTAATTTTCTCGCGAGTTTTTCTCTAGTACGGATTGATTAAATTATACCTACAGTGATCCATGGTTTAATTTTCCTGAACTTACGAGAAAGCTTACAGTTGCTTTTTGAAGTACTTAAATCGATGCATTTCTTAATTAAATTATAAAAAATCTGAAAAGAAGTATCTGGATCATTACATTTATACAATGAATCCAAGGTTTCTGATTCAATGAGTGAGACTAATGTTTCATTGTTAATGTGATTCACAGTATGTATTTGATTACCATCTGGAGATTTTAAACAATGCTCGTTAATATTCTTAAATAGAGCAAAAACGGCATAATGATCAGTTACGGCGCAGCAAAAGACTCCTGCTATAAATTTCCAGTTTCTGTTGGATTTAAAAAATATATGGTCTAAACAGGTATCAGAGCTTGGTCTCGTAACTCCTTTTAAAAATTTGACAAAACCATGTGCATGCAACATATCCAAGTATCTATTTCCAGTAACATCTAAATCATTATCCATAATCTGAAAATTTAAGTCTCCAACAATCAGATGGTTATCAGTTCGCTTTGAATTCATCAAAAAACTTTCGAAATGATCAAGGAAATCATATTTGCAAGTGTTCGGTGACCTATAAATAGCAGTTAATGAAAATTTATTGTTATCAAAGTAAAATTTAAATGCAGGGAATTACATTCCGGGATTTCTATATCACAAAGAGTGATGTCAATATCATTTTTGCAATAGACAACAATGTTGTCACATTTATTGTACTTGTTTAATTTAACGATCTTTGTATAGCCAGGTAATTCATATCCATATTCTACATATAACCAGGCTTCCGTTAAAATAATAAAACCAAAATCTTGGTTAATACTTTGTATAATAGTGCACAATTCTACAAAATGTTTTTTAAAACTCCGAATATTTAAGTGAAATACTTTGAAATCGTGGATTGTGTTACTAATGAAACTATTGCATGAGTCCGCATCTTCCAAGACAGCAGTTGTTGAATTTTCGCTGTAACCGCTTAGTTCATTTAAGAAACCATCCATTGTTGCCGACTAAAATAAAAAGATATCAAAGAGAAATTAAAGCTATTTACACAATGTCATTAATATCATGCAGAGTATTTATTCTTAGAGCCGGACTTCGTTCATCCTATCTAATGAAAATTTTGCAGTCTCTTGTCCAAACATACTGGTAACCCTTTTGCTTAGCCATGTCTCTGGTAGTGTTGAGGAGGTCACGCGTAGAAGAAGTGCGTTGTTCAGCAGCGTTAATACGACCAGGGAATGTTTGTTTAGGATTTATATTACGTAGCATAATTCCAGGATCCTCCGGATTCTTCTTCGCCTCTTCTCTAAATTTCTGGAGCCATGAGTTTCTACTTGTGCGTTTGGACTACAAAAGGCTTCACTTTTCCATTTCTAGCTGGCAGCGTGTGTGCAATACTCATATCAGAGACCAGTTCCTTGCCACCTATAGCTTCAGACACCTTAGATACATCTTCGTACAACTGATTCATCTACAGACTCCGGATAACCAAATATTAAAACATTGCCTCTTCTAGTGTACTATTTAAGATCTTCTATTTCTCTTTTGAGAAAATCATTCTCCTGAGAAAGCGCACTCACTTTCGACTTACACTCCTTAACAACTTCTTTCACTTTTGTCAATTCTTCAGTGAAGAAATCAAATTCTTTTAAAATGAATTCTACAGTTTTCTTCAGGTCATTCACCTCTTGTTGCAGAGAACAATTGAGTTCTTCAAACATGCACATTTGCACGTTAATCATGCTCTCTTCATCTGTATTAGCTTCATCTGTAGTAGCTTTACCCCTCCTTCCCATTTTGAAAACAAGCAGCACCAACAAAGCACGTCTACACTCAACGTCGGTCAGCTCAGAACTGAATGCTATCGAAGTTTAAAAGCTGGAAGTGCCACTGCACGAAATCATCTTAATGCATCTATTACTTGAAGGGAAAGTAAAATAGACGCGCAGAAATTGAATTCTATCCCAAGAACTCATACTATTCTTACATTCGAAGTCACACTCGTTAGAAATGCTTGCTAGCAATTCATGCAACAGTTTCAGTCCATCAAAATCTGTCAAAGACAGTCGACATATTTATCGACACATTCTACACAGATTGTAAACGCAGTCATATTTTATGCAAGGAAATTGAACGTATGCAAACGGTGTAACCTTCTGAAATCCAAACGCCTTTGTTTCAAATGTTTCTCTCCGAATCACGAGGTTGAAATCAGTATTAGAGTGCCCTCATATTGCAAATGTGATACATCTGTACATAGTCAACTTCTGCGTAGTGAAAGCAAATAAAGTACTTATCGCTCCAACATCTCTATTGCTTATAGATGTCAACAAAGTACTTCTCGTTCCAACACCCCAAATACATCTAGAGACAGCAACAGAAGTAAACAAAAAAAAAGTAAACAATGGAAGTGCTTGACGCTGCAACACCTTTAGTTCCTCTAGGAACAGCATCGACAGTAGGAGTAACGCTCCTGCTAGGTACTTTTCTGTAAGTGCCAAACACATGGAGGAAGTCTTACTAGTTACTGCAACAGTACAGGAGCACACAAACATGGCAACCTCAGACAGTCTTTGGCTCTCATCGACTGCGCTGGTCCAACCAACTTTATAACTGCAGATCTTGCGAAGCGGCTACAGCTACACAAAAAACAACTAATACACCTATATGAATGGTACATCTTGAATAGCTAGTCACAGTGTTAACATTACTATTCGATTTATAACTCATCACTACGAAGCGAAGCTTGATTGCCTAATCATCCCTCGCATTATAGGAAAGCTTCCTTCTGTAGGCACTAGTCCGACTACTTGGAACATTCCTTCTGACCTTCCAGTAGCCGATCCTAAATTCTATGTCCCTCATGACATTCAGTTCCTCATCGGAAGATTCTTCATGGGAAACTCTGACCAGTCCTAGTCATCCTGTTTTAGCCAGCACAAAACTCGGCCAGATAGTTCCTAGTCTTATCACCAAGTCTTCCATGAAAGGCAAAGCCAACACATCACCTCAACACAACTTTTTCATTTCTATTGATAATGTTGACACCCAGTTGAGAAACTTCTCTAACAAAGAAGTCTTTCTTCAACACCTTCTCACAAAAGAAGAAAATGGATGTGTACAGCCTACTTATTTAGAAATTTTAGATTCAGCTACACAACCTTCCCTAATCTGCATGATTGAAATCAAAGATGACAAAAGCATCATCTCACCCCAACTCATCATGATTCCAACGAAGGGTGAATTATTACAGTTCTTACATTAATTTCTCCAGTTTTCGGATAAATAGTTATTACATAAGATATCATGTTATCTGATATCGACTTCTTATACGTGATACGCAAGTTGTCTTCAAAAGGGAGTGACTTCTTACACAAGTTACACGAATTTCTCATGTATTCGAAGCAGATTGTCTTCTTCTCCAATTTCTGAGACAAGGCTTCATTGATACTACTCATCTAAGGAACTTGAAGAATATTTACATTGTGGCGTAAGAAATGCCCGGTATTCAACATACACTTCAGTTAATGCACAAAATTACAACAATCATAAAGTTATTGTCAAGAACTCCATCTATTCATTGTTCAATAGCTACAAAGAAGGCATGCTAAAAGTTGGTGAAACGTCTGACTACTGTGATCAACTTCAGAAACAGCTCGACTACATCTTCAAAGCCATATCTGCCATTGCCATTGCCATTACCATTGCTGAACGAAACATCTCTTCTTGCATCTGCTCCAATTATATCAATGCTAAGGTGTTTTGAGTTCTTTAATATCAACCTTGCTGTGCAAGTTATGTCATCGGTAGGACTGGTATATTTCAACATTGTCATAGCTTTGTTATTGCTGGGATTTTAACTTTCCAAGTCATCTCTATACTCCAAGTTCAATGTATAAACACAGCATATAATAAAAAGCATCACGGATACACTGAATGCTCTTTCTCAATAATTCTCCACAGCTGCTTTTTCACATTTATATTTTATACTTGTACATTTGTATGCCAAGTCGTATACATACACCTAGCTGTACCTTTACTGAGAGTTTCAATTATAACAAGCAGTAAGAAAATTTAACAGGTAACAGGGCAAAACCCTAACAATTTATTACCCAAATACATTTTAAACTGAAACCTAATTAAACAGTCAAGTTTAATGTTTACAGCCCAAAGTACTGCAAAGTACAGTCAAATCTGTATATTTTCATCGACACATTAACATCAGAAATCATATTACATTTAAATATAAGGAAAAATGTAATAATATTTTACTCAATAACAAACTTTCAATTTATATTTAAATACTAATACTAAAATTATGCACTAAAATATCTAACTCGTAGAATCTGAAGTCATATTAAATATTAATTTCAGAAAATATGTATTAATATTTCTGCTTCATTGATTATGTTGTGCGTTAATTAAGAAAATATGCAATAATTTTCTAATCACAGAATCTGAAATGACATTAAATATTAATTTCAGAAGATATATATTTATAACAATATTTCTCAATGACCGAATAGCAAAATCTCAAATTACGCTTAAATATTAAGTGTGCACTAATATTTCTTAGTCCAAAAATAGATAGTTTACATAGTTAACCAGATCTGGAGTTATATTAATTATTAATTCAGATAATATGCTGTAATATTTCATTGACAGAAGATTCTTCCAGCATGAGAATACATTAATTATTATCGCTGGTATATGTGTTAAAGGGGGAATATATTCCTAATCAATGCTGAAATGTATAATTATTTTCAAATAGCAGAGAATTTGATAATTATCCGAAAACAGCAAAGGGTAATGAAGGAAGATACCTACTAATTCATTATGTCAAATAAGGAACCTTCCTCAATGTAATCAAACTAATTGTCAAGACGCATGGTAGATGATTATACCAATCACCTAACAGACATTAGTTACAGTAGTAGTATCTATGATGGTCTATTGCAGAAAATAATTGATGGAATCGTAGAAGGTAGAAATTTCACAAGAACGAGACAGGAGTACATGAAAAGAATATTGCAGGACTTTTTTGTGCTGTATACTATGAGCTAAAGCGAAAGACGGACAGGCGAGAAGAATGGAGAACCTCGCAGCTGTTGACTGGAGAGAGAACTAGTATCTTGTTATTTTCAAGGGTACCAAATGATGTAAGGGTACCCAGGCTACACGTACATGTACGAGAGTTGATGTACGTGTAGCCTAAAGCTGCGTTTACACTATGTAACTTGTTTAATATAACTTGAGTTATATAACATGTTTTCCAAAATTGTTACAAATACATGCAAATTATTTCATATAACACTGTGTTATATAACTGATTTTTGTGTTATATAACCAGTTTTCTGCGTTTACACTCCGTTAGCTGCGTTTACACTATGTAACTTGTTTATAAAACTTGGGTTATATAACATGTTTTCCAAAATTGTTACAAATACATGTAACTTGTTACAGATAACATTGTGTTACATAACTGATTTTTGTGTTATATAACAAGTTATACTTTTCCCGCAGGGGATGGGAAATGTGTAACTTGTTACATGTAACCTGCTACATGTGCATTTTGCTGCGTTTGCTGTAGTAACAACAAACAGATGCAACAGACAATGGAATGATAGTGCACAGCTTTTAACCTAACCAACCAATTCTTATACATGATATATAAATTTAATACAATTTTAATTATTTTAACAATTTCTAAGTGGTTAAGTCAACATTTGCTAGTTTTAGTGTGAAATTGAGTACAGTTTGATCGACAATAGCTTTTACTACTACATATTTTGTGACAATATTTGGACATATCCATTTATACGGATATCAGCGCCATTGTCCAACGCTGTGGCAAAGGGGATGCGTTCGCTCCTCTCACGCAGCAGGCCCGGGTTCGATTCCTGGTCTGGACAAGTTACCTAGGTGGGTTTTTTCTGGGGTTTTCCTCACCTTTGAGACAAATTTCGGGTAACTTTAGACCCTTGTGGTCCCCAGATATCATCTGGCCGTAATTATCATCTTCATCCCATTTTCGCCTTGTTCGGAGTGAGTGTGTGTGTGTGAATGGTGTGTCTCGTCCTATGTGTTCGTGTTGTCTCGGAGGTGGCCCCGGCATTGGGCTGATCACTCATCCGTGG
This sequence comes from Ectobius pallidus, assembly GCA_964059195.1. NCBI lineage: Eukaryota > Metazoa > Arthropoda > Insecta > Blattodea > Ectobiidae > Ectobius > Ectobius pallidus. Next base: position 26,971,173 of record CAXKWD010000012.1, on the reverse strand, counting down.
TGACCCTTCATGCCCTTGTCTGGTCAAAAAAGTATGTATGTGTTCCAAAGATAATCCCTCCCCCGACAGGTTGCGGCCCTGTAAGGCCCGGGCGGCTTGGGTCGCCTAAATCCTAAAAGGGAGAGGTAAAACTAAGATAAAGGAAGAGAATCAGCGCCATCAAGATATGGAACATTTATGAAAATTGTTAATATTACATATGAGAGTTTTGTACAGGGGAATATATGTGAGATTAGGATATATTATTATTATGCTATTGTATATCTGAAAAGCAGAGTAAAGGTTGCGTAGATTGAACTTTTGGATAAATCTAATTATTTGTGGTTAGGTGAACAGTTTCTTTATACAAACAAACTGACAGACAAGTTATGTCATATGCAGTACTGTGAGGCACACTAATTAGTGATTTTGTTACCAGGCTTCCACTGTTATTGTACAGTAACATTCAAGATAGATATATCCATGTCCATTCATGTACCACAGATTCTTGTCTCTGTTGGATATTAAATGATAATATTATAGGAGAAAAAATCCTCTGACACTGGGAATTGAACCCAGGACCTTTGGCTATCCTTGCCAATGCTCTTACCAACTGAGCTACGCCAGAATTCAATTCACAGTGCCATCTGGTGGGAACCTAATCTCGAGGAAATATTTCCAGGGAATGTTCCCACAAAGGCAATTTATGATTTACGAGTAAGGTAACTCAGATACCTATTTGTTACTTAAATTTAATCATGATTAGGTTAAATAAAACTAAAAACTGTCATAAGTTCAAAGATTAATATATAATTAATGAAAGAACACAAAAAATTAATTATTTACGTATAAAATATTGTAATACTGGGTTTTCACATAGTTAACAATGAAAATAGGTTAATTAAAATTTGCCCTGGTTCTTGAAGCTCAAGACAGAAGATTAACAAAAGAGTTCATTGAAGAGATTGACTATTAATTAGACAAAAATTACAGTAATAATCATAAACTGTACGAACCCAAACAACTTTTAGGAATAGGCCTACTTGCTTTCTTTAAATGTGTGACCTTGACTTCATCTTAGAAGTTGGCCCTAATCACATCCATTGAAATCCATTAGATTTTCTTCATCATCCTCTTCTTTTTCTTCTTGATCAGAAAGGATGCCAGGATCATCACTGTCATCATGGCCATCATCATCATCATCTAGGTTTTCTTCTTGGTTTTTCCCTTCATCTGGATCGTCTGGATTACCAGCACTTTGGGTTTGAACTTCAGTGGATTCACTCTTCTTTTTCTTCTTCTGAGGTTGAGCATTCATCAGTTTCCCGTTGTATGAAAGATAAGTAAGTTTAGCTGCTCGCTCAGATGATAGGCGGTTCCTCTTTTTAGATTGTATCCATGAAAACTTACTGAATGTACGTTTTGTTACGGCAGAAGTGACTGCAGCTCCTAAGATTTGGATGGCCACATCTGCCTAGCCGCAGGTTCCTCTTAGCCCTCATAAATCATGAAAGAACTAAATTTTCCCTTAAACTACAGTAGGTATAGCCTAGACCGTGGGACTGATGTATGATTAATTAATAGGCTCTAAACGATTTATATTGAAATTTGTGTTTGTGTAATATTGAAGGTGTTGGTTTCTGGCATTTTATTTTAAACACCTACACCATCTATTAACCATTATGTTAAATTACTTATCTATAATCATGTTTAAATACGTGTGAGGTATCACTTTATAACATATAAGTTTATTAATAAAACCTAAGAGATTGTCACGAATAATTATAATTTTTTAAAAGAAGATGACGTAGGGTACATTGTTCTGACAATAAGTGAAAAATTATATCATAGGAAAAGGTAATACTTCCCTAGACGGTTCCTTGATAAACATGTGGAATTTTACTGAAATAGTTTCATTTTAAGGTACCTGGACCGTTAATAAGCAGTAAAACATTCAAAACTAACGATTTTTATAAATGCTCACTTTTGGGAATACTTCCTGCCCAAGGAAATTTTATAAATTCCTTCCCACTGGGAATATTACTGTGCAGTACAAATGTCTCTTTGTTTCTCTAAACTTTAGTTATATAAAAAAGTTATATAACCTGATTTTTAAACATGTAACTTGTTACATGTTACGTATAATTTGTTACAAGTTACATATAACTTGTTACATGTAACAGGTTTATTAAACAAGTTACATAGTGTAAACGCAGCTTGAGAATCCTTGACTGGAACGTAGTAATATCAACAAATGCATAATTTCCCCAATAGTCCAGTATATGGAAATTAATAATAACAGGTTTTCTAATTGGGAACGTTGAGGAGTAGAAAGTAAACGACTTTTTTATTGTCATTTGGTAAATATACAATTAAGTTATAAGAAAACTGGACTCCGGTATGGGAAATTATCTTATATATGGGAAAATAAGAAACCAATTATCTGTCTTTCATTGAAGGCTTATCTATTTCCATACAATTAACGCACTCTTTATGACAGTATGTTGTACTACTTCAATTATTTCCTAAATTCATCAAGCTGTTACTTTTCGAATCGTGATATCTGCATTGTATGAAACCAATTCTCGCCCCTCCGAAAGTATTTTCAACTATCTAAGTGTAGAAATTTAGCATGTTAACAGTTACTTTTTTGGTCCAGTTCTAATTTCAATGCTAATTGAGAAGAGTTACTTATACGAATCTAGGGTGAAACGCACTCATGAGTTTCTCCAAGCACACACAAAGCAGTTTATACACCCCTTTGCGAATAAAGTACGACCTACTACATTTATTAATATGTTTGAACTTGAGATTTAAAGCAGAGAAAGGCAAACATTTCACCGTTATGTTAATCAAAACTTATAATTGCGGTTTGCCTTTAGTGAATTTATTTCAATTTTACGTCACTATTTTATCATTTTCTTGTCATTTGCTTCCTTATTTAGACATTTTTATGAATTTACTTTGAGTATATTAACTACCTTTTCGTCTTTAGCTAGCATCGTCCCCAACAGTGCTGTCTTTGAAGTGTTGTTTGTTTAATGCAAGAAGGACACACTCGGCGTTGAAGTGTTTTCATGTCTCAGTCGGAAACGAGAATCAAAGACACGCCAAACTTTTGTATTATATTAGTGTTGTTATTAGAATGACTTGGCACCAAAGTTTGCCACCTGTTTGAATTTGAGAGTGCAAACTACTGTTTTACCCTCAATAAACAATAATATAATCCGGCAGGCCTCGAAATTGCCAAAGTTTGTCTCGCCAGCCCCTCACGGCCAGTATAAATTTCCGTAAGGAAAGAACATTCACAACAGTTACAGTTCGGAGAGCAATTTTATTTTTAGGTAGATTTCGAAGAAAAATCTACCTATTGCAATGGATACCATGTCATGATTTTCGAAAAATTCTTTCATATCTTTACGTTTCATGCTCCCCTAATTACGAAACCACCGCCCGTTCAAAAAAAAAAATTGTGATATTTATATATATATATATATCTTTACACGATAGCGGCCGTAATTTTGAAGATATTTGAACCAAATTTTAATATGTCATTTCTAGGCCCAATAGTTCGGACAAGTTCGTTAATGAGCAAAATTGGTCCAAGCGGGTGGTCGGGGGAGGGGGTTGAAATTTTTAAAAATGTATATCTCGGCCCCTATGAAGTATAGAGGGAAACTTTGTTTGAATAAATTAGAGTACTCCCTATGGAGTTCACAGTGACACCAACGATTCGGGGGTTCGAGTGAGGGTGGGGGTGGAGGATGAAAATTCGAAACTTTTGAAACCACGTCTTGTGGGGTATCGTTGAAAAGCTCTTGATGAGTACTCTACAAATCAATAAACAGTTTCTTGATAGCTCTCATATGACGCGAGATTTTAATGTTTGAAAATAATAACACTTAAAACAATTATTATATCATAATTTTGTCTTGTTTAGCGGCTTTGCTAATTTTATTCATTGCTGATCTTGCGCACGGCCTCCCAGAATATTATATCCTATTCTTGTTGTCAAAACAAATGATTGTAGGCTCTTCCTCTTTACCGAATTCAGTTCTTATTACTGCAGGTTTACCATGCCAAGGCTAAAGAAGAAGAGTGCTATGCAGAGACAATAAATTAAACCAAAAGCACTTCGAAATCTACCTCCGCCTGTAGGCCTGCCTAAAGGGATTTTTTACTTTTTATTATATTTCAAGTTAGCACCCATTGTTTCGGCGGATGTGGAGATTAACTACTCTATGTATAATATAATGTATCATTGCAGATAATCGGAGATCATTTACCTTTGATAATCTCCGTATGCTGACAGTGATTTACTGCAATCCTGGATAAGGTAGGGTTTACAAGCTTCTTTTCATACGGATAATATTTATTAAATTACTAAATTACTAAAATGCAACATAGGATCTACTTTAAAAACAATTTCTTACTTTTCTTTTATTTATTTTATTTATTTAATAATAATAATAATGAACATTACATGTATAAAACCCAATTACAATGTCCATACCAAAAATACAATGCACACGACAAAATAATAAAAACATAAGATACAAAAGATAAGAATACACAAAAGATATTACAACAATTTAATAAGCAGAGAAAGACATTCCTATCCATACCTATCAGTTGCCAGGTATCTTCTCTAATCACAGTACACAATGCCTTCGAGAATTAAGATAAGAAAGAAAGAGTGAGGAGAATGTTTGGCATGATACATTAAACCAATACAATAACTACAATTTATTGTAACGACGTTTAATAATTTTAATTCAGTATTAAATCAACTTCAGCTAAAGCTTTTTTCAATTCATTTTCGGACATACTAAGTATATAAAAATTTAAAAAAATAAATTTTATTATACAAAGTGATTATTTTAGTTAAAGGTGAATTTTTGTGACTATCAGTATTTTCACTGGGAGTAAAGTAGTTGTGAAATAGCTGTTTCTGCGTCTATAATGTTAGTTTGTAGCATGTCCTCTGTGCATACATGAAGATTATATTTATACCCTAATTCTATTGTCTTTACTTCATCGTCGTTCAGATTTATATCAGTCAGATTAAGTAGTCTGGGGTAGACTTTGTTATTCACTTCAGTGTGGTTATTGTGTTGTTCTTGTGCTTCTTTCTTTGTTTTTTTCTTTCTTAAGTTTCTCTATCTTTTTATGGATAGCTTTATATTTCATGTCCATTTCATAGTCTATTTTGTAGTTTATTTCTCTGAATATGTTCACCCATTCATGTTTAAATATACTGCTTGCTTCTAAATGTAACCTGTAGGTTGGTGTGTTAAGATTTTGTTTTTTCTTGTACAGGAATTTAATCTCATTTCTGATCCACGAATTTTTTGCTTGTTCTAACGTTGTTTTTACTGTTGTGTTTTTTGGTTTTATCTTGATTTGGACATAGTTAGGTGTTAAATTAATGTTTATGCATGTCTTGTTGAATTTTATGTTTGCAATAGTTTTTAGTAGTTTCCTCTTCGTGTTCGTAAACTTATTGATAATCTTAGCTTGGTTTTCTTGAATAGAATATCAAAAGCTATAAACAAAATACTTAAACAAAAACTGAAGATAAAAAACAAACATACCATACAAAATTCAATTGATTTAGTCGATAAAATTAAACACATTACATTACATAAAGATGAAATACTCATGGCATTAAACATAAAGAATCTATATACTAGAATATATATATAGAAAATATATAGAAAATAACTTACGCCAGAACAATGAAAACCCACTGGTCATAGAGAAAATAATTAAATTAACTTCTACAAATCTCCATCAAAATTATTTCAGATTTAACAATTATATTTATATAAAAAAACGGGGTAGCAATGGGATCTCCCTTTCAGGTACAATAGCTGAGATATTTCTTCAAGGTTTTGAAGAACACCAAAAAGAAGAATTAATTAAAAAATACAACATAAAAGTATGTTTACGAAACGCCGATGACATCCTTTTAATATGTAGAGAAAAATTCATTGATGGAATAATTACAGAATTCAATAACATACACAAAAACCTTTCTTTTACATATGAAAAAGAAGAACGTCACACTTCGAACTACTTAGACCTAGAAATCAACAGAAAGAAAAACAAAATAAATTTTAGCATTTACAGGGAACCTACATTTCAAGACACCATCATATATAACAAGTCGAATCATCCATTTAATCAAAAAACAGCAGTACTGAACAATATGATACACAGACTATTAATACCCCATGCGCAAAAAACACTACAAAGAAGAACTAAATACAATATTAACAATAGCTAAGAACAACGGTTTCAGAGAAAACACGGTTTTTAAGATACTTAAAAGGCAAAGACTACAGAAAAACAAATAAGACAAATCTACTACCGATAGAAGAACATAAGAAAGATCAGAAATACATAACGTTTACATACACAGACAAAAAAATACACGGAATCACAAAACTTTTCGAAAAGGATTTCAGAATTGCGTTTCAAACAAATAACAGTATCAAAAACAAACTATATAATATAAAGAGTGATAATACAGATCAGTTTGCAAAAAAAGGAGTATACAAATTGACAAACACACACTGTAAAAATTTTTATATTGGTCAAACGGGACGGAAATTTAAACAAAGGTATAAAGAACATACAACGGACTACAAACAAAAAATAATAAAATCCGCCTACGCCAAACATTTATTAGATGAAAACCACAGACACAACAATATAGAACAAACTATGGACATTTTTCACAAACAAAATAAAAGCAACAAACTAAACACGTTAGAAAACTTAGAAATACCTAGTCATATCATAATTTCTGTCAATAGAATCTAGATCTCCTTATCTCACTCACAGGAAGTAAGAGGGGAATGAAGATAAGGGTTGTTTACACTCACATTCTGTACTCAATATTGTAACCTGGAACATGCAGTCAGCACTGATACTTGAGATGGAGTGGACAGCAAAAGAAAATTGTGTTGCAATAATAGCATGACACAGTGCAATAACGACGCAAGTACCATTTTTAAGTTTTCGAAACCACTTGGAATCAAACACAGATTTGTGTACCGAATTTACAGAGATTCGTACAGCTTGGCACAGTTGTTGACTGTATAAGGTCTGGGCGTCCTCGCACAGTTCGAACCTCGGAGGATGTAAAGAAGATGGGGGCTCAAATTCGAAAAAATCCAGTCAGAAAGCAAAAGATATAACCCAACAGACAGGAATTTAGCAAGGGAGTGTTTCAAGGATACTAAATCAAGATCTCAGATTGAAAGCTTACCGCCGAACTAGCGGACACTATCTGGATGCTCGTCTGAAGAAAATTAGGGCCCAAAGATCAAAAGTGCTTCTTCAGTGGTACGCAAAAGGTGAACATAAAAAAATTATGTTTACAGATGAAAAAATATTCACCATAGAGGAGAAACTGAATAAGCAAAATGACCGTGTGTATGTTCACAGCAGTAAGGAGGCCCATGAAGTTGCTCCCCGTGTCTAGCGTGCCCACCATCCGGCCCCAACAATGGTTTGGCTAGGAGTGGCCTATTCTGGTACCACAGAGATCCATTTCTGCAGAAAAGGTGTGAAAACCAGTGCCAAAGTGTACAAGGAAGATTTTTGGAACAGATTGTGAAGCCACTTAATAAGACTTTGAGAATATTATAGGAGAAAAATTCCTCAGACACTGGGATTTGAACCCAGGACCTTTGGCTATTCGCGCCAATGCTCTACCAACTGAGCTAAGCCGGAGTTCAACTCACAGCGCCCGATGGAACCTCTCTCCTATAATATTCTCATGTAATGTCCTACAGAGACAATAATCTGTGGTTCATGAATGCTTATATATCTATAATCAGACTTTGTTCAACAATGAGCACTGGATATGCCAGCAGGACTCTGCACCAGCGCACAGGGCTAGCATTTCGCAAGAGTGGCTTAAAGCCAATGTTCCAGAGTTTATTGCCCACAGTGAATGGCCGTCCTCCAGCCCAGACCTCAACCCTCTGGATTACAAACTGCGGGACATTTTGGAGAGTAAGGTCAACTCTTCCCGCCATGGAAATTTGGAGAGCCTGAAGAAAGCCATCGTGCTTGCTGTGGCCACTTTGGACATAAATGATATACGTGCCTCAATAGATGACTGGCCACAGCGTTTGAAGGCCTGTGTCAAGGCCAAAGGAGGGCACTTTGAATAAGTGTATGTGCATTTTGTTTGTGAAAGTGTGGTGTTTAACTTAAGACCAAAGAATTATATATTGTGAAATTTTTATGTTCTACAGTGGACTCTAAAGTTGTGACAGAACTTATGATATGACTAGGTATATAAACACAAACAAATTATACTAAACGAAGACGCAATTGGCAAAGAAATCCACTATTCCATTTAATCTTATGAACACACCCTGCCCATGTAAATACACGCTACTCTACATTGCCCACGAGTAATATCCTACATCCACACTCCAAGCAACGTCTAATAAAGAGGTAAGTTACCATTATATAGCAGAATCTAATCCTAACTTATACATAATTAATTCTAATCCTCCTTGTTCGTTTCCTTATTTACTAGACTGAAGATGATTTATTTTCGAATCGAAATACATCCCAAAAAAAATTTATGATAGGATGCCGATGAAATTGCCATTAACATAATAATACATCATACTACAAAGAAGAAAAGAAGACATCGGAAAAGAAATCCACAAGTTACAACACACTGATCTACAAGTACACCGAAGAAAAAAGATGAAAGAAAATACGACAAGCACAAAAAACGTCTAACAGAAAATATAGTGAAAGAATATTGTGAGTACACAGTTCTTTTATACTTTTGATATTATATGCGTGTGACATAAATACACAAGACATTTAACATTTTAACTTCGTTTTTTAAATCTCAAGACTTTTTATATTCAATATTGTAACATATACAAGACACAAATAGTGTCACCCGAGAGGGGGCACAATCTATAGGCCTGTTCATTAGTGTGCAACTTATTTAGATTGTGCCCCCTCTCGGGTGACACTATTTACGTATGCTGGAAGCAGAACATACGATTATGAAGGTAGATTAGGTTTCGACCATTTTTAGCTAAATCAAGTAAACGCGCTGCTAAATCTTTATAGTGGAACCCATTAACCCTTAATGTAATTCTAAGATATTTTGGATAAATTCTGGAAAACAACTAGGCGACTACAAATACCATAAATATGCAAATGTTCAAGTTTTAGTAACAGATTTATTTAATGAATATGGGTATATGTAGTTTTAATTATTCATATCTGTATCACTGTTAACATCAAATAAATATACATGTGGTTAAATAAATATTAATAAGTAAGTTTAAAAGTTAATATGCACAAATTGCGAATTGTGAAATTTAGCCTGCAGCCAATAAATTATTAAGGTAAAATCATGAAGTATATGTACATTTATGGTATACAGAAATTTATTACCCAAATTATTTGTGAAAAGCTATTTTCTTCAAATTGTAATCACCCTGTATTTAAGGTCTGAATTAATACTCTGTTTTTTTATGTGCAACTTTATGCTTATTAATAGAATGATTATCAAGAGCACCTCGTAACGTCAAAATCTAATTCCTAGCTCTTTTTTTCTTAACTGAAACTGATATTCAGATCACGCTGAATTTAATCCATAACGTATTCCATTGCTTCAACTTTAAAATTCAAATCTTTCAATATGTTTTATGCTCTTATAATTTGAATCTGCATAAATTATGTTCAAGTAGTAAGGTCCTGGCATTCTTTACTTATTTTGAATTTTAAGAATTAATTTTGAAAATCTAACGAACTTGGTTTAAGCTTCAGGAGAACTGGAGAGATTACGAATCGGACGGACAAAATAAAATGAAAAGCCTGATAGATTACTGATTTACATTATGGGGGCGAAATGTCTAGTAGCCAAATATCCAACCGTGAAAAAGAATTATATGAATTTTAGACAAACTATATACTTTACGGCAATTTAGAACTTCCAAACAGGTGAGATGTCTGATGCCAAAAGAATTTATAATTATATTAATACAGAATAAAGAACAATCTCACCAAACAGCAGACACGATCCATCGTAGTACTGCTGGGAAATGCCCACCAAAGTCACAATTCCTTCAACTACATGTTCACGCTGGCCGAGTCAACTCCCAACTAACGTAACTAACGTAAATAACATCCGCTCTCCAGGGTCTCGCTCCGCGTACCACGTTCATAAATTACCAAAGGTAAACTCGGACGCATAAAAATTATTACCTTTATAGCCATTGATGTTTCAGAAAAACTCTAGGGGCGCTTTATATATACACTTGAGCCGGATTCACGGCTCAAGATCTTTTAACATCTAATGTAACTTTTAGATTATTTATAGTTCATTACATTTTAAGAAATTAACTCACAACACAATATAAATATAAACGCATACTATAACAAAACTTACAAATGAAATTAAATACTGTTAACTAAAAGTGAATGTGAATGTTTCTGGTAAATTCTCCGAGTTATCCTACATAGCCTACATATTAATGAGGGTGGAAGGTGGAAACTAAATTCTTACTATATAATATCCCCTCATTGGCAAAAATTAAGTTTATCAATTTTAGACGAGATTAATCTGGAACTATTGACTAAGGGTGGTGCAGTGTTGAACGCGCACCTTCTGGACATATTTAACGCTTGCGTTCGGCTACGTATTTTTCCAAAAGCATGGAAAAAAGGACAGCTATATCCCATTCTAAAGTCATACGATAAAGATCCAAATTTATCAAAATCCTACAGACCGATCTGCTTGCTCCCGGTACTAGGGAAGGTCTTTGAGAGGCTCATTCTCTCTAGGATCGAAAACCTACTCGAAGCATCGTACTCCAATACCCAATTTGGTTTTAGGCCCGAAAGGAGCACGGAGGATGCAATCACAAAACTACTTGGCATCATCAGGAACTCTCAAGCGAATTACGTGGCAGGAATATTTATTGATATTGAGGTGGCCTTAGACAATGTATGGTGGCCCCAAGTCCTAAATAGACTGGGAGGGATTGGGTGCCCTGCGGATATATGGAATTATCCAAGATTATTTAAGAGACAGGGAAGTTAAGATTAAAACAATTATCATACTCGAACGAAACAAGTCACTAAGGGCTGCCCACAAGGCTCAGTACTAGGTCCTAAACTTTGGAACCTAGTATTTGATGAAGCTATAGGAATAATAAAAGAAAGCCAGGAGGCTAAGCCAGTAGCTTTTGCAGATGATATGGTCCTCCTTATGGAAGCAGATAGCAGAGCCTCAATAGAGGAGAAAGGAAATTCCGCCATTTTATCATTCACCAATAGGTGCAACAAGGCGAAATTAACACTATCACCAGGAAAAACGTACTGCTTGTTCCTGAAAAGGAAATTATACCCAGGAAGACCTCCCAGAATATTTGCGCTGGGAACCCGAATCCACAGCGCAGTGCCCCTGCGCTATCTAGGCGTAGAACTCCAAGCCGGCAAGTAGAAAAAATATGCACTACAACGGTAAACCTTTTTCAAGCGTTAGGTAGGCTATCAGGCCAAACATATGGCTACAAATATACGAATTATAGAAGGCTATATTCGGCAATATTCGTGGCACTATTAGATATGCTGCCCACGGATGGGCTCCATACATAAATTCACGCCATAAACGTAAGATGACTTAAAAATATAAAAAGGGATACGTTTGTTATCAGATGAATTGGAATTACAATTAACAATAGACAAGCTCTTTGAATGGAATATCCAAATAATTTGGCGTTTATTGTTGGGAAATGCTATTTCATGAGTTTTCACAGATTTTAACTTCAACCGATTATTCAATAACGTATTTATTCGGAAACGTTAACGAGAATATTTACCATTAAAAATTTAGTATTAATTATTATGTATAATTTAAATTTTCGAAAGCACATTGATAAAATAATAGATGAAGCTTATGGACAGTTATTTTTCATAATTCCAAAAATATTAAAGATGAACGTGTTTTACAATTACTTTATAATAGTTTTGTACGCAGTAAGCTAGAATATGCATCAGTTATATGGTCACCATTGTATAAAACTCATGTTAATTACAGAAAAAATTCAGAAGAGTTTTCTTCAATATATGTATTTTTAAAAATATGGTAGATCTGCTTTAATTGATAGAATTTCTTATAACACTTTATTAAATTATTTTAATTTTGTTACTTTAATTGGCAGAAGGTTGGTAGCGCAACAGTTATTCTTATATAATATTATCAATGGTATAATTGATAGTAATTAACTTTTAAAACGTATTAAATTTAATGTAGTACAATTAAATTTAATGAATAGGGAATTGTTATTGTATATTCCTGTCAATAAGTAAAAAATATTAGAATTTTCATCTTGAATTTAAATGTGTAAACACTATAATTCTCTATCACTTCAAAATGCTCTTCTGGATTTTGACTTATTAAATCAGTACATAGGATTACTTCATAGAATGTTATATATTCCATATGATTTGGCTTAGCTTTCAGATTGTCTTGTTAAATTAATTGTAGTTATTGCAAATCATTCATGTATTTTCTTCTTTATCCTCACACATTCATTCATTTATTGTATTGTATTTTTACATTGTACAACACGTATTGGCGAAACTACGTCAACTGTAATTGGGATTTATTCCTGTAGTTGACAGAATAAATAAATAAATAAATTATTATTGGAGTATTCAAGAGCGGGGTGTTTTAAAAGTGTACAAAATAAATTATGTTTACTAAGACCGTTAAGTGACTGAAAAATTAGGAAAAGTTATTCATTGATAACAATCTCTTCTTTCAGTTCTTCTTCTAAGTTATCAGCCATTTAGCTAGTTGGCAGTGCTTTCCGCTCCTCATGTTTCTCTGCTTTTCTATTCAGTAGGCAGTAGTGATCACAAATAATATTTTCTATTGTTTAATTTATATACTACTAACAAGGTCTTCCTCTGCAAACTTGGCCTTCGATAACTGTATTCTCTAGTCCTTTATGTATACGTACGTGTCCTGATAGTTGAGATAGTTTCTTTTACATTTCTTGAAGAGCCGTCTCATCTTATTTGCTCTGAATACTTCTTCACTTATACCCTCTCACCACAACTTACCTTTAACGTTGTTCTATAACATCGTGCTGCGAAAGTATTTAGTATTCTCCCTCTCCAATTGTTCATGGCTCTCATGCAATGTGATACACCAAACGCTGATTATTAATCACATTCTTCTTCAAACTAAGGCTTCAAGAATTGAATTATTATTTGATGTATTTTAAAATCAAGGCGTAAACTGTTTGATGAAAACACTGAATTCTTCTTCTTATATTCATTCTTGAATTTGTTTATTCTGCTTAATATTCTGTTTATTATTTTTCCTTTCCTTTCTTTCACTCATGTTGAATTCTACTTCCCAAATAGCATATAAATATAGAAGTAATATTAGTGTAATATAATAATGCGGTCTATATTCTATCATAATATAATTCTGTTTATTCTGTTTATTATTCTGTTTACTATTTTCCCTTTTCTTTCTTTCACTCATGTTGAATTCTACTTCCCAAATATAATATATATATAGAAATAATATTAGTATAATATAATAATGCGGTCTATATTCTATCATAATATAATTTAATATAAATGAGATATGATATTACTTTGGGAATCGAATCTAATCACATATTTGTAATTGTACAATTAATTTTAATTACCTAGCTATATAGAAGGGAAGGCCTCGTGGCTTTAATTCCACTAGGTGAAATAAATCTTATATTCTATAGGCTAAAGTAGATATGAAACACAGCAAGAGGAAGAAGCCATTTTGTTTCGTACAGAATTTTAATGTGAAAACACGTAAAATATATTAGGAAAACTGAAAGTCCACGGAAGGTTCTAACACCGTGGAACTTGGAACAAAATGACCGAATACTGCAGAAAAGCATTTGTTTGAATCTTTTAAGTTTACAACAATATTAACTCTTTAAATATTTAAAATTTTCCTTGTCACATAATTCAAAGAAATAATTTGTAAGTGCCGGAATTTTATCTTCTTCGTATAAGAATAATTCAAATGCCGAATGTTTTAATAATGAAACAATTGTCCAAATTATTAATATGAGAATAGATCTTTCCAAAGATTGTATATTTCGTCCATCGAATTATTGTGATGAATTAGGTCATTTCAGAGATCTATAAGGATCAGTATATTGTGTTCAACATGTTTACACTACTTGCGTCATATCATCTTGTGATTAATTTTCCATAAATTATGCTCCATATGTAGACGACCACAAGCTATTAATATGCAATTTACTTCCACAAGGATTAACTTAGGTATCTAATAGTCATTTGATAACCCCTTAATCCTGCACCTGCCTGGTTGCCTGGATGAAGATTCTATTCTATTATCTTGGCCCATAGTAACGTTTATTATAGATACAAGGAATTGCATTTTCCTTGTATTAGTAGTTTTCATTCCATCATTTCATGCTTCTCGGTCGTGTACCTATATCTGTAATCTTTATGGTAGCCTATTTCGTCCAATCGCCTTAAAGAACCAGGACGAATCAAATTTTGAAGATAATATACTCTAAATAGACTTTTAGATACGTATCTTCCAGTTACCCTACCTGGATTTTTCTTGGTACTACGACCGGATGCTAACTTCGATATTGATATCTCGGAAGAGTACAGTAAATGTTTCAAACGTGGATAGTAGAATCGGGATCCTTGGTGAAGCCGCTAAGTGACTTCTTCATCATGCCTCCAGTTCGGAGGTCTTTACTGGATTTCATTATTAGGACGTAATTTTTTCACTCTAATTTCAAACACATTGATCATTTTGTGTAATTCCACAAAACCCTCATCACACGCCGGAAGCATGCGCACTTTGTATATTCGTCGATTACAGATGATTCACCAAGGCGAATCCATCCGTTGAACTTGCGCTCCAGCGATATTTTCCGGCAGCTGTGTGCAACCAGAAACGTCAGTGGAATGGATATAGAATAAATTACTTTTTTGAGACCTGCGTCGGAAACATAACAGTGGAAATTTCCTACGTGACGCCATTTTCCTTGGGGTTGAGTATTTTGTGACATGTTCTTAACATCAGTAGGCCTATGTTTATCTATATGTATAATATTGGCAGCATTATTAGTAGGGGCGGATTTCTATGACCTAAAAAATAGGATATATGCATGCATTTATGACCTAAAAACATTAAAATATGACCAATAAAATTTGCAATATGACTTTCCCACATACAGATTATGTATATTCTTTTTAAGTTTCATTACAATTCATTTTATTAAAATATAATGTTAATTATCTAAAATATCTGTGAACTCTCAAAAAGTATCATTATATTGCAAAATTTACAAAATACGATATGAAACTTCAAAATGTCTTTAATATGCACACAAATATGCAAAAAATATGACCTAAATATGCATATTCATACTAAATATGCTACAATAGTTGAAAATGTCCTAAATATGCAGTTATATGCACAATAAAAGCCGTTCCATTTTCACCAGGATGCTTGGAATCAGGTTAAAATTAGTCGGAAACCTGAAATAATGAGAAGGGGAAAAAATATGACTTGTCATAGAAATCCGCCCCCTAGTTATCAGGATTTCTATTTTCTTTTCCTTTCCTTTTGTTATGTAGGAGTCATTCTAAGTAATTTCTCTTACAGAAACTTGGCATTTTAAAAAGGGTGACCAAATCAAAGACTTGGCTACGCCTTATGTTTTCTTAGCATTCATTGAAAATTGGCTAGTAGGATTTACCGAGAAGGATGAAAGTGCCATATGTATCCTGTGCTCATTTTTTGGACGTTGTAACAGCTTTTAAGAGAGAGATTGAAGTGGTTAACATAATTCATGCTTAATTTACAAAACATGGCTAGCATCTAAAGATATGTATTGTCTCTCATAAACAATTTCTTAGCATAGCATTTTTATGGTTCTGTCGTGTTCAAAAAGTCAATATGACAACGCATTTTTCTACAAGTCTTCCTTTCTGTATATTGAATTTGTTATAAATTCTTCATTTTTTACACTAATAATTTATTCCCTTTTCAAACTAATTCATAATTTATACATATTTTAAAAGGGTTTAACACTTATTCCCCATAATGTTTCTACACCAATGCAAGTGTTTAGTGCAGGAATTTGCGACATGATTCCATTTCACTTTGCTTACTGTGTATAACTTTACGAGCCTATTCAATGTGAAAATTCTAAAAATCAACCCGGATGACAGAAGTAAAATTCCTATCTATAATAATTAGAAATTGTTATATATTTTGAATGAATAACGTTTGATTCAATTAATACTTTCAGCAATAATGTAAATCAAAACAAACAAGGCAATATGCTGTTACCTAGCAATAAGACAGTACTTGTCAATTACTAAACGAGGCAGTTTCATACGGTCGAAGGGGCTTTATAAGTCAAGCCTCCAATCTAAAATATTTCAAATTTGTTTAATTTAACATTAGATAATCTTAAATACTGAATATCTTTCCAATGTAGTTCATTCCCCTCAAATCCAAAGTTAAATCAATCTCTAAAGACCATAAATTTTCGGACCGTAATGTTAATAATTCGAAGTCACAATGTACAGAATAATTGAATACCTATAACAATTCCATATCTTTGCTGTAGAATCCCTATTTTCATATTCATTTCTTCTTATTGTATTCTAGGTTAGCATGCTTCGCAAAAGGAAAACATATAGGTACAGGAGTTTTATACATAATAATAGCATTTATAACGATTGTAACCTTGTTATAAACTGATTTATATGGAGTGATTAACTTTTTACATTGTCTTCCAAAGAAAACTGTATTCCATGACAGAATCTATTGGTGAATGAAAAACTGAAACATTAACAGTGTAAAATGAATGCAAGAAAGAATTTACAGCTCTTAGCTGAGGAATGGACTTCACGACGCCTAAGTTGAGTATACAATTTCATTTCATCGGATTTAACTGTTTCAGAACTAAGTATGCAGGCAAGTACTCTGTTATATCAATAAAAATTTTGGTGAAAACTAAAAAAGTTGGTGATAACAGGGGTACGTGAGAAATGCTCTCCCAACCTGACAAATCCTCCTTCGGAAACTTATCTACACGTAAAGTTTAAGGCAGGACTACGTTTTCATCGGTCGCGACTCGGGGTTTAAACGAGGGTGGGCAAGAAATAAGAAGAACCATTTTTATTCTCTGCGAGGGGTGGGCGAAATAAAAAACCGTCTTCTCTAGAAAACGTAGTGAAACGGTGGGTGATGCTTGCTTAAGGAAGGCATCTTAGTTCTCAAGAGTTATCTGATCACTCAACAATAATAAATTTTAATATCTTTTCACAGGGTGTTCCCATGAAGACTGCTGGAATCCAGGAATATTCTGGACGGAACGAGTTGATGAATTGAAGCATTATTGCTGTCGATGGATGGCTTCGAAACATTACAGGAATCCTAGTGTATGTTGTAAATGTAATTAATAGTTCCACTTGATATTTATGGTATTGGCTAAAATATTAATTATTTCTATTCTTTTCATGCCCAGTTGTTATGTAGGAGACTAATTCTTCTTATAGATACTTGTCATTTTAAAGTGTGTGACCAGATCGAAGATTTTCTTAATATTCATTGAAAATTGGCTAGTAGGATTTACCTAGAAAGACGAATCTGCCATATTTATCCCGTGCTAATTTTTTGGGTGATATTACAGCTTTTAAGGGAGAGATTGAAGTGGTTAACATAATTCATGCTTAATTTACAAAACATGGCTAGCATCTAAAGATATGTATTGTCTTTCACAAACTATTTCTTAAAATAGCATTTTTATGGTTCTGTCGTGTTCAGAAAGTCAATTTAACAACACATTTTTTCTACAAGTCTTCCTTTCTGTATATTAAATTTGTTATACATTCTTCATTTTTTACACTAATAATTTATTTCCTTTTCAAACTAATTCATAATTTATACATATTTTAACAGGTTAACACATTATTCCCCATAATATATCTACACCTATGCAAGTTTTTGTGGAGGATTTCACGACACGATTTCATTTCACTTTGCTTAATATGTGTAACTTGACGAGCCTATTCAATGTGTAAATTCTAAAACTCAACCCCGATGACAGAAGTAAATTCCCCTGTAAAACAATTTGAAAATTTTAAATATATCATTGCATTAATATTTCCAGCAATAATGTAAATCAAAACAAAAATCCAAAGATATTGTGAATTTCTGAACGAGATAGTTTCATATGGTCGAAAGAGCTTTATAAGGCAGCCCTGCAATATAAACTTTCAAAAATTAGTTAATTTGACATAGGCAATTCTAAATTATGAATATCATTCCAATATAGTTCATTTCCCTAGAAATCACAATTTAAACGAATCATTAAGAATCCCAAATATAAATTTTGAAACTTTAATTTAAATAATTTGAAGTTACAATGTAAACAATAATTGGATACTTAGAACAATTCTAGATCTTTCCTGTGGCCTCCCTATTTTCATATTCATTTTCACTTATTGTACTCTAGGTTAGCATGCTTTGCAAAAGGAAACATAGGTGTAGGTGTTTTTGTACATAATAATACTATTTATACTGGTTTTAACCTTCTTGTAAACTGATTTCATGCAGAGTGTTTAATTTTTCACAGGGGCAACAAAATAAAAGTGGCTTAAACCCAGGACAGAATCCAGTGGTAGAAAGCAACATTACAGCAATAGAAAGAGCGTCAGAACTCTGAGAAGAAGATTGGACCTCAGCAACTCCTCAACAAAATTATAAGCTGAGTACAGAAATTTCTTTTTACCTGATACTTAAAAGTTATCACCAAGAAAGTAGGCAGACAAGTTGGTGAATTTTTAACGCATATTTTAGTGAAAACTAGAAATGTTGGAAATCATCCAGCAGATATAAATCTTCCCAAGTCATAAAGCTATCTTACAAACATGTTTAGCCCAAAGGGTTTATGTAAACACGACCATTTGCTAAGTTTACCTAAACACTTTAAACATGGAAGCATGTAACTCACACTAAAGTTTCAATGGATGACTACGTGTTCACGGATAAAAATTCACATCGTCTGGTAGACGTGAGCTAAATGGGAAAAGGTCTGCATTATGAACGAAGGAAGTCTAGGTAGAGTAGAACGCCGCGATGTAGAAAAGGTAGGCAGAGAGCTCTCAATAATAAAAATGCTTCATGGGTACTGCCCTAATTAAAATGCCTGTCTGTCCTGGCTAAGTTGTACACAGGAACTTCGGTTTGAATCTGAATTTCAAAGCCTCTGCTACAGTACGGTCCAAGTAACATAATTATGTGCACCTCCGGATTTGGAATTTGTGGCCTATTTACCAAATGTAAGAAATGTATGTCTTCACAGGGGATTTGGTAGACACCTGGTGTGTGTATGCCCAATAAATCCTTCAAGGGCATACAATTTGCTGTATAGGTATAAGCTACGATTTTTATGCTTTTCTTTCTCTAATTTAGCCTAATTTATATTGCTTTATTTATACTTCCATGCTTCGTATGTAGTAAACTTATGTGTATATGTATACACATATACATATAAAATGTATATAAGGAGTGGGTCTCTGTCACCACAACATGGCGCGTCCTCAGGTTGCGGATTGAGGATACGGCCTCCAGATATGGAGGGTAGCTGTGAATATATTGAATAAGCAGTCGCGGACAGACGACAGAGGTGATCTTCCAGCTTGAGGGTTTGGTGTAAGGTTAACAACCTCTCATCAGAAAAA
Source organism: Ectobius pallidus (assembly GCA_964059195.1). NCBI lineage: Eukaryota > Metazoa > Arthropoda > Insecta > Blattodea > Ectobiidae > Ectobius > Ectobius pallidus. Next base: position 26,951,382 of record CAXKWD010000012.1, on the reverse strand, counting down.
AAAAAAAATTCAGAAATGCTTACACTATTTATTGATTCTGTCAGTGCAAATTTCTCCCGAGATAAAATAATCTCTCATTCAGATCTCTGGGAAGGGACTACACTGAAGGAGTCTATATATATATATCATGGGCACAGAATAGGGTTGAATACAGCTTACACATCACATCACTAATAGAAAAGAACAGCATTATCCGCCTCATCAACTTGAAGTATTTCCTTTTGATCACTCTTGCTCCACCTTGCATACCTTCAACATTAAGCAGATTTTTTCAACATATAGTGAGCCTATACAGATTGATTTGAAACTCCATGTCTACAGTAGATAACAAGCAGCCGGGATTGTCTGCCAAAGGAAGGCAAAACATTGGTGTTTAACATTTAGTGATGGAAAGAAATCTTAACACTCAGCAATAATAAATATATTGTGTTTTCAGCCCTGTTTCTGGATGGCACGGCTCCTACCCGCAACTAAGCACACGATTCAGCACTTCATAATGCCATTTTTGGTTAATTTGGTGTGGAATTCCTAGAAACGTTACTTATACGTACAATATTCCTACAAGAAAAAGATGCTTAAAAGCTTATATGGATTCTACAGGTTTTGGAGTACCAGAAAATGCAACTTTGGTAACTTTCCTTTAGTTATCAGTAGGGGGCGGATTTCTATGACCTAAAAAATAGGATATATGCATGCATTTATGACCTAAAACATTAAAATATGATCAATAAAATTTAAAATATGACTTTCCCACTTACAGATTATGTATATTCTTTTTACGTTTCATTACAATTCATTTTATTAAAATATAATGTTAATAATTTAAAATTTCTGTAAACTCTCAAAAAGTAGCATTATATTGCAAAATTTACAAAATATGATATGAAACTTCAAAAGTTTTTTAATGTGCACAAACATATGCAAAAATATGTCCCAAATATGCATATTCATACCAAATATGCTACAATAGTTGAAAATGTCCTAAATATGTAGTTATATGTACAATAAAAGCCGTTCCATTTTTACCAGGATGCTTGGAATCGGGTTTAAATTAGTCTGAAACCTGAAATAATGAGAAGGGAAAAAATATGACATGTCATAGAAATCCGCTCCCTAATTATTAGGTTTGATTAACTGTTTGGCTCAATGAATGACCCGCTAATAAGCCTTTCTTATCAGAATTTGTATGTTTATATAAGCAGTCATCAAGTGAAACCATCAGTGGGCTCTAAGGTTGATATCATTGAGGAAAATTTCAGTGGAGTAGCTGGTTTTCATAAATGATAAAAGTAACACGGGGATAAAAATCCTTACATTTCACATAAAGTAAAATTATATATCAATTATCATTCAGCAGCTGTTGCGTGCGGTTGTGAGTGGTGTAAAATAACTTCGTGCATGTTAAACGTGTCAACGCTAACGGGATTATTACTGGGATATTCAACATAAGGGATAGTTGGGCAAGAAAAGAAAAAAGAAATATTAAAGGAATCATATACTTGAGGTGTCTGAGAATAATAATTACGGTGCTCTTTCCGATTGGAGTGAAACTGAATACAGGGCCTGATTAGGATCTTGAAACAATGAAGAAGGAATTGAAAGAAGGTTTTTATAACGATACCTGAAGAAATGCAAAATAATGTATAAGAATTTCGGGAATTGATAATTAATTGGGTTGAAGCAATGAGGAAAATCAGATACATATACAAGAACTGAATGAACAAAATAAAGCAAATAGAACTAAAAATCTTTATATTTAACTACAGGAAGAATATAGTAATTTTTGGATTCAACGAAGATAGGTTCTAAAGAAAATTTGAGACTTGGGAAAGAGCGAGAGAGTTTCTTTAACGCCCATTCAGCTTGACCTTAACGAACACCAGATCGAAGACATACACAGGATAGGAAGAGGTAGGAAGAAGACGGTACTCGTAGAATTCTCCAGCCTGATGATAAAAGAAGTACAGTACTAATGAGCAGTCTAAGAGCTTTAAAGGGCACTGGTATAAAAATTGATAATGGTAATAGTTATGAATATTTATTTTTTTATTTTATTTTATTTAGGCCTACTCTTTTAAATTATTACAGAAAGAGTTACATAAGTTACCCCAAAGGAGCAAAGCTCGTGTTTGGGGTCAGTTCCTTTTTAGGGACCGGATTCTTAGGTTCTTACCTATTTTTTTCCTTACTTCCAAAACAAAAAGCGCTCATATACTTTTTCGAATCATGTCCATAGGATTCACCCACATTAATTCTGTGGCACCTAAAAATAAGTTACCTAAATCGGGTATAAAAACCTAAATATACCTAAACGGCACATAAAACCTAAAATATCTAATTTAGGCTACTTTTTTTTTCTTTTTTGTTTGTCAGTTGAGAAATCGACATTTTGCGGAGAGACAATAATTTTTGTCGGGTTGAAATTAATACCACCAGCGTTTCGTTCAACCCATTGTCGTCCAGGATGGACAGTATCAAGAGAGGAAGTGTAAAAGTACCGGCGTATTCCTTTTAAAATAATCGTACGAACAACCATTGTTGCCGTGTCTGAACAAGGATATAGACTTCTGTGTTTTAAAGCTCTTGTTTGCCTTTATTACTTCCCTGTTATTCATACTGAGAGGTCCACTGTGAGTTTTAAGAAGACGTGTTAATTATGCCGAAACAAATGAAATCGATTTATTACGGCAATGGATTGGAGACGACCTGAATTTCACGACAGTAATATTTTTACTAACCTGCCAGAAACACATAAGTATTATTTACCTTTCTAGAAAAAGTGGAAGTTTTCGTCCCTAGTTGGTCTGTTGTGCGGTTAGCATGCGTAACAACCGAAGAAATGAAAATAATCAGTTTCACATTATCCACATCAACCATAAAGTATTTTACTCACTAAATTAGAGGCATCGGATTTGAATCCTGAGAAGGGTAGTGTCTAGACACAGTACCCTATTAACTATTAACTAAGAGATAACAGGAAGAACTTCACAGTGAGAATCTTGAAAGATATACTGTAACCAGGAAATGTGAGGCAATCTTATTTTCACTGCTTCTTTTGATTGTTTATGCTTTCTTTCTTCAATTGTCCTAAAGCAAGTTTACACAAATTTAAGTCAATTTTGTTAAGTTAAACTTCAAAAGTATTATTATTGAATCCTATGTAGCACATGCAAATTCATTAAACCAATTATTCTACCCGAAAACGATATTTTGGACAAAAAACCTAAAAAAATCTATTTCACCTAATGGAAAACCTAAAACAGTGTTTTTAAAAACCTAAAAATCCGGTCCTTAGTTATGAAACAGGGCAAAGAAGAAAAAGGTTATACTCATATCTGAAAGAAGCGAAAAGGAAAAAAATTGCCATCCTCGTGGAGGACGTACGATTTGGATTATTGTCAACAATTTCAATGCTTTTAGCAGGAACAGAGAAAGGTCCGGGGGCGAGAAAAAAGTGGATAGAAGTTTTCAGATGAAACGAGATTCACCTAAAACTCTACATGTGGAAAATTGCAACGCGTACCTTACATACTTACTTACTGAATGGTAATAGGCAATTCCTGATCTAGGTAAAGAAATATTATGTCTTTTATGGAACCCACAGGTTGCCTTGCTTACATGAGCCCGCCATTCTTCCTAATTCTGTGATAACTCTATCCACCCATCCCTCGCAAATCCCACTTCCCTTAAATCTACGAGGGGTATTCCGAAAGTAAGTTTCGTCAGTTTGTCACACGGACACTTTATTGACCCAAAAGCAATACAGCATATCAGCATGAACTATACACCGTGCACTATTTTTCGCCAGCGACATTGAGACATTTGTCGTAGCGTGCGATCAGTTTGAAGAACCCACTGTGGTAAAACTCGGTGCCCTGCGATGCAAGGAATTGGCGCACAGCCTGCTCCATTTCAGCTTCCTGACATTACTAAAGGTTCCATACAGACCATTTTGAGTGACAAATTGATGTTCCATAAGGTTTGTGCGAGATGGGTTCGTGGAGGCCGCACTTTGCGGGGACGGAAATCGGGAGATCAATTTCAAACAGCTCTATCTCGGACAATAAAAGGTTCAGCGGCTGCAGCAATGGCTCGTTTGAAAGAGGGGAGATAGCGGTACATGGCAGTGGCGCCAAATCTCTCGTGCCATCGTGAGCGGTACACTAATACCCGCGGGCATTCCAGTCTGCTGCGACTCGCTCTTCTACGGCGCAGTGCGCCTGCGTCATGCCTCCTCCGCTGACGCCACTTCCGTCGTGGAACCAGCCACGGGTGAGGATTCGTCTGGCGTTTGTTTGGTTCCCCTGGTGAACACGCCGCTCCTGCCATACATTGACGAAACTTACTTTCGGAATACCCCTCGTATCCTAACATTGTCCATCCATCTACGTTTTATTCTCTCAAGTGGTCTGTTTTCTCCCCCACGCTCACAACCTGTCCAGCCCATTTCATCCTCCGTGATTTAATTACACTTACTATACTCGGAGAAGAGTATAGATTATGAAGCTAGTCACTATGCAGTTTTCGCCAATCTCCAATTTCTTCTCTCTTAGGCTGCAACGACGATTTTGTTTGGTTATAGTAATTTTTGGTTACTAATAGTTATTATTATTACTGTACTGTACTTTATTAATAATTATTTATTTCATTTTCAGCCCTGCGTAAGGATTGCTTTATACTAGTATTATAAGCTGTAAATATAATATCATTTGATACCAACTAATCTCCAGTAGTAATGAGTTACAAATGTTAGGAAGCATAAGGACAAAACCAGAAGCTGAAGATCTTTTCTTCAAGCGACAAATGCAAGAGACAAGAGGGCAAGGAACAATAACATTAACTGGTACCAAACCATTAAATAATTGAAAGATTTCAATTCACCAATTTAATGCCAACAAATAGATTTTAACAAGCATAAATATCATATAATTATAACTTAATAAATATGGTAAGAACTAGAATACTTTCTAAATAGAAATTCTTAAAAACACTCTAATACAACCACAACGTAAGCCTACCAATTCTGAGAACACCTCTACACATACTACACACATCCAGTGAAAAGATCTCTCTCTCTCTCTCTCTCTCTCTCTCTCTCTCTCTCTCTCTCCGTATATAATTACCAATTTTATATATAATTTGATTTCCAATAAATAAGATATTTGAGAATTGCAATAGTTATTAAGGTTTTTAATTCCTATTTCTTTTTCTCACCCTAACCAATCCCAAATCATGATCAGTGTACAACCTTCAAATCAAACAAGATGGAGGCTCGAAAAATAAATTATAAATAACTTATTTGGTTAGATTTAAAGTCTTATAAGTGTTAAATATAAGTCATATAACTGAGGATGATGCCCAATATAAGGAATGAAAGAGCAGATAATCCACTTACCATAAACCAATTCCGCAGAAAAATATAAACAGTAGAAGGTCGCCAAGATCTTGAATAAAATGAAATATATATTTAATTCGAATATAACCACGATCCCCAAAAAATGCAAAATCTATATATATATATATATATACATTCTGATAACTCCAAAACTCAAAGAAGGAAGTCAACTCCCCAAAAATCTAAACCATAAAACTGAATAATATTGGAAAATGTTAATAAAGAATATTACAATTCAAAAATAATTTATAATTTGAATAGCAAAAGTGAATCAACAAAATGAACAGACAGTGCACAAGAACCCTATTCCAAAATTTCAAATTGTAATAGCAATATATGTATTGTCTTATTTTTTATTTAAATTCAAAAATATTTTATAATTTGAATAGAAAGAGTGAATTAGAAATAATAATGTCAAAATTCACAAGCTTGAACTCATGAATAATTGATTTACCTAAAGAAGATAATATGTTTTAACTGAAAATACAAAGAGCCTTCATCATGAGTGAACTTCAACTTGTACCTATATGTACACACCAATAGGGATAATATATTAAATATGTGCTGAATTAAATTTATGCTTAGAAGTTTCTGGATTTAATTAGAATGGCTATTATCACTGGAAGTCAGAGAATGGAATCTCAAATGAAGAAAATGCAAGTGATCAAAATTATAATCTTGAAGAAAAGTGTATACTTTATGAAAAATTTATTACAAACCGACTATACCAGCCTAGAAATATCTTTATTCAATTACAATGGTTATTGCCACTGGAAATGCTGGAATGGAATCTTAGCAGAACCAAATTTAGCTGGTCATACTTATAACTTGAAAAATACTGTTTAAGGTTTTATCAAGGAGAAATTATCAAACTGACTATCCTAACCTAGAATTTTCTGTACTGAATTACAATAACTGTTCGGACTGGAAATACTAACTTTAAAGAATGGAACTTAATTTTTTTGGAAAAGTTAACCAACCGAGCGTTGTAGATACACTTCCAATAAACTTTTACAGAACATAAAATGTAAGGAATGGCCTGAAATTTATTATAATTTAAAGTCCTCCTTCAAAAACTGTGAATTATCAACTGGATATACTAACTAAAGTAGCAATATATATAGTCTGAAACAGCAAGATTTAGCTAAGATGAATCTAATAATATGAAGAAAATTATCATTAAATACTGTATAGCAGCAAAAATATAATTACTTCAAGCCAGATGGGCCCGAGTTTTATATTAAGAATCTACTCCATTCTAGAACACTGATTACGCAAGGAACAAGGACGTGTGACGTCAGCCATGTACTTAAAGACTTGACAAACCGGTTTCATTGAACAAGAACAATGACCTAATGGATTCCCTTCATTTTCTTTAGGCCAGAAGTTATAAGGAAGAATAATCTTCCAAAATCCATTGGAATATAATGCAAATTCATGTTAGCTTAATTAAAGACATCTATGGCATATTCTTAACATATTAGTTTTGCACGGACCTGCCGTGAAGATCATGCACCTAGAGAATGATTGACTGTCATAGTCTTGTGGAGAATAGAACTGCTGGCAATTTCACATATTAAGATTAAAACTATCTTGTGCTGAAGGCACATACCAATTATGTTATCTTTTCATGGTGATGCTACTTACACAAACAGACTGGGCCTCCTCGGAGCCTTCAGCAAAACAGAACCATACACAAGCACATTTCTCTACGATCTTCTTCGCTACACAAGAACCGATTAGTCCCTGGCCACGCCGTGAAGAGGGCAGCACATACGTAAGATTCCAGAACAAATCAGCTAGGGAGAGAACGCGCCGTACATTTAACCACGTTACAAGGCCCAAATATTTTACTAAGCATACTGTTTTCGAACACTCCCAGGTAAAGTTCTTCCAGAAAAGTAAGCGGCAGGATAATTGTCTTATTAATTTTAATTTTTAGATTTCCGGACTGAAGACGAACTGCATAAAAACACATGGTTAAAACTTTCCGGGCTCTGTAGCCGTGGTCCGTCGGATGAGTTTCCGGATGTTTCGCCCACAACTGCGATAGGCATCTTCAGCGGTGAGGTCTGCGGCGAAGATTCCTCGGCGAGGTCTTGCTGTCGACTGATACAGCAGCCCAGACCGACCAGACCAGACCAGACCAGACCAGACCAAATAAGCTAACTGAGATCAGAGCATTGCGGGCGAAGCCCGCAATGCGATGATCTTGACTCCGTTTCCATACCTGCATACGAAATGCATTGCTGGAAGTGAAAACGGGTTCCTATACTGATACAGCAGCTGGATTTCGGCGCGTATTTATAGGCGGTTGGCTGCACATACTCGCACCGTTGCTTGCAGCTGATTGGCCGGTCGTTGTATCAGCCGTTTCTGGTTGGCTCCTTCTTTCTATTGTACCAGAACATTCTGATTGGCTGTTAGGCTGTTGAATGGCATTGATACTGTTTTGTAGTGCCGGATACCATATCTTGTTTAGTTTTAAGCCCTTGATAGGGTAACTCGGCATATATCTGGACCGATAGGAGCAAATGATAAGTTAAACTAGTATGTTTTCGGAGGACCAGGTTTATTTAAAAACCACTTAAAACTAAATAAGGAGAGAATGGACTGTAGGACGCTGAATCAGGGATTTAGATTTTGATTCGTTGCAATACAATATATTCAGGAAGCCTGAACTCTGAATAGTTGAAATTACATAAACACTTGACACAGGATAATTATAAATGCAGTCAGATACAGTTACTGATATATAATAGTCGTCCTTTATTTCTTTCATCCTGGCATCTTTAATAAAAGCCAGGACTTACTCGCATGGCTTTTATTAATTGCCTTTATACAAATGTTCATTTTACAATTATTATATACTAAGGACAAATTTTTCTATGCTTTGAACAGTATTCTATTATTCTATATGTCCTTTTATTAAGAAAGAAGAAAAGGAAAAAGAAAAAAAATAATAATAATAATAAAACCTACTCTACTTGTTCCTTCTACTGGAAACCAGTAGTCGGAACTTAAACTACACTATACTACACTACACTATAAATGAAATAAAAGATAAAACTATTGCTTCTAGAGCTATTTTACTAACACTACAGCTGAAGCTCACCGGTATTCATTTAAATTTACATTTCAATGTTGTTCTTCGGTGTGCTCCAGCTTCTACTCTAGGTAAATGAAAATGAAAATTTCTACTCCTACTATAATATAATTTCACATTTTACACTTTCACTTGCAAATATTGTCTATAGTCTTCCTCTTTCCTCTCCCGAAGTCTTCTCGCCGCCCCCTCTCTTCTCATCTTGCTGTGGATTCCCAGAGTTCCCTCCTCCTGTTTATGGCTTCGGGTTCCGGTAGCTCTTCCACATGTGGTTGAGCTTCCGGCTCCCTAATCTCCACAGGGTTCTGAGTACTCTGTAGGCGACTGGATCTCCTGGAGGGAGTAAGAGTTTCATTGTTTTCGTCTTCGTCTTGTCTGTGTCTGTTTATTTTGTCCACTCTGTCAACCCTGAACGTCTCTGCTGCTCCTTGGAGACAACGTCTGTCAGAGTCTCAAGTAAAGAGTATTTGTCTTTTCGCCTCAACAAGTCTGCAATCTGGAAACCCTGTACAGTTGTTCTAAGTTCTTTCACTTCTTCAGAGGCACCGGTACACTCGAACAAGACGTGCTCTGCTGACTCTGTGACTCCCTCGCAAGTTCCGCATTCATCTGTCTGTCTTCTCTTAATTTTGTGCAGGTACACTCCATACGGACCATGGCCCGTGATGAAGTGTATCATACCTTTGCTCGGTGTCACATGTCGCAGTCGCAGTCGCAGTCGCTCCTGGATGTTCGGGAAGTATTCTCTGGTCCTAGCTCCCGCTTCTGCCGCGGTCCATTCCTCCTGCCACTCGTGTATGAGGTGTCTCCTAATTCTGGTTTTATCCAGAGTTCGGAGACCCACAATACTCTCAATTTTATCCATTCTTTCCTTCTTCCTCCAGTACATGGCTCCCTTCCACCTGACAAGGAGGTCGAGAGGCCATATACCAGTGGCCACAAGCAGAGCGAGAGTTGGAGTTGTTCTAAATGCACCGGTGAACCTTATCAGAATTTTCCTTTGGGATCTCCTAAGCATTCTTTTAACATACACTTCATTGGCTTTATGAGCCCAAACTGCAGCCCCATACCCAACAATGGCGGCTAAGATAGCACTATGGTACGTCTTAATTGCTTGCAGATTAACTTTGAACTTCCTCATTCCAATATTGGCGAGTTTCATCATTATCTTCTCACCCTTAAGACGCACCATCTCCACATGGGGTTTGAATCTGCAGTTTTCATCCATGTATACTCCAAGGTACTTTGCCGACTTCGATCTTGAGATTACGTTGTCATTCAGTCTTTATGGTGGGACGCCTCTTCAATTTGCCTTTCAAAACAACGTATGTGGTTTTATTTGCCGCAATACGCAGTTTTGCCTCACTGCACCACTCATCCACAGCCCTCAGTGCAGAGTTTGCCTGTTCTTCAAGTTCCCTCCTACTGTCGCCCTGAGCTAGGATGAGAAGATCGTCTGCGTAAGCTACACAGACGTCCCCCCTCTCCCGCAACAGGTCCAGAAGAGGTTCCATGCCAATGTCCCAGAACGTAGGTCCTAAGACCGAGCCCTGAGGACAGCCTTTTGTAATCCTTTTTTGCAGTTTGGCATTTGTTCCTTCTATATACACTCTTCGATTTTCACAGTAATCCCTGAGAGAGCCGTAAAGTGGGGCGGGGCATTCGAGGTTTCGCAATTGCTTGAAGAGATAGGGCCACCACAAGTTATCAAAGGCACCAGCTGTTGTATTCAAGACAAGTTTTCAATTTGTAGTGGACTGTAAATGGTAGTTATAACGTCTGCCCAAGGATGCAAGGTTGGCTTCCGTTACACAATTGAACACAACACAACTGACAAACAAAGCAAGTCCTCTAGTAGGTTTATTTATAAAAACCTTGTATATTATATTGCACTATTAATGAACATAAAGAGATGATTGTAAAGTACTGCGAAACTGGTCAATCAAACAATCCAAGCAAGAACACCATCCCGTCCTTGTAGCTAGACATGCGACATCTTGTCTTCTCCCTCGTCTTCCTGCTCAAGAGAGAGTTCCTAGTACCAACATGCAACACGAAACACACTACCGCGCAGGGTAGCCAACTTAGAGAAAAACTCTCAACATATTCCCCCCTTTGAGGGCTTCAACACTCAACAAATACAAACAAATACAAACAAATAAAATGAACTTAAATTATTAAAGATTGAATTTACAATTAGTTAGTCAACATCTTTAGGCAATGGGCAAAGTTTCACTATGGCACGACGGAACAAACCAGTCTTTGTTTTCACCGTAACCACACGTGTGACATTATCACCACCGGGATGCAGTTCTTTCACAACTCCAGTCTTCCAAACAAGTGGAGGCAGGTTGTCTTCGCGTAGGAGGACTAGATCTCCTACTGCAGGCTTCCAAGATCCAGTAGACGACCATTTACGTCGCTGTTGGAGCGATTGCATGTAGTCTTTTGACCACTTCTTCCAAAAGTCCTGATACAATTTTTGAACTAGATTCCATTTTGTCAGATAGGACAAGGGACTGTTGGATATGTCAGGTGAAGGAACATCAGTCAATTGTCTTCCTACTAAGAAATGTCCAGGAGTCAAATAACACTGGTCATCTGGATCATCACTCATGGGACAAAGAGGTCTCGAGTTTAACACAGACTCAATCTGATACAAGAGCGTGGATAATTCCTCAAAGTTAAGAATGGAATTTCCAATTGTTCGCTTCAATTTACAATAGGATGAGAAACGTTCCAAGTCAGGTGAATGCACATTAACTAATAGCACATTCAAAGACGTTTTAGTTTCTGCCTCAACTGATGATGGTATGTTAGTAGCAACAAAGGTTTCATATGTTGGAGACAATTCTCGCAACCAAGTAGGTCCATGCCACCAAATATCAAGCGAAAACAGTTGTGAAGGAACAATTCCTCGTGACAAGTAGTCAGCTGGATTACTATGGGTAGATACATGTCTCCATTCTGAGACTGAGGTGAGAGATTGAATTTCCGACACTCGGTTCCCCACAAAAGTTTTCCAACAATTAGGAGGTTTCTGTAGCCAACACAGAACTATAGTGCTATCCGTCCAACAATATGTGGAGAATGGAACAGCCAAGTTTAACGATTTTATGACTTTAGCCATAAGACGAGACAACAAGAGAGCAGCACACAACTCTAGTCGTGCAATAGACTGTTGTTTCAACGGAGCAACTCTTGACTTGGAAGTCAACAATACAACTGAAACTTCATCACTGTCAGACACTGTTCTGACATATACACAAGCACCATATGCGGCTTCTGAAGCATCTGAGAAACCATGGATTTCAATAACCTTGTTCTTAACAAAAGGCATTACCTTTCTTTGAACTCGAAGTGTATTAAGAAGTGGAAGTTCACTGTAGATAGCATTCCAAGTTTCAAGAATGTTAGTGTGAGAGTCTAACGGTTCATCCCAATCGATTTTTAGTTGCCATAGAACCTGCAGAACAAGTTTGCATTTGACTACTGCACAACCTAACAATCCAAGAGGATCAAATATGGATGCGATGATGGCAAGAATGCTTCTCTTAGTGACAAGATTAGGAGCTTCCTTCAAATTTATTTGAAACTGAAATTCATCAGACTTAGGGTGCCAAACAATACCTAGAGTCTTAACAGCTTCATCATTTGTAAGATTACAAGGCGAAGAGAGTTCTCTGTCTTCCAAGGGTACATTAGCAAGAGCTTCTGGACAATTTGACGTCCATTTTCTAAGATGGAACTGAGCACTGTCCAATACAGAAGTGATATCACATTGAAGTTGTTTAGCTTCTTCAACTAAATCTGCACCAGTCAATAGATCGTCAACATAGAAACAAGATCGAATGGTTTCTGAAGCAATGGGGTGAGAGTCTTTGCACTCATCAGCAAGTTGAACTAAGCACCTTGTAGCAAGAAAAGGAGCAGAACTGGTACCGTATGTAACAGTTGTTAGACGATAATCCTTTATTTCCTCATCAGCAGATTCACGCCAAACAATTTTCTGAAGATTTCGATGTTCAGGATGGACCAATACACATCGATACATTTTTGCAATGTCAGCTGATAGGGCAACAATGTAAGTTCTGAATTTGAGGATAATGGACAACAAGTCAGGCTGGACGGTAGGTCCGACCATTAACATGGAATTCAAAGATATTCCGTTTGAAGATTCACAACTTCCATCAAATACAACTCTCAGTTTTGTTGTAGTACTGGAATCCTTCAATACGCAATGATGGGGCAAGTAAAAATCCAACGAATCAGAACTTTCAATGGGTGCACTTTCCATATGACCTAAGTCAATGTATTCATGCATGAAATCAACATACTTCTCCTTTAACTCTGGAGATTTCAAGAATCTTTTTTCAATTTGCTTAAGTCTTTTAATGGCATTACATTTAGACTCAGCCACAGGAGATACTTCTGAACGAATTGGAAGTTTGACAACAAATCTTCCGAGTTCATCTCTTTGAACATTATTTACAAAATGTTCTTCGCAAGCTTTTTCTTCAGGAGTAAGAACTGGCTGCTGAAGTTCTTCAAGTTCCCAGAACTTTTGCAACTTTGAGTCAAGAGGGTCAAGTTTCACAAAATTAGTACAACGAGCCTTGACATTAGGTTTAACGCATGACTCAGGAAAAATACCTGACAGTACCCAACCAAATCTAGTGTTTAGTAATGTAGGATAATTGTCCCTACGCAAGGTATCACCAGACACAATTTCATAATAAACATCAGCTCCCAACAAAATGTCTATCGGTGAAGGTCGATTGAAACTAGTATCACTTAGAACAATATCAGTGGGAATGTTCCAAGTCGAACAATCAATTTTCTGAGCAGGTAGCGGACTTGTGATGGTGTCTACTACTGCACAATTCAAATTCAAGTTATAGTCTGATATCTGCGAGCATAAAACAAGATTGCAAGTGGAGCTTACAGGAGAAACGTTTGAATTACATATGCCAACAATTGGTAAACGACAAGATTTTGTACCAATACCAAGACATTTGACAAGATTGGAGGTTACAAATGATAATTGACTCGCTGAGTCCAACAAGGCTTTAACCACTAAAACTTCTCCAGTTTTAGCTTTCACTCCAACACTAACCGTACTCAGCAAAACATTTGAGCCTAATCCTGAAATCACTTTCATTGCTGCAGGCGAGATGATTGCAGAACGATCAACGTTTGAATTATTATTATTATTAGGATTTATTTGTTCTTTATGAACCAACAAGTTATGATTTCCGTTACATTTCGTGCACCTGGGTTGCTTACATTGTTTGGACATATGAGAAGTTGAAAAGCACAAGTAACAAAGTTTATTTTCTTTGACAAATTCACGACGATGATCAATATTTGCTTGTTTAAACTTCCTACAATCGAGAATATTATGGTTGTCAAGTTTGCAAAATTTACAATTCAAGGAGGTACTGTTTTTAGCAATATGAAGTGCCTTTAGTTTAGGTTTGAAATCACGTTTGTGCTCAACAACAGTTTTGTTAGCTTCTGTTAATTCCAATGTCTGACATTTCCTTTCCAAGAATTCAATTAAATTGTCTAATGTCGGAATATCAGAGGAGGCAAATTTATTTTCCCATTCACTTCTATGATTAACTTTGACTTTATTCAGAATTAATTCCTGCAACAAGATTTCATGAAGTGGAGTCTCCGCTTCCAAATTCTCAATGGCACTAAGATTAGATTTTACCTCATTTATCAATTTGCGGTAGTCACTTGAAGTACCACTACTACAACTATGAAGATTAAGCAACTGTTTCACATGCTGCGAAACAATCAACCGTTTATTATTGTATCTTTCATCAATCAAATTCCAAGCAACCGAAAAATTACCATCACAAATGGTCAAATTACTTAATAACTCTTTGGGTTCACCTTGAAGTGAAGACAACAAATAATGCAACCTTTGCACATTATCAATGCAAGTATTGTTGATAACTAAGCTTTCAAATGTGTTCTTGTATGTCAAGTATTTTGTCAAATCTCCCCTGAAACAAGGCAATTCTATGGGTGGGAGTTTCAAGTTACTACTGCTTCGAGTGGAGTTATTCGAAATGACAGATGCATTGCTGGGACTTGTGGATCTTTCCCCAGCATCAATCAGATCTTGAATCCTACCGAATATTGTATAATACCTGTTTTTAAACACTTCATGTTCTTCAAAATGATCTTCACTAGACTTTGAATCTAACTGACATTCTAAATATTCCCTAACATCATTAAACTCCTTCCAAATTTCCGGTAATTCATTTTGCCTGGCTATCAATTCATTTCTAGACAGCTCCTCACGGTTCAAGAACTTTTCAAGATGAGTTAATGATCTTTTTAGTAAGCCACGTTTTTGAATAGCCTTTGCTTCTGATTCAAACGACATGATGAATAATGTAACAATTGATTATTATTAATGAAAAACAAATTTCTATTAAATGTACAACAGCGCAATAGCGAACAATTGAATATTTAATTAATTCAAGTCCGTCAAACAACATTAACAAGCAAGTCAGTACTTCTTTGTTTCAGTATTAGAAGTAGGTTTTAGGATTTTAGACAGGATGTCTTCCCTAGTCAAGTTAGGACAAGCAAGACAAAAAATGGAACAAACTTACAGTTGGTTGAATTATTGTATCACTAATGGCAACATCAGACAGCTCCATGAAGTCGTAGACTTTGTCCAAGATGTCTGGCAAGATTCCCAGAACGTGACGTCATCTGCGATGTAATGCTGCTGAATGTCTTTTCAAATTAACTTTCAAAGTACCAATAATTCAATTACAATCACTGATGTTTCAGCTCACAAAGTTTAAAGTTATTATTCAACGGGTACAGTTCCACAGTTTGCTAACCCTTCTGTGCTGTGATACGTTTTTAACAATGCAAGATGATGCAACATTTCACACGTGGTTCCATGTATTAGTAATACTGTTCGTAATTGTCTATTTTGCACAAATAATTCAAGAATATTCAAATGCAATATCTTCTTATTATTTATATTACACAAGATGTCAATGTTCAATGCACACGATGTCAATGTTCAATTACAATTACTGCTTGCAACTTTCCCGCTTTTCAAACAAAGGTAGACGCTAGCTATGGCGGCAATGCAAGACAATGTCGTAATGTTCCAGTACAATTTAATTTCGCAGTATGCAAATTTCACAATCACAATGTTCCAAGTTCCACAAATTTCCAAACGGCTGTCAATATCAAGAATTATCACGGCCGGTGGACCAAGAATTATGTTGTATTCAAGACAAATTTTCAATATGTAGTGGACTGTAAATGGTAGTTGTAACGTCTGCCCAAGGATGCAAGGTTGGCTTCCGTTACACAATTGAACACAACACAACTGACAAACAAAACAAGTCCTCTAGTAGGTTTATTTATAAAAACCTTGTATATTATATTGCACTATTAATGAACATAAAGAGATGATTGTAAAGTACTGCGAACTGGTCAAACAAACAATCCAAGCAAGAACACCATCCCGTCCTTGTTGCTAGACATGCGACATCTTGTCTTCTCCCTCGTCTTCCTGCTCAAGAGAGAGTTCCTAGTACCAACATGCAACACGAAACACACTACCGCGCAGGGTAGCCAACTTAGAGAAAAACTCTCAACACCAGCAATGTCTATAAAGATGGCCATTACGTATTTACGTTCTGAGGTCCGAATTCTCTCCATTACTTCATTGATGGCATCATCAGTAGATCGTCCTTTCCTGAAGCCATACTGGCATTCATTAACCCCCTTCATGAGTCTAAGTTCATGGATTCTGCTATTCAGAAGCCGCTCTTGGATTTTCCCCAAGTTGTTAAGAAGGCAGATTGGTCTGTACGATTTTACTTCTTTCTCGTCCTTATCTTTCCCTTTGGACAGGATTATGACTTTGGCCACCTTCCAACAACTGGGTACTCGACCTTGAACTAGGAATTCATTATAGAGATCCCTTAGCCATGGGGAGACAAGGTCTGCCAAATACTGAAGTATCTCTGCCTGAATACCGTCCTCACCAGGGACCTTCTTCTTTCTCATCTTCCGAATTGCCGACTCCACCTCCTCCTTCGAGAAGGGGAAGACAACAGTTTCAGTTCTATATATGTTCGTTAATTCCTCTCTGAGCTGTATATGATGCTGGGTTTCCCCTGAGCCATCATCATCTGGGAGCAAACGATCAAGCAGTAGTTGCATGGAGGTTACCCAATCCTCAGTCATGGTTCCATCTCCCTTATTTAAGGTAGCAATCATGGCAGGTGTCCTGATTTTTTCCGACATGATCTTATACGGCATCCCCCACGGATCAGTTTTTAATATATCTTCGACATATCCGGTCCAGCATTTAACTCTAAGTTCTTTAATTTTGTTATGATACTGAGACTTTAGATTTCGGTAGTTTTCAAGCTTCTGATTTCTGTCTTCAAATATCATGGATTTTTTATATATCTTCCTTGCCTTCCGCACCCGCGCGCGTAGGCGTGTGAGTGCATCGGACCAAGGTCGATATTTATCCCTTGATTGCTTGTGTTTGGGTATCGCCTTCGTCATCGCTTCAGTTATGTTCTTTGTAATACGTCTGGCAGCTTCATCTTAGTTTTGGCACCAATGCTTCAGTGCCAAGTTGCAACAATGTTGGGCGCTGCCACTTTTACCGACGGTTGCTGACCTGCATCCCCTCCCTCAGAGCACATGACCTCTCCCGTCCCCACCACTGCTCGTGCGCAGTCACACCTGTTAGATGAGTAGTGTGAAACCAGCGCTCGCGAAAGACAGTCGAAATGTTTTCCAAGCAGGAGCAGAGAACGTGGATAAAAACTCAATGTGCTAGGGGTCGCAGTGCTAAACAGTGCCACCGAGGATTGGAGGAGGCGTGCGGTGCAGCTGCATTACCGTACAGAATGGTAGCAAGATGGGTTGCAGCCTTTCGAGATGGGCGCGAACGTGTGGAGCACATGCCTCGATCTGGTCACCCACCAGTAAGTGATGACAATGTACAGATGGTGTCCACGTTAGTAGAGGTGGATCGGAACGTAACGATTCGTCAATTAGAGCAAGATACCGAACTGGCGCATTCAACTGTCCTCCACATCCTGAAGGACTTACTGAAAATGGGTTCCGCATGACATAACCGACATGCACAAATGGCTGCGATATGACGCTTGTCGTATGCACTTGCAGCATTATGAGCGCGAAGGAGAGGCCTTCTTACGGCGTATCATAACCATTGACAAGACGTGGGCCAGATCTTATGAGCCACAGTTAAAACGCCAATCGAACGAGTGGCGGCACCACGGAAACAAACAGTTCGACCAACCCCCACCAATGTGAAGGTAATGTTGATTCTTGCCTATGATTGGGATGGTGTGATTATTCACCATACCGTTTCCGAGGGCAAACCGTTAATGCGGCGTACTATTGTTAGTTTCTGCAAGACCATCTCCGAGGAGCTCTGAGAAGGAAACGGCGCCACCACATGGTTACAACGCCCATCGTTCTGCATGACAATGCTTGGGCACACACAGCAGGCGTTGTGTCGGCATTGTTGGATCGCTGGGGCTGGGAGGTCCTCTATCACCCCCCCCCTATTCTCCCGACATCAGTCCCTGCGACTATGATCTCATCCCGAAGATGAAGATCACAATGTGCGGGGAGCACTTCCGTACCATTGAAGACGTTAAGCAGGCTGCCGAGCGCTCTCTTCGCACCATCAATAGATTGGGCAGTGCCAACGGGATCCAACGACTTCCGCATCGCTGGAAACACGTTGTACGCAACGGTGGGGACTACATCGAGGGCCTATGAAACTTGGAACCATCTATTTTGAGTTATTAATCCAGTTATAACTATGGTGCCAAAACTAAAAAACCAACCCATGTACATCATCGCCTGGTCGCACAGGAGGAGGAAGTCTAAATGAATTTCTCAAAACGTCCCAGCTTGCTTGCTTCAGGTTGAAGGGTCTTGTTGTGCACATTTGCACATTGGCCGAGACCTCAACTTTTTGAATGTCAAACATTATTAAGTTATGATCACTGGTGGTTAAGTTTTCAGTGACCCTCCAATTCCTTAAGAGCTGCACTGCTGAGTCGCTTGCTAAAGTTATATCTATGTTTTCATCCCCACCTGCTCTATTAGCGAAGGTAGGGGGATGTCCAGGTTTATTTACTACATTTAATCCTTTTGCCATTATTAGTTCTTCTAAAAGTTCTCCTTTTTCATCTCTACGTTTGCTGTGCCACCAAGGCGATTTTGCATTACAGTCTGCAACAATAATTATGGGCTTTCTACTATATACTGATGCTAGGAGCATACACCACTCCCGCCAAATAGCTTCTAGAGGCGCTAGTACCAAGTTTCTTTGTTACGAACACACGTGGCGACTAGGCCATTAACACAATGGGAACATACGGACTTTGCACAGAAAACACAATATGAAGCCCGAAATCGCACACGCACGCTGCCCAATACTTAGGAGCGAAAAGGTGTGGTTGTAAGATGAGTACTAAGCCTACAAAGTGAATATTGTCCCGCAGAAGGGAGCAATCGTAATACACGTCTGCACGCTACTGCATCTTAAACACGACTACTTGAACTGAACTGGCGTGGCGTGGGCAGTTGGCGCGAGCACACACGCCAGGAAATGATGAAACGCGCGAAATAAATGGCGGCCCGCGCCAATACCACAGAGGCAAATTTGAAACATATAAATTATAGGCTCTTGAGCTAACAGACCTCTTCCTTTCTATTTAAGTTGTTTTTATGTTTATAGATTTCTATGGCCTCACGTTGTAATCGTGCATGATAGGTTTTTGTAGTTGCCAAGATTTTAGTTTGGTTGAAGCAGATGTCGTGCTCGTTACCTGAATGTGCATGTTCCGCATAAAGACAATTATTTCCTGAATCAGTCGACACTAAACTTAACAATAATATTACTTGCGTCTGTAACTATTTTTCCCCCAGATATTTGAATATTCCCACTTGTTCGAAAGACTTACCGCCTGTTATAATATTTAGTAGCGCAATACTTTTACGTTTCATGACCATATACTTAGCTTTCTCTCTATAATTCCCTATCTGACATTCCTGTAGGCATCGAAAAGACATTCCGTATTTCTATCGATTGTGTTTATTAAGTGCCAGTATGGTACTTTATGAGATTGTGTGGGGGACGAAAAAATGCATGTCCGTCTGTCTGTTTGTCTCTCCGTCTGTCCGTCTGTCCGTGTGTCTGTAGCACCATAACTCAAATACGCTTTTTCGGATTTTCATGAAACTTGGAAAACACATTTATAATGTCCATGGGAAAAACCCTATTGTTATTGAACCAAACCGGTTCAACGGTACCGGAGTAATGCCCAATTTAGTGCCTATTTTAATAGATTATATCAGAAAGGCGCCATAGTTCAAATACGCTGTATCGGATTTCCATGAAACTTGGTATACGCATTTATGACGCCCATGAAAAGTACCCTATTGAATGTAAACCTAATCCGTTGACCAGTACCGGAGTAAAACCCAATTTAGTGTCTATTTTAAAGGCGCAATAACTCAAATACGCTTTATCGGATTTTTATGAAACTTCTTATACGCATTTATAATGTCCATAGAATGACGTCTGTTGATATTCGACCAAATCGGTTGGCTAGTACTGGATTAATGCCCAATTTAGTGCCTTTTATGTTAATATATAAGATGTCGCGATAACTCAGATATGATTTATTGGATTTTCCTGAAACCTTGTATACCTATTTATAATGTACATGGGAAAACGTCTACTGATATTGGACCAAATCGGTAGACCGGTACCGGAGTAAAACCCAATTTAGTGTCTATTTTAAAGACGCGGTAACTCAAAAACGCTTTACTGGATTTTTATGAAACTTGTTATACACATTTATCATGTCCATGGGAAGACTTCTGTTGATATTGAATAAAATCGGTTGACCTGTTTCGGAGTAATGCTCAATTTAGTGCCTATTTTATGGTAATATACGTATTCGAAAGAATTTATGAAATGCACATCAGTTATCATGACAACATAGCCTATTGTTTTACTGTGATCTTATAAGGCTTTGACAATTAAAATACAGTTAGCTTGCTTTACATGCGCTTATCAAACGAGACCGTTAAACTGACCCTGGTGGCCGAGATGGTAACGTCTTGGCCTCACATTCTGGAGTTCCATGGTTCAAATCCTGAAACCGGCCAATTTGACTTTTGTTGGTATTCTGCATATCCTGAAACCGGCCAATTTGACTTTTTTTGGTATTCTGCATATCCCGATACCGGGCAATTTGACTTTTTTTGTATTCTGCATATCATAACTGCAATCATAACTGATTAAACAAAAGCATACTGGCACTTTGTTACATCAGTTTACCTGATTTTATTATATCGCCAACAGACGAACATCATCTGCATAAGCTAATATCGGGTGATTGCCATTTAATTCTAGGCCTACTTTGTTTTCCCGAAATTTACTAATGGCATATTCCGAAGGGGAAGATTTCAGATTAGCATGTCGAAGCTAAAATTTTCTCTGTTTATAACGTGGAAACATCAACTGCACTTACAATCTACATCGCACTTTAGCTCATAATCCCCCAGTCTCAATTCTTTGTTCTCGTTTCCAACTCCTTTATCAAACACCAAGCTTCGGCCTAGCTGTTTGTTAACCATATTAATTAAATTAGCTTCTGCCAATTTATCATTTGAATATCAATATTGTTGATCATTGACTTTCCTAAGGGTTGTCCAGAAAGTAAAGAACGATTTGGCATAACGAAAAAAAAAAAAAGATGGGGTACGCCGTAGCGTAGTGGTTGAGGCGCTGCGCTTCGAACTGGAAGGTCGCGGGTTCAATTCCCGATGAGGTCGTCGTAGTTTTCCAATTGGCCTAATCCTTCTGGTGGCACTATGGCCCTGGGGTCGACTCAGCCTCTAACAGAAATGAGTACCAGGAGCAATCCTGTGGGTAAAGGCGGTCGGTGCGTAAGGATGACAACCTTACCACCTTCACGTGCCGAATGTCAAAAATCTGGGAGCCTCAACCTCCTGGAACCCTCTGGGCCTCCATGGCCTGTATAGGGGTCACTTTATCTTTATCTTTAAATAAAAACTAAGATAAAAACACAAAACTTTATTCACAAACATACAGTAGCCTACCTTACTCGTTTCTCAACGTAATAGTCGTCATTGCTCTCAAGGCATTTACTGTATCGTGGTATCAGTTTTTCAATGCCGATGTTATAGTCTTCTATCGAAAAATATCTGAGCCACTATGTCACTGCCGTTTTGAGGTTTTCACCGGTTGGGAACCCTTTTCCACCCAAAAAATCCTTTATTTTCAGAAACAAGTGAAAATCGCTGGTCAGGGCTGTGAGGAGGATGTCCAAAAATTTCACACTTCCGAAATTAAAGGACTTTTTGGGTGGAAAAGAGTTCCATATCCGATGAAGACCTCGAAGTGGCAGTGACTTCTTCGTTCAGATCTTTTTCGGTAGAAGACTATAACATCGGCATCGAAAAACTGGTACCACGATACAGTAAATGCCTTGACAACAATGACGATTATTAGGCCTACGATGAGAAATAGATTAATAAAGTTTTGTGTTGATATCTTTCGTTATTATATAGTTATGACAAAGCGTTCTTTGTCTCTGGACGACTCTCGTATATTGTGAGCCTGATTTTTTGCTGATATTAAGTGACTGAGTTCGGTGATAACTTCCTTCTATTTGAGTGGATATTTCGCGAATCAAGTTTTTTATGCCTCTTTGGTATTGAAAAATATACTCCTTATTTAATAACATATACTTTGATAAAATATTGAGTAATGTACAACCAAAGTTTTTTTAAAAACAATAATTGGCAGTAAAAATGATTTAGTTTCAGCCTGTATATCTTTTAGTGAGGTTTCTTAATTTTTCGATCGTTCTGTCTGCGATATTTTTACTCGTATTTCCTAACTTCTATTGTATGTATCGCTGAATTTATGTACTAATTCTCCACTAAGATATTTGTGAATTTGTAATAATAAATAGCCGTTCTCAAAACAGAATTGCCACTCACATTCCATAAAATAATGTATCGGTTTAATAGCATACATTATTCAATCATTATTTTAAACTATCATAAGAATCTCCAACTTCTCGGCATGCTACTAAGAGAATAAAAGAGAAAAAACAAGCACTAACAATTATGATTTTAATTAATATTTCGGTATACATTTACCTATTTTTGTCCTGCAAGAGGCTTATTTAAACGAAAGAAAATCATACAACATAATATTACGGAAACAATGAGTCCTATTTTTATATAATGGGTGAGCGACAGAGAGAAGGAGTGAGAAAGGGAGAGAGAGGGAGAGAGAAATTACACTTAGAAATGTCCTATATTTTATTTAAGGCAGCAATGGCCAAACTTGAATTTAAATACGAAATGTTGCATAGTGACACTTTTGTGCTTCGGATTTGTAATTCTATAAAATTCCTAGGAAATATTGAAATGTGAGATAAATGAGTTTTCCGCGTTGAATGTAAAAAAATATATATAATTCATAATACTTTGGTACTCACTTTTAACATTCCATACAATGCATAATCATTTTATATAATTCCTGACTTCAAATAATGCCGGTAACAAAAAATACTGTTAGTGCGAGTGTTCATTATTGGAAGATCATATTATAAGTAAAGTATATTTAATCTAGATTTACTAAAAACAGGTATTAATATAATTAAAATGATAAGGAAAGTAACATTTCAATATGTGTTTCACTCCATATGTTCTTTTACTTATATGTTATTCGAAATGTTTAGGCGAATGGCATTATAATATTCCTAGTACTATTAAGCGTCATATTCATCCAATGAGGGATTAATTATATCATATAATTGAAATAACCATATAGGGAAACCACCGAGAGTTTGTCATAAATATCTAATATTTAATTATTTACAGTATTACTATAATATTTATTGTTTAATTTATAACAAGCTCTCGGTGGCATGTCCATAATAAAGATTATCAGGTGGTAATTTACCTTATATAACATAGTTCTAGTAGTAGTTTAAGTTTACATTCTTATTTTGAAAGGCTTCTGAATTTAACGATTCGGTTTAGGTTACGTCAATAGGATAATTATACTCTGTAAGCTATAATACATCAAGTGCATCTAAAATCAAAGTTTAACGTTTAGAGTTGAATCTCTGTGACCATGTGTTGGATGCTCAATAAAATCTGTAAGAAATAACTTGATATTATCCTCACACCTCTGGAACACAACTTACTCAACCAGCGGAAATTGATATTGTTTCCCTCCTTCGTTCAAGATTGCCATATGACTACAGAAAAAAAATATATATACCGCTTATGAGAAGGAAAACAATAAGAAACAAAAGAAATTGAAAGGAACGGATATTAAATTCAGACCTATCACGCTTTACGTGTATCTGACAGAACAAGAAAAACTTACAGTGGACTCTAAAGCTTCTTTAAAGAATTATAAAATACTTTACGGTTTCTAAATAAAGAAGGTACTTTTCGTGAATATTAAATGCATTGATTATAATGTAGACCCATAATATTTGATGTCAGGCATCGTCGAAGCGTGAAACAAATCATTTCAACCCGGTAAAGCTATCTGGCGGTACGCTGTTACAATTCAGAAGAACTTTCAACCTAATTATCTCATAGTCGTAAACCACAAATGTAAACTACGAGTATAAGTCAATAAGTATGTGCACTATCTGTTT
Source organism: Ectobius pallidus (assembly GCA_964059195.1). Classification (NCBI taxonomy): domain Eukaryota; kingdom Metazoa; phylum Arthropoda; class Insecta; order Blattodea; family Ectobiidae; genus Ectobius; species Ectobius pallidus. The sequence goes on along the minus strand of CAXKWD010000012.1, from coordinate 26,927,102 downwards.
TAAATGTATTGCAACAACAATACAAAACATTCAATTACCCCATTTTCAACATAGTCCCCTTGCATCTGAATGCACTTTATCCATAGTTGCATATGCTTCCTGATACCCTCAGATTTCCTTTTCGGGCGAGAGCAAGCCACGTAAGCACAGCTTCCTTCAGTTCTTGGTCGGTGTGTGAATCTACGGCCCCTTAAGGCATCTTTAAGTGGACTAAAGTGATGGAAATCTGACGGGGCGACATACGGACTGTATTAAGTATGCTCTAAAAACCTCAAAACCAAATTTTACAATAGTTTGAGCAGAAAGGGTGGCAGTATGTGGGCACTCATTGTCATGTAACAAAACAACTCCTTTAAGCAATAGGCCTCAACGTTTGGTTAGAATTGCAGGCTTCAGCTCGTTGCTCAATCTCTCTCTCTCTCTCTCTCTCTCTCTCTCTCTCTCTCTCTCTCTTCTCTCTCAATCTCCCTCTCTATCTATCTATCTATCTATCTATCTATCTATCTATCTCTCTCTCTCTCTCTTTGTTATGAATTATGTCAATTATGTCATAAGAACCATGGCAAGTTTGCATATTGTTTACCACTTCATCGACAAACACTCTTCGGTTTGTCTGAATCATGATGCGCACTTGCTCAAAGTTGGCGTCACTTGTGGATGTGGATGGGCGTTTATTTCTTTCCTCGTCCTTCACACCTATCCGACCATTTTTGAAATTTTACTCCTTTGGGACACGCCTTGCCGAGATAAAACAATGCCCCCATATTATGCGGAAAGTTTCCGATGGATTGCCGCTCCTGGTACACCTTCAGACGAGAAAAACATATCAGTGTACGCTGTTCTTCTTTGGTAAAAACGCTTAGTGGTGCAGCTATGTTTCATGTGCAACAGCGCAACCCCAGTGGAGCCAAAACAGTCGAGCACTCCACGAATTACCCTCGTATTAAAGTAATTACAAAAACAAAATATATTTTATAATTTACTTTAATGTGATAGCCAATCCACTTGCCATTCAGTTGGTTCACAAAGCTAGCTCCAACCGGTTGTTAAAATTGTCGAATTTCACATAACTGGTTGTTACATTTATCAATATAAACTCTTTTTGACCGAATGGAGACAACTGATTTTATAAGAAATGTGTCTACTTCTGCTTATCATACTAAACATTGAAATAAATTAACGACAATCCAGCTCACCACCATGTAATTCTTTCAAAGATTTTAATGTTCTGTTTAGCAAAATTCTCCATTAACCAGTAAAACCCTCATAAGTAAACTGAACTGGAGAATGTCTTGAATAGTAAGGTTGTTTATTTCAGGACTCCGACATGTTTTGTGGGCGTTTAACTGGTACTTCGCATCCAATCAGATGTTCTGTCTATGTTCCGTCTGTTTCCTTAGCAGTGCTACTTCCACGTTCCACTTCTAAGGGTGGCGTGCACCATCCAGGAGTAAATCTTACTAAAGTAGTAAATTTAAGACGGAGACCTGGAGTATACAAGAACCAGTACATCTGTCTCACTCTTAAGTCATACTAATGTATGTGCTAGAGTGAGACAGACAAACCGGTTTTTGTTACGTAAGGTTCCCTTCCTAAATTTACTACTTTAGTGCTACTCTTTTAGTAACTTACTCTTTTAGTTGGTGTTGGAGAGCTCAATTGATAGTTACTTCTTTAGTTGTTACTAAAGTAGTAAGCGATTTTTACTAAAGAAGTAGTCGAATTCTGCGCAGAACAGAGCAGAAACGTTAGTGCAGCGCAGCAGAACACGTGCATTTCAATTGCCAGTATTATTCAAGTGCCAGATAATGAAAAGGAAAGGTTCGCTGAAACAATGAATATGAATTTGGGTTGTTCCAAATATTACTAATGACAATCTTCATGTTTTAAAATAGGTCTAATAGTAATGTTTTATTCATTACTAATTTTAATTCCTTCAATTGAGTATTTTCAGTTTAGTAGCCTACGTATGGGTACTGTGATTACAATTTTTGTGCAAACTATTTCTGTATTATAATGCAAACAATTGGAATTTCCAGTTGATTTTCATAATTGATTCACTGTCAATATTATAATTATTTCTCTCATAATAATAATAAAGTTCTAAAATATATTAAAATATTTATACTTCCTAAAGTTACATATTCTTCCCCAAAAACGATAAATCAATTATTCAATAGTTGTTTATCATAAATCTCACTATAATGAATTATTAATACTTATTGACTGTTTAACAATATTAATAAGAAGTATTACACAAAATCATGAAAAAGGGGGGATAAAAAGGATAACAAAACTAATAAGGGGCATTATGTTTCTGTCCTTTTTCAAATGCACAGAACATTTACTTAAAAAATATTACCTTATAAAAATAATAATATTACAACTGAGAAATGTAATATTTAAACAAAAAATGGCGGTACAATATTTCGGAAGCTATGAACTCCAATAATAATTATGTAGATGGTTGTGTGTTTAAAAATAATTTCAGTGACTACTTCTCTAGATCCTGTGCAGCTTCAACCTCCGGGCCCCTCCTTAAAATTTTCTTTCGGCACTCATGTTGGCATTTTTTTCTATATAGTTTATAATGCTTCTCACTTTCCTGTCCACAGGGTTAATTAAAATAGTTAGCAGCATACTATAGACCTGCAGCATCTGCTATAGTTTATTCCCAAACATGAAAGTCTCGTCTCACTCCTCCATTCGAGACTTGGGGAGTCTTTAAGGAATGGTTTTACAATGTGTCCCCTTCTCAATGTACGCTAATCCCAGAGTCAGTCAAATTTTCTTCCGATGTGGCCTGTTTGGACATTTTTACACCTGGGTTAGAAAAAAGGACATATTATTCATTAACACTGCGGGTGCAACTATTGAACTTTTAGCTCTTATAATTATTATTATAATCTGGCATTCGCAATGTTGTGCTTTAAGTTAAGCTATAGAAGTGTAATGTAATAAAATTAATTTACAATAATTACATTAAATCGTTTAACAATGAGAATCACCTATTGTTCAGTAATTCTATGGTTAAGTAGCAGGGGGAAGTGTTTTCTGGGTAGCTCCAAGAACGGAGGCTTTCATGTATTGGAATGTACTATACCTCGCCGATATCTGTATCCATATGATTAGCTTGAAATACATCGTCGTTTTCTGACCCAAAGTTAGGGAGAACTGCAACATCTAAAGGCCGATCCAGCTAGGAAGATATTTAAGAGCACATGAGCTCCTTGTACCGTGCAATGCAAACGTCCCTTCCACTCACTCTTCCCCTCACCTTTGGTGGACGTCTTCCTAGTTGGATCGCTCTTCGCAATGATATTTCCACATTTGACTGGCTGAAATCACATGGATGTAGTGAGAATCTGACATCGTTTCTTCCAAACGCCAAAATTTCATGTAAGGATTTATGAGCTTAATTATTTACGTTATTAAATGCCCTACTAGGTATGGTTCGCTTAATATTTATTAAATCACCTGCCACAACTCTCATTTTTGGTATACAACCTTCTTCATCTCAATAACTTATCCTCAGTTTGAACGATGTAATCCATTTAATGTGATATGTAACTCATAACTCACGCAAATGCCACAGAACACACTTACTCCACAACTTTACTCCACCCCCTGAGTAGGAGTAAATATTGGCCTTATTTACTACACAACTTACTACGTTAGTAACGTACTCCGTGTTGGTGCTCTCCACCACTTGTGGAGTAAGTTCATTTACTCTGGGAGTAAATAAAATTTTTACTTCTTTAGTACATTCCTCTATGTTGAAAGCCGCCGAGTTTAGTTTACTCCTGGTTGGTGCACGCCGTCCTTACTAAAAGAGTACGGTTACTAAAAGAGTAGCTTACTAAAGTAGTTAGAACTAAAGAAGTAAGGCTTACTAAAAGAGTAAATTGCATGAGTTTGGTGCACGCCACCCTAAGGGTTCAGGCAATGGCTTAATTCCTAATTTTGTACATGCCAGACGTCGTGGTATGCAGACATCTTAGTTCTGTGCTCTGTACAAGAGCAATTATGGAATATGTCTAGCGAGGAACTTTGTTCTTCAAACACATTGCGAGTTTGTAAACATTGTAAGAAATCATATTTAAGTGGTCCGAAGTCTTAAATTTGTTTCTCTATATTTCATCCAAGCTGTGCTAAACTAAACAATAACATGAAATTCGTAAGTGATATTGTATTTATTTGCTGCAATGTTAATAAAACAGTAAGGACAGTGGGTGTGATAATGACTCAGATGTGCCTGATACACTAGAAGTTCAATTACTTGACCAAAAAAATGTTATAATTGAGCATAAAGATAACATAATTAAGGAATTACGAAGTGAAATTGAACTCCTGAAAGACAAAATTAAACTATCAGAAAAAATCAGGATTCCTGAGAAAATATGAATGTAAGGCGCATCTTCCAGAAGAAGTTAACGTAGCCTTACAAAACAAGGACACATTTGAAGCTGCTGTTAATGATGTCGAAGCAAATGAGATTAGCCTACTACTACTAACAAGACTTAGGCCTACTGCTAATGTTGTTACAGTAGGTTGGTGTCAACAGTATAATCGACAAAAATGTGTCTAATTCAGGTTCTGTACATGGAGATATTGAAAAGAAAAACAGTGACAACAATAGACAGAATGGTGACAGTTTAAATGATAATAAGTGGACCACAGTGACTCACAAAAATAAAAGAACAATGCTAACTTGAATCAAGGTACTGGCCTACACGTAGAAATGTTTTCATTACAGATTCATCTAACAAAGGTAAACTGAACACAGTTTAAAAATTCGTTGTTTATATGTGTGCCATTCTTACAATCTGCTGTTGAGACAAGTGATGTACTTGAATATCTGAATGACTACGAACAACCAAACTATCAGATTAATAGAGCAAAAAATAAATATTCAGGGTAGAGTTACTTCAAAGCATAGATGCAAACATCAGTTCTGGATGACAATTTCTCGCCTGATGTTTGGTCTTCAGGTACATTTGTAAGTAAATTTAAATTTCAAAAAAGTAGATTAAACATGAAAGAAACAAGCTAGGAAAATCAGACTTAATTACAAAACAGGACTAGTCTAAGGATCTACAGTGTTTTGCAAACGTTTTCCTTCGTCTCGCCACGCTCATCATCACATACTTCCGTCTCGCTCACTCAGATATGAATGTCTGGCTTCGTGATAACTGTAATAATAAATGTGTTCTGAAGTTTGTAGTTAGTACCTATTTTAATAGTTTTACAGCCTATTGCGGTGGATATATAAGCATTCATGAACCACAGATTATTGTCTCTGGTGGACAGTACGTGAGAATATTATATCAGAAAAATTCCTCCGACACTGGGACTTGAACCCAGGACTTTGGCTATTCGCGCCAATGCTCTACCAACTGAGCTAAGCCGGAGTTCAATTCACAGCGCCAGATGGAATCTCTCTCCTATGACTGATTGCCCTAATGGTCTACCTCACAGACAGACAAGTTATGTTAACTGTACAATAACAGTGGGAGCCCGGTCACAAAAATCACTAATTAGTGTGCCTCACAGTACTGCATATGACATAACTTGTCTGTCTGTGAGGTAGACCATTAGGGCAATTAGTCATAGGAGAGAGATTCCATCTGGCGCTGTGAATTGAACTCCGGCTTAGCTCAGTTCGTAGAGCATTGGCGCGAATAGCCAAAGTCCTGGGTTCAAGTCCCAGTGTCGGAGGAATTTTTCTGATATAATATTCTATTGCGGTGGCTAGATACTGGTTTTAAGCACCTAAAAATGAAATAACGAATACCTGTTAGTTTAATCCTATGGGACTGCTAGAGACTCGTCGACGACATCACTACACTGTTCGTCACACTCAAGGCGATCAGAGTCTTGTAGAATCATAATGACAGGTTCTAAAATTTCGTCAAGTCCTATTTCCTTCATGAATTCGTCTTCTTGTAGTTTTTTTCCGAGTGTTTTACACATGGTTCCCAGTCTGTATGTGTCACATTGTCTAATTCTTCGTTTATGAATTTTTCAATGTCTATAAGTTTAAAAGTGTTATTTTTATTTGCAACACCCCCGTTTTACTTGAGCCCACACCAGTTCAATAGGATTGTACTGGCAATGATAAGGTTGTATGGGTATTCCCTCGTGGCCCGTTTCATTAGCAAGAAGATCGAGCTCATACATTTTAGCCTGATTTTTGAACGGCAATACACGTTATAATAACTCTGATTTTGTTTCGATTGCAGAAAACGCACCTATTTCTTGTAACCACTTTCTTGTGGAAGTCTTTGGAATTTTGTTGATAGTGACCGAGTGATACGGAGCATTATTCATTACTATTATGCTTCCTTCTTCGAAATAATTGAAAATCTGTTGAAAAACCAATCCTTAAATGTAACAATAAATGTAAATGGTAATAATTTTTTTTTTAAGTTGAAAAATCAACTTTCTTCCAGGTATGAATCCTGTTTCCGCGGAACCTTGATTACAGACAATCAATCTACTACCTTTCCCAACAGGTATTTGAGTCCACCGGTTTTAGTACATTCTTGTCAGACTGATTTGACTGTATGGTTTTGATTTTCCCGAGTCTCGTCTATGTAAAATATTGGTCGTGTATCACCACAAGTCCTAATCTGGTGCATTGTGCGTAGAAACTTTAACCTTGCCGCCACGATGTCACTTCTTACCATTCAAAATTTTCGTCCATCATTCGTCTTTCTATACTTTTAAACACAAATTTCGAAGTATCCTGTATTTACATATAGTAGACCCTTTGAATGAAATTTTGTTTTTCAAAGCCTGTGTAATTTTTGTATTGCTGGGAATTCACCTTTGTCATAGAAGAGAAAAACTGTCCTCCGTACAACGTCCCCTATCAGCGTCAGTTAAGTTTTTAAGCCTCTTTGGGGGTCTAGTGTGCTTCCTCGGTGATAAGAAAACCGGAGCACTGCTGGAATCAGATTTTTTGGCCTTGAAGCAAATGCGTGAAACCGTGTCCTTGTTGATGCCACTGGCTATGGAAGTGAGAGACTTGAGATTTTTTTAAAATAACGTTTTCCTCTCTCTCCTTCTACGGAACACATTTTAAAAAACGTAAACACTCTAAAGTTAATGTTTTTAGTTTGACTTCGCAATACTTGTTTTTTCGCTGTGATTTCACTGCTTGTAGTTGGTTTGCATAACGACATAGTATAGGCCTACTGAAACAATAACTAAAACACGTCCGTACACTTGCTAACACAACTGGAATCTGAAATTGAGAACATCTCCATGAATATTATAATATTTACTTGGAGCAGTGTCAGTAACACTGGACAAGAAACTCACAGTTACAACACCAGGAACAATAAACTTATCAATATTCCGTTTCATAGATTATCAAAGTCATTGAACAGTTACGAGGTATTAGGCATAAAAATGTATAACAAGCTCCCTCTAAAAATAACTCGGTTACCAGCAAAGCAATTTAAAAACAAGCTTTATAGTTTTCTTGTAAAAAATCCATTTTACTGTACAGAAGAATTTTTTAGATACGAGTTTTCAAGTTGACGTGTGTGCCATATGGCCATAATAATATGATTATCTACCTCTATTTTGTCATATAGGTCAGTGACCGAAACTTTTTATGTATATTTTATTGTATTTACTGTAATATTATTTTAACCTTACTGACTTTGTCTATTGCAGTAATGCTTAATGGCAATAAAATTATTATTATTATTATTATTATTATTATTATTATTAGTGTTTTTCTCAGAGCTGGTTAGCGTTACTCTTATAGAAAGAAAACAGACATATGTTACTATTGTTTATTCACTATTGAAAGACTCGGACTCTTCAGGCGGACCACAATAAGAGCTTCGTAACACAGTATATATACAAGAGAAACAAATTAGACTTGAGTACCAATCACATTGCATATTGTACATTTGCAGAAGAGTGTCCTCTTTTCCGTTAACCGAATCTCTGATGTGAAATTACCATATTTCCATGTAGCATTTAAGTTGCTTTTCAAAGTCTCAATTCTCCATGCGCGGAGTGAAGCCTGACAGCGGGAATACATTTTGGCAACATTGCGGAATTTTGTTTCTACTGCATATCTAAGCAGGAGAAAGGCAAATCGCTTGTCATTTGTAAAACACTGTAAAATTACAATCAATCTCGAATGTAAACTTCCTTCATTGGAAGGTTCAGAGTATCGCTATTAAAATAGATTAATATATTACCAACCTTATAGTTGGTCTTATTGTTGACCTTATTGTTGAATGAATTGTTCACATCTTACGTGTCGATCACCAATGTCTAAGTTGAGATTAAATAAACTTACTTACGGTTCCTGGCTTTCACCTGGCCGATTGTTAAAAAAGAACACGCAGTGATTTACATGGAGGCTCGGATATTTCCATTAAAAACTAACTTGTAATCAAAACTGTTATTGATTAGCAAGTCTTGTTACTCATTATATAATGTTTGAAGTGTACTAAACTTACCTTAACAGTTTTAATATGTTATGTCTGTTTACATACAGAATTCCTGATAACAACAAAACAAACATTGAACTATTTTTAACTAATTTATATGACTTGATGACTGTTGTATATGCAAAATACGTTAATTTTAACACAATATTAATGGTTATTTTAATTTTGACTTTGAACACTTCAGCAAAGTTTGAAATTTAAAAAATATAATATGCAATAATTACGGAGCGTACCATAATGTTAATCATCCCACTCATCCGGGTATATAGGGACATGTGTAGAAAATATTATAACCACCGTTTAATAATGATAAATGTTCAGCATATGTAATTCCTACGTATATATCTGATCATCGTGCAATATTTTTAGTGCTAAAATAAACGCAGAGAATATCTCTAATAATCACTTTAGAGTTAAGAGAACAATACATAATTTTGGTAAATTTAATTTTATGAATGTTTTGAAGACCACAAATTTGTTCATTAAGAATAGCCTAACGTATACATTCGAAAATCAACTAATGTAACTTCAATTAAGCTACATAAGAGGGTCTTAAATAATACGTGGTATAATGACGAACTCCGAAAAATTGAAACAAAAGTGTTTGTCTTATAATGAATTATTTAGATATGGTGGTAAAGAGCTGCATAGGAATGCCGCCTAGAACACTCAAATGCATTACCACTCGAACTTAAAAATAACAAGAAGAAATTAAATCTTACCTCGAACAGAACCAAAATATTTCACCTCTACTGGCTCTAAACATAGGAATTATTATGGTCCAAGACTCTATAAATCCATAATTAGGTCACAACCAGAAATAGTAAATATTAACAGCAAAAAATTCGGTAAGTATATAAAAATATTATTTCATAGGTTGTTATTTACTTAGTACATATTTAAGGAACCATTTAATTAGTTATACTCCAGGATTTCATTTTTGTTCTCACTTTGTATTTTTTTTTTATTTTTTTTTTATTTTATTGAGGTATTGATTTTAAGTTAGAGGTAAAATTTTGTTTTATGTATTTCTTTAAATTTGTATTAATTTTGTAATGTATAACTTAACTGAACACGAGCACTTGCTCATTCGGTTAATTTTTATGTATCTTTGATCATGTATGTAATAAAAATGAAACGAAAAACACTCACAATAAATCTAAATGAACTTAGTTTATTGCTTCAGGATTTATCAACAATAGCCCTAAATCACATAATGTGGTGAGCGAATTGAGCCCAGAGGAATTTAAAGAATATTTTATTGACAAAGTTGACGAAAATATTCCTACTATAGACTGTTATAATAATGCATTAACCTATTTAAACAAATTAACAAAGCCAGAAACTCAGTCTGCATTTGAGCGTATTGCTATAGAAAATTTATATTCCGCTATCCTAACACTTCGTATTAGCTCTTGTAATAATTTATATGGTATCAATAGTATTTTATTAAGTTAGCTGCTCTTTTATATACGAACCATTCACACACACGTTTAAATATTTCCAATATTATGTTTTCATAGTAATTTGAAATATGTGATAAGAGTTTTCTTTTCTTAAAGGAGGAATAAATCTCAATATAACAATTACAGGCCTATTGACATAATAACTATAGTGTTAAAAATATTGGAGATTCTATTACACAAACAAATTTCAAAATGCTTTGAAGAGAATATATTTATACAGAATCAGTTTGGGCTTAGAAAATCTCGCAGTACTGTAGAGGCAGTTACTGCATTTGTAAGGCGGTGTTATGAAGGCCTAGAGAAAGGCGAAGCAGTCTGTAGTAGATTTTCGATCTTACATAGGCCTTTGAAATTGTAACACATGAAACTCTTTTGCAAAACTTAAATTTTATGATTCTTATAACGAGTTTTAAAATTTTAAAGTCACATCTTTCTTCTTAGTTGACTTGAACTTTAATAAAAAGGCACAATATAAATTGGTGCATTGCGTTATTCATTATTATTATTATCATTATTATTATTTATGGTTTGAGATAGTGTGTTATTTAATTAATTATTAGCAATGACATCAACTAAATCTGTGAAATGATTTTAAGTTGCTCAATATTTCTTAATGTTATTTACATTCAGCTTCCCTCAGGGTTGCCCTAAGAAAAAGCGTAATAGGAAAAAGGTAATTTACACCATAAAGAAATGATTGCAAGAATTTACAATAAACATTAAGAAAAACTCACATTATCTACAAGAAAAATGTAATATTTTTATGTCTTCTTATGCTTGCTTATATTTAAGAAATCCTTTTATTTTATTTTAACACTAACTTGAAGAATAACAGAATATAATACGAAGAATATAATATAATATAATATAATGCTTATAATATAATATAATATAATGCTTATAATATAATATAATACTTAAAGGCTGACCAATAATTAATAAAAAAAAACTTAGAAGCTAGAAAGACACCTAACCTAGAGTCCGTATGATCGGGAGCAATCTCAGGAAGGATGGTAGACAAGAAGCTAATAATAATGGTTTAACAGTGTATTTGGAATCCTCAAATAGGCCTATTTATAACAAATTTGGCATAAGATGCCCAAAATAATTATTTACACTCCAGATACGAAAAGACACCTAAAGTTCTTGGGAATTTATAACCAGTAAAGAACACAATAGTGCCCAACTCTATTCCACTAATCGAACAATAAATTAGATAATACCTTATACGGTACAAATAAAACCCATCAATATCAATAGTGTTATCACCAAAAATGATACATCCAAGTTAAATCCACTTTATTAGTAATTAAACGCTTCAGAGCAAATAGAATTAAGCATAGGACACCTCAAACACAATTACAATTACCTAACAGGGCCCAAATTAGCAAACGAGGCACCCCAAAATTGGAAATAGAAAATTAGGTTATGTTAAATTTAATAACTGCCACCAGCAGAAGTACAACCGTAACGGGGTGATAAAAATTTTACTTGATCTGGCAAAATATATATTCTTCCCAAAACATTTAATTCACCCGTAAGTATGTATTATTAGTTCATAATATAGCATAACAATGTAAATAATCATTACTCAAATTTCCTCTCAGAACACGAAATTTTGTGGTTTCTAGATAACTGTACGATGTCTGCTATGATGGGCACTTAACCCAAGATAAACGGTGGAGGTTAGTTTGTTTCACCAAGAAATACTTGGCCAGATAATTTTAATTCAAAGGTAAGACAATTTAATGGCTTGGACAAAAGACTGGCGCTATAATAAATTGGTAGGCCAAGAAAATAGAGACATTTAATTAAGTAATGTGACTGTCAAACCATAATATGACGGATAGCCTATAAGATACATGTATTAAATGGCAATGGATAATGGTAATAGATCTGTAATATTATTACCTGTATAACAGGTAATATTATAACCTGAAACCTCAATACCTCTCAAACAATGTTGTCAAAAGTACGATAGTTTAATGGCTTTCAAGTTAAGTGGTACTGTAGACTATAATAAATGAAATGGGCAGATAAATAGAGGTATGTAAGTTCCAATAAGCATAATATGTAGAATAGTCTATAAAAACTATATCTTTGGATATTAATGTACAGTAGTAATTAAACTAGGATAATATTATATACTGTAATTGCAATAATATATACTGTATATAGTATAACTCAGTATATACTATGATAAATTCAAATTCAGTGACTAATATATACAATAAAATGCATAGGACTAGAAAATGGAAATGATTAATTATATAACTGATAATTAGGATAAGATGTTGAATAGTCTAATGAACTATATCTTTCAAGATCGATGAATAATGGTAATTAAACTGAGGCTAATAGGCTATTATATACTGTAATAATTACAGTATTGCCATTATTGCAATGGCTCTTTTCAAAGCAAGGCAATTTGATAAGTTCAAATTCAGTGCCCATTATGCACTATAAAATGCATAGGTCTAGTAAATGGAAATATTTCATGATATAACAGGTAAGGCATAATATGTTGAATAATCTATGAAAATTATCTTTTAATATTAATGAATACTGGTAATTGAACTGAGGCCAATCCTCTCACGCAGCGGGCCCGGGTTCGATTCCTGGTCGGGACAAGTTACCTAGGTGAGGTTTTTTCCGGGGTTTTCCCTCACCTATGAGACAAATGTCGGGTAACTTTAGGCCCTTGTGGTCCCCGGATATCATCTGGCCGTCATTATCATCATCATCCTCATCCTCGCCTTGTTCTGAGTGAGTGTGTGTGTGAATGGTGTGTATCGTCCTATGTGTTCGTGTTGTCTCGGAGGTGGCCCCGGCATTGGGCTGATCACTCATCCGGGGAGGCCCTCCATGTCCTTGTCTGGTCAAAAAAGTATGTATGTGATCCAAAGGTAATCCGTCTCCCGACAGGTCGCGGCCCTTTAAGGCCCGGGCGGCTTGGGTCCCTTAAATCCTAAAAGGGAGAGGTAAAACTACGAAAAAGAAAGAAAGAAAGAAAGAACTGAGGCTACAATTATACCCTGTAATTTCAATCAGCTAAAGATAGGTTTGAACATTAAGCTAGCACAATCTCACAACAAAATTTAAGAACAGTGGCTAATTAATACAGTAGGATAGAACTGGGCCTAGGATAATTGTAATTTCTATCAGTTAAAGATATATTTGAACCTTAACCAGCACAATCTCACAATAGAATTTAAAAATGGCTAATTATTACGGTAGGGGTCGTTATGTCGAGGAAATGCAGTTTTACAGAAAAAACGATTAAGTGGGAATATTTTGTACAGTTGGTGCCATTTTAAGAAGGCCTCGTCCCAAACCATCGTCTATCTACAAAAGAATATAAAAGCATTGTTCTCTAATCCGAAAATCTGCACCGACTTCGACAAAGAACAGGTGCTCTGGTAGTCTCGTGGCTTCCCCAAGTGTTGCCGCTGTCATTCATTACTAAAGTAAAGTTAGTGCTGTGGTACGTATTTTGGAACATTGTACTGGACTCCAGACAAGTGTAAATACGCCTAATTACCTTTCTATTCACTGTTTGATTGGTCGAGGAGGATTAGGGTGGCAGCAGATGGAGGCAGTTCTTGGAAAAAAGAGTCTTTAAAAAGTGGCAACTACTCTACCTTACGAGCCCTCAAATACGAAAAGCAAGCATAGGTATTTCCGAAATTACAACTCGACATGTTCAGTTCAGGATTAGCAAGGTCGCTTACAGCCACCAATTCCGGCAACGGCCATTGCAGCGTTGCTTATGTGCATTTCATGTATGATACATTCTCATATAAATAATATTAATAATTGCTCAAATCAAAGCAACAAATACACACATATATATATAAATTTTCACTTTAAGGGCAGAATTAAGACTCACAATATGATGCGAAGACCCGTGGACCAAGAGAAGCAGCGGCAACGACAAAACACAGTACTACACTCACTGGCAACTTGCTACACACTGATCCACGCGGAACAACGGACAGCTAGAATGCTAGAATGCAAGAACATTCGAGAAGATCAACGAGGATATAGATGAAATTCGTAACACTTTTTAAATATGGTATTCCCGGAGGTTCTATTTCGGGAACCTTACAGCTCTTGGCAAATTGTTCGGATTTTTTTCTCTTTGCTATGCTTTGCTGATGACCTTGCTGTCAACATCATAAATAAAACCAAGCAAACTTAATTTTTTAAACTAGATTGTGTAACCCAGAACATTCATGATTGGTGTAAAATGAAGACGACTTCATTTAACAATGTCAAGCCTGAGACAGTAGATTTTAGCTTAAATAGATTGTTGACAGTAAACTGTAGAACACACATACCTGCAGAATCCAAAATAAAGTCACTAAATTTATCTTTATGTTAAGAGTTTAAATGTTGTGTCAAAACTCAAGGTATATTAACTGTTTACTATTTATTTATTTTATTTTATTTTGTCGAGAATGTAACAGGCTCATTGCCCGATTACAACATTCTTTTATATTAATTACAACAGTTTTACAACACTATGCGCATGATCAGACATTTTAATTATGGAATTTTATTATGGGGGAATAATAGCTTGAAACTTCTTTTGGTTTTGCAAAAGAGGGCAGTGAGGATGGATTCGCGGAGCTCCGTCTAAAGCACATTGGAAACCACATTTGATAGAATTAGTGGTTAATTACCCTACCGTCAATGTTTGTTATGGCCGCCCTCCTTTACGTTAAAAATAATTACAACAATAATTATTCCTTATGCAAACAAATGCACAGTTATTCTAGACGATCTATCTCAAATATATACATAAATAAGTGCCGTAAACGCCAAAGGAAAGATCCCTAACTTATATAAAGATTGTTGAATAACTCTGAAGATGATCAGTCGAAACTAGTTTTCATTGTACAAGAAAGATTCTATGCACGTTTTCTATATATTGCAATTGGAAGGAAATTAAAAATGAAATAGCGTGAAAGTTTGGCCTAATTTTCAAGATTGTTTTTATCTTTTATCCATATTCTACCATTTCTCCCGTTAATGAATATAATATGTAACACAGAAATCGTAGTGCTGAATTCTCCATGCACCAAAAAAAAAAAAAAAAAAAATTGTGAAATTCATTTCAAACTGTAATGTATTGCTTCAAGAGAATTATACTATACAGTTATTTGCTCATTATTATGCAACATAACATGTTATCAAGATCATTCATCATCATAATTATGAACTATCGTAGAGAAATTATACAGAATTATGTCATTATAATGTGTTGAGAATCATCTTATGCACTGTACAACAACTATACACCCACAATATAGAGCTCTGGGCTTTTATAGTTTTTCCTCCTGCCACTTGAGCGCGCTGCACTCCACATTCAGGTATTGTCAACTTCCGGTTTCCTCATTCTTATGTGTTTTCAATATGAGTTCGGGACGGTTCGCCAATTTTATAGTGAAGGAGTTAAAAAGGATGTTATCGGAAGATGGTGCAACAAATATTTCATAGTTAACAAAGCAAGAGTTGATTTCAAGGTGAGAAATCAAAGCTACCTGTCTTCTGAAACATTCTCTAACTGTTCTAATATGGTGCAATATGCCTGCGGTCTCGAATATTTTTGTATACTGTTGCACGATTTATTTTCATGTTTTTTTACAAATATGCATGAACTTTTTCGTATCATAACTTATTGTACACACAGTCTAATATACGACGCTGTTTGTTTTGGTTGCAGGTTGCTCAGGCGAGAGAAAAATCCGGATAGGAACTTTGCCTTATTCGAAGTTGAGGTTATAGAATCAGAAAGTACCCACGACTTTCCTTCGACAAATTTCTTCAACATAATTTAATTCAAGAAAGAACGGTTTAAACTTTTTGACGAAACTCCATAACCACTTGGTTCGAAAAGCGTAGGGCAGGCAGCAGTTTGAAAGCAGGCCGGACTCTAGCAATTAGAAAATTCATCAAGTTCAAGTTAGTGAATAAGAAACATTATGCACAAGTACAGGCACAGATGTTACTTACTGATATTCACAGGTGTGACTTTGTTATTTGGACTAAGAAGGGCATCATTATTCAACACATAAAATTTAACAAAGCATTTTCTGAGGGGCTACTTCATAAAGTAAATGTTTATTATCAAACAGTATTTTTGCCTCTTCTGCAAAATACCAATAAAAATTATTAGTTGTACAGTTGCTATTGTCTTTTGATTTGTATTAAATAAAAATAGCCGAACCACCATGCCTTTTATGACTACGACAAAAATAAGAGGCTACTTTAAAATTTTGAGTAATTGACAAATTTATATATTCTGGGCTCAGCCAGTGTTCCGCCATCCCAATTACCTCCAAATTATTGTCTGATGAGATAATACATAACATATCTGATTTACCTAGAAAACCTTGAATGAAAAGAAACATGACATTTACAAAATTAGTGTTATAATTAACTATAGGCCTATTATGATTACATTTTTCTTTATAAGGTTTTGATTTACTTGTTACAAGAGTTTCTATTACAGGCATACAACAAATCGGGACATTTTCAGATACATTTAAGCTAACCTTAGGCTTAGGCCCACATTCTACTCTAAAAAATCATCAAGCCCGGACCCATGTGTTCCTAAAAATTTGTATGTACAGTAGTCTGTTTTTTTGCTCAATTACAATACAGAATGACCATTTTATCGGTTACGGAAGAAATTTCGATTGACATTGACATTCTTAAATGTCAAAATAAATGACCAAATAAATTGGCAACAAAAATTACACTGAAAAGATGAAATACTAATTTAACATGGAAATGAAACTTGATTATGAGCCTAAACGAGGTTAAGTTGGTCAGGTATACTTATTATTTCATAGGCTGTTATATTTTTCTCAACATCTACTATATCAAAAATATCTTAATTACTCTAAAAAAAACATGAAATACTCGCCAAAACTGCTCAAAGCAACATTAAAATCATCTTCTGTGAAGTGACAGCTGCAAACACGAGAGTACTGGGAAGGTGTTTTTCCATGGCGTAATTTTACATCCATTCTTGAAAAACAGCCCTTTCTTTTGGAAAACTAAGTCCTAAATATTTGTTTGAAACGGCTGAACAGCCGAAAACACAGCAGTTAATCGGCATAATTACTTCCAAAACAAGACACAAGCACAGAACTGTATTGTAAACACAGGCCTTTGAGATAACCGGAAGTGGATAATACCTCATTCTCGGCGGCCATCTTAGAAGCGCAGAGCTCTATAGTAAGACAACTTGAAGAGATACGCAGCAGCACAAGCAGAAGCAAGTAGGCGCAGCTTAGCCCTCTTCCCCTCTTCTCCTCTTAGGAGTCACAACATCGCGCAAACCGGCCACGAGTTCCTCAGTTTGAGTGCAAATCTGTGTAAGGCCGTCACGGTGGCTCATGCTTAGCGCGTGGGCCTGGCATGCTAGCGGTCCCGAGTTCAAATCTCGGGGTCGGCGGGCGTGTCATTTGTGGTGGACAAAGCCGTGACCTTTGGGGGTTTTTCTCGGGGATCCTCCCGTTTCCCCCTTCATTCATTCCACCAACACTCTCCACTTCAACTTCCTTTCCCCCCTCATTATCATCCCGTTCCCCTTTACTGGTTTTCGGGCCAGCTCCTGCTGCAGACTCTGCTGCGGGCCTCCCCCGTCCTGCCCCGTTGCGTGTGGTCAAGAGTTGCTAGTAGTGTCCCGTACCTTTGGGGCTCTCAGAGGGACCATGGGTTAGTGGCGCACGTCATGGTGTGCCGCGCCTATGGGGCTCTTGTAGGAGGGACCCTGGGTACGGTGCACGTGGAGTGGTACCTGGTCTTAGCTGGATGTAGGGGAGCTCCGTGGGGGCTGGTGGTGGAGTCTGTTGACAGGGGGGCCTTAGGGCATGCACATCATTCGTTTCCTAGGGGGTGTACAATGGGCTCGCCCATGAGGCCTACGTGCGCGAGCCCGTCAGGGCTCAGCCCCTGAGCCGATAAGATAAGATAAATCTGTGTAAGAAAATGTAAATAGATTCCTCCTTTCTTACAGTCAAATTGGTTGGTTGTTTGGTACATGGTTATTTAACGACGGGGATGTAATGCAACTTAAGCCAGTGACCATCGCCGGTGTGCCAGAATTTATTCTCGCAGGAGTTATTTTACATGCCAGTAAATCTACTAACATGAGCCTGTCACATTTATGCAGACATATGCGCCATTGACCTGGACCGGGTTCAAACTCGCAACCTTGGGCACAGGAAGTCAGTGCGATACTAACTGCGCCACCCAGGCCGTCACAGTCAAATTTAATAGAAGTAGAAGACTATTATACATTTAAATTACATTTCAGTGTACTGTGTGTATTCTTACAGTATAAAAGCTACTGGCCGGTTGCGTTCGCCACGTGGCACCGACGAAAATGTACGAAGTAGGGCTTATTCGTACGTAGGTTTGTAGGTAGGATAAGACCGGGCACACGCGTTACGATATACCAGTCAGGTAAACCGGCACAGGTAAACCGGAAAGGTATACCTGTGCAGGCTAGAGCACACACACGCTACGGTAAACCGGAAGATTTTAACTCAGTCAAGAGATGGCGAGCAAACAAGAAAACGACGCGATGGCTTTACGGTTTGTCATCCAAGTCGTCCTCGTCATCCAAGGAGTGTCTTGATCGCCAAGAAAAGCGAACAAATCTAAGTACCACAATTTTGAAGTGTATACGTTGTCTGTTGAAGCTCCGGATTTCATTGACATGTCACGTTTCGAAATGTATGTAAAGACATATATTACTTCTTACATTATTTTTTTAATTACAAATTTCTTTGTGGCATCGGGTTCTAACTCCTTTAATTTAATCACAAGGCTTTCATAGGCTGCATCTCTCTTTTCACGGTCGTGGTACTCTTTACTTTTTCTGACCTATATATTTCAATAAACTCTTCTATCACTTGGTTGCGTTTTCGGTTGGGCATGATGATCACGAAATACAAAGACGGACCGACGCTCTCTACTCAAGGTTCTAGCCACAACCTTAAAAACTGTACAGGCGTGCCGGATTGACTCACACACACGCTCAGGTCTACACGCCTGCGCAGGTAGAAAGAATTGAATTTCGATTCTTCTCCGGTCGCCTGCGCAGGTTGCTACGGCTGTGCAGTTTTGCATGCAGCGGCTGGCACACACGCTCCGGTTTACCTGTACAGGTCACCTGTGCAGGTAAACCTCACCGGTATATCGTAACGTGTGTGCCCGGCCTAAGAGAAGAGGAAAGGAACTTGAGCTACAGGCATGGTCTATGCGCAGCCCGAATATTCGTATGCTTATTACTTAAATGGTCGCACTATACCAGAATGCATATTAAACATTAATCATATTTGTTTATAGAATATCGTCCTCAAATTCTTCCGTCAAACCACTAGGAATCGTATTAATGCAGCTTTGACCACAAGAGCCTAAGATATTGCTGTGTATCGTAAGTCAGCCTTCATAAAATTGAATTTTCTTCCTCAAACTTTAGTGCAGCCGCATGAAATCAGGAGTAGGGGAGACCGGACTTGGTTGTCACACGGGATGGTTGTCTCACTAGTAATAACTGGATACACAGTTGGCAGGAGTGATTGGTTTTAAGTGGGAAAGATGCTTCCTTGACCATTAGCACCGTCTGCAGTTTCCCGTGAAGCAGGTGTTAGGTTTGTGTCCACTGTTGAAAGATTTGTGATTTGCTGTGTTGAAAATAAAAATTTTGCTCTGAAGTTTACTTCTACTTCATCGTAAACGGATAAGTTTACAAATATCTTCTTTTTTCGTTAAACAATACATTTATTTAGGAATATATTGCTATATTCTTTTCGGCTTTTGCTTGGTAGAAAACCTCGCTAGAGCAATGGAATTCCGAAATGGCGTCAAGGGGTTGGTTGTCACATGTGACTTCCATCCCCGTCCGGATTGGTTGTCTCACGTGACAACCAACCCAGCCCAACTTAAATGCGGTTAATACAGTAGGATTTTATGTATTGTTTCAGATGAAGAAAGCAGTAAATAGAGCTAGCGATTCTTGAATGATAAACAATCCTAGAAGAGCTTGACAATACAAGACATCCCGGGATTCTGAAAATTGCATTTACTCAGGCAATGGCTATGCAAAATATACAGTCAGGGTATAAACACAAGATAATAAAGGTTGGGCTCATGAAGCCTGTACTCAAGGACTTCATGGTATATATGTATGCCATAAACTGATTGATGTATTTCCGATTTAATTCAGTGCCTGTTATGTTTGTTTGAACTAAGTCATTCAAAATTAATCCAATTTCTCATTTCATTATGAATATTCTGAGGCAGACCAAATTAGAAGCCTAACATAAGAGACTGAAGCTGATGCAAGATTTCTAAGCTATAATAATGTGTTTATTCATTTTTAAATCAATTTTGAAGAAACAAAAAGTTCCTTGTTAGCCTCAACCCCATGTATCAGTCAAAAGTTTAATCTGTCACATGACACAACACTTTGTTTTTGTCAACGGTTTAATAATATTGATGCTATATTATGGGAATGCTTTCCTTGCTTTCATGAGTATTAAATACCACACCATTGAACTTAAAACATTTTTATTCCAGTTATTTTTTTGCAATGTGACAACCAACCCCAATGACTGTGACAACCAACCCTGAGCTGGGGTTGGTTGTCACATTTTGCTTTTTTTTTTAAAGATGGTATTTAAATACTTTCTGTTTCATTGTTTGTTTTGAACTTTGTTTTACAATATGCCAAAGAGTTGAAAGGACAGATTTGATAATTAGTTAAATAAAAAAACCGATAGGAATAATTAAAAATGCATTTGATTGAAAAATGTGACAACCAAGTCCGGTCTCCCCTAATATACGCTGGAACAGTTGCTCGTTTCATTCGAATTAGAGAGAGGGATGAGTTTGATTTCTTCAACCCCCAGTTTCTGGGGTCCAAGATGTTCTACAACTACATCTCAATTTGCATATATATGCGACAGGAGTGGTGACATGTTGCATTAGTAGTGGTTGCAAGCGTTAGAGTATTCAGGAAACATAACTTTAGCATTCTCAGTGAACGCAGTACGCAGAAGGCTGGATAATCGTTAAGGAGTCATTCGAATATCTTCACTGATGATGGCTGCAGCTCTTCCCAGTATTCCTGTAAACTGTAAAAAGAAGACTGGGGATGGAAGAGGGAATATTTTTCTTTTTTACTACTACATCCCTAAGAATGTTTTCCCTAAGTTTAGCTTATTTATTAAGTGCCAGTATGGTACTTTATGAGATTGTGTGGGGAAGGGAAAATGTTTGTCCGTCTGTCCGTGTGTCTGTACGCGCGATAACTTAAATACGCTTTATCGGATTTTCATGAAACTTGGTACACGCATTTATAACGTCCATGGGAAGAACCCTGTTGATATTGGACAAAATCGGTTTGACCGGTACCGGAGTAAAGCCCAATTTAGTGCCTATTTTATGGTAATATATTAGAAAGCATTTTGTCCAATGCACATTAGTTATCATGACAACATATTGTTTTACAGTATTCATATACGGCTTTGGAAATTGCAATACAGTTACCTATGACAAATAACATTATTCCTTCACATATGCTTATGAAAGTAGATCGTTAAATTGAGCAAGGTAGCTGAGATGGTAACGTCTTGGAGTCACATTTTGGTTGTTCGTGGTTCAATTCCCTTAGCCGGCCAATTTGATATATATTTTTTTATTTATTTTTTATTTTTATGTGAGTGTGCGATTGTCAAGATATCACAAATCAGTATAGTTCTGCTGATGCTGGACGATTTAAAGCTGATTAAAAAACTAGATCTTTGTTCCCCTGAAGCTCTACTTAATGAATGAATCTGGAGCTTACCTCGGAAATCAATTTAAAAAAAAAAAAACTTATTTTCTGCATATCATGATTGCAATTGTAACTGATTAAACAAAAGCATACTGGCACTTTGTTATATCAGTTTACCTGATTTTATTTATTTACTTATTAATAAGTTGCCTAGGCTACACTATACACACCGGGATGCTCGTATTGCTTGAAAAGATAATAGAGACGCGTCATTTGAACATCAGCAATATTGCTTTACAGTAAAATTTTTTGCAGCACTGAACTATGTACACTACTTTCCATTCTTTGTCATAGCTTGTGTTTCTGTGGGTTTGTGGTGAAAAAATGGAACAAGTGAGGTGAAAAATTTACCTGCTAATAGGCCTATAAGAACCTATTCGTCTTTAAGTAATACGTACGAAACATTTTCTGAATTTTGAAATATTTAAATTTCAGCTGTTGTATGCATTTTCTGAACATTTGAATTCCTTAATATTCTGTTCCTGTACTATAGAAGAAATGTATTTGTGGGAGAGATCAAACTGTGTAGAAAGAACATCCATTTTGTAATGTAGGCCTACGTACTTCTGTATTACTTTATTCGTAGTTTACAATATTATAATCTATTTTCTAATGCATAAATACAACTGAAAACTATAAATGGAACAAACTAGCATCTAATTTCCTGTTCTCCAGTTTGTCGTGTCGTAATAGAGGTCTAGCGGTTTGCCGATGGAGATCCACGATTTTCTAATACGTCAAGTCCTATAAATTGTCTATAGGTGTTCTGTTGAAGTATCTTGTCAACTGCACAGTTCAAATTCTTGTGAAAAGGGTTTCGAGATTTTGGACTGTCCTGCAAACAGTCTTGATCTCGCTTCATCGGACTCTTTATCACTTTGGTCCACAGATTCACATCAGACGGTAGAGTGAAGGAGGCATTGCACTAATGGCTTGCTGTTAAGAAAATAAATTTTCTGTGGGCTTCCAAATTCCACAAGCCATTGTAAAGCGATTGGACTATGTTTAAAATTGATGCAATTGTTGCTAAATTAACTATTTTGTTCTATAATAGGCCTATGCAGATTTTATTGAAAGCTGCAAAGTACGAAGTGAAATCATCCTAACTTCAATATGTAAAGGTCGTTGATAAATCATTAGCAGGTGACATGTCCCGATGAATTGAAAACTATGGAGTATAAAGAAGACTTCTGACAATAAACATCTGCATTCTACTTCATCATCATCATCCTCAAGGTTTGGGCGTATTGACCCGTTCCGTCCCCAAAGGTAAAAGAATACTGTCATTGATCAGTCCATCTCTTTTTCGGTCTGCCTACACTTCTCATTCCTGTTGGTCTAAATTTTAGCATTCTGTATGGTATTCTGTCTTTATCCATTCTCTTTAAGTGTTCCATCCATCTCTTCCTATTTTCCTCTATTTTCTGGTTCATATCAAATAACTTCAATTCATTCCTTATGTCCTTATTCCTCTACTAATCCCTTAATGATACTCCTGAAACAGACCTTAAGAATCTCATGCCCGCTGACCTCTTAAAGGCTTGTCCTCTAAAGTTAATACCAACCGTGAGGTAGTGCGCAGGAATAAAAAGAGACATATGCCGGTCATCGACCAAGAGCTAAGCTAAGTTAGTTTAACTTATCTCACATACAGTGCGGGATTTCATATGTAGCTGTGCCGAAAGAACTAGGCCTACATATGAAATCCGGCACAACTATATATGAAATCCCTCACTGTATGTGAGCTAAGCTAAGCTAAGCTAAGTTAGCTTAGCTCTTGGTCTACAACCGGCATTACCACAGTAGGTAATAATGATTCTGTGGAAAAAAAATTCAACGACATTACAGGATGTTCTTAAATTTGTAACACTTCATGTGTACAGACGTGCACCTGAATCTACAACTGAAAATGTTACTTTGTTAAACTTTTTTCTCCTCAAACTCAATGTGAAAAGTTACAGTCAAGATATCCAGAGCTTTATTCTTCTTTTAATATTAATATTTATGAAGAAAACGAACAGAAAGCTATGGAACCTAGCATGAGGCCGAAGAATGCATGAGTGCGACGTTTTTTACCCAAGAGAGAAACCGAAACACTCAGTCAATAGGGAAATCTACCAATCCAAGCTCTGATATGAATTCAGACAGTAAATCTGACTATAATTTCGAGTGTTACAATCCTAATGGTTATAAACTCGGTGGCTGTTATCAAAGAACGGAAGAAATGCGTGGTGGAACTACAATTTTTGTATCTGCAGAATTAAACTTCAAGACGCTTCATGTTAGTCATGTTACTAAGGAAATTAATTTTGAAAGCTCTATTAATACAGTAGATTCCCATGATTTAATTGTTGTATGTGTATATCGATCACCTAATGGTAAAACTGATATAGTTTTAGATAAACTTAAAGAGCTTCTAATAAAACTAACACAGTGACTTACCTCCACAATCGTAATTGGAGGAGATATTAAGACAGAATTTGATGTTGTAAAAACTAGTCCTACCGTCGCTGAGTTACTTAACCCGATTAGACAATTTATATCACTGCAATACCCTACCATCACGTGGAACTACTTGTTTAGACAATATATTTACAAATATGTATAGATAAGCTTATCAAATAGGCGTAATGAGGTTTCCTTTTTCGGATCACTCTGGCTTAAATTTTGAGAAAGCTGTGATGAAGCGGTAAAGTCGCATTGTAGGGTGGCCCACTTTCAAAACCAATTATCTTGTCATAAAGCACCTAATATCACACGTATTTTGTTATAGATTGTTCTCTGGAGAGCTGATGTTGCCTCGACGAATGTTTGTGTCCAACCCACCCGCCCTAAACGTTACACTTTCTTTTATAACACGATCTAGCGAAAAGTATCGTGAATGACGCCATATTTTTATATAGAAACTCGTGATTGGACGTTACAGGTCTGACGTCTCATCAGCAGACCACGTAGAATTCTGGGAAGCAGGTGCACCAATAGAACGAACCTCGCGGGACAAACAACATGGCACATTTACGAAACGGGAGAAATCAGAACGCCTTACTAAATTAATATGACTTTTCCTAACCTAACAGAACCTGTCACTAATTAGTAATTTCGGGAGAATTCAGAATGCCCTACTAAATTAATATGACTGTTCCTAACCTAACAGAACCTGCCACTAATGTAGAATCTTTGATAACTGATAAGTAATGTACAAGAAGCGTAATGTTGGTTAACCTGTCTCCCTGGAAAACAAAACACATCACCCGTCCGTGGAAACCTTCGCATATCGCGAGGTGGGCCACCCTACATTGCGACTTTGCCGATGAAGCTATGCGATCTGATCACACTCCTAGTATATTACCACTCAACAGAAGGATTCTTTCACTAACCAGAATTGAACAGTTTTACAATACTCTCTCAACTGTTTGTTGGGAAAATGTTTTATGTAAGGATTTCTCAAATGCATTAAGTGTTTTTGATTAATTTTTAACATATTATTAGAAATGCTCTATCTGTGTTTTAGTTATAATGTTACTCATTTTAATAAACAAGCAAGGGGTTTTAAAAATAAATCGATGCTTACTGATGGTATAAGTACATAATGAATCGATTATCATTGAACAAGAATTAAATTCACGAAGAAAGATATACAGGAACAAAATTCAAGAAGCTAACTGGACTACAATATTAGGCTAATTGAAAGATCTCCCAATAAGTTCAGAGCAGCTTGGTAAATCATTCAAAATGCTACAAATATAAATGTAGATAACAATAAATCAAGTATATCATTTCTTGTTTTCATTTATTATTATTATTATTATTGTTATATATTTCATGTTTTTGCCCTGGCTGAGTGGTAGAGAAGGCCTTATGGCCTTAACTCCGCCTGGTTAAATAAATAAATAAGTAAATAATCAGTATATAATTTCGCCACAACCTCAAACAACCGAATGTGTCTCCAGTAGATTTAATGAATTAATGTGTGACTATAAAAACATTTTAAGTGGAAAGAATTATCTTGCAGTGTTGTCCTAAATCTTATAGAAAAAATTACAAATTCGGATAGTCAAGATATCTATGATACGTAAAATAGTTTTGGAATCAACTACAAGAGATATTTTAGTACCTTTTACTTATTGTGTAAATTTTTGTTTACATGAAGGTGTATTTCCAAATGAAGTAAAAAGAGCTAAGGTCTGTCCAATATATAAAGAAGGTCTTAAGTCTCAATCAGCAAGTTACAGGCCGATTTCACTAATAGCAGTATTTTCCAACAGTTTTTGAACATTTAATGCTCAATCAACTATAATACCATTACTTGTGTACTGGAATTTTGAAACCCACTATAATAAATGTTAGAAATCCGTAAAGAATATTGGAAAAACTGACCAAGCAAGATGGAAAGGTCAAACCAGCTACCACTAACAGCAACCAGCTAACAAGATTTATTAACAATAGCTAAATAAGCAATAGGGCAGATCAAACAATATAATTCCACAATATACATGTTATTTTCAAGTTCTCTTCATTTCAAAATATATTATCATAAATTAATATTGGTGAAGCCCAACATTATCATTATGTTAACCCTGAGAATAAATTCCTAAAGCAAGACACTTTACCAAATTTAATCATCAGGTATAGTAAGCAGATTATTATATCCCTCACAAGCGCCCAAGCAAAGCACTTTGTACCTGTCACACAATGTCAATTAATATTATGCAGAAGGGTAATTAAATACCGAGCCAGCAAAGAGATATCACATTACAAAAATAAAAACGAAAAAGGTAAAGAAAATATTTTAGCAAAAATATCAAAAGAACAAACAGAAAATAATTAATATGCAGGAAAAGAAAATTTAACTAAACATAACAAAACGCGCGTAACTTACATGAGAACAGAATCAGAAGTTCATGTCGCAGAAAGCGGAACCAGCCCGCAGAAAGTAGTAATAAGTAATAGCGGTGAACCTACATGCCTTGGTAGCTTTTAGACAGAAGACGACTGTATGGTTAGAGATCCAAATTATCACTTGCTGTCTGAAATAGCTTACGCCACCAGGAAAGCTCGGTATAAAAAGCACCAGAGGGCGAAATGCACGAAACAAAACAAAACAAAAATGACTTAAAATAGAACGCGACCAGAACATGACAGGTAGCAATATAATAGGAAACAGCAAAGTACCATTCGGAAATTAACATATGATACATTTGGAAACTCCTTGTTATTCGAATAAAAACAATACGGATTTAGAAAGGGTAAACTCTACTGTGGATGCCATAGAGAAGTAGACAGACCTACTTATCTATTTTGAAGGCAATACTAGTAACCAATTGTTTATTGTGTGAATTAAGCAAGGCATTCGACTGCATAGATAGGTCATGATCTAATACTTTAGAAACTGAACTACTATGGTGTTTGGGTAATTGTCTCAATATGTTCAGATCTTATTTGACCAATAGGAAACGGAAGAGACACAAATTTCCTATGGAGTACCTCAAGGGTTAGTGCTGGACCCATTACTGTTTCTATTAATTGTTAATGATCTTCTAAACAATGCTCATTTTAAGTCTATAATGTATGAGGATGATGTTACATTTTTAAGAAAACATGATGAGATAAACGAATTAAAATCACTATCTAAACCTGTCCTTCAAGAAGTTTCTACATGATATACAGTTAATAGGTTCCTATTAAATCAGAAAAACAGAAAGCTTGTACTTTGGTTTCAAACACAACACTACTCGGGTTGGTTGGTATATGGTTATTTAAGGACGGCGATGTACTGCAACTTTGGCCTGTGACCGTTGCCGGTGTGCAGGAGTTTTGTCCCGCAGGAGTTCTTTTACATGCCAGTAAATCTACTGACATGGACATGTCACATTTATGCACAGATAAGTGCCGTCGACTTGGACAGGGATCGAACCCACAACCTTGGGCACAGAAAACAGTGCATTACTAACTGCGTTACCCAGGCCGACAACATTACTCCGGAAAGTAGAGTAAATTGTATTAACTTGTTAGGTGTTATTGTTGACTGCTAGCTTTCATGGGATTCAGAAATAGACTACATTACTTCTAAATTGTCCAGAGTATTTTTAATGTAAAACCTAGTTGATTGTATTAATTCATTGTATATAAGAGCTACATACTTTTATTTCTCAAAGCCCGTTATCAGGTATGGTATAATATTATGGGGAAACAGTAATGAAATCAACGGTATTTTGGTTTTACAGAAGAAAAGTCTGTTATAGGATTAATGACTCACATCAATGAATTGGCGCTATTGTACAATTGAATGGCTAACTGATGTTATATTAAATAGACAGTATATGACTTGGCATTGTTAATTTTTAACAGAAGTGATAATTTTTTGACAAATTCTGCTGTTCATTGTTATCACACAAGAAATCATTGGAACGTTATGATACCAAAGCACAGATAGCACAGAACTGAAACAATTGATATTTTAATAGGACTTCGTCTGTAAAACAAAATTCCTAGTCATTGCCATACTTTACCCCTGAATAAATTTAAAAAGAGAATTTGTCATTAGTTATCTATCGATCCGTATTACACAAAAATGAAATTTCTTGGTCTCCGACAAAACAGCACTGTGATTTAAATATTTTATAGCTCTTTTGATTGTCATCATTATTATTATTGATATTAAGATATTAATAATTCCGTATAACAACAACAAAGCCGATTGTATAAAACTCAAAAGGTGAATAAAACAGTAGTTATGTATCCTCATTGTCTTTAAGGAACTAGTAAAGCTTCACACGAAGTGAATTATAGGTCACTGTGGAAACACAACAGCGTGTTCAAATATTCTCTAGCACGTACGAACAGAATAATTCTTTTTCACTACCTTCCATCGATTTCCACTGACATCGTGAATTTACGGAACCCAAAGGAATAGAAAACACATCAGTGGTTCTTGAGAAATGTTTAGAGAGAATGAGGTATACATTTCGCAGTAAACAGAAGCCACAGAACTGCGGAGAAGAACTAAATCGCTTAGGAAATTAGCTCCCCATAAACTCAGTGAGTGCTGTTTTATCAATGAATAAAATATGAAGTACCCACCATTCATGTGACATATTCAATGTTTAAACTGCTTGCTATAAGTCAGAGTTTCTCCAGATAAGTTTAATCCCAGTTAAATTTTAAAATTAAGTCTCACTTTCACCGCCGGCGTGGTCTTGTAGTTAGCTTCGCTGACTACAGATCCGTCGGCCCGGGTTCGATCCCCGGTATCTCCTTAGATTTTTCTGAGATAGGGAGGTCTGGTAGGGGTGCGCTCAGCCTCGTGATTCAAATTGAGGAGCTACTTGATACAGAAGTAGCGGCTCCGGTCATGAAAACCACCATTAACGGCCGTGGGTGTCGGCATGCTGACCACATGCCCCCAATCCTGCCATCTGCCTGTGATAGATGAAGCAGCGGTCGGGTGGTAGGCAAAGTCCCTCTAGGGATGTAGCGCCACGGAGTTTAGGAGTTAAGTCTTAGTTTAAAGAAAAATTGGTTTTGTTAATGATAGTTTAAACCATTTATCATGTTCAAACCTGGAAGAAAGTTAAACTTCCTACATTGAGGATTTATACATCCTATCATATTTCCTTTTTTATATAACAGGAAGCATTTAATTTATCCTTGTTTACTGTATATTGGCATTTAGGCTAATACATTTGTATATTATTATTATTATTATTATTATTATAACAGAGGTATTACAAAAAATAATAATTTATTGACATCTTTATGAGATTAAAGAAGGCATACAATGTAAAGTTTGGTTAGACATACAAAGAGAAAGAATTATATCCACGAGAGCAGAATATTATTCTAGACCTTCTTTGAAAAATGGGATGAAGTGATTTTAATACGATCACAATTTACAAATAGACAGCGAACATAATTGTCTTCTATAGCCAAAAAGAAAGAATCAAATGATTTTGAAACTCAAACCGAAGAATCCCAACATAAACAAAATTACTTACTAATAACCAATCTTAATACCAACTAATTATTTGTTGGCCTAATTTTCCTAGATGTTCAAAATTTCATTTATTTTAATATCAACCCCGGTACCTTAAATATTAATGCAGTGTGAAATTGAACAAACAAATTATGTTCCTGCCAGGTCAATCATCCTGCCTCCAAGACACTGATTAAATATTATTAAATTTTATCAAAATCTCCTTTTAGGACATGATTGTGATGAGGATGTAGATACCCTGACACCAAACTTTAGAAGGTAAGAATCAACGTGATATGGAGAAGAAATCATTTCGTAGGGTAGATAACCACGTCAGTAATAAAGTGAATGTTGTTTTCTTGATAGGCCTATCTACAGGCCGACATTATCATATAGGAAAAATCCACATGTTTCGCAATAAGGACCTAAATATCAGCAGACACGGTTTCCTATACAGATAGAATTTCAGTTTTGAACAAATTCGCGATTAAACATAGAAAGCAAAAATGTTTTCCATAAAAATCAAAGAAAAAACTAAAAAGAATGACGCTACACAACTCTTCACATACATATATATATATTAAAATGTATGAACTAACGCACTATAATTTCCATCTCATTTTGCGCAAATAACACATAGCCTAATTTTTAACACACTGAAATTATACTCTTTTCTAGCTTTCATAAAAGCCGGCATACTGAAATTAATCTGCGTCCTTCGGTTTTCCGTGCTGACACCCTACCAATTGAGTACTCCACAGTCAATTGAGTTTGGTGGAATTTTTCTCCTATGATTACCCTTAATATTCGATCTCACTTGAAGATATTTTCCACGAAAATATTTATTGATTTTGTGATGGGGATATTACTGTTACTGTACCACATCATAACAGACGTAAGGCGTTGGATGGGGTATAACTGGACAGTTTTAGACAGTTTACTCCCTTGGTTTCTAAAAAATTAATTCAGTACCATATTATTTCCCAAGTAATTGCTTTTCTCAGAAAAATAAATTTTCTTTCAATTTCAACTGTATATTACTTGCTAAGTGTTCTAATTTTATTTTCGTATCAGCAGAGGAAAAAATATGGCAAACAATTTATTTTTCTGGTTTTTCAAATAAGTGTCTGTTAATACACAAGTAAACGGCAAATGAGTCAACGACCAGTGCCGGGGTAATTACATTAACAAAAGTGGGAATAGATTTGGCGGTATATAGGCTTAAAATTGAGAGATTAAACGTGAACCGTAATATTTAGGCTTATAACAGATTAAGATACGATTTCCTCTTTCCTTCAATTGAAGGGCCTAGTTCCATATGGGCGTAAGGCACAAATCTTTAATTTTGAGTTTTTAACATTTATGTCTTCTCCTCATATCGCTTAGGTACTCAGTGAACTATTTGTACTTGTGCCTTAAACCTATGCTCAGTTATATTAAAAGACCTGTGAGACTGCACATTGATTCTACTTCATAACAGTCCGTAAGGCACATTTCCTATCTGTTATTAAGGTGTGTTTATCACCTGTTCTTATTTTCTGCAGTGCTATCATCCAAGCAAATGTTTATAAATACTGAACCTTTCATTTCTGAAGCATAACTTCATTCAAAATATATTGTTTTGCTTATTATCTATTGTATTAATTACTGTACTGGTATTCATTGGCAAACATGCAATTGTCACTGTATACTATCCTGGTATTCATTGGCAAACATGCAGATGTCACTGCATAATACTATTTTTACTAAGATAAAGTAAAAAACAATATGATACGAAGTAAAAAGATTTTGCTACTGTTAAAGTACTTCAGTTTTTGTTTAGCATGTTTAGGTACAGTCGGTCAAATAAAAAACGTCGGGCGGTATTTGATTAAGTATCACGAACGAGCATATGCGCATGTACAGGAAGACTTAAGGTTAGGTTCACACACGCCTCTTGTCTATCCATGTATTTTCTTGATTATTTAGTCAGTTTTGTTCCAAAACAAACATGTATAGATGGCTGTGGCTATATGCCTCAAATCCGCCATATTCTTGGTTGCAAATTTTTATAATATTAATAATTAATAGATTCGCGAGGAATATGTTTATTCAAGGAGCATTTTTTAAAGATTTTATTTTATAATACCGGTACTTCTAGTGCAAAATCAATTACTTACGCTCGACTTCTGCAACCAGTCTAGCATCGAAAAACGCGGCCTTCCGCAGATCCACGCTTCCTATGAAAACTTCCGGTCGCATTATAGTAAAGTTCGCACCACTGCACTGAGCTGCTCTTTCATAAATATGGAACCTTCTCGCTGCTTCAGAGGCCGAAAAATGCAGGTCAATTACAGCCCTAACTACACTTTCTCTCACTTTAGCATTTGTATGTGGCGATGACACAAAGCAAAATGAATTATGACAATACATTAAGTTGAATATCGTGTGTTGAGCTTTCCGCGTTGTTCATTTTTTCCCTCGTTGTTAATTTTTTCCCTCCTGTCGCATGGCCTCATATGTTCCGAAAATGACCTGTATTTTATGTTTTTTATAGGAAACTTGTGAACTAATGCGTTAAAACTTTAATTTTAACTGCATACGAGTCCCGACGTTTTTTATTTGACCGACTGTACCTCTAGTTGTAAAAAATCCAAATACACTCTAGTTTATAAATTTGCAGAACACTAATTTAGCCTTTCCTTAAAAACTATATGTTATAAAACTAAACTTTAAACCACCTACTTGTGAGTGGTAACACTGTTTAAAAACATCAAGATTTCTCGAAACTATATGCTTGTGCCATACGCCCTTATGGAACTAGGCCCTTCAATTGTATTCGTTAAAACTGCAGTTAAATTTATCATATTCTGCATTGCATTGTGTAAAAAGCTAATTACTGTAATAAACATTTACATTGCCACCACTTGTACTTTACTACTCACTAGGATTTGACTTGCAGTCCATCGCTGTGGCGAGGGGATGCTTTAGCTCCTCTCACGCAGCGGGCCCGGGTTCGAACAAGTTACAGGTCGCGGCCCTGTAAGGCCCGGGCGGCTTGGGTCGGTCAAATCCTAAAAAACGGGAGAGGTAGAATTAAGACAAAGAAAAAAGAAAGAAAAGGCTTTGACTTGCTATACTGATATTAATTTGGTCGTATACCTATATTTGGCGCTTTTTTCACGCTAGTAAACAGGTTTTATGGTAACGAGTAGGATGGGATGCCGGATTTTCGTGCGCTAAGGATTTCTATTCACGAAGACTCAGTCTACTGCCCAAACTCGGAGTAGGGGGTACTGTAGTTTGTCCATCAACCATGGACACAAGTTTTCTCGGGTTAGTTTTCCTTCAATGTGTTTGTTTTATAGCTATTTCTTGCTGTCTTGTGAATTTTCGGCCACAAAATCCTGCTAGTTTCTTTCCGGAATTTCGGGCATGGATGTAAGGGAAAAAATTGATTTGTAGGGGGTACTGTAGTTTGTCCATCAACCATGGACACAAGTTTTCTCGGGTTAGTTTTCCTTCAATGTGTTTGTTTTATAGCTATTTCTTGCTGTCTTGTGAATTTTCGGCCACAAAATCCTGCTAGTTTCTTTCCGGAATTTCGGGCATGGATGTAAGGGAAAAAATTGATTTGTATTGTAGGGCACTAACTCCTTAACATTGCAATTTGCTTTCTGGAACTGAACAATTGATTAAATGTACTTCCATTCATTCAAGGAATTGATTAAGAGGTGAAACCAGTTGTATTTAAAACCTTATCTTGTATTTTTCCATTTCAATCAATTCGTTTTTTATGACGCTTACACACGCCAACCATATTATGGTTCTGAGCGAAGCAGGATGACCAACTGTCCTTCTTGCATTAAGGTAAGTAGTGGCAAGTATATTGTATTTTAGTAACAGTTAAGTTAGGTTGGTTAGGTTATTAACAGTGATATTAGTTTAGTAGGGCATACTGAATCCTCGCGCTTCGAAAATATACCATATTATATCTCCTGCGTGGTTTATCGTGTTGGTCAACCTGTTTACCCAGAATTCTAGCTGCTCTTGTGGTGTGACGAGGCAGAATGACCAACTGTCGTTCTTCTACGTACATTCTTATCCACCTCTACATTAAGGTAAGTAGTGGCAGGTAAATTGTACTTTAAAAGCAGTTAGGTTAGGTTAGGTTGGCTGGATTAGGTTATGAATAGTGATATTGTTTCAATAGGGCATACTGAATTTGGCATTTCAGAAAAGTTGGTCAATCTGTTTAACGAGAGTGCTAGCTCCAGTCGATAAGATGGCCGTCAGTTATGTGTTACTATCATGAATTACGTATATTAAGGTAAGAGAATTACAGAATGTATTCTTATGAACAGTTTTGTAATCCTTGCACCTAAGGACACATTTTAAACCGTGTTTCGTTTAGTAAAAATCAAACTGTAATGCTAAGGAAGTAGGGCTAGGTTTTGAAATTCGCCTCCCATAAGACGGCCAAATCAAATTTAACGGATAGGAGTTCATAGTTCAGGAGTGGTAAAATGTAATCATGATAAATTGCATAAAATTTGATATTGTGTGAGATTGTGCTGGACGCGTGACTATCTCCCCATCATTTGCGATACACACGAAAGGCCTGGTCCCAAATGGAAAATATCTGATATGCTTCTTGGTTTATCTGAAAGAACTGCTGAATTAAACAAGTTAGATATACCTAATTCAGTTGTAATTAACTTGGAAGTACAAGCCTAACTATAACCCTGTCCCGCAAGTGAGTGCAGATGGAAGTAGGTTTTAAGGTTGTAAATGATTTTTAGGGAATATTGAATAACTTTGAACAGGCTATTGGGTTATTTGTTTCAAAATTCTTGTATATAGCTTTAACTTATATATTTATTAAGGATTGTTGTACAATACTTTAGTGAGCCAAGGGTAATTTGAGCGTGTTGGAAAATCACAGTTTAAGTTAAGTGTTCATGTTATTTCTTCAAAACATTAATCTTGCTCGAAGATAAAAAATGATACCTATTTCAGGCACTTTAAAGTACTTTAAAAAGTGTATTTCTATTCCAAATCGCATGTCAATCCAAAACTGAAAACCATTCATTATTTCGTATTAATTGATAATTATTTAAATTTAACTACGATCTGCGTCCAGTTACTAGCAAAAAATTGCAAAGAATGTTATCTATCACAAATAAGAATGATATTCCAAATATATATTCACACAAATTAGAAATATCTTTTTGCATGTTGCTCTCTTATAGTGTACGTTGCTTTAAACTAACTATATAATACTGGTATAAGTGAACTTCTCTCCACCTTAGCATTGTGACTTCCTGGCCAGATGTTCCCGGAGTATTCGGGGTTCGTGAGGCTCTGGATGCCTGTGAAACTGAGGTGGGATGGCCCAGGTAAAATAAGCGGTGGTTGGAACGCCTGGAAGATGACGTTGCATGAAGGAGCCTCTCGAATAATTAGGTATATATATGTAACGCGTCCATTAAATTTTTGTATTTCGCAGTTTTGTGACATATTATAAAGTGTTATTGATTTAGGGACATCTTTCTCAGGATCTACTGGAAGGATTTTGACTAAATTTGGCACACCTGTTTCTAGAAACAGCTTGCAGATTTAAGTGGAACTGAATTTCAGTGTAAAAAATATAAACAATATTATGATTGAAAGATCACGGAAAATGCTGTTAAAAATTGTCAAATTCAAGAATCACAGACAATAATTGAAACAATGTGTCAGAAAGTTACTGCACTTAAATGTGTCCCTATTAGTGTAGATATTTTTTTCTGTGGAGAGAATTGAAAAATGTTATTTGGATGTAGGACAAATGCGTACCGAAAGATAGAAATGCGAACAAAAATTCAAACACAATTAATAAATCATTAAATCATTAATTTTTTTAAGTTACCAAAAGAAGGAAAAATCTTCCTAATATGTGTTTCAAATTTCAGTATGATATGCTCCAAAATGTAGGAGATAGGGAATTGTAAATATGTCCGTGTAAATTTCCCACTGTCTCCCCTTAAAATAACTTGGGTGATGATTTTTTTTTTACTCTAACGGATTATTGAAACATTTAACTTAAAAATAAATTGCGGGTTGAATTTATTCTATGATAACAGTTTTGAAATTCTTGATGACATAAAATAAATTTCTGTTTCGATTTATTCTATCATAACAGCCTCTTAAACATTTGATAACAGTGAATTAATTCTGGGTTGGATTTATTCTATCCTAACAGCTTTTGAAACATTTGATGATATTGATTTAGAAACAAATTCCGGGTTGGGTTTATTCTAATAGCATTTTAAAGATTTGATGAAAGTTTAAACTAAATTTCACATTGGATGTATTCTATTTGAACTGTTTTTGAAACATTTGAAACATTTGGTGGTAGTTAAAGTAAATTTGGTGTTGTATTTATTTTATGTTAACAGCCTTCCTTCACAGATTTTATCCTTTTGCTGTGCAAAATTAGTGTTCACCATGAGTAATAGAACGTTTGTCCCTATTGAATACCTTTTGAAAGCAGATTTGGTTGCGAACAGTCAGTCGTGGGAGTGAAAATTGATCCAGAGGACCCAGTTTCTCATTTGCTTAGGTTATTGAAAGGTAATATAGTCTATATTAGTCTATATATAATATGTAGATCCTGCGAATTTAAAGAATGTTAAACCTCAGACTGAAATACCTTCGCTTATCGCAAAAACCGAAGACGTTTTCGACCTGTGCCATGAATTTGGAGAGGAATAGGGGTTTTCCCCCAAAGCAATTGAAACAGTTCCAAGCTAAGTTGGACCATATTCTGAATAGGATAACTGATTTGTTACAGTTAGAGGTCTCCTCAGATTACGATGAATCTCTATTGTCATTCCATGAAGAGATTAGGCAGGAAAAATTAAAGAAATTAAACCGCAAACGGGAGATAGTTTTATTAGTGGTTTTTATACAAGTCAGTCCGTGTTCCCTACTGCTCTTGGTGCGGGTTGCCCCAATCCATATGCTGGTAGTGGTCATTTAGGTAGTCATAATTCTGAACCATCACCACCACCAGTTGTGGGTGCTTCTGAATTTAATCGAATTCAAGATCTAAGTAAATTACCACACTCTCTCTGCCAGTTACCAGATGAATTAGATCAATTTATTGACCATTATTTGGACTCTGCTGCTAAGATTTTGTTATTCCTCATAGACCTTATAAATCAGGTGAAAATATTTGCCCTCAGTCAGACTGATGTTTTGGCCGCATGCTTTCCCCGATTCACATGGAGTCTAAAAGAATTAGCAGGAAGGGCTGTGAGGGACAATATGAACTTGTCCCAGTTTCATGACATCTTATTAAAAGTATATTTTCCATCTCGGGCTAAATCTGGCTTCATGAATAAATTCTATTATTGGGTTGAAGGGGGAAAGATAACTATTTCAGAAGATGTGAGTTGAGCAGTCATTATCCGCCTCCTTAAGTCCGAAGCTCAGGTGGTTAACAATATATTGGATGGCATGTCACCACGGATAAGGAGAATTGTCGGTTTTGAAAAAACGAGCGAGTAATTTTTTTCAATTAGATTCCTTCTTTGCGGAATTGAATTCGATCTCGTTTTCTGACTCTTTAAGAAAAACCCTCGTACTAATTTTTCTTACCACTAGAGAACCAGTTAGGTCGTCAGCTAATGCCATGGAACACAGGTCCTGTATTTACTGCCATATAACTGGACATGTTTTGAGAGATCGT
Organism: Ectobius pallidus; assembly: GCA_964059195.1. Classification (NCBI taxonomy): domain Eukaryota; kingdom Metazoa; phylum Arthropoda; class Insecta; order Blattodea; family Ectobiidae; genus Ectobius; species Ectobius pallidus. The sequence goes on along the minus strand of CAXKWD010000012.1, from coordinate 26,889,610 downwards.
CCCCAAAAACCACCTCGTGGAGGACAACCGAATGGGCCTTCTCCGAGGCGTCGATTATCTCTTGCTTAAAATGTTTCCTGTCTTTCTCCTGGTAAGACGGAGGACAGACCCCGTGTGCAGTGATTTTTGGGAAATCATTACCCTATGTTCGCACAGAGTGTGGTGATCTAGATGTGGTGGCTGTAGTGTTGTTGGTTCTGCTGTTAACAAGAAAAAACGATCTATCTGTCCAGAATAAATAATAATGTAACTAGAATTATGTATTTTTCTTGCTGTGGATAAGAGTACGCCAGTTTGCATAATGAAGGGAGCAATAGGCTTCATCGTTTTACACCTCTAGTGCTTTCACATTCGCCAGAGGTTTCAAGGCCACAACTTCTCACGTCTAATATGCCCCACTGAACAGCAGTAACAGTATTCCCCTGTGCGCAGAGGAGCTGCGCTGTCGCACACACTCATACGACACTAAGGGGGAACTCCCTACTGGCTTATCATGTGACTGGCATTGGAGGGGTATGATGTCATATGAGCGCGGTAAGTGGGGGTATCATAGGCATGCTACGTTTGGCCTTGAAACCTCTGGGGAATGTGAAAGGACTATAATTCTGATAATTTCGATATTCATAAAAGAAAATAGCTAACTAGAGATATGTGAACATTTAAACTTCAGTATTTCTTCTAGAATTATGAAAACTAATTCATATAAATTATTTCGAATTATAATTCATATCTCAAACTTTACACGTCAGAAAGTTATTTGTGTTATAAGGTTATATCTGAATTATCCGTGTTCTGTTATTATAGTTGCTCTTTTAGGTGCATTTTTGACAAGGATGTATTTTCGTAACACAGAATGAATAATCTTCTATTTAAACAAACACTCACACACACACGCACACACATATATATAACATTTTAATTTTTTGCCGTTTTTGCGCTCTGCGTATGCTCGCGCAGCCAACCGAGTTTTCGTGCTGAGTATTGTTTTCATCGGATTCGTTTTTGTTCTCCAGCTGTGCTTGTGAATAATTAAAAATGTTTAAAAATGTTAGCATCCCGGATGGATTATGTGGGTGCTCTCCAATAAAATGAATACTTAATATCCACATCTTGGAAGTCGTCTAAATGCTGTTTCCATTTATTTATCCAAATTTAGTTCCTGTTTTTCTTTAATATGTTGTCAACCATTATTCTTGAAGGTCGCATATCAGAATAGTTTTGAAAGTCGACTGAGTAGGTTAATTTAGAGTCACCCAGTAGGCTATTTGTAAATGTAAATTTTTTAAGGTTTTAATTATTCTTCGGTGTGTTTTCTTCTGTTTATACATTGATATTGATAATTGTAAGATCTAGGCCATACCTGAGCAACTGAGGGGAAACGTTTTATTCCCCATCCATTGCTGTGACGTATGAAACCTGCTCTTCATGTTCAGTGTCACGTCGAAACTGCTTTATTCTGACGTCAAGGGCGACAGTAGTGGGAGACATTACCCCACCGCACAGTGGCATAATGTGCCACAGTTGCGCACCGTGGTCTAGGCGGTAAGTGTGGTGAATACAGTAAATTAGGAAAGATTTGTGAGCTTTGATAAGTAAATTTCTGAAAGTTACTAATATGGTATAATATCTCTAATTTATGTTCTTTGTTAACTGTATGCTACGGGCTCTCGGTTGTTGATTTAAGCAAAGGCTATGGACATATATTTAAAAAGTGGAGCGAGAGATGTTATGTTTATACCTGACTTCAGAAACACGGGTAGCTGTTAAAGATGTCTTTTCCTCAACCTGCACGTAATGAGATTATGTTCGCAATTAACCGATTTTTTGGGGTACAAAAATATTACAAATCATCATTTTCAGCATAGCTCTCTAGATACAGGCCTTGGAGGTCTTATTGTTCTTGAAGAACATTTCCCAGTGGCCTATTTCATAAAAGATCATTAATTACGACGGTAGCTTACCCCGGTAAATAAACAATTCCTACCATGTTATTTGTGTTGGGGTTGTAATTTATTATTCTTGGGTTTTAAATTGTAATTAGGCAACAAATTATTTCAATTACGAAAATAACTTAATCACAACTACAAAATAATATTATATCTAACAATATATAATTATAATTATATATATAGGCCTAATCAAGTTGGAATATACCAAAAAACAAGCTAATTGCAGTTAGCGCAGATAAATTCACTGGAACTTAATTTAGAAAGGTGTAAATAATGGTACTGAAATTATAGTCATTGCAATTTAATATACGTGTACAAATAATGATTGGCAGATTTAATTATGTTTCTTTCTTTTCAGGTAACTAGGCCTATGCCTAAAATAGAAGGAAGGACAGTGTCTACATACACAGAGGTCCAAGACGTATTCCGGAATCAGCGAGTTAAACTGGGACTTTTATAATATTCATACATTATTATTAAAGAAACGTGATATTCAAACAACCATTCGTATTTTATTAAGAAACTTCCCAACATAAATCCAAAAATATGGTAACTCTGCAACAAATAATTTAGAAACTAAACTCTGGCGATGCATCCATGAAGGGACTAGGCTTAACACCCGACCGCTGCGTCATCTACCATGGGCAGATGGCAGGATTGGGGGCATGAGGTCAGCAACCTGACACCCACGTCCGTGAGGCCTAATGGTGGTTTCCATGAAAGGAGTCGCTACTCCTCTATCACGTAGCTACTCAATTTTAATCACGAGGCTGAGTTCATTCCGTTCCAAACCTCTCCCTCCCTCAGAAAAGTCCGAGGAGTTACGGAGGATTGAACCCGGGCCGTCGAATCTATAGTCAGTGACGCTAACCACATGACGACGCCAGCGATCAAACAATATGTTAAAACGCAGAATTATTATTAAAAGAGTTAAATGCGATCAGATAAGGCAATACACAGTGCTTATGCTAAAGTCCATTCACTTGAATCATCAAAAGACTTTGCTGCCTAACTTTAAGGGCAAGACATTCGCGTAATCATAATACGCTAGCAAATTATCTTTATATAAATTGGAAAGTTGCTCTACCTTCGCTGAAAAATAACTTCTCATATCGAAGTCCTGAGTATTTCTTACTTAACATTTCAATTAAGGATTGGATATCGGAAGCAGATTATTGATATCGATATGAATATCAGTTACAATATCGATAACAGTATAATATCTGTAAGAAAATACTGATATTTGCTATTATCAAAAGTTTGACTAAGACTATTCCATTCATACGCCTCGAATTTGATATTGACCAATAACGTTTAACGATTCCTCGGATGTGGACCAATCACCATAATTTATCTTATAATATGCCGTGATTTATACGTCACATTCTGCCAGTGAACGGAATGAAAACACATTATTTTATAAAACATAACTAGTTTAGAAATTTAAACAATGAAAATGTGTATTGACAAAGAACACAATTTCGATTCGGTGTAAGCCAGTTCATGTGCTTTTATTGCGCTCTGACGCTGACGCACGGCCATCATATGGTATCGCACTATTAGTAGCATTTGTATCTTGAATTGACTCAACGAATCGATGCATGGACTGTTTATTTATTTAGTATGCCGTGATTTCACAGGGGGAAGAATATCGACAACAAAGTGAAAAATTATTATTATTTACAAAATCCGTTACATTTCCATCATAGAATAGTCTTAATAAGTCCTACTCGAGATTACGACTTTCATTAGCTCTTCCGGAAATTGCATTATGAGAGTAAATTTTCTTTCACCGCTGTTGCAAAGGACTGGCTTTTTCCTTATCTCTTTCTTCGTGACGAGACACTTTCTGTTGATATTATATCAAGTGCGTCGTGAACGAGATGATATCAGATTATCCCTACTTCAGAGGGGAAGAAGTTTCATATTATCTCTTCCAACTTTACTGACAAGCTCTACACTCTACCTGTCATCTTAGCACTTTCAAAACTAAAGCTAAACCTCAACTGTCATTTCTCCTTCTTTCGTATTTTCATGACATGAAAGTTCTACCTTTTACAAAACTTGCGTTAATAACGACCTGAAGGTCCTATGGTAATGGTAGATTCTGAATGTAACGATCTTAGTTATTTTTATGAGAGAAACCTAATCTCCAATTAAAATTAGAATTAGAATTATCCTGTATTATTCCCAATTAAGTCATGCTAAATATCAGTTATTGATAACCAATATAGTTAATTTAAGAAGACATACGCAATGCAGCTCTGTTAAGTTGGGTTACATGAGATTCGTGTTTACTGTATATAATTATAGATAATAGATTATTAAGCTATAACTGTAAGAATTATACAAATAATATTATTTCATTGTATAGTAACCAGGATTGCAATGTTTGTACTGCGAACATACATTGGAACAAAATGTGAATTTAGCGGGAGAAAACTCATTTTGGCCGCCCTTGTAAAAATAAGTAAACTTAGTTGGATAATACTCCAAACGTATCCCATTATCATAAATTGATCTTTAAATTGCAGTAATCTGATGTATGACAGCATCACACATCCTCAAAGTTGAATGAAAACCTGCTGACTGCGCTGAGCGTCAGTCTGTTTATTTCACGATAAATTTCATCAGTGGATGGTAGCAAGTGTGAACAAATTGGTGATTCTATTCCTACTGGATCATTAGTTTATTCTAACGTATGTGGAACTTCTTGATTTAATAATTATACTGATTTATAAATCTGTGTGACCATAATATTAATTTGTATTCTTTTCGGAAAATAAATTTTAATGATAAAAAATTTTAAATTTACTTACATACGAGCGCATCCGAATACATCGATAAAATTGAGTGAGTGTGTGAAACGATGACAAGAAAAATTCGCCCATGTAGAGATAAAATGTGAATACTGCCTCTACAATGAAAGCATAATCAGATAAATTATCTCCACTTTGTATTCTATATATAAATTAAAACCAGTGACGACATTGAACATTCATTGTCTTCATATACATTGCAGTAGATGTAGAGTAGGCGTGCTTTGTTTATAGTGTGGCATAGCAGTCCGTACACATGACGTTATGCTAGGAAAACGCTAAACCCGTGTCTTTTATACCTGTGAAAACTTTGGAACCCTAGTCATAGTCTGAGGCCAAAATGAGCTTTTTGACCTGAACCCAAAATTTCTGTTATTGCAGTACATTTTGATGGATTATGGAAAAAGGGCGCTGAAACACAAATGACGGCCATACCGTTAATAACCTTTCGATCTTTGTTATGACGTCATCAATATAGCTGCTCTGATTTGGGGTGACGCACAACTTTTTCTGGAATGTTGAACGGTTTCGAGACTAAATAAGGCCATGAGTAAGGTATAAAGTGAAAGCCTTTGACACCGTTATTAAGTGTCAGAACGGAATTTTCTAAAATTACCAGGTGAACAAGGAAGAAAGTGTAAGTCAGTCAGTCAGTCCGTCTATCCGGCCGTAAGTCTGTGTGCCTGTAAGCGCAGTAACTCCAATACTCTTTGTCATTTTTCCACGAAACTTAGTATACATACTAATAGAGTCCATAGAAATAATCCTATTGGTTTTGAACCAAATCAGTTGACTGGTACCGGAGTAACGACTGATTAAGTATCACATATTTCTTAAGTGCATATTTGTGTACTTTCAGATGTTTTGGCAAAAAATAAAGGAACTTTTTATAAATTCGTTTTGTTAATACTCAACTTCACTTTTCCTTCACATATACTCATCAAATTTCCTCAAGAATCTGTAGCCTAAACCTCAATAGCTTCTTAAATATGGCATATTAACTCCATCTGGCACTTTCTATTCTCAGTTTTCCTGATTCTTTTTAAGGATCTCAGTTAAAAGTCCTCATAGTGTCGCAGTGGTTACTTATTTATTTAAAAAAAAATATTTTTGAGATTCATTTTAATCAGTTTAGTCTACCTTGTACAATCACTATTACAGTGAAAGGTTAAAAATAAACTGTTATAGTTATTTGTATTTGTATTTATTTTCTTACACTGCAAATGGGTCAACAACCCGGTGGCAGTGGTGCAATAAATACCAGCCATACAGTACATATATACAAAAATGACACTACACATTAAATATCACATTAAATACCGGTACATATACATTACACATTAAATAAATACCAGCCATACATATATACATAAATGACACACTATACATACACTTACACATTAAATATCGCAACATCTATCCACGTAGGCCTACCTGATATTTAAAAAAAAATATATATATTTTTTTCCATTTAAAACTATAACATAAAAAATTGCATAATGTGAATATTTTAGGACAAAAAATTATACATTATCATATACCCTATTCAATATATTTTTAAAAATTTTGGCGTTAGCAGGAAACGTTTCGAAGATTTCTGCAGGTAAATCATTCCAATCCTGAATCCCTCTATTTAAAAAAGAAAATTTGGCAAAATTTGTTCTCTGAGATCTACCCCTTATTTTGTATTTTTTATCCTTCCTACTTTTGTAATCTGGTTCTTTAATTTTGCTATGAAGCTCTTCCCATGCCAGTTGTTTCGTGTATACACAATACATACATTTTAATCTATTTATTTTCCTTCTGGATTCTAAAGATTTCCACCCTAGTGTTTTTAACATAGCCATAACGCTGTCAGTTTGTTGGTGCTTATTCATAACAAATCTTGCAGCTTTTCTCTGCACCATTTCTAACTGTGTTATTAGACCTGCCTGATAGGGATCCCATACACTTACAGCATATTCCAAATTTGGTCTCACTAATGATATGTAAGCTAATTCTTTGGTTTTTAAGTTGCTACCCCTTAATGCTCGAAATACGAAGTGCAATGTTTTATAGCCTATGCCTTGCTAATTAAATTTCCTATATGTGTATTCCAGTTCAATTCCTTATTGAGAGTTATTCCTAAATAATTGCACGATTCTACTCTCGTTATAATTTCATTTTCCATTTCATAATTATAGCAAAATTTTACCCTTTTGTTGGTAAAAGATATTGCTTTACTTTTGCGTGCGTTTATTGTCATCCTATTTTCAGAAACCCATTTTTCTGTGCGAACTAAGTCTTCTTGCAGTAACTTCGCATCTAATTCATTACAAATTTCCCTGTATATGATGCAGTCATCCGCAAACAATCTGATATGAGATTGGATCGATTTTGGTAAGTCATTTATAAATAATATAAAAAGTAGTGGACCGAGTACGCTTCCTTGGGGTATTCCAGACGTAACTGGAGTCTCACGGGACAAAATGTCATTAACACGCACTCTTTGGGTTCTGTTATATATGAATTCCTTAATCCAACCTACTACGCGCTTATCAATTCCCAATTCGGCAAGTTTGAGCATTAAAATGTCGTGAGGTACTGTATCAAAGGCCTTTTGGAAGTCAATTATAATACCATCAACCTGTCCTCCTTTGTCTAAAATATCAGCAATTTCCTGATATAGACCTAACATCTGTGACTCGCAAGAATAGCCCTTCCTAAAACCATGTTGTCTTGCAAAAAGCAAGTTATATTTATTACAAAAATCCCTAATATATGCTTCAATGAGTCGCTCCATTTGCTTACACACTATAGACGTTAAGCTTATCGGTCTATAGTTTCCAGGATCAGTTCTATTCCCTGCTTTATAGATAGGAATTATTATGGCTTTTTTCCAGTCCGGTGGAATATCTCTGTTATTAAGTGAAACATTGAATAACACCCTGAGATAAGGGACAATTTTTTCTTGTCCTAATTTAATAATGTCGCCTGATATCTCATCTGGTCCCATAGATTTTCCCTTACGCATATTACGTAAATTTGCGAGAATTAAAGAGTATTTTATTTTCAACGGCTCGTGACATCTTTCGGCTAAATTTGTTAGAAGAGTGTCATCCGCTTTTTTTTGTTGACTGAATACTTTAGCATAACTTTGGCTCAACTGTTCTGCTTTTTCTGAATTGTCTGTTATTATGATACCTTCCTCACCTTTCAACATCTGTATGTCGCCTTTATTTTTTCTTAGCCTTCTTATGTATTTATAGAATCTGTTTGAATTTCTAGACTGTCGAAGATTTGATAAATATACGTTGTGAGCATCCCGTTTCTCTTTAATCAGTTGTTTTTGAATTTCTTTGTATTTATTTTGGAAAGATTCTCCTAATTTCCTTTTATTATATGCTGTTCTAACTTTTCTCTTCAGTTCTAGGATTCGGTCATTATAGTATTCCGGATCTTGGTTTTGCTTTAGTTTAGCTTTTGGAACGAATGTGTTAAGCCCTTCATGTACTATAGCCTTAAAATTTTGCCACATTTTGTCTATACTAGAACCCTCTCCAGCCCACTGCGGAAATTTATTTTCTAGATACTTTTGAAAACCGCTTTTATTTGCATATTTATATTTCCAAAGGAATTTGTTATTATTATTACAGTTATTTTTATCATTGTTTCTTTTAAGCTCCCATTGTATTCGTAAAGTCACACACAGATGATCACTAATACCTGGAAAAATTTCTGTATTGAATAAAAAAATCGTATGGCCGTATCAGACAGATATCTAACACATTGTTGCCCCTTGTAGGTTTTTCTATTACCTGTGTTAGCCCACAGTCATTAATTAACGTACTTGCTAATATTTGTGAAGGACTGCCTTCTATCTTGGTTCCTGACCAGTCAATACGTGGATAATTGAAGTCTCCCATTATTACCATGTCTGTGTTTAAGAATGTGCCAGAACAAGCATGATATAGTTTTTGTAATATTATATTTTCATCACCAGGTGGCCTGTAACCACCGATAACTCTTAGTAACCGTCTGTCGCTATCACTTACTATATTTACGCATAAAAGCTCGCAATCTGAGTCTGTCCATTCTATAAAGCTTGTAAGTTCATCCCTAACGCAAATAAAGACACCCCCTCCCCTAGAACCCCTGTCTCTTCTGTATACGGCATAACCTTTCGGAATGAATTCATTATTATTTATTACTAGCATGTGCCCGCGGCTTCGCCCGCGATAATTATTTCAAAAATTAAAAATTAAGAGCATAATAGTTAAATCATTATAATTATTAACACCTAAATCACGTTGACTAAATACCACGATTAGATAGCGTCGCCTGGTAAAAGCGACCTCAGATTCGAGTTGCTTGGCCCAGAAAACCCTTGTATAGTTTCGTTCAAATCAAACAATGTTTGACCATACAGTATTTAGGCCTATATTGATTATCCCTCTTCTGTGTTGGTTGAAAATTTAATATGTCTACGGGCCTTAACATTCTAAACAAATGAATCGACCAGCGTGGGCTTACAACATTCAAGCGATCGCGATGCTTTTATTTCCACGGTATGACAAAAATAGCCAAAGACAACTGCAATTCATTTGACATTGAAATGTATTACTGAAATCTGATGCTTCGACAGCGCGAATCACGTTTTCTGCCAGTTTTTCACTCATAACTCGCGAACGAAAGCTAAAATTTTAAATTCGGCTTCGAGGTACATTTGCCCACCTTTCAGTCCATCTATCTTTAAAATTTCAGATTTCTGCGTTCAGTAGATTTCGATGGGCATCGTGGACAGACAGACAAAAAGCATGTGCCCGCATGTGCCCGCGGCTTCCCCTGCGATAATTATTACAAAAATTAAAAACTAAAAATTAAGAGCATAGTTAAATCATTATAATTATTAACACCTAAATCACGTGGAGTGCATTCCACGATTAGGTAGCGTCCCCTGGAAAAACCGACCTCAGATTTGAGTTCCTTGGTCCAGAATACCCCTGTACAGTCAGTTTCGTCCAAATCGAACAATGTTTGACCATATTTAGGCCCATATTGATTATCCCTCTTCCGTGTAGGTTGAAAATTTCATGTCTTCGGGCCTTGATATTCTAAATAAATGAATCGTCCAGGATGGACTTACAAAATCAAGCGATCGCCCGCGATAATTATTTCAAGAATTAAAAATTAAGAGCATAATAGTTAAATCATTATATTTATTAACACCTAAATCACGTGGACTACATGTCACGATTAGATAGCGTCGCCTCGTAAAAGCGATCTCAGATTCGAGTTCCTTGGCCCAGAAAATCCCTGTATAGTGAGTTTCGTCCAAATCGAACGATGTTTAACCATATTTAGGTATATGTTGATACCCCTCTTCCGTGTAGGTTGAAAATTTCATATGTCTACGGGCCTTGACATTCTAAACAAATGAATCGACCAGCGTGGGCTTACAACATTCTAGCGATCGCGATGCTTTTATTACCACGGTATGACAAAAATAGCCAAAGCCAACTGCAATTGATTTGACATTGAAATGTATTACTGAAATCTGATGCTTCGACAGCGCTAAAATCACGTTTTCTGCCAGTTTTCCACTCACAACTCGCGAACGAAAGCTAAAATTAAAAATCCGGCTTCGATGCACATTCGCCCACCTTTCAGCCCATCTATGTTTAAAATTTCAGATCTCTGCGTTCAGTAGATTTCGCTGGGCATCGTGGACAGACAGACAAACACGTCCTTTTATTATTTTAAGATAGCATGTGCCCGCGGCTTCGCCCGCGATAATTATTTCAAAAATTAAAAATTAAGAGCATAATAGTTAAATCATTATATTAACACCTAAATCATGTGGACTACATATCACGATTAGATAGCGTCACCTGGTAAAAGCGACCTCAGATTCGAGTTCCTTGGCCCAGAAAACCCCTGTATAGTGAGTTTCGTCCAAATCGAACAACGTTTGACCATATTTGGGCTTATATTGATTATCCCTATAATAATAATAATAATAATAATAGTAATAATAATAATCCTCTTCGGTGTAGGTTGAAAATTTCATATTATGTTTGCGTGCCTTGACATTAAAAACAAATGAATCGACCAGCGTGAGCTACAACATTCAAGAGATCACGATGCTTTTATGTCGAAGGTTTGACAAAAATAGCCAAAGCCTAGTGTAATTGATTTGTATTACTGAAAACTCATGCTTCGAAAACGGAATAAATACACGTTTTCTGCCCGTTTTTCACTCATAACTCATGAACTAAAGCGAAAATTAAAATTCCGGCTTCGAGGTGCACATTCCGACCCTTTAGTCCGCCTATGTATAAAATTTCAGATCTCTGCGTTCAGTAGATTTCGCTGGGCATCGCGGACAGACAGACAGACAGACACTTCCTTTTATTAATATAGATTATTTAGTTCTTTCATTGTGAAAGTTATTTTGTGTAATATTGTATATATTCATACCCATATTGAAGGATTGTCGGGGTTAGTTTCCCATTCTACTGGATTCGTTAATTTTTTATTTACTTACGAAAAACAGCGAAATTTCATGTTTTATTACTCTCCAGAAGTTTTAGAATCCATATATAGGCACATTTTGTTTCTAAGAATATTTTAAATATGGGTAAAATCGGTAAGAAGTTCACAAAAAACTAACCTAAAATGGCGCTCAGAAAGGAATCACAATAATAAAGATTCAGCTGCTAGAGACAGCGCAGTGCATGCTGGGAAGAATCCGTTGGGTCACGTGGTGCTGGAATCAACTGCCAACATGATAAAGGTCAGACAAATCTCCGAAGATATTATATGCCACATTTTCGAAACCGACAAACAGTGTATCGTACATTATTCGAAAATGCAAGGGCGCTTCGCTTCGGCTGCCGCCTCCGCTCGCGCACTTAACTAATGTGGTTAGTGTTTTGCATTATTTAGCTTTATGTAGAGGTTGCAGGACCGTATGGAACAGACCAATGGCATGCAAGGTCGTTGGCAGCCAATGGGAGTGTTGGTCTGCAAGCCAGAGCCCGCATACCAACGCCGAACATCGCGTATGGAAATCCAGTAGAGTGGGAAACTAAACCCGGATTGTCAACTAACCATGAAACATTCCTTAAAATTATAGCAATATGTGTTACTACATTGAACACTTATATATGAACAATTTTCTGCACTCGATAAAGACAACGGCAGACTATGAGCTAAACGGTATTATACCTATATCAATTACGTTTAAGGGTTCATCATCTTCACTGTCTGTATTTAAGGTTCTGGTACATGAATACAAATACCCTTTATTTTCAAAGCATTTGACAATTGCTGTGCAAGACATGTTGCAGTCTCACATTTACGTCGCGTAAGGCACATTGTGACTGCAGAACCGCTACAAATAATCATCTGTAACTGACCTTTGGCGATACATATGTTCCTTGTGAACCGTGAATTAAGGTTCATAAGCCTGATGTGCAGAGATTTGCATATTGTTCCGCGCGCGCAAGTTTCTCTATTAGTAAAGATGTCGCGCAGAGTTATATTCCAGCGAGACTAGCGCCACTGATCTTGTCTGGCTTAGGGGGTGTTTCCCGTAAGCTTGGAGCATTCTGTTCCTGCCTTCTGCTGAGAGATGAGATCCTGATCGTCCGCCGTGATTATGAAGGACCGACGGGTCGTCTTGTTGCGAGATACCAGCATTTTGTGTAGCCTTACTAAGTAATTTTGTTCAGTGGGCAGTTGCCGAAGAGATTTGGTTTTCAGGCGAGCTATATTGTTCTTATTAATGTTTTTTGTTTTGTAAATTTAAATTCAGTGCTCATCTGCTTTCGGATATCAAAATTCTGTTCTGGCTTCGTGCTTTGTTTTAATATTTTTTCGGGGGATTTGGAATTCTGGTTTTGGCTTTTGAAATTCTGTCCGCGGTTTGGGGTTTATCAATATATTTCCTTAGGTGGGTTTAAAATGCAGTCAAATGCAGTCCAGGGTTGGTTTAATTTTTGCTGGTGCTTGCAACTATTCTGCTCGCGGATAATCTTGGGAATTTCCGTTTTATTTTCGCAATGTAATGATCTGCACATTAGGCCTACGATTTTTGGGCCCTAGTTAATAATATAAAGTTGAAACTTACAGTTTGTTCTGGTAATATATTTTAAAGAAAGTTATATATATATATATATATATATATATATATATATATATATATATATATATACAGTGCGCCCGAGAACAGTCTCCGCAGTTGCTATTTGCTGGAGAGAGGGCTAGCTGCAGCAGTTACGTTGGCAACACGAGCTTTTATAAAAACAAACCGCCAGATGTGTATGCAGGCAGGCAGAGGTCATTGTCACTTTATCAATGGATGCATTGTCTAATTACTAATCAGTACATATTGCAGTGTGCAAGCATTTAGATTGAATATTGTGACAGCACTTCCAGCACCTGCAATGATCGGCTGTGGTGAGTGCCAACTTAACTGCTGCAGCTAGCTGCCTCTCCAACAAGTAGCCGCTGCGGAGACTATTCTCGGGCGCACTGTATATATATATATAGCACATATTCTATTTATACAATAAATTGTTGGGAAACTGAAATTGCATTTATCGTGCAGTCCCTTCTCACCTTCGTCATGAGTGATACCAGGCCTATAAAGGCATTTTTCTATTTTTAATGTCTTATAATATTAACAAGCTAAGTCGTGAAACACAAAATTTTGAAATTTTGGAGAATCCTAAAGATCGATGGACCTGGGGTGGCGCACTTGTGGTAATGATTCTGCTAGGAGTGTCTTGGATGATTTCTCCCTAGCCCAACCATACTGTGTTAGTTCCACATTAGGGAGATGTTTTCTATAAGCTTCCTTCTACAGTCTGATTAAAACAACCTGCGACTTGAGGCAGTCTTCGAAGCGAAGATTTGGGAGAGTTGCGTTGTACTGTGTTGTATTATTGGTATTAGAGGTTCTGTCAGCTGTTTAGCAACCATCCAAATTGCTAACCTCTCGCATAGCTACAGCGTTATCATGGAAATATACTTCTCCATTGACAAACACAAGTCGCAGGTTGTTTAAATCTAGAACTGTAACTAGCTATTGTGAAGTGTGCACATTTAACAATTTCTCCAAATGCTTCCGGAATTGGAGGAAGAGTCTTTAGTTTGGGCATAGATGACTCACTTTTCCCCCAGATATTTTCTTCTTCCACATTTTTAAAAGCGGACTTTGTTATGCAAGTACTGTCATTTGAACAATATCATAAACCTACGATTTGTGTAGCTTCAAAAACAACATAGTCATGCTGAGGAACTTTCTTCTGTAATCTCAGTATAAGCAGATTCAAGATGTTGAACTAATCTCTGATGCTGCTGAATCTACATCCAGACGTGTTTCATATTTTGTTTTGTGTACTTATAAATCCTTCCTTTCTTTCTTGATGAGTTGCCCAACTATTTTATACAATATTTAACTTCGTTTGCCTCTCGTCATTTGCCACTATTCGACTTTACGGAACATTAGTACATTGGTACAGGAAGTAACCACGACTTCATCTTATAACTCACATTGTCTTTTGAACATTAATATTGAGAACGGCTCAATAATAATTCACCACCAGATATTTTCATTTTCAATGTATTACCATTTTCTTCTTAATTGTTTTATAGCTGAAATAATTTCATGGCAGGGGAAATGCGAATTAGCTGTCGAGATGGAATTCCTTGAGCAGAGTAGTAGTGGTGTTTTCTGTGTGACGTAGTCGTTGGGATGCGATGGGATGGGATGACGTCACGCGCTGGGATGCGATGGGATGGGATGACGTCACGCGCTGGGATAAGATGGGATGGGATGACGTCATGGAGGAGCAGCTGACCACTGACCACTGACCACTGACCGCTGTCCTTTGGCCACCTGGGTGCTTGCATCCTTAATGATCATAGCTCTTTTGACAATCTGGGTGCATGCTCCACATGTGTAGAACAACGGCCTAAGTGTTTAACTAATGGTTCGCTATTGGTAATATTGGTAATTATTTGTGATATTGGTAATTATTTGTGGGCTTGCGCCCTTATTGATCATAGCTCTTTTGGCCATATGGGTGCGAGCGCCCTTTGCGCCACCTGTGTAGAACAACGGCCTAAGTGATCGGCTCGTTATTGGTAATATTGGGAGTATTGGTAATTATTTGTGAGTTTGTAATATTTGCGTGTTTCGCTGTCTTAGCATGGTTCCAGACGGGATGCAGCCACGCGTCTGAAAATAACCCGGCTTACCGCGCGTGGGGTCATGCACTGCACACATGTAGTCCCGCGTGGCAGAGCCGCATCTCTGCGTCCGAGAATAACACAGCTTAGCGCGCGTGGGGTCTTGCATACACGTGCACGCTGTACTGTAGCGTATGTCAATGTTGTAGCACATGTCTAATTATTTGTGATATAATATTATAGCGTATCTTAGCTAGAGTCCAGATGTTGTCTGGCAGCCACGCGTCTCATCTTTGCATACGAAAATAACACAGCTTACCGCAGCATGTGATCCTGCTTGTATACCAACACCGTACCTATGCATGGTTCCTGCATGCGCGCCAACTCATACAAATACACCATCCTCAACCGATTTTAACTCATTCCGCTACCATCTGTCATCATGGAAGCTACTACATGGTTCACGTGTGAACAGTGTTCCGCTAAATATAGACACAAATATCATTTGAATCGGCACGTGAGACAAAGACATGGTCAAGACCATTATACCTGTGACGTGTGTGCGGCATTATTTACACGGCGAGATGTATTAAATAAACATATACAGGAGATACATTCCGGTACACAAATACAGTGTGACAAGTGCGGTAAAGGTTTCGCAGCTCGACGTTATCTAAATCAACATTTGAGAACAACACACCATCCGATGAATCCTAATGACATGTACAGACAACGTGAAGCCAAGACACCGAGACCTACGTCAATAGTCATCGAACCCGGGACACCTGCGGCCGGGCCCTCAACAGCCATTGAACCAAAGATAGCGGTAGCGAGACCACAGACCAAGCCATCGGTACTAAGCCAGCCTGATGCGGTATATGAACCAAGTCCACGGACAGCCAGGCAATCAGTGTTGAGAACAGTTGTAGGCGGACAAAACTATGAATACTTGGTTCGTATTATTTTACATGTGACAGAGTAGGTGACGACACAGTCGAATACAAGTCGGCTCATTATTTTTTCTTTGTTCCAGCCGAACGCTTTCACAACTGAAGAGGTTTCAGTCAACAACCGTACCAATATGGGTGGAGCCACGCCCTCACCGCATGATGTGAACACTCAGCCCCCCGTTCCAGCCGGCACCCATGGAGCTACACATGCCCAAGGAGTCAGGCACGGCCAAGGAGTTTCAACCCAGCCCATACAGGTGGAATCCGCGACGCATTCAGCTAATGTAAGTAGTTTTACATATGTTTACAGCCTAGCGTAACGATAGTTGTAATGAACAGCGCACTACAACGAATTTTCGTTTTTTTCTGTTGTAGAATGATTTCAAGAAGGTTGAGAGCGCTTTCAAATCAAGAATAGCCACATACGCAGCCACCGATATTCCACAATCGGACCTGGAGAGTGGTATGTCAGCCTACAAACCCAAGATGGAAGCACTGGTGAGGGACTCAGTCCAGGAATTTAACTCTGTAAAATTTAATATTTTTGTAGAGTGCAATTTTCAAGACCCGCATGGCAAATCCGCTCTATGCAATTTGAAATCAAAAAATGAAGTTGCTCTCACCACAACCGATGTGTCAGATATTTTAGATAGACAAATAGAGAAAATTCAACAGGAATTTCAAGACATAGCCTTGAGAGGGTCTGGGTACGTATTCAAATCCATCCATAAAATTGAGGTCCGCATCAATCATTACAAACCCTTTACAGGTAGAAAATTCATGCTTCTACCGCAGCGTTTTAGACATTCAAAATCTCTAGTCAACATAAACAATCATGACGAGTATTGTTTTAAATATTGTATATTGGCAAAATTCATAGAGGACGACAATGACTTATGGATTTCTTATGTGGACAGACCGGACTTGGACGAGAAATACGACTTTTCATGTGTAAAATTAACAGTAACATTCCAAGACATTGGTAAATTTTCTAAATTAAATAAACTTTCGATCAATGTGTTTGGTTTAGATGACAATGCGGAAGTATACCCAATCAAAATTGCTGAAAAAGAGTTGGACGACCATAGAGACTTGCTCTATGTCTGCGACGAAGTAGATTCGCATTACGTCCTAATTACCGATTTCGATGCATTTATAAAACATTTCTTAACATCCGACAAGCGTCAAGTCAGAGTATGCAAAAGATGTTTCACACACTTTCAAGCCTACGGTACTCAGTCAGCCGACCAGAGACATGAGGCTCATTTAGCAGTATGCAATTCCTTCTCCGCTGTAAAATGTGAATTTCCTAAACGTTTAGAAGTGTCCTTTACTAAACATGAACATTCGCAAAAGATTAGGTTTGTGATCTATGCAGATTTTGAGTGCTTACTGGAGCCTATTGCCGGTTGTGAAAACGAACCTGCAAAATCCTGGACTCAAAAGTATCAAAAACATACACCTTTTAGTTACGCTTATTTTATTAAGGACTTGGAAGGCGAACATTCAAATCTACGGATGTACAGAGGCCCCGATGCAGGACCCCATTTTATGAGTTCTCTCGTAAAAGACATCAAGGCTATTGATACCATTTTAAATTCAGAAATAAAACCCATGATCCCTCTCACGGCGGAACAAATTAATCAGTATATGACCAGTACCATCTGCCATATCTGTAATCAAGGTAACTTTACCGAAGAAAATTACAAAGTCCGTGACCACTGCCACGTGAGCGGTCGGTTCAGAGGTGCAGCACACAGAAACTGTAACCTAAATTATAGGAACCATTCTTTTGTCCCTGTTGTGCTACACAACCTATCTAACTATGACTCACACTTCATTGTGACAGAGTTAGGTTTTGACAAGAACCGTATCAACGTCATATGTATTACCCAGGAGAAATACGTGACATTTTCAAAATTTATTCCCTCCTCTTATTTGAAAAGGGGAGGTATGGAGTTGCGGTTTATAGATTCTTTTCGATTCATGTCCACGAGCTTGGAAAAATTAGCAAACAATCTACCCAAAGATAAATTCATAGACACGCGGAAAGCTTTCGGTGACAATACCGATTTGGTAAGTCGCAAGGGGATTTTCCCCTACGACCACGTCACCTCGCTCGAAATTCTAAACGAGACAAAATTACCGCCCAAAGAGGCGTTTTACAACAAGCTCAGCAATGCGAGTGTCTCAGATCGAGACTACTCTCACGCTGTCAATGTCTGGCAATCATTTTCGGTCAAGTCTTTAGGGGAATATTCAGACCTATATTTAAAAACAGATGTATTGATTTTGACCGACGTTTTCGAGAATTTTAGACAAATGTGTCACGATACCTATGGGCTAGATTGCCTTTATTACAGTACTGCTCCTGGGTTCGCTTATGCGGCCATGTTAAAGTTTACACAGGTAAAGTTGCTTATTTTAAACGATATGGACATGGTGCAGATGTTTGAGCTTGGAATTCGTGGAGGATTATGCCAATGTGTTACAAGGCATGCTGTGGCAAACAACGAGTCGGCATTGTACTACGTTGACGCCAATAACCTCTATGGTTATGCCATGTCACAAGCGTTGCCTATAGGTAATTTCCGTTGGCTCGAGAAAGACGAGATAGAGTCCCTAGACATTGTCTCCATACCGGCCAACTCCAATTTAGGATACGTCCTGGAAGTGGATTTGCAATATCCAGAACATCTACATGATGCTCATTCAGATCTACCATTTTGTCCAGAAATGAAATGTCCTCCTGGAAGTAAATTCAAGAAACTTTTGACCACGCTTGAAACTAAACAAAATTACATTGTGCACTATTCCGTGCTTAAACAAGCGCTGCAACACGGACTGAAATTGACAAAGATCCATAGAGTCATTAGTTTTGAGCAAAGCTGTTGGTTGAAACCTTATATCGAGTTCAATGTTTCTAAACGGAGGGCTGCCAGTAACGAATTCGAAAAGGATTTCTATAAGCTATTAAATAATAGTGTATTTGGGAAGACAATGGAAAACGTGCGAAAGAGGATAGATTTTAGGCTGGTGTCTGATGAAAAGTCAATGTATAAACTGGTAGCTAAAAGCAGCTTTCAGGATAGAACCATCTATAACGAAAACCTTGTAGGTGTTCACCTTGCCAAGACTAAACTCGTTTTGGATAAAGCCATCTATGTTGGCATGTCCATTTTGGAAATTTCGAAAACAAGGATGTACGACTTTCACTATGACACCATGAGTAGGTATTTCGAAAACAAAATTAGCCTATGCTACATGGACACTGATAGCTTCATATACAAGATCGAATCCGACAATCTAGACCGTGATTTGCTAATTTGAGAGATGAACTGGATACTAGCGTATACCCCCCTAATCATCCCTTGTATTCAGTGGAAAACAAAGGAGTGGTCGGTAAATTCAAGGACGAAGGTGCTGGTCATACTATAACTGAGTTTGTAGGCCTTAGAGCAAAATTGTACGCCATAAGGTTTAACGATATGGACATAAAGAAATTGAAAGGAATTAATAAATTTGTTGTAGAGAGAGAGCTCTCATTTGAAGATTATGTCGGTTGTCTTCAGAGCGGACAATCGTCATTCTCGGTCAACAGGTCTATACGATCCTATAAACATAAGGTATTTTCGATTGCCATGAACAAAGTAACCTTAAGCGCTTCAGATGATAAGCGGCACATTTTACCTAATGGCGTGGATACTCTTGCTCACGGGCATTACAAAATCAGGGATGCTGATGATGAGGAACCCCCTGCTAAAAGATGTAAAGTGTAAAAATGTATATATTGTCAGAGTCTTGTATTATGTTATGTGTATGTAAATAAAATGTATTAAGCTATGTCTCCTGATTATTATGCTTTGTGTCCTGTGTATGTAAATAAAAATGTATTATGCTATGTATCCTGTGTATGTTGTGTATAATGCTATGTGTGTCTTGTGTATGTAAATAAAATTGAATTATGCTGTGTGTTGTGAGTGCTTTGTCAAAGGCAAAGGAATGTAAATAAAAAACACATGACTATACTTGAGTCTTTAATGAAGTAAAAAATACAAGTGTTCCTTCCTCATCCTGTATCACGCATCTGCAATGTTATGTTTATGAATCCATGAATTCTTGGACGCAGGAAAGCCCATCCATTTCACCAAAATCATATCTCCTTTACGACGTAACACCTTTTCAATTAAATAAGTGTCTGGAAACTTTGTTTTCTGGAGTTCTTCAGCATAAAAAGCACCTTCTATGTTGCTGCCTTCCAAATCCTGTAGCAGATAAGTAGGTGGAGATTTGGCTTGGATTCCATGCACCTTGAAAATCTCCGTAGTCCACGACGGTAAGTATCCTTTTTTAATCACTTTCCTATGTTTTGAAACTCTTACAAAGTCACCTTTAGCAAACTTTGGCTTCGCATATGACTCCTTGTACCGATACACAGTTTTCAGCAGGCTATCGTCCTTGACTTGGTTAGACTTCATCTTAATGGTGGTGTGAAACCTATCGTTGTATTTCCTAATGAGTTCTTGCAGCATGTCGATCCACATATAACTCCCCCTGGCAGAAAAGTCACGGTACATGGTTGTTTTAAGAGTTCTTATGAAACGTTCAGCAATGCAAGCCTTAACGTTGGAGTATGTAGAATAATGGTTGATGCCGTATTTCAGCATTAAGGCTTTAAAATTAGCGTTATAATACTCCTTCTCCATGTCGGTCTGAAGGTTTTTTGGTGGTGTTTTAACAGATTGAAGTATATCATTCATGGCTGCGGTAAAAGTTTTTCCAGTTTTGTTCATCAAAGCCCTTGCGTACGCAAACTTGGAATACGCATTTATACAGACTAAAATGTACTTAAAGCCTCTATTTTCCTTATGATACGGGATCATTTCAATCAGATCGCTCTGCCACAAATAATTTAAACCTTTCATTGTCACGTGACGCCTTGGATAATTTATTCGTGCAGGTTTATGAAGCTCGTAAGCAATTTCGCGTTTGCTCATTGTATCACACCACTTTCTCTTAACTCTGTTATAATCTCCAATATTTCGTTGTTATGCGAGTGATTCCCCGCCTCAGATGATGCTACCAACAAACGCAGTCTATGAACCAGTTCATTCGGGTCGTCCCAGTATTTATAGTCTATTTTGTGATTCGTATGCAAGTCCTTCCACAGCCCTTTTCCCCTGACTGGTTTTTTAGTCTTGAGATCTCCGTCTTCCTCGACCTCCTCATCCTCAGGAAATAACCGCCTAATAACGTTTTTAAATTTCTGGCTGTTTGAGACTCGTATCTCTACGTTATCGTCATAGCCGACTTTATGAGCGCTAGACCTCTCCAATATTTCCTTATACGTCTCCAAGTCGTTACCGCTGTACAACTCAGGGTCAGGTATGCTTTTGGTAAGCAACTCCATTAATCCGCGGCGGGAATGGTATTTCTTATTGCCGACATATATGGTATCGTTTCTTATCGACAGGGAGTGCCCCGATCGAGAAAGTTTGTCTGTCTGGATGCCATTTTATACCGTATATGGTGTCCACGTTTCTAGGCCTCAATTGAACTAGTTTCTGAATATAACCCCCAGACACACGACCATATACGCTTTCCAACATAGACTTGTAGTGTTTTACAGGGGTCTGCTGCATATAGGATTCAGGCTCGTATTCCTTTTCATCTTGATTTGATTTGTCTTTACTCAGAGTGACGAGCTGTTCCAAAGGTTGCGTTATAGGTTGTACAATGTCTGAAAACTCATGTTTCGACTGAAGATCGGCTTTTCTTAATGATAAATATTTTGTTCGTATAGAATTGGTATGTTTTTCAATTTCCTCCTTAATTCTCCTCTGGTCATCACTCATTGACGGATTCATTTCGAGTGTTGTCTATTTTTGTGATTTCACGCGTTTTATAGGCGTATTCGATCGTAATGGGGATCTCACGCGAGAAAGTGCCCGTCTTAAACAATAACACATCGCCTCTCGAAACATGGATAGGCTGATTAATTTCAACAGCTGCTCCATTTAACGTTGTACTCAGATCGTCTGAATCGACCATGTCAACAACCGTGATACTTCCATCATAAATTAATTTTAGACGAGTGCCACTGTAGAGTTGAAAAAAACTGGATTGCCACATGTTCTGCATAGCCCCAACTGTTCTTTGCATGAGGTATTTTAAAGCAGTAACATCGTCTCTGAGCTGCGACTGATGTTGGATGAGCAGGTTTATCACATCTTTAAATTTATTCAGCACTTGGGCCGTGGTTTTAAACAATTCAAAGTTTCCAGAATCAATATTACCATCACTTTTGTGAAAATCTTTCTGCGCCAGAACCTTGTCCACGTACTCCTTCGTCGCGGCATTGTGGTTCTCTGTGGGATGGCCAACGTAGCGTATTCGTTTACCTTTGACCGAGTAATTGCCTACTGCGTCTCGAGGCAGTGCTATTTTATCGATGTATCGCGCAATTAAAGGCGATCCAAATCTGTCAACGCCCATAGCCCCTCTGCATGCGCGTATGAGTCCTCTATCATCCATTGTGAGTATCCACTATAGTTTGCACGTCTTTATATAACAACGTACTCGTCCATTCCCCTCCGATACCTCCCTCGGTCTACAGAGTCCTCTTTGCAGATCGTTAGGAATCCATACTTTTCCGAAGACCAACATTCGCGGCACATTTGCAGGAATTTATCGAACGTCATGTCGGCATTTACGTAGTCATGGTAAAGAAGCCTTACATTTAACGCGTCCTGCTTAAATAAATCAACAAGTTACAATTGTCTCTTATCAGATGCTTAGGTATCCTCGCATACGACTGGGCTAGATAAAACATGTCTAGCGAGTTATGTCTTCCCATGCTAAAATAATTCCTTATGGGGCTTTGAGGTTCAGTCATAATGTCATCGAATATCACCACAGAATTTTCTCGTACTTGGTGAGGCTCTGGCATACCATCCCCACAGTTATCAAACTTGTAATAACCGATTTCTGGAACTCTGGCTAAAATTTCTTCAAGCATTTTATATTTAGGCTGAAACAGCGATCTTGAAAAAATGTAGACATTTGAAAACTTTACGCCGTTGGGGTGTAGAAGAATATTTATTAACACGTTTGTTTTTCCCGAGTTGCTAGGTCCGCAGATAATACATCGTATGCTGTCGGGTAGTAAAATGCTATGTTTGCGTTCATGGATCGAAGCCGTCTGCTCTATGGGACGAACCTCTAAGGATACGTTTTGCTTCTCAAACTTCATGGTGTGAATAACAGGGCAAAGTGTAATAGCAACCGCTTTTATACCTATAAAAGGCAAGCCCGTGCAGACGTTGAGGTCAGTATGGCTCCACGAATAGAACGAGGTAAACGTCGCCGTGGAGAAGGAGTGATCAATACGCTCATTAATAAACTGCCTGTGGAACTGCACATACCAAAGTACAGATTTTGTGGACCGGGCACCAAACTAGAGACACGATTAAAAAGAGGCGATAAAGGAATCAATCCTTTGGACGAAGCTTGTAAGTTACACGATATAAGCTACGCACAGAGCTCGGATATAAACGATCGACATAAGGCAGACTTGAAATTGGCACAACAGGCCTCTAACCGTGTTAAGGCTTCCGACGCAAGCCTCGGGGAGCGTGCAGCAGCTTACGCTGTTTCAAAAATTATGAAGGGGAAGGTTAAAATGGGAGCTGGACTGGATAAAATTCAGAAACTGAAGGCTGCATACAGAAAAGTGGTGGCAAAGAAGAAAAGCAAGAAAAAGAAGAGAGTTTTGAAGTCACCTAAAAAAATTGGTGGCATATTGCCGATATTACCCATTTTGGCTGGATTGTCTGCGCTCGGGGCTTTAGGTGGGGCAGGAGCACAGATTGCTAAAGCTGTTAATTCAGCAAAAAAAGACAAGAAGCAGCTTGGAGAACACGTACGCCATAACCGCATGCTGGAAAGCATTGCCTTGGGAAAGAAGGAGGGGATCGACGAGCTCATACGTCAGCACAGAGATGGCAAGGGACTATTTTTAAAACCTTATCCATCTGGCAGAGGAATCCGTCTTAAAAAAAAAACCCTAACTAACTACGACTTGGAGCGATATGCGAAAAAGCTATGTATTCCACATTTCAGAGGAGTGTACATGAGAAACGAGCTACCTACCAAGACTCATAAACAGGAACGAATCATTGTCAATCTCGATGATGCCTCAGGGCCTGGGATGCATTGGGTAGCGTTGAAAAAGTGTGGTAGCCGATCATTTTATTTCGACAGCTATGGAGACTTGCCTCCTCCTGCAGAAATTGTAAATTATACTGGCCCGCATTCTAAACTATATTACAACTTTACACGTTATCAAAAATACAACACCGAGATTTGCGGTCACCTCTGTCTAGCATTTTTACTATAAAAGCCTTCACCTCCGACATACAAGTGTTAAAACGATGCGCACATCCACTCTAAGCGGATCCACGTCCGAACTAACCAACACGTATTATCCCCCTATCGAGCTGGAAGATGGGGCAGACTACGAGATTGCGATGCCGAGACTCGACGCTTACAACTCTATTCCAAACGTTACAGAGAGTAACAATTCGTTGGTGGTTACCTCAGGCAATCATAAACACACCATCACCATCCCTAAAGGGACGTACGAGGTTAGCGATATTTCAGAATATGTGGCGCTCATGATAAAAAAATTAACAAATTCCACTCTTGATCCTGATGCGGTTTTTAGAGTATGTGTGAACCCCAATACTCTGCTCACAACAATATATTGCTCTCTCAACGTTTCTTTTAATGTTCCAAACTCCGTGGGCCCTTTACTCGGATTTGCAAGAACGGATGAAATACCGAAAATGAAAGCTGTCGTTTCCGCAAAGCAGCCAGACATAAATAACATCAATACTATAAGACTTCAATGCAACATCGCGTCGGGATCATTCTTAAACGGACGTCCGACACACACCATATACGAATTTTTTCCTACTGTGCCGCCAGGATATAAAATCTCCGAGGCGCCTGCAAACCTGATATTTCTACCGTTAATCAACATACAAAAAATAACGGGCATTACCATATCTCTCGTGGATCAGGACGGTAGACTTATCGATTTTAGAGGAGAGCGAGTGTCTGTGAGACTAGCCATTAGGAAGAATGGGGATTAACTTTAATAAATCATCACCAGCCGAACCAGCATATAAGACGGTGCGTCGTGCTCGGCCCGGTAATCATCAGCGTACCGTCGGCAAGTTAACATCTGCTAACAAGAAGTATCTGGAATCTCTAGGCATTTTAGTACTACAACATGTACGTTCTAAGCGTAAGGGATAAGGCACTATTTGAAGACGCCATAGAAAATTCGCAGTATCATGGATTCAAACCTTACAACACTTCGGCTCTCGGCGAAAGCGATGAAATACAAATTCCCATTCAAGCCGAAAACTTGTATGCATTACTCAGTCAGAGTTTCGTTTCGATAAGTGGTACTGTGACAACCGACAAAGATGCCGAGTACACTGGGAAAGTTGTAAATAACGGCTTTACGCATTTATTCGATGAAATAAAACTCAATATTCATGGAGAAACTGTGGATCGTACTAGAAATCCTGGTATTACGAGCTTGTTGAAAGGTATCTGCTCCTATACGGGATTAGATTGCGATAAACTGGAGAACGCAGGATGGGTACATCCCAGTAGTGAGAGCGTTGGAGAAATTGTAAAAGCTGGAAAGTTCAATGTTTGCATACCGCTGAACCATTTTCTCGGTGTGGCTGAAGATTTTAAGAAAATTCTGTTAAACTGCAAACTCGAACTCGTCATGATGAAAGCTAAAAACACTATACATGTCACCATGGGAGCCGTTAGTAGAATTAAACTCGCAGATATAGAATGGTTTGTTCCTATGCTTAAAGTATCAGACATTGAACGCTTGAAACTGTTAAACACGTTGGAAAGCGATCGACCGCTACCCATATATTTCAGAAGCTGGCAGTTGTACGAACATCCGTCTTTACCACAAGCAAGCAACGTTTCATGAAATGTGACAACTTCTCCTCAGCTGCAAAAGGCTAGAATGGTTATCGTGGCATTTCAGACTGATAGAAGCAAAGCCGAAGCAAAGGGTTCAAGATTTGATTTAGGTGATGTACAGGATGTATCCGTATATTTGAATGATAAAAAGTATCCCTACCACTCTTTCCGTGTAGACAGCACCAATGGTGCGTATGGATTACTGTATGAGATGTATGCCAGATTTCAAGAATCGTACTATGAGCGTTCCCCATCACCACTGCTTAAAAGGAGCGATTTTATAAAACATGCTCCATTCTTTGTGGTGGACTGCACCAAGCAGAACGAGGATCTGAAGTCTGGAGCCTGCACTACGAGAGTTGAAATTTCTGCTACAAACAACATCCCAGCAAACACAAAGGCCTACTGTTTAATCCTGCACGATCGCTGCGTAGAGTATACTGCTCTGACCAACATCATCACCAATGTCGTGTGAGAAATTCACCATATTGGATGTCCAGGGCTATCAGTCAACTTGCAAGGAATTCGTAGCTAAAGAGGTGGCTGTATTATCGCATGATGGCAGAATGGGACATTTCGTCCTGCGACCGCCTAAAGACGTATACCCAGATGTAAAATGTCAGTGGTTTGTGGAATCGTGTCTGCATGGGATACCATGGCAGAGTGGATACTTACCTTACGATGAGTTGAAACCTGTTCTTGATAGTGTATTACAGTGTGAAGACAGACTTTATTCTAAAGGACTAGAAAAGGCGAGATTTTTTGAAAAACTACTGCAGAGGTCTGTTATAAACATGGAAGATCTTGGTGTGCCGAAGCTGGGCAAATTAAGAGACTGTGAAACAAAATGTCTTTTTCATAATGACTCTAATATGAACTGTGCCCTACACAATGTAATGGTGCTTAGACTGTGGATGCAAGCACGGTATAATTTTAAAGAGTTTTGTAATCATGAGTTGAAATAAATTCATTCATAACATTGTCTGTTTGTTATTTACACATTCCTTCCAAAGGCGAACGGCTTCCTGTAAGAAATAGATAGAACATGCTTGTGGTCTATGACATGTGTTGGAATTATGGGAGTAAGGGTTTTTGGTTAAGGTTATGACCCGAACTTTTTCATTCATAAAATGGAAGAGCTCGGTTTGAAATGATTTTTACACAAGTTTTCCTTAATATGTCACCTTTATTCTATATATTACAAATTTAAGCAATTTACGAAGTTTTTCTTCGTTGTGTGGTCTGGGCGGTTGCATCCATCGCCCTGGTTGAAGTGTAAATCGTGGAAAAATGCTGCCTTAGTCTGAAACACATAAAAACAATACATTATAAGCACAGTGTTACGAAATTATAATTCAATGGGTAGGGGTGGTGATAATAATACTTACAGCTTGCTGCAGCTTCTCGAAAAGGTGGCACTCCGGCTTACACTTGATGCTCCACATTGAGTAGTGTCCCTCCTCGGGCCTCCTGCACCGGTGGAAATGGTTGACACCATCGCAGACTTGTTTATGGAAGATGTTGTCGTGGTAGCATAAGTCCCCAGCAATATTTTGAAGCGTGTTGCCGCAGGGTAGGATCGGTGACGAGTCAACATGTTCTTGGTTTTACCCATATATGTCGGTACATCGGATGGGAAACTCCACCTTCCTCACGTCGTGCCCATAGGAATTGTATATTGTCAGTTCTACTGACTCTGATGGCGGCTCTTCTACCGCAGGTTCCGTGTCTAGGATATCTGGAAACGATGAGTCCGGGATCTCCTCCCACAGTTGACGTACTAGTTCTTGAGAAGACATACTGATGATGAGCTTCGCATGTATCATGCTTTATATATGATTTGAAGAGACCACACGCTTGGCTCGTGCCATATACACTTTCACATTGCATTGGTCCAGCTGTTACATATGCCTCCCACGTACACTATCATGTTGCATTGGTCCATCTGTTACACATCACCATGTCTATGTAGTCAATTCATACACTTCACACTGAGACAAATCCGAAAACGTAATAGTGGTAACCACGTGAATTCGGCTCCCTAGCATAGTACATCAATGAAAGTTTCTCCTCGTTAATCTGTTGAAGCTGATCTTCACTCAACTTCCCAAACCTTCGTGGTAGGAAAACGCTGCACCCAATCTTTAAATCTATGACGACTCTTCTCCCACGCCTTGTATACACGGAACGAGCTTCCTTTATCGGATACACAAGTCCAATTTGCAGCTCGCTCAACGAATTGTTCCATCTCACTTCTGGGATGTATACAGTTCTATATCGATTAAGAGTAGATAATATAGACGGCTCTGTTGGCTCGGGTGATGGCGACTCTTCTACCGCAGGTTCCATGTCTGGGATATCTGCAAACGATGAGTCCGGGATCTCCTCCCACAGTTGACGTACTAGTTCTTGAGAAGAAATACTGTTGTTGAATTCCGCACGTATCATTCCTTATATATGATTTGAAGAGACCACACGCGTGGCTTGCGCCATATACACTTTCACATTGCTTTGGTCCAGCTGTTACATATACCTCCCACGTACACTCGCACATTGCATTGGTCCAACTGTTACACATCACCATGTCTATGTAGTCAATTCACACAAATTTCACATTATGGTAATAGTAGCCGCCTGGGTTAATTTCTCTGCCGTAATATACGATAGAGAGGTTAACTTCGTTCAGCTGCTGTATTTGGTCTTCGGTAAGTTTACCAAATCTAGTTGGCAAGAATACCGAGCAGCCGTTAAGAAGGTCCAAAGCAACGCGGCGCCCGTACTTGGTATAGGTGGACCGTGCCTGCTTTATATAGTATGGTGTCCCGATTTCCAACTCTTGTAGCATTTTCGTGTCCGACGTATTAATGTCCATATTTGAATATCTCTCCAGCGTTGCTACTATTGGGATCTTGGCCTTATACATAGGAGTTTGGTCCGCAGCCTGGTTAGGAGTTTGTCCCGCAGCCTGGTTCGGAGATTGACCCGCAGCCTGGTTCGGTATCTCGGTCACCTGCATTGAGTTTATCAGCTCCTGTAGGGCAGCATCCAGTTCAACTGCTTGCTTTGGCGTCTGCTTATGTGGGCGCTTCGTAGTTGTTGACATCATCCTGGCTAGCTGGACACTGAGGACGAAACATTCGTCTCGCAGCTATTAAAGTCCTCCGCTAACCAATCCCAGAACGTCTTATTTCCACCAATCAAATTTCGTCTTATTTTAACCAATCACATGCGCAATAAACAGTAAATACAATTGCAATAAAAAACAACGCCAAGTTTTTATTATTTCGCCTTTGTTCACCGTGGCCACACACGTCTTCAACGATGTCACCATGACCGCACACGTCTTCACCAGTTCCGCAAACATCCGATCCCTCGCCACCTTTATTTAAAAATGCACAATTGGGGGACCATCTTTTATGTTCATTAGCTGGAACGTCCGTTTTTTCCCATTTTCCTATTTGCGTATGGCAGTATGCGCACTTTGCTATATCGCTGTAACCAGTGTAATAAAATCCGGTTTCAACCATTTTATCAACATCGATACACGATAGTGGCCATCTTGCGAATGATTTTTTACGATCTTCTTCTCGCAACATGTTATACATTAATATATGGCCTCTTCATAGCGGACGATGACCTCTCCACCGACGTCGGCTAGCTTATGACGTAAAAAAGCGATAGCGTGGGTTTATATCGGTCTTGAACATGTGACGACTTGTCGGCGTGCGTGCAAGACCCCACGCCCGGTGAGCTGAATTAATTTCGGACGCATGGCTGCATCCCGTCTGGAACCATGCTAAGACAGCGAAACACGCAAATATTACAAACTCACAAATAATTACCAATACTCCCAATATTACCAATAACGAGCCGATCACTTAGGCCGTTGTTCTACACAGGTGGCGCAAAGGGCGCTCGCACCCAGATGGACAAAAGAGCTATGATCAATAAGGGCGCAAGCCCACAAATAATTACCAATATCACCAATAATTACCAATATTACCAATAGCGAACCATTAGTTAAACACTTAGGCCGTTGTTCTACACATGTGGAGCATGCACCCAGATTGTCAAAAGAGCTATGATCATTAAGGATGCAAGCACCCAGGTGGCCAAAGGGCAGCGGTCAGTGGTCAGTGGTCAGTGGTCAGTGGTCAGCTGCTCCTCCGTGACGTCATCCCATCCCATCTTATCCCAGCGCGTGACGTCATCCCATCCCATCGCATCCCATCGACTACGTCACACAGAAAACACCACTACTCAGAGTGAACATTTACCTCACCCATAAAGATTGATAACACTGCCCAACAACAAAAAAATTTTAATGTTTCCTTCACTTCATGAGTCAATTCCTACTAATTATGGGTTGAGAAAAACGAATATGACAATGAAAATTTTTTATTAGCTCTAGTTTCTGAGATAAACAATAGGTGAATGTTTTTAATTTTAAAGGATTAAGAGAAAACAATAAATTCAACATTTATAATTACTTATTACATAATGTGCTAACAACATTAAAAGTGTGATCGTTCTTTTATTAATGACAGTTAATATCCTAAATTGATTAAAGAAAACCTACTAGGTCGTTGGATCTACAGAGAATCAATTGTTGGCTTCACGAGATCGCCGTCTTTTGGTTTTTCTCTTGTGAGTTCTGAAGCATCTCTACACACAAACCAGCAGTAATCCGCAAGCATTGCTTCATTTCAGAGGACCTGATATCTCCGTTCCATCACAGAAATATCCTGATGGAACCTTTCTCCATGCTCATCACTGAAAGCACCACAACTAGGTGGGAAAAAATTGCGATGGGAGTGGAGAAAATGGACTTTTAGGGACATGTTGCATCCGAGTTGATGGTATTTTGTAGAAGTACTGTCACCAACTGAGTGTAGTTATCATCTCTTTTATTCCCTAAAAATCCATGCATAAACCCTCGAGAGCTTCCCAAGCTTACTTTTCTTCCCCTTCCAAAAGTAGGTCGAATGCAGGATCTTTACAAGTTGACATATTTGTGGCCCAACAAAGATACCTTCCTTCACTTTTGCTTTCCTTGATTTAGTCCAGAAAATTTCTCTCTCAAATATTTAAAAGTCTGGCCTTCTTGGTTCGTGCCTTTGACAAAATTCTTCATCACCCATCTTGATATGTAGAGGTAGAAGAAGAACATCTTTTGAATCCACAAGAGGCTCAGCAACGACATTTTTCTCACTAGAGTTAAGATTTCTTGCAGGCCAATCTGCTTGAATATAATGCGATTTCCTATCCCTACTGTCCCACATACATAAAAAGCAACAGTATTTAGTGTACCCTAATTGCATTCCTAGGAGTACAACAATGACTTTTAGATTGCCACAGATTTTCCACTTATGTTCAGCATATTTGATTGAGTCGAGGAGGGTTTTCATGTTTACATAAGTTTCCTTCTTGTGAACTGCATGACCAACAGGAATAGATGGAAGACGGTTGCCATTGTGAAGCAATACAGCTTGCAAACTAAGCTTGGAGGAGTCTATGAATAGCCTCCATTCAGTGGGATCATGCTTCAAATTCAAACTTTTCATCAAACCATTAACGTCACAGCAAAAAACAAGAATATTTTCCTTCTCAAAAAAGAAAGCAGATTCCGTTGACGTTGTCTGTATTTGGAGAACCTGATATTACGTTGAAGAAGATTCCATTGTGTAACCTTGACCTTAGAAGTTCTGCTTTCTCCAGTGACAAGTCAAAGTTCTGAATGAGATCACTCAACTCCGATTGGTTTAATCTGCGTGGTTGATCATCTTTTACTTCAAAATCAGAGTCATGGGATGTTGAAGACTTGTTGAGTTCTTCTTCTCCCATACTGCCTGCATTTTCCACTTCCAACTCATAATTTTGGGGTGGAGCAGGAACTGGTAAACTGTCTGAATGTGGAATAGGTCGAGAAGCAGATGGAAGATTCGGGTATTGAGCTGTTCCTTTTTTTTATTGAAAAATCCTGCCTTTATAGGCGGAGTCAAGCAAAAATAACAGTCACCTGTATGGTTTGTAGGCTCCTGTCAAAACCATAGGCACAGCAAAAGTCATTTTGATATTTTTTCTTCAGCCATTCTCGTAATAAAACTGAACATGAGTTGTAACATATATGTGGAGCCCATGCCTTAACCTGATCCCCATATCTTCATACCAAAATAATGTTGGTAGGCAGCCTTCACAAGAGGCATCGGATTGCGTTTCTGTGACGAAAATGTAATTTCACCGCAAATGTAACAAGAATTGTTCATTAAATTTACACATTTCCGTGGCATGTTGATGTAACAAATGCTGCTCTTTATAACTCTCCAAAACAAAAATTCTGCACTATAACAGATAATACGAAATTCACCGTCACAACAATAGTGTTTACGTTTATAATCTACCCACAGCTAGATTACTGTTGTATTTTGACAATTCACAAGTGTGCCAACATCCAAAAACAAATTTTCCCGAAACTGAAAATGTTGACTATAGAGAATATAAAATGTCACTATATCTCCAAACCAAGAGCTAATTGGTACTTTATATGGTGATTTTTTAATTCAGCAGGTGGAAATCATAAGAATCAGCTATTTTTGAGCCCGAAACATTTCCATTGTTGGGCAGTGTAATTATGTAGTCCTTATATCTTTGTTACGCACTTTCTAGGCTTGTGTGCTATTGTGCAATCCGTGGTTCACAGTGCATCATCCTATCATAATTCTACTAAGCCTAATATTGATATTACAAGCAATTCTCATCAATGAACCTACAATATCAATGATTACGAGTGCTTCAGTGTATTATTCAGCATACGTTGTAAATTACATACATTTTTACAACCACGTCTTAACTAATTTCCCGACAATTCTGTATATTGGCTATTTCAGTTTCTATTCGGTATATTCACTTATTATTTCTACTTTCCATAGTTTTAGGACATGTTATAAGTTGCTTTTCACGTAAGATTCGTTGGATTCCTGTTCCATTTGACGACGGCGAAAACGAGGTAAGTCACCTTTTCTGCAAATTTGAGATATTGTGTTTATAGTGTTCTCCAAGGTCTAATCTACCATTTCTATAACAAGTTCATGCTGATAATGAGGTTAGTCACGAGTATATTTACATTTGAAGATACCACATACAGGAAGAGAATGAGGTAAGTCAACTCGAAATTTTCTTTGAATCTAGGTTTCCTGCCTATTTCAAAGGATAAGTATAATCACCTTCAAGATCTGAAGAGATTTGTAGGACCTGAAGCTTAACAGAATATTCCCAGCTTCCAAAGAATGTTTGGATGTAATTTGGATGTATGATGTAATTTAGCTCTTAGTTGTTTTTACAGTCTGTAATATAGGGAGTCTTATTTTTTTGTAAAGACAAAGCCATAACTGTATTGTTCACTTTTAAAGGTGAATTAAAGATTGATTGAATACATAAATTAATGTGTTTGAAGGACAATGATTTCATAAGACGTGGTAACATTTTCATAGCTTAATTCTTTATGAACAATATTAATATTTAAAAAACAATCCATTTTCAATGTAAAACAAATATGCAACATTTTTGAAAACCAAGAATTAAATTGTTGTTCCGAGCTGATGATAATAATTTCAGATTTACAGGAAGTGCATTGAATTTCATTTTGCACTAACCTCATTCTTTCCATGTACAGAGTGCTGCAGCAATGGTATTGCATTCATTTCTCAACAATTGTGTGACTCTAAGGCTTTATTAAGAGTGCATGAATGTATATTAAAATTTTGAGTAACAGGCTGCTAATGGTTTTCAAGTTATTAGGTTTCAAACTATAAAAATGCTCTCCTGAAAATTTTAACAAAAGTGACTTGCCTCATTCTTCCCGTGTAGTATTCATTTGCTAGTATGTGTCCACTACATTACATTTGCTACAATACGTAGCTGGTCCTCCACCCTAGTTCCAGAGGCTAGATCCTTTTTCTTTAAATTTCAACCTATTTTTTCCTGCGTGTTCCCACACCACATAATAAATAATTGAATTTTCCTACACTACTTCTGAGTCATTAGCAGGAATCGCTTCGCATGAAATGACGGGGCATTCTAACTTTCCTTAAATAACTCAATGTTTCTGGACACGTGACATTTTCCTGATACATGTTTTTGACACATCACAGTCATATTGGTATTTGGAAGAAAATCTTTCACTAGTTGTATATGCAGGTTATATGCCCGTTTTTTTTACTTGCTTGTATTATCGTACGTATTCAAACTAAGCTTGAAATTATAAGGGCAGGTATTTCATAACACAGTGAAATAAACAATTTTACCCTTCTCCCATTGTATTGTCTGTTATCTATATCTCTTCTAACTAACGATAGGCCTGACCTGTAAAAAATAATTATTATAATTAAACCAATACTGTGCATAAGTTATGATATTATAAGGCATTTTAAATTACTTTTCATTAAATAATGACATCAAGAGCTTTTATTTTATATTTAATATACACGAAATTATTTTATTAACCGTTCGACTTACCAATAATAGTTGCGCGCCACCGCTTTATTCATGACGTCATATAAAACCGCTCAAGGTTATCCAGAGTACACACGTTATTTTCGTTTTCAGCAATGTTTTCCAAATAGAAACTAATATACCGAGATTTTGGGTCAGGATGAGTTGGTCCCAGTCGACCATAAGCACAAAGTAGTAAGAGACAAATGTCTCAGTTAAAACATAATATTATGAAGCCGTTTAGTTTACCTGCACATAGAACTATGTTATTCACAACGGCCACTTCAATGTATTTCACAACGCTAAACAAGGAGCTAAACAAGGAAATATACTGTTGTATTAAGAAGCTATTGCTACTTCCGTTATTATTAAACTTGCTTATTCTTCGACAAATTTAGAAGTCTAAGCATTAGTTTGGTAGGCCTACTTAAATACGTGAAAAGTAGTACAGGTTACCAGTATGATTACCAGGTTTAATGGATATTATTTTTAATAATTTTATTTCTGTTCTAGAGACAGTTTATGTTGAAATACAGTCTAATCGATTAATAAGTGGATTACACATGCGCTCAAACCAGAAAGGTCGTGGGTACGATTCCTTATGAGGTCGTTGAGATTTTTTAACTGACCTAACCTTTCCGGTGGCACCATGACTGTGGCGTCGGCTCAGCCTCTAACAAAATAAGTACTAGGAGAAATTCGGGCAGCTGGTGTGTAAGGATGACCTCCATATGCAGGTTTTCTATTTAAAAACTGGGTGTATCAACCTCCTGGAATCTTAAGGGCCTTCATTGACTCTGTTAGATTTCATACAGAAATAGAAGATTCCGTGCAAACACTTTATTCCAATGCCATCAAATACCCATGGAATCTATCTACTTTTAATGTTGTAAGGTCGATTATACAGATAGATAGACTATGTTTTAATTAATATAATTCTGATTGTTTAACTGTAATTTTGCATTAAACGAGCTAGCATTAATTTCTTTAACTTCTCGGAGTATATATTGCGTGGTAAACAATTCCCTTTCTATGTCTTGGCAGTTACAAAATTCAAACTGGTAATATTTCGATTTCTAAACGCATCCTGCATCATCGACGGGGAGGAGGTCGTATAAGTTCTTCTGTTGTCTTAGCCCACACGCAAGTAATTACTTCGAGCCGTAAGAAGCTGAAACTTAAAGCGCATCAGGCATGACGCCCACAACAAGCAAGTAATTGAAGTCTAGCTGTATGGACCCCGAGAGAGATGAGATGGAGATATGACTTTAATATGCTGGCACTCTAATCGATCTGTTCAGTGTATGGATTTAGCGTCTGTATTTAAGTACTAATGTATGGCAGGTAATTGATATATTGACTTTGACCTGTAAGAGTTGTAGTGCACCAAAGTACAAGGGGGAAGTTTGTAAATGTTAGGCCTTTACGTAGTAAAGTGTAGGCTGTGTACCCAAATACGAACTAACAGCTGATATGGCTGCTTAGTTTGAAAAGTGGAACCGGCATTATTTGCCCAAAATTCCAAAAATGTTATAAGAGTATAATTACAGTACCGGTACATGCGTTTTCGAAGTAGAATGTCCTTTTTGCAACAATATACTTTATACAGAGATAACCAATAAGTTCCAAAGATCATACATACAGTATTACTTGCTGTGAATAAACAAGGCTTGAAGTGTTTCCTATAAGAATTTAATAAAATGCACAGATGAAAACAATATGAGTAAAGCATGGAACTACATTAGACAAATGACAAAACGGAACGATAATAGTATTGTGATAGAGGAAGAAGCATGGGTTAAACATTGTAGTGGAATATTTAATATGAAGACAGGGAAATCAGAGTTATTGAATTAAAATAGGTTGAAGCAAATTAGAGATATAAATGAATTAGACGATGACGTCAATAAAACTGAAGTACTAGAAATAATTAAGGGAGCAAAGAATCTAAAGACTACAGGGTTGGATAATATACCCTAACAATTTTGGAAAGAAATAAAAAATGGCTAGAACTTTTAACTAGATTAAT
Organism: Ectobius pallidus; assembly: GCA_964059195.1. Classification (NCBI taxonomy): domain Eukaryota; kingdom Metazoa; phylum Arthropoda; class Insecta; order Blattodea; family Ectobiidae; genus Ectobius; species Ectobius pallidus. Next base: position 26,853,174 of record CAXKWD010000012.1, on the reverse strand, counting down.
GTAGAATGATAATTCTTCCACAGGCCGTGTGTAGGCTAGATTAATGTAATTAATGTAGTTAAAAATAACCCATTAACGAAATGATGGAAAACAGCAATAATAGTAACTATTTAATAAATCAGAGGACCTAAAACCGACCCAAGCAGTTACAGGAGCATATTTACACTATCTAGTCTACGTAAAGTATATAGCTAAATTAACGAAAAGTTATAAAATTGGTTAGTGAAAATGGAAACAATCTCTGAATTTCAAGCATTTTCAAACATAAGAAACGGACTAGCGATAATATCTGTGTGATTAAATCAGTAAGAGATAAATATTTGAAGATTAAAAAAGGTAAAATATATTAGGCTTTTATAGATTTGCAAAAGTTTTGACTCCATTGATCGAGAACAATTATGGTATAACAATTGTAACGTTGTAGGTTTTAAAATGGAAAATAATCTGCGGGAACACAATAAACTGTATTTTGTTGGTATGTTTATGAAAATACTTCGTTTCTCACAAGAACGTGAGCGAGAAGGAGTTCGCCAGCGCGGGTGGGCCCCGAAACGATGGGTGCACACTGCGCACAGAAGATTACAGCCGAGATCTGGGGAAGTATAAGTCAGCACGCAAAAATGTACCTAATTGTGATTAGGAATTACAGGCTTCAAGCTGTTATGTGATGATATGGTGAAGAGACGCCATAAGGACTTACGTGTCGCAGCCTGTGGACTGCCAGACCCTGTGGGCAGTTAACCAGCCTGAAGGAGAGTGATTTCTGGGGAAATCATCATATTGTTACAGAGGAAATGATTTCTGGGTGCCAACATGCAACTAGAATTATCACGCCACTGAACAAGACCTGGGATCGGTGCACAGTATGGAAAGTATGAGGTTAGCAGGATGGGGAATAATGGTGAATACCAGTAACCACGCTAGAAGTAGCGATTCCCCGAATGTGATAAGTACGAGTGGGAAGAACCACAGTTATAAACTTTGGGTTCAAAGGTAAAGCAATTTGTGCTAAATTTGAAATTATTTGTTGAGTCTCTGGGTTGTCCTGATCTGAAATGTATATGATATTTTGTTGTAGATTAAGATTAGTAATGGTGTAATTAAATGAAGAGCAATTCAGAATAATGTCCATATAGGAACTCAAGAAAAGTATAGGTGTAATATTGAAGTAATAAGATAAAGTGGAGAGCTTTCTTTAGTAACTAAGGAAAAAATCGTGGCAGATAGTTCTGTGTAATGGAAGAATAACTTATGGACAACTAGGTCTGTATTGGGAAAGTTTAAATGGTTATGAAAGATCTTTAGAAGTCAAAGAGATTTTAATGAAATAATAAATGGGTGATTGAGCCTGGAGAGCGGTAAGTTCTGTTAAATAATAATTGGGGAATTTGGCCTGGAGGATCTGTAAGCACTATTAAATATTTGAGCAAATGAGCCTGGGGGAGCAGTGAACTCTGTGCTTTGTTGCGCGCGTATGGTGCCTTAACCATACATAGGTTAGGTTTGAAGGAAGGGGAAATACCTGTCTTCAAGAACGTGCCCGGCGCCGTAGGTGTGCGAGATTTGAGAGTAGGAATAAGTGTTCGTCTCTCCTTACAAATATATCTGTATAGCTAAAATGGAAGTATTCATTATAATGATCCGGTAACGATATTTGGTTCACGATGTTAGTCAGAGAGGGAAACATAATTATTATCATTGGACGCCTACGACCCGTCCCCACTGTAAGCTAGTCGGACAAATCAGTAACGAGTATCTCCCTCAAAAGAATTTCATTGGAGAATAATTGTTGAAAGTATTGCGAGTGGTGCCTGCTTAAATAAATATTGTCGCAGCAAAGGTAAAGAAGTTTTGGAACACCCGATGCTTGGGGTTCAGAATCAAGGTTGTTAATGTAAGCACGTAACGTGCAAACCATTGTGAAGTAATTGCTCTCAAGTTCAGTGTCTCGAGATTGCTTATTATGAGACTTGCTTTATAAGTTTACGAGTGTAAAGAGAACTATTATAAAGTTATATAATTGGAATCCTTTGATTGGAGATTGTCGTCGCAAAATGGGGCTAAAAGGGATAAGTTCGGAATTTACTGGTTGCTTAAAGGTTATTTATCCCGGTTTTATGATCAGATTACAGAATGGGAAACTAACAGACTTGATTGTAAATAATTGTGGTTTACGTCAAGGGTGCAAGATTAGCCAATATTTATTTCAGATTCCTATAAATAGTATTATGGAATCGATAAGCGGGATTGAATGTCACAGCGCAGTTATACAAGATATGAAAAATTTATATTATGCTACATACTGATGATGTAGTATTTCACTCTTTTAAAATAATAGGGTTGCAGAAAATCCTAGTTGAATAAACTAACTACTCTAAAGCTCGGTTTACACTATGTAACTTGTTTAATAAACTTATTACACGTAACAAGTTATATGTAACATGATGTAACAAGTTATATATTTCACAAATAGGTTATATAACGTTTTTATATAACTAAAGTTTAGAGCATACCTGAACAACTGAGGGGAAACGTTTTAGTCCCCCATCCACTCTGTGACGTATGAAACCAGCTCTTCATGTTCAGTGTCACGTCGAAACTGCTTTATACTGACGACAAGGGCGACTGTAGGAGGAGACATTACCCCACCACCGCACAGAGGCACAATGTGCCACAGCTGCGCACCCGTGGTTTAGAGAGACAGAAAGACATTTGCACTGCACACTAGTGATGTGGGCCGGAAATATTCACAGTGGGAAGGAATTTATAAAATTTCCTTGGGCAGGAAATAATCCCAAAATGGAGCATTTATAAAAATCGTTAATTTTGAATGTTTTACTCCTTATTAATGGTCCAGGTACCTTAAAACGAAACTACTCCAGTAAATAGGGAAAGTATTATCTTTTCCTATGATATAATTTTTCACTTATTGTCAGAACAATGTACCCTAAGTCATCTTCTTTTAAAAAATAATAATTTGTGATAATCTCTTAGGTTTTCTTTATAAACTTATATGTTATAAAGTGATACCTCACACTTATTTCAACAGGTTTAAAGATAAGTAATTTAACATAATTGTTAATAGATTGTGTTGGTATTTAAATTAAATGCCAGAACCCACACCTTCAATATTACACAAACAGAAATATAAATATAATTAGTTTACAGCCTAATAATTAATCATAAATCAGTCCCACGGTCTAGGCTAATCCTACTGTAGTTTAGGGGGAAATTTAGTTCTTTCGTGATTTATGAGGGCTAAGAGGAACCTGCGACTTGGCAGATGTGGCCATCCAAATCTTAGGAGCTGCAGTCACTTCTGCCGCCACAAAACGTACATTCAGAACGTTTTCATGCATGCAATCTAAAAAGAGGAACCGCCTATCATCTGAGCGAGCAGCTAAACTCACTTATCTTTCATAAAACTAGAAACTGATGAATGCTCAACCTCAGAAAAAGAAAAAGAAGAGTGAATCTACTGAAATTCAAACCCAAAGGGCTGGTAATCCAGACGATCCAGATGAAGGGAAGGACCAAGAAGAAAACCTAGGTGATGACGATGATGAAGGCCATGATGACAGTGATGATATTGGCATCCTTTCTGATCAAGAAGATAAAGAAGAGGATGATCAAGAAAATCTAATGGATTTCAATGGAAGTGATTAGGTCAACTTCTAAGATGAAGTCAAGGTCACACATTTAAAGAAAGCAAGTAGGCCTATTCCTAAAAGTTGTTTGGGTTCGTACAGTTTATGATTATTACTGTAATTTGTGTCTAATTAATAGTCAATCTATTCAATGAACTCTTTTGTTAATCTTTTGTATATACCTTCAAGAACCAGGGCAAATTTTAATTAACTTATTTTCATTGTTAACTATTTGAAAACCCAATATTACAATATTTTATACGTAAATAATTAATGTTCATTTTTTAAGTTCTTTCATTAATTATGTATTAATCTTTGAACTTATGACAGTTTTTAGTTTTATTTAAATTAATCAAGATTAAATTTAAGTATCAAATAGGAATCTGAGTTATCTTGCTCGTAAATCATAAATTCCAGGGATATTATGAAAATGTGGGAACATTTCCGGGAAACTTCCCTGGAAATATTTCTTCGAGATTAGGTTCCCGCCAGATGGCGCTGTGAATTGAACTCTGCCGTAGCTCAGTTGACAAGAGCATTGGCACGGATAACCAAAGGTTCTGGGTTCAAATCCCAGTGTCAGAGGAATTTTTCTCCTATAATATTATCATGTAATGTCCAACAGAGACAAGAATCTGTGGTACATGAATACATATGCATCTATCTTGAATGTTACTATACAATAACAGTGGAAGCCCGGTAACAAAATCACTAATTACTGTGCCTCACAGAACTGCATATGACATAACTTGTATGTCGCGGAAGGGCAGCCAGTCATTGGAGAGTGATTCTATCTGCCGCTGTGAATTCAATTCTGGCGTAGCTCAGTTGGTAAGACCATTGGCACGGATAGCCAAAGGTCCTGGGTTCAAGTCCCAGTGTCAGAAGAATTTTTCTCTCATAATATTATCACAATATTATCTCAACTATCTTTAACTTGTTACTAGATATTGATGAATTTAATTTTTCCGTTTGTTTGTATAAAGAAACTGTCCACCGAACCACAAATAATTATATTTATCTAATAGTTCAGTCTATGCAACCATTACTATGCTTTTCAGATGTACAATAGTATAATAATAATATATCCAAATCTCACATATATGCCCCTTTACAAAACTCTAATATGTAATATTAACAATTTTCATCAATGTTCCATATCTTGATGGCGCTGATTCTCTTCCTTTATCTTAATTTTACCTCTCCTTTTTAGGATTTAAGCGACCCAAGCCGCCCGGGCCTTACAGGGCCGCAACCTGTCGGGAGAGGGATTATCTTTGCAACACATACATACTTTTTTGACCAGATAAGGGCATTGACGGCCTCCTCGTATGAGTGATCAGCCCAACGCCAGGGCCAACTCCGAGACAACACGAACACATACGAAGAGACACTCCATTCACATACACACACTCACTCCGAACAAGACGAAAATGGGATGAAGAAGATAATGACGGCATATGATATGTGGGGACCACAAGGGCCTAAAGTCACAGGTGAGGAAAACCCCAGAGAAAAACCCACCTAGCTAACTTGTCCCGAACAGTCATCGAACCCGAGCCCGCTGCGTGAGAGGAACGAGATCGCATCCCTTTTGCCACAGCGGTGGACGATGGCGCTGATATATATCGTATAAATGGATATGTCCAAATGTTATCACAGAATATATAGTAGTAAATGGTATTGTTGATCACACTGAACTCAATTACACATTAAAACTATCAAATGTTGACTTAACCACTTAGAAATTGTAAAAATAATTAAAATTGTATTAAATTTATATATCATGTATAACAATTGGTTGGTTAGGTTAAAAGCTGTGCACTATCATTCCATTGGCTGTTGAATCTCTATTATGCATATGTAAATTTTCAGCAAATTATTGCTATTAATATAAAATAACTATTAGGCGCATTGAAATCCAGTAATTGTAGATTAATTATAGAATAATATTAACCAAATTGGTGATGGTTTATGGTAGTATCGCGTTGCATTGATTGAACTTTGTGGCATTTATTTCTCTCTTGCATATGTTCATTTCGATCATACTTAATCATCATCAGTCCCTATTTATGACTGTAAATTTCGACGTCCGGATTGCCTGAGTACATCTGTGATACTAAAAAATGTCACAAAGTTCAATTAATGCTACGCGATACTTCCATGAACCATCACCAATGTGGTAAATATTAATCTACAATTAATCTACAATTACTGGGCTTCAGTGCGCTTGCGAGTTATTTTATATTTATGGCAAAAATTTGCTGAGAAGTGGTTGGAAAATTTACATATGCATAATAGAGATGCAACAGACAATGGTATGATAGTGCACAGCTTTTAACCTAACCAACCAATTGTTATACCTGATATATAAATTTAATACAATTTTAATTAATTTAACAATTTCTAAGTGGTTATGTCAACATTTGCTAGTTTGAATGTGTAATTGAGTACGGTGTCATCGACAATAATTTTTACTACTATATATTCTGTGATAATATTTGGACATATCCATTTATACGATATATCAGCGCCAACAATATATGGAAAATTAATGAAGATTGATATAATATTACATATGAGAGTTTTGTAGAGGCACATATATGTGAGGTTATGTTATATTATTATCATTATACTATTGTACACCTGAAAAGCATAGTAAACGTTGCATAGATGAACTTTTGATAAATCTAATTATTTGTTGTTAGGTGCACAGTTTCTTGTTACTATATATTCGCAGCAAAGTGTACATGTAGCAGGTTACATGTAACAAGTTACACATTTCCCACTCCATGTGGAAAATATATAACTTATTATATAACACAAAAATCAGTTATATAGCACAATGTTATCTGTAACATGTTCTGGAAAACATGTTATATAACCCATTTTTATAAACAAGTTACATAGTGTAAACGCAGCTATTGGAGTGTAAACGCAGAATACTGGTTATATAACGAAAAATCAGTTATAAAACACATTGTTATGTGTAACAATTGGCATGTATTTGTAAAAATTTTGGAAAACAAGTTATATAACTCAAGTTATATTAAAAAAGTTACATAGTATAAACCCAGCTTAAGAAATGGAAGTTAAAAATAAATTCAAGAAGCCTAAAGTTGGGTTTACACTATGTAACTTTTTAATATAACTTGAGTTATATAACATGTTTTCCAAATTTTTACAAAAACATGCCAAATGTTACATATAACATCTTGTTATGTAACTGATTTTTGGGTTATATAACCAGTTTTCTGCGTTTACACTCCGATAGCTGCGTTTACACTATGTAACTTGTTTATAAACCTTGGGTTATATAATATGTTTTCCAGAATTGTTACAAATACATGTAACTTGTTACAGATAACATTGTGTTATATAACTGATTTTTGTGTTATATAACAAGTTATACCTTTCCCGCATGGGATGGGAAATGTGTAACATGTTACATGTAACCTGCTACATGCACATTTTGCTGCGTATATATAGTAACAACAAATAATTAGATTTATCCAAAAGTTCAATCTATGCAACGTTTACTATGCTTTTGAGGTGTGCAGTAGTATAATAATAATATAACCTAATCTCACATACATCTCCCTCTACAAAACTCTCATATGTAATATTATAACAATCTTCATTAATGTTCCATATCTTTATGGTGCTGATATATCGTATAAATGGATATGTCCAAATATTATCACAGAATATATAATAGTAAAAAACTATTGTCGATCACACTGTACTCAAGTATACATTCAAACTAGCAAATGTTGACATAACCACTTAGAAATTGTTAAAATCATTAAAATTGTATTAATTTATATATCTTGTATAACAATTGTTAGGTTAGGTTAAAAGCTGTACACTATCATACCATTGTCTGTTGGATCTCTGTTATGCATATGTAAATTTCCAAAACAACTTCTACGCAAATTATTGCCATTAATATAAAATAACTCGCAGGCGCACTGAAGTCCAGTAATTGTAGATTAATTGTAGATTAATATTAATCACATTGGTGATGGTTTATGGTAGTATCGCGTTACATTAATTGAACTTTGTGGCATTTTTTAGTATCACAGTTGTACTCTGGATATCCGGACGTCGCAATTTAAAGTCATAAATAGGGACTGATGATGATCAAGATATGATCGAAATGAGCATATCCAAGAGAAAAATAAATGCCACAAAGTTCAATTAATGCAACGCGATACTACCATGGACCATCACCAATTTGGTTAATAATAATCTACAATTAATCAACAATTACTGGATTTCAGTGCGCGTAAGTGTTATTTTATATTAATAACAATAATTTGCTGAAAATTTACATATGCATAATAGAGATGCAACGGACAATGGAATGATAGTGCACAGCTTTTAACCTAACCAACCAATTGTTATACATGATATATATAAATTTAATACAATTTTAATTATTTTTACAATTTCTAAGTGGTTAAGTCAACATTTGATAGTTTTAATGTTTAATCGAGTACAGTGTGATCGACATTAGCTTTTACTACTATATATTCTGTGATTTATATTTGGACATATCCATTTATACGTTATATCGCCATCGTCCACCGCTGTGGCGAAGGGGATGCGTTCGCTCCTCTCACGAAAGGGCCCGGGTTCGATTCCTGGTCGGGACAAGTTACCTAGGTGGGTTTTTTCTGGGGTTTCCCCACCCACCTGTGAAACAAATGTTGGGTAACTTTAGGCCCCTGTGGTCCCCAGACATCATCATCTGGCCGTCATTATCATCTTCATCCCATTTTCGCCCTTTTCGGAGTAAGTGTGTGTGTGTGAATGGTGTGTCTCGTCCTATGTGTCCGTGTTGTCTCAGAGGTGGTCCCGGCATTGGGCTGATCACTCATCCGGGGAGGCCCTCCATGCCCTTGTCTGGTTAAAAAAGTATGTATGTGTTCCAAAAATAATCACTCTCCGTCAGGTTTCGGCCCTGTAAGGCCCGGGCGGATTGGGTCGCATAAATCCTAAATGGGGGAGGTAAAACTAAGATAAAGGAAGAGAATCAGCGCCATCAAGATATGGAACATTGATGAAAATTGTTAATATTACATATGGGAGTTTTGTAGAGGGGTATATATGGGAGATTAGGATATAATATTATTATACTATTGTACATCTGAAAAGCATAGTAAAGGTTGCATAGATTGAACTTTTGGATAAATCTAATTATTTGATGTTTGGTGGACAGTTTCTTTATACAAACAAACGGAGAAATTAAATTCATGAATATCTAGTAACAAGTTACAGAAATAGTTGAGATAATATTGTAATAATATTATGGTAGAAAAATTCCTCTCACACTTGAACCCAGGACCTTTAGCTTTCCCTGCCAATGGTCTTACCAACTGAGCTACACCAGAATTGAATTCACAGCGCCAGATAAAATCTCTCTCCTATGACTGTTTGCCCTTAATGGTCTACCTCCACGACAGACAAGTTATGTCATATGCAGTACTGTGAGGCACACTAATTAGTGATTTTGTTACCGGGCTTCCACTGTTATTGTATAGTAACATTGAAGATAGATATGTGCATATGTATTCATGTACCACAGATTCTTGTCTCTGTTGGACATTACATGATAATATTATAGGAGAAAAATTCCTCTGACACTGGGACTTGAACCCAGGACCTTTGGCTATCCGTGCCAATGTTCTTATCAACTGAGCTTCGCTTGAGTTCAATTCATAGCGCCATCTGGCGGGAACCTAATCTCGAGGAAATACTTCCAGGGAATGTTTCCGGAAATGTTCCCACAATTTCATAAATTCTCTGGAATTTATGATTTACGAGCAAGATAACTCAGATAAAGATATCGCACGAAATCTGTGCCGATGAGACCGTTATTCACTAGAGAGAGACATGCTGTTGTGCGCGAGAGAGAGGTAGCTTGTCCTTTACAAATAGAAAGGGAGGTACTGTTGTGCGAGAGATATAGGTAGCAGGCCAATCGATGCTACAGTCCCCACGGAAACATAATGCAATGACGTAGGCAATCGGCACAGATTTCGTGCGGGAACTTTACCTATTTGTTACTTAAATTTAATCATGATTAAGTTAAATAAAACTAAAAACTATCATAAGTTCAAAGATTAACATATGATCAATGAAAGAATAAGAAATGAACATTAATTATTTAACTATAAAATATTTTCACATCGTTAATTATGAAAAAAGGTAATTAAAATTTTCCCTGGTTCATGAAAGTCAATACAGAAGATTAACAAAAGAGTTAATTCAAGAGATTGACTATTAATTAGACATATATTACAGTAATAATCATAAACTGTACGAACCAAAACAACTTTTAGGAATAGGCCTACTTGCTTTCTTTAAATGTGTGACCATGACTTCATCTTAGAAGTTGGCCTAATCTCTTCCATTGAAATCCATTAGATTTTCTTCATCATCCTCTTCTTTCTCTTCTTGATCAGAAAGGATGACAATATCATCACTGTCATCATAGCCTTCATCATCATCTAGGTTTTCTTCTTGGTCCTTCCCTTCGTCTGGATTACCAGCATTTTGGGTTTGAAACTTCAGTAGATTCGCTCTTCTTTTTCTTCTTCTGATGTTGAGCATTCATCAGTTTCCAGTTATATGAAAGATAAGTGAGTTTATCTGCTCGCACAGATGATAGGCGGTTCCTCTTTTTAGATTGCATCCATGAAAACGTATTGAATGTACGTTTTGTGGCGGCAGAAGTGACTGCAGCTCCTAAGATTTGGATGGCCACATCTGCCAAGTAGCAGGTTGCTCTTAGCCCTCATAAATCATGAAAGAACTAAATTTTCCCCTGAACTACAGTAGGATTAGCCTAGACCGTGGGCTGATTTACGATTAATTAATAGGCTGTAAACTAATTATATTTAAATTTGTGTTTGTGTAGTATTGAATGTGTTGGTTTCTGGCATTTTATTTTAAATACCAACACAATCTATGAAGAATTATGTTAAATTACTTATCTTTAATCCTGTTGAAATAAGTGTGAAGTATCACCCCATAACATATAAGTTTATGAAGAAAACCTAAGAGATTATAACGAATTAATATTTTTTAAAAGAAGATGACTTAGGGTACATTGTTCTGACAATAAGTGAAAAATTATCATAGAAAAGGCAATACTTCCCTAGACGGTTCCTTGATAAACATGTGGAATTTTACTGAAATAGTTTCATTTTAAGGTACCTGGACCGTTAATAAACTGTAAAACATTCAATACTAACGATTTTTATAAATGCTCACTTTTGGGAATATTACCTGCCCAATGAAGTTTTATTAATTCCTACCCACTGAGAATATTTCCGGGCCACATTACTACTGTGCAGTGCAATAATGTATTTTTGTCTCTCTAAACTTTAGTTATATAAAAAAGTTATATAACCTATTTGTTAAACTTATAACTTGTTACATGTTACATATAACTTGTTACATGTAATAAGTTTATCAAACAAGTTACATAGTGTAAACCCAGCTTAAAAGAAAAAATTATCTGTAAAAACGGACGCTTGAGAAGTTAAAGAGAACGATGGGTATTTAATAAAGATGAAGTAGGTATTGTAGACAATTATAAATACTTAAAATTCACATGAAATAGAAATGGAAAGGTCTCATGAAATTGGCAAATAATCACGGTTTCGTGTCTTTACAAGTGATTGATTATTGCCTATTAAGATTAGCTAATGTAAAAATTAAGAATTTGAATAATAAGGTATACAGATCTACAGTAGAATCGAAAGTAATATGTGCAGCTGAACTGTAAGGAGAAGAAGCAAGGCTATACTTAATTAAAGTAAGAGCAAGATACTGTAAAAAATTTAGATTTTAGAAGTACCCAGGAACTCAGTAAATATAGCAGCATTAATGGAAATGGGAATGGAGCATAGTAAAGGTTTTAGTAAGGAAAGTGAAGTTTATCAATAACGTAATGAAAAATGAAAGGAACAACATGGAAAAGAATAGCAGGTATAGTCAAAATGTAGAGGACCCGTTCATGGGATATGCACATTAGCACGGAGGATGTGATGTATTATTGTTTCTGGGCGCAGCAGGACGACCAATTGTGTTTCTTGCACATTGCAAAACAGTTTCAGGCAGATTCTACTTTGGTAGCAGTTAGGTGGTTAGGTTAGGTTAGGTTAGGTAGGTTAAGTTAGCTAGGTTATGAAGAGTGGTATGAATTCTCGCATTTCGAAAATGTGTCGCGAGGTTCGTAAACCTGTTGATCCACAATTCTAGCTGCTCTAGCGGAATGACGCCACACCTCTAACGTCCAATCACGCAAGTTTCTTCATAATTGGAGGACAGAAAAATTGCGGAAAACAAGCAACTTTTCGCTAGATCGTGGTATAAAAGAAATTGTATAATTTAGGGTGGGTGGGTTGGACCAAATTATTCGCCAAGACAACATCTCTCTCCACACAACTATTTATAACAAAATTCTTGTGATATTACGTGTTTTATGAAGAGGATCTCGGTTTTAAAATATGGGCCCTCTAGGATTAGATTTTGCCGAAAAGCATAGAGTTCTTAAGAAAGTTAAATTTAATAAAGAACTGGTTTGAAGATTTAGAAGAAGAAGAGTTTAAATTGGATATGGCTGAGAACGGGTTCTTTAAACATTAATATTAGCATGTAAATTGATAAGACATCGGTGTAATATTACTAGACAAGAAATGTTTAGTGAAATAAATAAAATATAAAAGTACGCCTGATGAGGCATTAAATGAGTTCAGTTCAGCTCTTAGCATAATCGCTTATAGTCTTTTGGTTTTTCGGGCAGGATTCTAGATGATATGTTTCACATTTTAAGTTACACTGTTCACATACACAACTTGCGTTTGGTTGATGGTAGCTATTGGAAGGCCATTTTTTGTGTTGAAAGCCATATTATTATGTGTCTTTGGGACTGGTTCGCTCTCATCCAGTTTCTGTACACCATGAGTTTCGTGGCGTAGAAGTCAGGATCGATTTTTTGTCTCTTCTTTCTTTTCTGAATAAGGTCATTGTACGGCTGTGTCAATTGCAGAACTAATTGGTGTCTGATGTCTTTGACGTAGAAGGTTTCTTTCGTCAGTTCGTACGCTATTCTAGAGGGTGCGTTTGTTCCGACTCCTATTGTTCCTTTGAGGATTTGATTTTCTTCAGTCTCTCTAAGTCGATATTTGTTAATTTCTCCCAAATGAGGTTTATTCCATATGTCACTATCGGGGTGATGACAGTCTTGAGTAACATTGTTGTTTCTAGAAATAGCCTGTCTAAATCGTTTAAATTATATATTGCTCTCATAGCTGCTGCGGCTCTGTCTTGGATGTGGAAGTTGAAAGTGTTGACTGTAATTTGGAGGGTCACTCCTACGTACTTAAAACTGTTTACTATTGTTATCGGTTTATCTTTTAGCGTGAGTGTGTTTGTTGCTGCCTTTTCTAAATGTCATTTGTGATTTTTATTCTTTTGTGTATAGTTTGTTCTGTTGTGTCCATTCTTCGAGTCCATTCAGTGTTTTCTGCATTTCTAATTTGTTTGCGCTTCCCAAAATCATGTCATCAGCATAGACCTATGTGGTATTTGGTGAGTTTTCCATTATTTGGGCAACATCAGTGGTGGCGATGTTGTATAGCAGCGGGCTTAGAGGGTCCCCTTGGAGGAATCCGTTTGTTTGCCTTATGGGATTAGATTTCGCTACTCCGTCATATATTATTATATTGATGTATGCTAGGATGTTGTTGAGTGTTTTATAGAGGGGGCGTGTATCTCCGATCGAAGGCTTTATTGAAGTATACGAATACTGCGTAGTATTTCCCTCTATAGGTTCCTTTATGGGTTCTGTTATAGTCTGTAATAAGTATCCCACTGCCTGGATCGTACTTCTTCCTGACGTGAAGTCAACTGACACTGTGTAATCTACGTTTCTTTCTTTAGTCGGTTTGTTAAGATTTTCATATATGTCTTGAAGAGGCAAGGATATTCCTCTGTAGGTGTTAGGGTCTTCTGTGTCGGCCTTGCCTTTATGCAGCACTTGAATTGTTGAAGTTCTTCAGCTCTCGGGGAACGTTCCTTTCTTTAGGCAACTGTTGAATAACTCTTGTCCAAATTGGTGTGAGAATGTGTACTGTATCTTTGATGACTTCCGCCCATATCCTCCCTGCTCCCGGTGTTTTTCAGGGTTTTAAGTTTCTTCCTCTTCCTCTGATTTCCTCATTTGTTATAGAGTGTATGTTATGCCTGTCGATTTGTGAAACCGCTAGAATATTACTGTGAAATAAAAGTACAGCAGGAGAACGGAATTTTACTTAATTTACTGCAATAGGAAGACGAGAGAAGGATTGGCGTAGTAGAAGTTAGGTATCTTGAAACTAATAAATATTAGAGGTAATGTAATTAAAGGAATTTGTCCACTATGCAATATTGCAGAAGATGCCAAACGTAAATTCCTTGAATTTTGCGTGTATGATATTGAACAATAACGTTAGCAATTCCTCGGATATAGACGAATCATGGCCGTTTATCTTGCAATATTCTTGTAGGAATCGGGAGGAAGCGGTTTTATCTGATAAAACATCAGCTCATTACTGAGACGTAAAGTATCGCTATGCAATGATTACTAGATTGCGTCATCTATTGTCGGCTCTAAATTGAAAAAAAATATGGCAAGATCAAGCTTTGGTAATGCGTATGTTGACGAAATTTATAATAACATAAAGGAAGCTAAACCACATAATACTGAAAGAAGTATAAAATGCATATGGAATCAGTTACAAAAGTACAATTGAATTGAATTGACTAGGGAATCTCAAACAAAGCAGATTGGGTTATCAATATAAGGGAAGACAACGCAGAAGAAAATTGTGTTTTTAACCAATGCACATTCAAGTAGACAGTAGAAATTTACAAATAAATTACGTTTTTTAAAAAAGAGAATGGTTTTTATTCTGTTCCGATTTTAGTTTCTCTTAATTTTGAGGTTAACTCTTTTGTCACTACTTCTTTGGTAGCATTGCTTAGTATTCCATAATGCAGACTGTTCATTAATTTAGTATGCCATGACACTATTAACGATTTTAATTTTAAAAAACCTGAAATAACTATTTATGTTAGAATATAATATTATTATTTATATACTCCGTTATGTTTTATTCATTGACAGCTGAAAATATTGACGATTATATTTTAAACAAACCAGAAATAAATATTTATCTTAGAATATAATATTAATTATGGGATCCGTTACGTTTTATCATGGAACGGTCTTAATAAATCCAACCCAAGGTTACGAGTTTCATCAGGTAAATTCGCTCCTGCTGCGCAATCACGAATCTATCGATAAACTCGTAACCTCACGTGGGATTGGGGTCTACCTCTGAAAATACATATTTGAACATGAATAACACCGCAGGAGTTAAGGAGATCAGCATTACTATAAATTTCAACTATTTAAAAATTTTGGCCTAGTTAATTAAGTATAAATTGTTAGGAAGAATTGCAGATAGATACATGAAAAATGAAAAGGATAAAAGACAAAAAATCTATACGTAAATTATTAAACGCATAAATAGATAATACAATAGTAAATAAATAAATCAATATATATATATATATATATATATATATATATTGGGAACTTTTATATCCTTTTTTATAATTAAAGGTAGGCCTATCTGTTAGTAAATTAATAGAAGGGATTCTATCGATAAGAATCTTTTCAATGATTAAGTTAATCTCGAGGTCTGTGACAATGACGATGGGTGTTTGTTCTGTTAAATTTGTAGTTTGTATTTAATGTTTTGTTTTTTCTTTATATATTAATGACTCGACGGAAATGCAGAAATTTTAATCGGGAGCCTTTTTTGTACATGAATGAGAAATAAACAACTATATATATTTTAAATATGCATAAAACTGATCCAACCCTGAAACTCAAAGAAAGTTAATGCTTTAGAATACTTCAAGAAACACGAAACTTTATCCTCGTAAAGCGACAATTCTGAATTGGATTTATGTCATTATTCCCAGATTTATGCAGTAGGTTAATTAGAGATATTCATTCGACTGTAAAGGCAGTTTGTCACAGATGTCATTTCCCATGAGAATTTGATTGTCAATTACCATTTAAACAGTGCCTGTCGCGTTCTCCATGTTGGCTTCCTTTGGTGGTTTGTAGGTGAAGCAATTCTCACGCATGAATAAATTTTAACAATTCCCTCACAACATGCTGTTTTTCAACGAAACACAGACTCGCCTGTACAAAAATGTGTTGTATAGAGATCGTTAAATAAAGAAGATACACTATTGATAATAATCTGGTGCCTTATATTCACATAACTTCGCCTTTCTTACCTATTGGCAATATTCTGTTCCCATTTTATATTAAGATATAGAATAAGATACATTATTGCAGAGAGTGCCCATTCAGATGTCTGTACCTCATACAAATGATTATTGTTCGCCACACAAGCCTCAAGCCTTTGCTTGTGCAAAATATAACTTCCCCTTCAGATACATTTAACGAAAAATTATTTCGTAAAAAGGTTTAGATCTTGGTATGAGCACCTGATGTAAAAAATAAATAACTAAATAAATAAATTCGTTAGAGGCATTTTCGAAAAATAATGGAACATGAAATTTCATTGTCCCTATAATATAAAGCCCCACGGCTGACTCACTCACTCACTGATATTAATGTTTGCCCACTTACAGATGAACTAAAAACTTGAAATTTGGTTTACATATAGCCTAGCTTTTAGGCTGTATACTACAGGAAAATACCTAAAAGTAATTTCTTAGCCCTAAAAACCCCGAAAAGGGCTCACCCACTGACATTAATGTTTGCCCACTTCCAGATGAGCTAGAAACTTGAAATTTGGTACACATATAGCTTTTAGGTTGTAAACCACAGGAAAATTCCAAAAATCTTTCCAGAGAACCTTAGGGGGGTTTGGGGGCGGAGCACCCAATGAGCGAAGCTAGTTTTCATATAAAGTCATAGCGAAATTAAGAGTCGCCATTTTTGTGCCACATCCCCAAATGATAATTATCTAATGTAAACATAAAGTTTCAGTTGGAAGCTATTTTTCATTATCGAACTGTGCAGTTCATACACACATCAAGACGTGTTTCAGAAAATTCTATTTTTAGAATCAGCTGACCTTGCAACATCGACATCGAATTTAAGGGTCGAACACCTATAATACGGCTACAACAATTAACAAAAATTAATATTATTATTGTTATTAAGTGCCAAAATGGTATTAATGAGATTGTGTGGGGGACGGGAAAAGTCTGTCCGTCTGTCTGTCTATTTATTTATCTGTCTGTCCGTGTGTTTGTTCGCGAAATAATGTACGCGCAGTAACTGAAATACATTTTATCGGTTTTTCATGAAACTTCATATAGGCCCTTATAACGTCCATGAGGAGAACTCTGTTTATATTGGACAAAATCGATTGTCCGGTGCCCAATTTAGCGCTTATTTTATGGTAATACATTAGAAATAATTTATTAAATACAATCGGTTCTCATGACAACATATTGTTTTACAGTGCTCATATACGGGTTTGGAAGTTGCAATATTTTAGCTTTGACAAATAACACTACTCACATATTCCTTCACATATGCTTATAAAATTAGATATTTACATCGAGCGAGGTGGCCGAGATGGTAACGTATTGGACTCGCATTCTGGTGGTGCCTGGTTCCAATCACGTAGCTGGCCAGTTTAACAAGTTATTTTTGTTTTTTTAAATTTTTATATGACTGTGCGATTGTCAAGAGATCACAAATCTGTATAGTTCTGCTGATGCTGGACCATTTTAATCTGATTAATAATAGCTAGACCTTTATTCTTCCGTAAGCCCTGCTTCATGAATCAAGTGGGAGCTTAACTCGGAAATCGATATAAAAAATATAACTTTTTTCTGCATATCATAATTGCAACTAACACTGATTAAACAAAAGATGACATGCTGGCACTTTGTTACATCAATTTACCTGATTTTATTAAGTGGTACAATGGTACTTTCTGAGAATGTGTCGTGGGAGGAAAAATGTCTGTCCGTCTTTCTATGTGTCTGTCCGTGTAACGTTACGCGCGATAACTCAAATACGTTTTATTGCATTTTTATGAAAATTAGTATATTCATTTGGTACATCCATGGGTCACAGTCTGGTGATTTTGGATCAAATCGATTGACTACTACCGGAGTAATGCCCAATTTATTGCCTATTTTATGGTAATATATTAAACAGAATTTATCAACTGCAAATTAATTCTCATGACAACATATTGTATTATAGTGTTCATATACGGCTTCGGAAGTTGAAATATACAGTTAGTTTGAGAAATAACACTATCAACATATTCATTCACATATTCTTATAAAATTTTGAACCTTTTTCTTCCGTAAGCCCTGCTTAATGAATCAATCTCGACCTAACTCTGAAATCGATTACGAAGAAAAATAATTTTTTGTATATCATATTATTGCATTATCACTGATTAAACATAGTAATTATTGTACTTTGCTATATCAGTTTATCTGATTTTAATTACACTAGTCTACAGTGATTTTGCTACTGAAACAAAACAAGTGAACCAAACCTAATTTGAATGTGCTGATTACAGATCTGAAGTCATTTTTGCTCTACCACGTCACAATTTTTAAATAATTACGATTTACAGTTTTACTCTTAGGTTTTTTGTGATAATGTCATTGCATATTAAAATTAATTATATGATATTGTTGTCTTGGCCTCCTTGATTTCATTGGTCAGTTGTTTTAACATTTCAACTGCTTCTCACCAGGTGTATTCATTTTCCCGCCAAAACTTGCTGATTTCCATTAAAGTGGCTTTATTTGTGAAGGAATACAGAAAGCTTAAGTAAAATAAAATATAGTTGTTTTAAGTTCATGTAACATTGTGATGTAAGTAAATACATAAGTAAATAAATTGTATGGCTTTTCTGTTAATGTTTTATGCACTTAAATATCAAGATTCAATATATATACACAAGATACTTCTGTGTGTTATTGAAATGATATAAATGCCCTCGTCAAAGAATTAGGCTATGTATACCAACCCCATGAATGGAGGCTGTTCATTGACTCATCTAAATTGAGTTTAAAATGTGTTTTGTTACCAGGGCCCGGATTCTAATGACATGTCATCTCTTTACTGATGCTGCACAGACATTGCCAAATTGTGGACAAATCCTAATCATGGCCTCTAGATTATAGAAATGCATTTTTATTAGGTCATTTTTTGTCATTTTACGCGATTTTATATTTTTAGGGCATTTATTTCAATTTTAGGTCATTATTTTGTCATTTTCGTGTCATTTGCTTCCTTATTAAGTCATTTTCATGTATTTACATTGAGTGTATTAACTTTCTTTTTCGTCGCTAGCGGTGCTGTCTTTGAAGTGTTGTTTGTTTAATGCAAGAAGGAAAAATTCGGCGTTAAAGTGTTGATATGTCTCAGTCGGAAGTGAGAATAGAAACGCCAAAATGTTGTATTATATTACTATTGTTATTAGACTGACTTGGCACCAGAGTCTGCCACCTGCTTCGATTTGAGAGAGCAAACTACTGTTTACCGTCAATAAACAACAATATAATCCGGCAGACCACAAAAGGAAATGCCGAATTTTGACTCTCCAACCCCTCAGTGCCAGTATAAATTTCCGTGAGAAAAGAACATTCACAACATTACAGTTATTTACAGTTTTTACAATTATGTAGAAACTAGTCTGTAACTTTGTATGTACAATAATTTTTTATAAACAAAATATAAGTTTTTAGGCCATTTTTTATAATTATTAATGCATTTTCTTTAAATTTTAGGGTCATTTTATAGGTAATTTTTCAAACAATTTTAGGTCATCAGAATCCGGGCCCTGTTTATTACACATTGGAAACAGTAAACCATCAATACCTTTAGCTCATGCTACAGGACTGAAGGAGACATGAATCCATGGAGATCCTCCTACAAGTAATAAACTACACAACATTTAAGTGGCACATTTGTGGAGATCTAAAGGTTATATCACTTTTACTTGGTCTATAGTTAGGCTATACTAAAAACATGTGCTTCTTGTGTTTGTGGGATAGCCGTGATGACAGTAATCATTTTAAGATTCAACACTGGCCTCCAAGAATTGAACCAACTGTTGGAAAAGACAATGTGAAGCACAAGGCGCTCGTGGACCCACAGAAGGTATTCTTCCACCCCTTCACATTAAACTTGGACTAATAAAAAACTTTGTGAAAGCTATGAAACATGATGGTGAAGGTTTTAAGTATCTAAAGGAGAAGTTTGGGAGAGTGAAAAGTGATGCGAAATTGAAGGAAGGAATCTTCATTGGACCAGAGATACGACAGTTTATGTGTGACACTACGTTCAGAACCAAACTGAGCGCTCTTGAACTTGAAGCTTGGGACACATTCGTGCTCGTGGCAACTAGGTTTGTAGGAAATTATCGAGCTGAAAATTATGCTGAGCTAGTACATAAAATGCTTAGAGCTTATCAAAATCTAGATTGCCGTATGTCATTAAAGTTACATTTCCTGCATTCTCACCTAGACTTTTTTCCACCAAATCTCGGGGCTGTAAGTGATGAACATGGTGAGAGGTTCCAAGAGGAAATATCAACCATGGAATCCAGGTACCAGGGTCAATATGGACCGAGCATGATGGGTGATTACTGCTGGTTCCTACAGCGATCATCCACAAGCCAATATAAAAGGAAAAGTCAAGGTCTCAAGCACTTTTAAATGGGGTTTTTGGTGCTCACTTCACATTGCAAGTCTGCATTTACGTATTAAAGTATTTAAAATAACTTAACATAATAAATATAAATTTATTTCACTTGCTTAATGGGACAGGATATTTATATGAAATGTCATATTAGACTTAATAGTTACATTATCATAACTCAAAAACCTGACGTGCCAGGAAAAATCTGACTTCAGATTTGGAATCAGCACGTCAATTACCATATAAAGCACATAAAGTTTCCTCAGTAGCAGACAAAAAATATTTTTTTGTAGACTAGTGTTATTAATTGAATACTTACTTTTTATCTTTGAGAGAATTTTACAATTGGTATGATACTGTAATTTAATTTATACCCACAATTAATATGTAAATAAAAATTGAAGAATTGCACAATAGGTTACTAGAAAACACTAGGCTCTAGATAATTTGACCACTGGTTTATTAAAACTGAATATTTGTATATCTAAAATAAATTCACTCAAAACAAAATATACTATTATCTAACGGTTGAAGATATTTTAATAAATGTACTGTAAATTACAAAGTCTTCAGGAAATAGTAGCCACGGAATAATTTATTAATGAATGGTATTTGTTGTAGATTTCCTATATTACAGGATAATCACTACATAATGAACAGTAAAGGTTTTTATTCTAGGTTTAAGTTATTAGGTTTTATTCTACATCATAGGACATGTAAAGTAGAGGTGATTACTTTAACGAAACGATGAAGAGAACATTATCAATGTACTTATTAATCCAATTAATAAAAGTGTAAGTTATTGTACAATACTCCTGCCTTTAATTATTGCTTAATTGAGAGTATAAGGTGGACGACATTAATAAATAAACTTAAAAAATTAAAGTACGCCCGTTAGATTCCTTAAGGACAAAGGCCTCCTATTGACTCAGGGGTAGCTCACACGTCGAGCCAGTTCACATATCTTTAAGCGATCGAACTCTTTAGAAGTAGTGGGGCTACGGGTTCTCGTTTTGTGTCGTGACCTGTTTCCCTATTCACTTAATTTGCCTGTTAGATGTGATATAAATACTTATGATACACCTGTGACACTAATGTGACATTATTTGCGTGTTTAGTTCCTTAAGCTGTTGTGCTTTGGCTTCCTTTTTTTCTTTCTAGTTCATTCCACATACTCCTATTTCTGGCAATGGAAGACTAATATCTTGCTACACTTTTGCTTAAGATGTCGGTCTATCTGCGTTTCGGCCTCCCAATATATTGTTATTAATTTATTATTCATGTACAACAATTTCGAACCAAAAGAGGTGTAAGCTCTATTTCCTTTGCTTTTTACTTTCTCGCATACAGCACATAGTATAGAGAAATTAATTATAGTGACCGTGAGAGGAATTAAAATCAATAGAATACAATACAATATATCTACGATGCCTAGGATCAAATGATGTCTGTCCGTCCGAGCCTGTCTGTCTGTGCAGAATTGTCACAGGGAAATGATAATGTACAGTCGGTCAAATAAAAAACGTCGGGACTCGTATGCTGTTAAAATTAAAGTTTTGACGCATTAGTTCACAAGTTTCCTATAAAAAACACAAAATACAGGTCATTTTCGGAACATATGAGGCCATGCGGCAGGAGGGAAAATATGAACAAGGAGGGAAAAAATGAACATCGCGGAAATCGCAACACACGATATTCAACTTAATGCATTGTCATAATTCATTTTGCTTTGTGTCATCGCCACATACAAATGCTAACGTGAGAGAAAGTGTGGTTAGAGCTGTAATTGACCTGCATTTTTCGGTCTCTGAAGCAGCGAGAAGGTTCCATGTTTATGAAAAGAAGCTCAGAGGTGGGAACGTTACTATAATGCGACCGGAAGTTTTCATAGCAAACGTTGATCTGGCCGGACGCGTATTTCGATGCTAAGATTGGTTGCAGATGCTGAGCGTAAGTTATTGATTTTGCACTACAAGTACCGGTATTATAAAATAAAATCTTTAAACAATGCTCCTTGAATAAACATATTCCTCGCGAATCTATTAATTATTAATATTATAACAATTTGCAACCAAGAATATGGCGGATTTGAGGCATATAGCCACAGCCTTCTATACATGTTTGTTTTGGAACAAAACTGACTAAATAATCAAGAAAATACATGGATAGACAAGAGGCGTGTGTGAACCTAACCTTAAGTCTTCCTGTACATGCGCATATGCTCGTTCGTGATACTTAATCAAATACCGCCCGACGTTTTTTATTTGACCGACTGTACTTCATTACTTTTTTGGATCATGCACATTGTCGGACGCATATAGAAGTTGGCTTCTCTGAACAAAATATACGGGAAGGTTTCACAAAGACTTTTTGAAAATGTTAATTGTAGACAAAATGTTTCTAATGATTTAAATATCAATTTAATTACCTGGGTGTCATGTTCATTTATTCTGAAACTTATGAAAAACGCTTGCAACATGTGAGATAAGTCTTTAAACGTTTACACAAAGCTAAACTTACTGTGAAGATCTCGAAGGTTAATTTTCTTGCGCAGATACTTTCTTTCCTTGGCATCTGATCAACCCCAAGGAGATAGCCTTTGTTCCGGACCGTATCCCATAAGATTCGAGACTTTCCCACCCCTAAAAAGCAAAAGGCATTTTGTAGGCGTTGTAAATTACGTTGCAAAATGTACTGAGATGTGTGCCCCTTTAAACGCTTTCAGAAAACAGGTTTAATTTTCAATGGAGAAGGGAGCAGCAATCAGCTTTTGATCAATTTAAACGAAAAAGCTAAACCTCCAGTTCTAGATGAAGCGGACATTTTTCCGTAAAGTTATTCTTCAGACAGTTGCGTGTGGCCCTGCCCTCATGGCCATATTGTTCCAGGAAATGCCAGAGGTTTTACTCCCGGTCCCGGTCCCGGTCTCGCACTCTTCTGGTTGTCCATGATTGATCTTGAATCCTTGGTGTGGAAAAGGATCACATATATTTACAACATGTCAAACTCTTCTTGGAAGCTGATAATCAGGCACTCGACTGGGTTTAAGGACGCGCCATGAAATGTGATAAAATCTTGCGTTGGGCTTTGCGCACTTCAAAGGTTCCTTCTGAGGTCATTCACATTCGTATCACAGCAAATTTCGTGGTGGACACTCAGTTAAGAATGTTCGGGGAGGAATAAGAGTATGCCGAACCAGAAGTTCCTCCGGCGTTGCTATTAGCTTTGTTGTATGACTGTTTTATTGTATGTTATGTGTGCTTTATTGTACTAGGAAAAGGTTACAAAGAGTCCGCTGGTTCTGAAACTTGTCATTATCACAGTAGACATCTAACACATAATAACACATGATTTATTTCCCTTTTGGGCTGAACATTAGTTTTAGAACATGTCCTATATTTGATATAACAAAATACGATTTTTTAATCCTGGAAAGTACATTTTAAATGGGATACAGTGCTAGTGAGGTTGAAAACAAACCTCTTGGGATGAGATGCTTTATAAGTGGTCTTAAGGTCTTAATTGTATTACCTACCCTATATAACACTAAAACATAAAAGAAATAATTATTGTTGGCAATATTAGAAGGATTTATGTTGGGATGATCCATGGATGGATCGCGGACCTAAAGTTTAAAATCGTTGTCTTAAGTGAAACAATGTAAAAGAAAATTATTTAAAAATATACCTATATTAAATTCCCATGTTTATGCCCCAAAATGAATTTAAAATGGTTGAGAATGGTAGTTAGGCGTGAAAACCAACCTCTTGGGATGGGATGATTGATAGGTGGCCTTAATGTCTTAATTGTGTCATTGATCCAATATAACACTACATCTTAAAAACTAACTTTAACTTTTTCTTAAAAAAAACCTCTAGTGGGTGTGGAAATTATTTCCGAAGGGCCTGACTGTTTGTGTAAAATCTCCATATTTTTAGTTGATTATATTTTGGGATATTAGTTTGGTTGTTTCAAATTTGGCAATGTTGGTTATTTTGGTTTTAACTTTGGATATGGGTGTCGTAGGAGGCTGGGGTGACGTCATCTGGAAGCGTCGGTGGTGCAGATTCAGGATTGCTCATGCTTGTTTGTTTTACCGACCGACCGGCTTCGAGGGGCCGTAAGGGGCCCTAAACTAATTTGGAGGTTTACACCCACTCTGGTTTGCTGTGATCTTTAATCCAATGTGTACAGAAGAAACTCGTCACGACTTCTCCACGCATAGAAGCGAAGTACAAAAAATAATTTACCATAGAAATGCATGGTATGAACCTGCCCTATCCCGAAGGGGTAACACACTCAAATAGGTATGGACTCTGAATATGATCTGCAGCCACCTCCCTGTGGTGTCATAAATGTTTGGAAATAAGGGAAGAGCTGCAGGCGTACACAGGAGACAGTTCTACAACCAAGCTTCTTGTTTACGAAATAACGAAAGCGGTAACATTTTGAGCGTTTTTGTACAAATCTTAAGACTCTTGTGGCACCTGAAGGACTTGATTTATCTGGCTGTCACTTAAAATATGTAACAAAAATACCACTAAAGGAAGGCTGATGTCATAAAAGTAAATATTTATCATTTTTATATAAATAATTATTTTTAATAATTTTTGAAACATAAGGATGTTTGTGTCACCTGGAGAAATTGACCAATCGACCTAGGATTTTCTTTACATTATATGGAGGCAAAAACGTATCATTAACGGTAAGTCGATTTTAAAAAATGTGTAAAATTCGGTCTACCAGTAAGACCGGTACGACGACCTGCTGATATCATATTTGTCTGGCAGATAGAGAACTTATCTGGAAGTTAGCCAAGAATTGCGTACTGCGATCTCCTGACCAAATCTGTCTGCGAAGTCAACTCCCAGTTAAGCTAGCAGGAGAATGGAGTGGCTGATAAACTATCAACTGCCAGTTAGGGAAGCTTGGTGGAAACAAGATGGCAGAACTCCGAAGCTTTCTAGCCAACTGAATTTCAGAATTGATGCTGGAAGATTTAACTTACACAATAATGTCATTTTAGGTTCCCATGTGAATGAAATTGAATTGAACAAATCGAATGTTATTTAATTTAAGTATGCAAATAAACAATTCAAACTGCCGCACCTAGCGGAGGCCTAACTACAAGAAACACCTCTTCGCTCAACGAACTAAGGACCATTTTACAACATTTTACTGCGTTTTTCCCGATAGCAGTTCCGCGGTGATATAAGACATCTGCCAGTTAAGCTATCTGAAAGTCATGTATCGGGATATTGTTGGCAGATGGCAATACAGGCCCTTAGTGTTCAGTATGAAGTTCACTGCATTTTCGAAAGCGGGGACGAGTTCTTTTGCTTCGCGGCATGACACTAATATCACATATAGTGCAGTTACTCATTGGATGGCCAGTCGGTTTCAAAGGTTTCGGTGTTTCTTTATGTTAATTGATCTGACTAAATCGGTCTTGGGCTTCCGCTTTCCAAAACAAAAGCAACGTTGCAATATTCTCTCATTGTTATCACTGACCTCAATTCTTCCTTCGCTTTATTCAATTCACACGTGTTATTGTTTACTGTAACTTGATCTTGCAACCATGCATTTAACTCCATCGCCACAGGACATTCTTAGATTTTGATTGGCTGGGGTAACTAGCTGATTGGTGCGGTATAAACAAAGAACATGGGTTGATCTGTCGGCAAACTTTTCCTCCTAACGAAAGGAAGCCGCCTGGGTATGCAATGAGTAACTGGACTATACCTGATTTTACCATCACTGTAGTACGATTCTCATTGACCTATTTTAAATCTTTATCTTTTCTGTTGACCAAGATATGTTCAAGGGGAATTACACACGACAACTTAATTAGCTCATTATAGGTTAAACCTAATAACCTAATAACTTATTATTCATCGGATAACTATTATAGCCTGCAAAATGCATGATTATAAATACAAATATAGGTAAATGAAACAAACTAAACTCAAACACAGATCTCATAAACCAATAATATAATGTACTCCCGAAAGGAAATATCTTGCTACTGTGATTGAATCCAGTTAGTTGCTTTGATAGTGACATGCATTTGATCTATCCTAAGGCGGAGCTTTGAATTGTCCTGGTCACCCGCAATTAATTTGTCTATATAGGCAGCCTACAATTTTGTTTGATCTGTACAATTTTTATATCTTACTCTGCATCCACCTTCCTAACAACTAATACCGGTTGTTTGTATGGTTATCTAACAACTGGGATGTACTACAACTTGGGCCTCCCAAATTAATTCTTTTACATGCCTGTAAATCAATAAAAATGGGCTTGTAGCATTTATGCACACATAAATGCCATCGACCTGGACCGGGATGGAACCCGCAACTTTGGTCACAGAAAGTCAGCGCAATACTGACTGCGCCACCCAGGCCGACAATAACAACTAATGCTACTTGTTTATGTGTAGTGGTATTAGCCTATAGTATTATTTAGTATGTAAGATGTAATATAAATTACTAATAATTAAGGTTTTAACATATTTTACTATAAAAGCCTAATCATTCACACATTAACTTCGTATGAATACCATATTCCCTATTATGTCCCTTGGGACAATGAAAACATATGCGCAAAACAATTTAATCCTCTCTTATAAGGAAATATTATTATATAGGTGACTTTGATTATGTTAGATCAGTCAGACTTTATAGTACTAAGACTATTCCATTAAGAGCTGACATAAAAGTCAGATATTACTTTCCCCTTTGAGAATTGGAACTATATATGGTGGAAGTGATTAAACCCAATAAAGTAATCTGCCAGATGTTAGCGTATTGACATGGAGATTTACAAATCCCATATAAAAAATGTCAATCCGGGAATTCATTAATACATGGAAACATTAATAATTTAAATGCATACGCAGAAGGCACGTTAACTGTAATATAAAAGAAACGTACGCATAGAATAACTAAACGTAACTCGGAAACTAAGGAAAATTTTTAAAAAGTTTTAAAAATCAATGAAATCAAAATTTGGAAGGTAAATTCAATAGTACTAGCTTAACATCACGTGAGTAACTGAAATTAAACAAAGAAATAACGTAAAACTGAAAAGAATAACAACTTAAATTAAATAAAATAAAATAGATGGATATATATATATTCATGAAACTCAGATTATTGTCTCTGTTGGACATTACACTAGAATGTTATAGGAGAAAAATCCTAAAATAAAATAGATTTAACTAGTTGTAAGTGTCTTAATTGTTCCACCTTAAACCACAATACATCCATGTTGCATATAGTGTCATCTGGATACACGGTGTCTAAAATACTTTTAGCTATATTTATGTACTCTTAGAAACTTATTTACAAACATAATACAAGTCAAACTGACAAAATTTAAAAATTTGCAACTAATTGTCGCCTTAGTCCATATATATATATATATATATATATATATATATATATATATATTTTTTAAAACTTTAAAAATTAATAAGTTTTAAAATATATATATGGACTATGTGAACGGGATCGAGGGAGTAAAGGATACAAAAGCATAAAGAAAAAATTAACTTACTAGAGAAATTCCGCCTCTTCACACCGACTCTTACGCTAAAGTAGCGAGAGAGTAGTTCCTACTGTGGAGAATTAATTGTAGTAAATATACTGTACTTTAACTTCCTCCAAGGTACAATACTGTAACTCGTAATAAACCAAACATTATTCTCACGACTTGATGAACCCAGGACCCATATCGAATTTCTAGAGGAGGACGTCAAATGTCATCTACGCCTGGAAATGTCGGGAGCGACACTCGATGCATGTGAATTTCATCATGGTTCCTCAACGAAAGACCAAGTTCAAGAAACTCACGCCAGGAACAGAAGACAATCATTTGTATTATTTCGTCACATAACATATTATCAAACTAATGATGTGAGAGCATTGACGTAATGGAAACATTGTTATCAACATTATTCCAAAATGAAAGATTATTTCCACAAATTTCTTCTAAAGATTAAAACCATTGTATCAATATGATGATTTCTCTCAATTTGTTAATAAATCCCAAATATAATTACATAAAACGGATTACATGTTAGTGATGTTAGTAATTTGTACCGGTGAACTGGAAAAATATATTTAGAGACGCAGGTAATATTCCGGATAGCTTTTCTCTAATGTTACCCTTTAATTTTGGATATAGCTGATGTTTAAAATCCCGTGAGTGGAGTTCGAATGCCATCTTTGAACTAATGCACGCAAAGCTCCTTATTGTAAGAACATGTACGGCACTCTAATGGATGCTGCAATGAGAAAAATCAATGTATTTTCTGCTTAACAATACGGATAGCCCAATGGATTTTGCAGACGATGAAAACCGCTAATTCTTTAACAAACAATGATTAAGTATGAAGAAATTCGCATACACCATATATGGATTATATATGGACCATGTATGGTTACCTGTATAATATCTCTCGCCCTCTTTTCGAACCAAAGTGTGCCACAGTAGCAGGTCAATGGCATAGTATAAATTTCGGACCAAGGTTATATAACAATTTTACAAAAATAAACCCTAATCTTTCACCACTAAACAATAAATTGTTTAAAAAACAAGTACCGGTACTTGAATTGATTAAAGCGTATTTGTAACTATACGTTTACTCACATCGTTTCCCATTTTTCATTCCATTACTCTTTCTAATCGTAATTTTTAACATGAGGTATTTTGTTTTGTATCTCTTTTATGCTATTGTATTTTATTTGTTCGTATCGTCATTCAGGTATTTATATCAAATAAAGAATCTTATTGTTTCTGCTTAAACCTAAAATATGTTTGTTCTGAACTCTCTTATAAATTTTGGCTTACAAATTTTCTACCTGTTCACTAACATAGCCCTACTTATATGATATTTTCCTGGGCTACTAACCAGGTGGTGAATTGGATTAATTCCGACGTTTCGAAGCCAAACTGAGGCTTCATTGTCAAGGAGTCCCGTAGGAGTCAAGGAGTTCATTTGATTCTCCTTGACAATGAAGCCTCAGTTTGGCTTCGAAACGTCGGAATTAATCCAATTCACCACCTGGTTAGTAGCCCGGGAAAATATCATATATTACCAGCACCAGGAAAAATTCAAAGCACATAGCCCTACTTGTTTTTCCATAGGCCTACTTGGACTACTTGTTACATAAATTATGTATAATTATGTAATAACTTATAATTTAGTATGACTGAACTGACCCCAAACATGAGCTATGCTCATGCGGGGTAAACAATACCTACTCCATTTTGTAATTGTAAAATTGTGTTTATAATATTTGTATTTGTTACGGGAGTTGGACGTTCGTATTGAACTCAATTAAATGACCTCTAATAGTTTAATAGTTATTTAAGATGTAAGACCGTCATACGGGACTTTACTTGCAAGTACGAAGTTAACAAAACGAGTTTGTTAATAATAATTAGTGGCGTAGCCAGAATTTTAATTTGGGAGTGGAAAAACTTATAAAACACATGCAAATAAAATTTAAAACATAAGCAAGCTACTTGCAATTAATTTTTTCAATATTTTTGCAACCTATTCAATGAAATTATTTTATTGCGAACATCACTAACATTATTATTATCATTATCATTGTCATCATCATAATGAAATCGTATATCATCATTACAAATTTCCATTTGATCTACTGCTAGTAAAAAGTTTCCATTTCTAACACATCACAATACAAAGCAATTAATTTACCTTTGAAATTCACATTTATCGTCCCAGTAGGTCTCATCATAACTGAATCAGCTCGCCGATAGTATTAGGTTCTGCCTGTTTTTAAAGCGATCGTGTGAAATGCTGTAGCAAACTTGTGTTAAACAATTCACAATTGAATGACGCTTTGACGGAGAAATTAACATTGACTGTTGTTATCACAGTAATATACAGACATAACGTACTAAATTGTTTGGACTTCCGTGAAGACTTGAAATGATTCCTATTACAGAAGATTTTATCATATTCTGCCATTATGAATTCTGCAGCAAACTTTGTACAGCGGGATTTGGACTCGATTCGGCGAATGTAAAACTACGCTGAAAACTAATGCATTTGAAATCGTTATCGAATTTTTGTTGTGTACGGCGAAAACTAATTATTAACCCAATCAACAATTTCAAACATTCGTATGTGAAATATTTAATACAATCTTGGATTCTAAACACTAATTGAACTTAAGTGAAGATAGTAGGCTACATTAAAGAAAAATCTTTCTGATCTTGGGGACTAGGGTGTTTAGCCCCCTTCGCCCCCCCCCTATGGCTGCGACACTGATAATAGTCGAACAATTTATTTACATCGTACTAGAGTACTAGACTGAAATATAGTGGAATTCGCACATTTGTGGTTTGCAACTTTTCTTAAAAACTGAACACTGTAAGTGACCGAGCAAAGCGAAGACATGTTTCAACTCGGCGTTTCGTCTCTTTGTCTGTACCTAAGTTTATAACGTAGTTACAACCAAACATGTAGATCGATTTCCTTCCTATTCTACACGAATATTCCTTGGAGTAATAAAAAAAGACGTGTATGTACGGGTTTTTATTTTACGATTGCGTTTCAAGATAAGTTAGTAGGCGTTTTAATGGTTCTGATTCATGTAATGTTCAGTTTCAATGATTCTAGCCAAGTGGTTCATGCTATTAAAAAAATTTAAAGACATGTTCCACTCTCCAGTGTAAAATGTATTTCTACTTTGCTCCAATACATTTTTGACATAACTCTAACAATTTAAAGGCATTTCATCTACTTCTCTGCATATTTGCTTGTTACGCAGTAACGACCGAAAGCGTTCTTTGACTTTCTTCAAATTTTTCACGCTAGGTCTGCTGTTCACAGAACTATTAGTTAGTCCTATTATAATGCATGCCATGTGCTTATTTCAACTTATTGTTAAACCCTACTGGTATGGAAACAATAAAATTGGGCTATATTAAAACAAACCAATATAGCATGAATAATAATAATTATAACTAAACTGAACAAAGGAAATGCAATAAATTTTATTTTATTCGTTTCAGACATCTAGTTTGGATATTACCAGCCCTATTGTACCATTATCCCACAATCTTACTCTGTATAAACTACAAATATGAAAGTTAATATTAAAACAATATATCACGTTACACTGAACAAAGTAGCCTACTGACAGTTTGATTTATGATATTAAATCATGAAATGCTATTAAGAGGTATAATAACCATTTACACACTGAGAAATAATAATATGCCCATATCATTGAAGGACACAAAATGCTTATTTAGATAGATATTTATTGTACTAAGAAAAAATTACAAAAGAGTCTACCGCATTTGATGCTCGCCAATTTACCAGTAGACATCTTAGACACCATAATACATTTTCGTGGAACGTGTGTAAATATATAGAGATAGGTTTCTTCTCTCCTTCCTTTTGAGCTATCTTCATATGCCTTTTTCTGACACCATTATGTTCTATTACTCTTGCCGTTTAGAAATGCTCTAAATAAATACTGTACTGAACTGGTCTTCTAAATAAACCTTACCATAACGACATTTATTAGAAAATTATTGTATTAGCAACTACTCAAACTCTCCATGCATAACGCATTACATTTCACTGGTTATTTAATTTAGCTGCCACATTTTTGTAATTTTATTTTCGCTTATGTGTTCACACTGCTTTAATTTAACTATCTGTTGTACGCTAAAAAAAAGCCAGACGCATATTCCTGGTGTTGATTTTAGCAACGAATGGGCACTGATCCCTACAAGAGATTAGAAGTTTGTAATTTCTTTTTACTCCTTAATTCAATCCCTTCTGTTTTCCCGCCCCCCTTATTCGTGTTATCATCTGTGCAACTTTGTTTCGACCATGGCCCCACTGGGATAGAAAATCCGATAGGCCTTCTCTCACTCGGTAATTTCACTTCACTATGCAGTGTTGCCAACCCTTGTTTGACCAAAAAAGGAGATTGGCACTAAAAAAGAAGGAGATTAAAGTAGATTTTCAAACTTAAATGGGTACCACTTCTCCAAAAATATACACAGAAAATATTGGTCTTTTTCAAAAACATATCCTAAAATTCACATCAAAACGTCTAAAGTGATGTAATGTTTAATGTAAGAGAATCAATCTTGTCATTCTCACAGCTGCATCCACACATTTTACACTTAACATTTTTAACTTAATTGTCCTCGCTCACATACATGTATACTCTCACCCGATCTCTCAAGACCTATTCACCATAAATTAATGACAGTCTTCTCGTGCCATAAGTCTTTTTGTATGGATCAAAGCATTGATTGTTTTTCTTTTTCAAGTCTATTTTTTCATTTTGTTTTCATATTATTAATATGTGAAAACACACGCTCTACAGCAGCATTTGAATGTGGGAGACTCAGTACACACCACAAATTTTTATATTGCTGGAAATGTGGGTTTTCCATCGGAAAACTTCTTTTGTTTTACGAACTAGACTTTGATTTTTATCTCTATTTACATTTAACTGCATTCCATGACAAAGTAAAATAACATAAAAAAGGAAAAATACATATTTTAAAAGGAAAATGCCATAAAGTAAGGAGATTTGCTATGTTTCTAAAAGTTTTAAAGTAGAAAAGTAGACAATGTTTAAAAAAAGGAAATCTCCTTCAAAATAAGTAGACATGGCAACACTGACTATGTGTAGCTCTTTCCCGTCCCTGGCTGACCAGCTGGTTCGTACATGATGGTGATACTCTATCCCTCCGTGGAGACGTCACATTTCGTGAAGAAGCTGATGATGTTTGGCCTTGATTGCTATCGCTGACACCTCGCACGCGGCTAGCTGGACGTTCCACCCTCTCGTTGACTACGTATTGCGTCTCTTGCAGTTCAGCTATTTGCTGACGCATTTCCTTCCTTGGTTTGTTGCTGTCCTTTAATACCTTTTCGCTCTCCACTATTTTTTCTCCGTCACCCAAAGTTGTAGGTTGCGTATATAGGCTTTTCTCCCTGCTTGCTTTAGTTCTTTCAATCTGTGTACTAATTGTCTCCTAATGCCCCTATCTTCAACTGAGAGATCTTTATTCAAAATAATGTCGCTTCCTTGTAATATCTTTGATCTTTTTAATACATCGTGGACAACCTGAGACGTGGCAAATCTTGCAATTATCATTGTTCTGCCCAGCCTCTTTCCAAACTCAAAATGCTTCGGTCACTTCCCACCCTTGCAGTCCAATCTTCATCTTGTTCTCCAGAATTTCCTTAACCTCTTGCAAAGGCCATATTCCTCGTCACTCCTCCAGTCTTGTAAAAACTAGATTGAATGCCCGATATCTATTCTCCAGTTTCTCAACTCTTGTTCTCAGATTTTCCTCTTCTCTCCTCATTCCTTTAGGCTCTTCTCTGATCTCGAGTTGAACTTATTTCGCCGCCTCGATGATTTTGTTCCCTATTCGATCTTCCATGCCATCAAGCCTTCTAAATATCTTCCCGGACTATCGGCCGGGCCTGGGTTCAGCTCGATTCCTCCAATTACTAAAAACACCATAATTAATGTTGCATAAACCTTGAACATTAATTAAGTCTTCTTTTCTCACTTTCCCTTTCTTCTCAATCTTCCTTTCGGCTCCAAAGGAGCCAATTCTGGCTCTATACGCTGTTATATCAACACCCATTGTCCCTTATGTCGCTTTTCCTCAATCATTTAGCAGCACCTCTTACACACGTCCTCTCTTTTTCGTTGCTTACTTAGTACTGACGAAATGCTTATTGTGATTGCCGTAATAATAACGGTTGACAATAGTCATATTGTACCTGCTTCCCACATTTGTTAGTTAAAAACTCACTTTTCTGTCTCCCATCTCATTTTCGCTATTATGTTATACAGGTTGCAAGTCAGTTTATGAAATCGGTATATCTACATCTACAGCATTCTATACTATGAAGTTGTGATAAACCTAAGAAAAGCAAAATGAATGTATTGAATCCCCACTGGTAGCGTCTTGAACCGGAAAGATAAAGATGGACAGGACAATACTAAATAAGAGTTAACAAGATAAAAAGTTTTGTTCTATAAGATTCTATATTATGTGTACAAGATGTAAATTTTCCTATATTTTTTGTTTTAAGCTTTTTGTATACATTATATACACACGCACACCATAAACATGTAATGTATATCTGTGAGAATAGAGTTTATTTTGTGACTCCTTTTTCATAAGCCCTATATTCTTCTTCAAATTCATTATCCATCACTCTTCGAAATTAAGAAAAATTAACCTTTCTTTCAAAATTAATACAAGATAGATGCAGAATATCATGGAGCCGCAGTGCGGCTGAAAAAGCGGCAGAGAGAAAGGGGGAGGAGGAGGGGGAGGGGGGAGTTCGAGACAGAAAGCATTCAAAAGGAAATCAAATTACAAGTTTCATGTTACTAATTTCGTATTTCAGTACAAAGCGAGATAAAACAATTAAACTGACGCATTATACGGATTCCAGCGGTTTAAATGTTCCAGATGTCAGTGAATGTTATTAAACTCTTTAAAAAGCAATAAAAGTAATTTGTGCCTTCCGTTTACTAGAGATATGAGAAACCCGGTGTTCATAGGAAAGAAAATTACCATTATTGGAAAAGAACGACTGTTTTATCAGCCTCAAATGCCCTATCTGTTTAAATTTAAAGTTATAGTAAGTGAAGAGATTAAATTCCTAAATTAAGTGAAATTCTAATGTCGTAGCATGATTTGTTCTGTAGCAATCCTCAGTGGAAGTTCCTTATCTTACTGCCAATACGCCCAACACACCAGCTAGCATTCAGTTGTACAGCGCACCTTTCGCGGTCTGGTTACCATAATTTAAAGTGTTGTAATAATCATGATTGTCTGTTGTGTTTTAAGTTCAGTAATCGGTCTGAACATAGTGAGAGCAGAAAAGTAAGTTTTCCTGAATTCCCTAGTTGGGAAAAATCACAGGAAAGATATAGGCACGGTTTAAAAAATAATCATTAAGACTTCACATTACAAGCAAGTTTTTACACTTATGCTCTGTCCATTTTACTGAAGACGATTATGAACAAACTTATTTATTAAAATCCTTGTCTTCTTCAAACTAAAAATGCAGAGTTTTAAAAGGAATGCTGAATTTGAGGGGACAGAAGATATCACATATCATTAAAAAGGGAAAAGAAAACAGTGATTATCTGAGAAAATATCATAGCCTATGTGAGGCAGTATCGAAATCAGAAGCAAGTACCAGTTTCCAGTGTTGGTAAATTAGTTACGAAAATGTAAATCAAAGCGAGCAGATGAAAATCAAGAAAAATCGGAGAGTTAACACACATAAACAACATAAGTGTTAATTCGAAACCGCTACTCACTGTGAAATGGAATGTGAAATATACTGATATTTTGAAGATTAAACTGAGAATTATTATGAAAGTTTCACTTAACAGAAAAACCATTACGTTACAGCAATACTCTTGTCATCACTCGCTACACACGCTGGTATCAACAGAGTGTAAACACGCTGTCAGTGTGAGTCATCCATAAGTGACTCCATCCTTAATATTTGTTTATTTATTTATTTATTTTGCTGAGTTTATCCGTTATTTATAATTGTTTGGTTGTGTTAGAGTTAGGCTTGCCGCACACGGAGCCACTTGTGGTCGTGTTTGGCGCACACGGGACCACTTGTGGTCGCCACCGGTGGCGACCACTAGACGCTAAACACGACCACCGGTGGTCGCCACTTTATCCAGAAATATTTCCTCTTCTCTCATCAGTTGCAGAATGGATTCCGATTTGGAAGCACTAGTTGCAGTTTTGCTAGTGAATGCCTTTCTCTTAAATCATCTGCAGAAGTGAAATGTTTGGGGATTATTACTGATCAGCATTTGAAATGAGATAAACACATTCCATATATATATATATTTTAATTATATATAATATATATTATTTTATTATATAATACAATATGAGAATCAATACATAAATTTGTAAGTCTCCGTAACTGTATGGCCATTAACCTTCTAAAAGTGGTTTATTTAGCCTTAGTCAAATCCGTTATTCAGTGTGACATTTTTGGATGAGGAAGCATTTCTAAAATTTTTCTACTCCATTAACTTTATTAGAAGAACGCATAATCAAAATTTGTTTAAAAAAGTGACTGGACTAACCAGCAGAACTAATCTATTCCGAGCTTAATGTATTTAACATTAAGATAATCTATAGTCAAAATAATTTGATCCCAAACAGAACATCAGGCAATCCTAAATTTTGTATGTACGTGCACTAGTCTTTTTAATAAAAAAAGTATTAATGTATAAAAGTTGACCGCCGGCGTGGTCTTGTGGTTAGCGTTGCTGACTACAGATCTGTCGGCCCGGGTTTGATCCCCGGTACCTCCTCGGATTTTTGTGAGGTAGGAAGGTCTGGAACGGGGTGCAATCAGCCTCGTGATTCAAATTGAGGAGCTACTTGATAGAGAAATAGCGGCTCCGGTCATGGAAATCACCATTAACGGCCGTGGGTGTCCGCATGCTGACATCATGCCCCCCCCAATCCTGTCATCTGCCTGGGATAGATGACGCAGCGTTCGGGTGGTAGAACTTGTATCTTCAAGGATGTAGCGCCATGGAGTATAAAAGTTAGCTTACATGCAGATTTCTTTTCTATTACACTCATCTCCTGAAAGTCTGGAACAAACAGTTGGCACATTTATTCCAGGATTTTGTTTTATCTATCATATTACTGTAAATTAACACGGCATATCACAAATAGCTGTTTTCACATTGTACAACTCAGAACAGCAACTGTCGTGATAAACTTTTCTTGATCAGTCTGTTGTTTATTCTTTCAAACGACAAGCATTTTTTTCACGCTGACTCAGATGTAATGTTGATACTGCATCTATTTGTTCTCTCTCTGCCACAAACAATAAACTTGTTGATCCAAAAATGCATCCTGAAGCTTTGCTGATTACCGTAATTAATACGAGTGTGTTATTTTCTTAACATCGTCCTTCCTGCTTTCCTTCTCCCATTAATTGTTAATTGATTTGTTCTTTACTTCTTTTATAATGCTTTTTTAATTTTAATTTCATTGTTACTTAGTTTATTTTTCGTGCTGTTTCTGCTTATCAAGTAGAAATACAGTTTGACCCAAAATCTCTAGAAGACAGCTTTGAATGAACATCAGTTGCTTTATCCTCAACTTTGTTATTATTAGTACGGCAAGAACTTGATCATTTTGTGCATTTTTTTATACCACTATTGAACGATAGCTCGAATATATGTAAATATGTAAGTAGTTATGTATTGGGGACGACCCCTAAGGTGGCGTACTGAATGCAACCCGCAATACAGGGGCAGACCCCGCAACACAGGATGCGGTCGCGGTGGCGGCGTAGGGGAAGGTGGCGCGTAGGGGAAGGTGGCGCGTAGGTGGCGCGCTGTCCACTCGGAGGAGCGGAGGAGCAGCTGTCCACTGCCCTTTGGCCACCTGGGTGCTAGCATGCTTATTGATCATAGCTCTTTTGACGATCTGGATGCTAGCGCCCTTTGCGCCACCAGTGTAGAACAACGGCCTAACTATTGGTAATATTGGTAATTATTTGCGAGTTTGTAATATTGCGGCTTGCGGGTTCCAGACGGGATGCAGCTGCGCGTACGAGAATAACTTAGCTCCCCGCGCGGGAGGTCCCGCATGCACACATACTGTCTCGCACGGCAGAGCCGCATCTATGCGTACCAGAATAACACAGGATGCGGTCGCGGTGGCGGCGTAGGGGAAGGTGGCGCGTAGGGGAAGGTGGCGCGTAGGTGGCGCGCTGTCCACTCGGAGGAGCGGAGGAGCAGCTGACCACTGCCCTTTGGCCACCTCGGGTCAAGAGTCGTGATCAAACAAAATAACATAAGAAAGTACTATATGCCTTTCTTGTATGCGAATCGTCTATTATTTGCATAAATATTACTGAATTGACTTAATTCAATAAAAGCTTAAATCTTGCGTTAAGCAACGGAAAATAATGACATAATTATGACCTCATCAACAACCAATAGAAACTAGTCTAATTTATCCTTACTCAGTAATCTGTGAATAATGTTTACTCAAATGTGTGACCCATGCATTGCCGTATCCTAAATTATAACATTGCTATTATAATCTGGGAGAAACAATGACAATGATTTTCGTTATAACCGTGGTATACTCAGGTATACACCAGGGCTCAACACATGTATCGCTGTTGCCACACATGTGATATAATATTCAGCCCAAGTCGGCTCGTTATCCACACCTCAGGTTCGAATCCTGCATCTGTTATATATTTTAAATAATAATATTTTCCCACTTCATGTCTGGCCGTCATCGTCTCAAGCAGTGGAAGGATAAACCTCACTACTTAGACGTCGGTGGAGAATACGATCGATACAGATGAAATAGTTGAAAGCTGAAATACGTGTCCATTTTTTTTTTTTTTTTTTGTTATCAGGCCTAGATGATGAAGCTGTGAGATACGCGATGGCCTGTGGTATCGTTCTGCATGTGTTGATGGCATACCCCCCACCTGTGAAGTCAAAACATTATTCGCAAGCCTAAATGAAGCAGATGCGAATCTTAGCGTGTGGTAAACTGATTCCATATATAAACCAGATTTAACCACGGCGCGAGCTTATTTCTTGCTAGTTTAACAATGGCATCATCACCATCGTTCATCACCGTATACGATGTAATGGGTAATGTGGTTAGAAACCACAGGCATCAGGAGTGTTTTATCTACGTCACAAGCTCAGATCGCCGCACGGACGGATTCGTACGCGTCCACCCATGCGGCAAAGGGGACAAGGAGCACCTGGACGACGTGGTGCCCCACCCAGCCAGGGAGCATCTCGCGTCCTGCGATGGGGAGCACCACATCACCGTGTCTGTAAACCCATCGGTGCCGACCACCATCCAAGCTTGGGGTCATAGCTGCAACAGGAGGTGCAGCACGTTCACTGACCAGATCCGCAAGGTATGTACTTCATTTTTATTATAAAAATTGTGTGAATTTCTACATGTTCAATCACCATTTTAAGCGATTTCATCCCACGTTATTGTGAATTATAACCAGGGCCTGGATTCTAATGACATGTCATCTTTTTATTGATGCTGCATCAACTTGTAGAAAAATCATGGCCTCTAGATTATAGAAATGCATTTTTATTTGGTCGTTTTTTGCCATTTTATGCCATTTTTAGGGCATTTATTTCAATTTTAGGTAATTATTTTGTCATTTTCGTGTCATTTGCCTCCTTATTTAGTCATTTTCATGCATTTACATTGTGTGTATTAACTTTTTTTTCGTCGCTAGTGGTGGTGTCTTTGAAGTGTTGTCTGTTTAATGTAAGAAGGAAAAATTCGGCCTTAAAGTGTTGACATGTCTCAGTCGGAAGTG
Source organism: Ectobius pallidus (assembly GCA_964059195.1). Taxonomy (NCBI): domain Eukaryota; kingdom Metazoa; phylum Arthropoda; class Insecta; order Blattodea; family Ectobiidae; genus Ectobius; species Ectobius pallidus. Next base: position 26,813,309 of record CAXKWD010000012.1, on the reverse strand, counting down.
AGAATCAAAGAAACGCCAAAATTTTGTATTATATTACTATTGTTATTAGATTGACTTGACACCAGAGTCTACCACCTGCTTGGATCTGAGAGTGCAAACTACTGTTTGCCCTCAATAAAAAAAACAATATAATCCGGCAGACCTCAATAGATAGTGCCGAATTTTGACTCAGTGCCAGTATAAACTTCCGTGAGAAAAGAACATTCACAACATTACAGTTTTTACAATTATGCACAAACTAGTCTATAACTTTGTGTGAACAATAATATTTTTTTATAAATAAAATGTCAGTTTTAGGTCATTTTTTATAATTATTAAGTCATTTTCTTTAAATTTTACAGGTCATTTTTTCAAACAATTTTAGGTCATCAGAATCCGGGCCCTGATTATAACATTCGTATAGTCATACAGTTAAATTTCATTCGACTTCAATCCACGTTATTTCATCATTCTTAAACGTTTTTGTTTTTTTCATATGTTTCAGAACAGAGAGGATCTGTTCCGAGCGGGCAGAGTACAGATGTGGTTGCGTGAGATTGAAGATGCGCCTACAATTGATCATTGAATCTTTTTTTTTTTTTTTAATTTTTTATTTTCTCTGTATTTAAAAAATAAATGTGCTATATAAAAGGAATACTTGTGTAAAAAATTCACTTAAAAATCGAGCTCTTCCATTTTTTATGAATGAAAAAGGTCGGTTATATCCTTAACCAAAACCCTTACTCCCTTAATTCCATCACATGTTATAGTCATTTTTTTACAGGAGGCTGTGAGGAATCTTCCACGTTGCGAGTTCATGCTGAATAAGTCATACTCCATTGAAAATAATAATTTGGTGTTTAACATAAAGGTGGGGTGGTTGTGGGATGGGTAATCCATTCATATCTGCTTGCAGCTGTTGTGATCACGCAGCCATTGCACTACGTCTCATAGCACTAGAGATGTATTTGGCACGAGTCTATTTTTTATCATTAAGCAGTCAACATTCTGTCTGTCATAAACAACATCTGCATCTCATGAACTTTCATTCTAAATGATAGTTTCATTCAATTTCATAAAGGTTGTGATTTAACGATCAATGAGACCATGGTTGTATAGGGTTCAGACTTTTTAGGTAAATACATATTTGCTATTACTTATGATTTCGGGACTTTATCAAAGTTCCGGTTGGGGCCTTCGGTTTCAAAATACTGAGTTGTATATCACATAAAGAAATATATTTTCGATATTTTTTTTGAATAAATATTTTAGCTAGCTTAATTCTTTTAGAAATATATATTTACTGTTTTTGTAAAATTGCGACATATTTTCATTGTGTTGTTATGTTGAGTCAGGGTATGATTAGGTCTTATCATCTTGCAATGTTTCAAATCGTCACAGCTTTAAGATGTGCAAATAAAACAACGTTTGACCATATTTAGGTCTATAATAATCCTCTTCGGTGAAGGTTGAAAATTTCTTTATGTCTTGACAATATAAACGAGAGATCCACACAAAAAAGATATGCCTAATGCGTATTGCCGTGAATATCCACACGATGCGTATGATTATATCATAGCAGTAGGGTTTTTCAAAGCTTATACGAGAATTAAGATGGAATTCACCATACATACGCCCCCCTTCTGTTATGTGTCTGCGTTATTTTTTTTGTTAAATTCTCGCACTAGAGCTCCATGCTTTTGCAACGTCGTTTCTTAGCGGTATTTCATTAAGAAACAACGGTATGATGTCACTGTAACAGGTGTCACTGCATACAACTGGATTCATAGAGCAGGCTTTAAATATAACTCCCCCACACCACCCATACTAAGAGTTTTCTTCACCGACCGGCTGTTCACAGTATTTCCATACAGCCCCATGCCATCATCATTTTTTTCCTGTCATTATGTAATTTCTTTGTGTAAGTTGAAAGATATTCTCTGTCTGCAAGGTAATTTGCGTTGTGCAGAAAGAATAATAATTTCTATTTACCATATCTTTTCTCTCTTTACCTTAGTTTTTACCTCTCACTCTTAGGACCTTTACAGGGGCCGCGAGAGAAGGATTATCAGTACAATGCCGGGGGCCACCTCCGATGCACTCACTCTGAACAAGGTGAGGATAATAATGACAGCCTGGGCCTACATTTCCTCTCACAGGCGAGGAAAAATCCCTTGTCCCCGACCGGAGAGGTGCGAACGCATCCCTAGGTACAGCTATTTTACTGCTTTTTTTTGGTAAAATTAAAACAACGAATATTTTTTTAAGACATCTTCACATTAAACTACGGGGGTGGAGGAGTATCTGGAATGTAAATAATTCCAATGTGGCTGGATTTTTATAGAAGTACATCAAAATCGACTTTAAATTTTGTTACAAATATGCAAGATTAACATCCTGCAATGTTGAACGAACATTTTTCTCTGTTCCGTGAAAATCGTCGCAGCTTTAAGATGCACAACTTAAGATCTGCTGCAACAGTTCTACGTTAGCAGATAGATGAGTACTTCTGTAAATTTTCATATTTTCGCCTCTTTAACCACATAAAAAAAATTAATATTTTCGGTTTTATAAGCACCTAAAGGTCCGAGCCCTATCTATGCAAGCATTACAACAGACTAGCATGTGCCCGCGGCTTCGCCCGCGATAATTATAGTTATTTATTAACACCTAAATCACACGAATTACATACCACGATCAGATAGGTAAAAGCGACCTCAGATTCGAGTTCCCTGGCCAAGAAACCCCCTGTATAGTGAGATTCGTCTAAATCGAACGGTGTTTAACCATATTTAGGTCTATGTTGATTATCCCTCTTCCGTGAAGGTTGAAAATTTCTTTGTGCCTTGACATTATAAACAAATGAATCGACCAGCGTGGGCTTACAACATTCTAGCGATCGCGATGCTTTTATTACCACGGTATGACAAAGCCAACTGTAATTGAAATGTTTTACTCAAATCTGATGCTTCGACAGCGCTAAAATCACGTTTCTACACTCATAACTCACAAACTAAAGCGAAAATTAAAATTCCGGCTTCGAGGTGCATTCAGTGCATCTATGTTTAAAATTTCAGATCTCTGCGTTCAGTAGATTTCGCTGGGCATCGTGGACAGACAGACAAACACATCCTTTTATTAATATAGATTGCCATTTGTGAGCGAGATGGAGAGAGAATCACATACACATGTAGACGTTCTTCTTTATACAAATTCATATCGTTTCACTTATACTTTGAGACCATGTGATGCATCCGCCTCTTTGAGTCACAAGGCTATTATCGAATATATAAGTATGAAAAATCATCAATCTTTGCGAACCATTATTTATGCCAATTGCTTGTATGTTTGGTGTATTAATTTCAAAACGGGGTAGTATAACGAGAGATCCAGACCTTGAAAATACACAAAAAATTATGCGTAATTATGCCAATTGCTTGTATGTTTGGTGTATTAATTTCAAAACGGGGTAGTATAACGAGAGATCCAGACCTTGAAAATACACAAAAAATTATGCGTAATTATGCGTATTGATTGATCGCAACGTATTACCATGAATAGCCACACCCTGCTTGTGATTTATCATAGCAGTAGGGTTTTCATAGCTTATACGTGAATTAAGATGGAATTTGCCTTACATATGCCACTGCGTGATTTATAAAAAACATCCTTTCTTAGCGGGTACATCATCTGCGTCACTGTAACAGGTGCCACTCCACACAACTGGATTCATAGAGCAGGCTTTAAATATAAATCACCCCACCCGCAAGCATACAATTCAACGCGAGACTTTGCAATCTTCATCTTACACGAAGTTTCTTTACAGCACTGAACCACACACATTTAAGGGGACCCAGAAGGTTGAATATGGGTCAAAATATACTTTTTTTTCTGTTTCTAGGCTACGTGAAGGATGCATTCCCGGTGTTATATCGATTATATATATATCGTGACCACTGCAAAAATTTTCCACAATATTTCACAATCACCTTTGAATAAACTAATTTTTGTTCAGAGCGCCTACATTAGTGTTTACATCCATTTCTGGTTCTGGTCTAATTGTGGTAACATTCTTCCGCTTACAAACATTCTTCCGCTTTTTTAAATACCCTAGCATTGTAAAATATTAAAAAAATATTGATTAAATATTTTAACATTACTCGAAATATCCACAAAATAATTCCATCTATAACAAAAATCACTCAGCATACACACTGGGTAGCCATGGTAGAACTGATAGGCCTATATCTTTCTTTAAAGCTCCATATCTCAATACTATATTTTTTTTTCCAGAGAAACTATTGAACATAGAAAACTGAAATTTTCAGGCGATATTTTACACATTTTTAAAGCAGCCATATAGTATTGAAGATAGTAAGTGATTAGTATGACTTTTTATAATGAAAAATAGACTACTGTAAAAAAGAATAATTATTCTTACAATAAAGCATAGATATGAAATCTCTAATGTTCTGTAAGAATTTCAACCAACTACAGTTAATGTATTCTGAGAAAAATTCCTAACTTTTTAACATTGTCCGTGTCCCCATTAATTTCTTAGAGTTGATTACACAAAGCCGCAAACCCGCTGAAGTTATAGGATTACAGCGTACACGGTTAACTTTGGACGCAATCTGATGCGCTCTAAAGCTGTGGGTAAAGCCGGGGGTACCTGATTATTATAACATTTAATAACCATAAAATGACCCAAATATTGGTCAATAAATGTACCATTATTATTGAATTGGTTAATATATAAAACACACTACAGTACTTAGCGAAAAAAATTCTTTCTGAACTGATACACCCATCAAATTACCCCTAGAAAGAAGAAAATCATGTGGTGTTTACCTGAATTAAAAATGAACGGAGATTCTGTTGTCTATTGTGTGAAAGCTTCTCTCTACCCCCACTCAAACATGACCTAAAATGCTGAAAAATGACCTAAAAATGCTGAAAATGGCGAAATATGCAAAAAAATTGCTCTTATTTAATGATATCCATTGGAGCTATCTTTTAACCTTCATCAAATACCATGCAAATTCATCACATTCCACTTTGATTGTATCATTTCATCATGTATAAATTGTTCATCCGTTGGAAAACGATACCTATATACTTCATCGAGTACAATATAATTTCACAGAAACATGGTGTGTACAAAACCACCTCTGAATTGTATGTGGTAATATAACAAGATGTAAACCTAAAAAATATCAACTAGCCCTTTAGATCCAAGATCATGACTTCCATATCAAGACCACTCCAAGACTGTGCTCCTTTACGCATAGCAGAAGTTCTTGATGTCTTGCGAGAACGAGACCTACCAGCTGTCAGCGAGTTCTGATGTATAAGATGTGATTAAAAATTATATTTTTTTTGTTAGTTCTAGCACGGTGCGGTAAATACATAAGACCGAGACCTAGACCCATTCGAAACTGTTAATCAGTAGTGACCAACCCCAGATCGATATTGACCAGTCAAGATCGATATTGACCAGCTACAGACTCATATTAACCGGTCCAGATTAATTTTACCTATAAATAAGTGAGCCCAGACAAGTTTTACACCAGTCCAGAATAGACCGGCGTAGCGAAATTGTTAAACAGTAGTGACCAGTCCAGATCGATCTTGACCAGTCAAGATCGATCTTGACCAACTACAGACTGATATTGACCGGTCCAGATTAATTTTACCTATATATAAGTGAGCCCAGACAAGTTTTACACCAGTCCAGAATAGACCGGCGTAGAATAAAGTCATCATCCCTGGGTATCATTCTACGTTTCACGATATCATGGATGAGAGTTGTAAAAAGGCGAGAGAGAGTTTCGTGGTGGAGCTTTTAAGAACTGAGAGTGAAAAATCTACTCGTTTTAAGGTTCTAACAAAGGAAAATTACTTATCACTCATGCGGGAGGTAGATACTGCTAAAGAATCACAAAAGAAGACGGCTACACAAAAAAGAAGATTGAAAAGATTTGATGTGGTAGAAATAGGAGGAATTAGGAAACTTGCTGCAAAAAACGATAGAAAATATTACCTTTCGGTTGATGACATATACGACGTTATTGATACCGCTCATGCGGCAATAGGACATGGTGGCCGCGATAAAATGTATAATGAACTATCCAGAAAATTTGCAAACGTTACAAAGGCTATGATTTCTCTTTATTTATCGAAGTGCCCAATTTGTCAAGACAGACAGAAATTCATCTCCAATCGATATCTTCTCTCGGATACGAACACTCATCAACATGCTGACCCCATCAATACGTGTCATGTTAATAAAAAATTATTTCCGGAAGAAGAAGAGGAGGAACAATATTCAAACTCATTTTCGGAAGAGGAGGACTCCTCCGATGAGGTTTTGTCACACCGTGGAGGCATGTGGAAGGACTTACATGCGAATCATAAAATAGACTTCGACCCCAACCAGCTCGTTGACAGACTAAAGCTTCTCATGTCCTCGTCTGCTGCCACACTACATCACCACAATGAGATACAGGAAATCATATTGGAATTGAGGGATAGAAATTATATAGAATGAACAGAGTCTTAACAGTGGAGTGGTGGAGCAGGAGGAGGAAGGAACACTTGTATTTTTTACTTCATTAAAGACTCAAGTATAGTCATGTGTTTTTATTTCCATTCCTTTACCTTACAACATACAGCATAATTCATTCTTTTGCATTCCTTTGCCTTACAACACATAGCATAATACACAACATACACAGGGCACATAGCATTAAACACAAGACACATAGCATAATACATTTTTATTTACGTACACAAGACACAAACCATAATACATTTTTATTTACATACAAGACTCTGACACTATATACATTTTTACACTTTACATCTTTTAGCAGGGTGTCCCTCATCAACCCTGATTTTGTAATGCCCGTGAGCAAGAGTATCTACGCCGTTGGGTAAAATGTGCCGCTTATCATCTGAAGCGCTTAAGGTTACTTTGTTCATAGCAATCGAGAACACGTTATGTTTAAACGATCTGATGGATCTATTTACCGAGAATGTTGATTGTCCGCTCTGAAGACAGCCAACATAATCTTCAAAGTTGACATCTTTGTCAATAACATTTTTCCTAATGCCTTTCAATTTCTTTATGGTCATATGATTAAATTTTATAGCGTACATCTTTGCTCGCAGGCCTACAAACTCAGTTATAGTATGACCAGCACCTTCATCCTTGAATTTACCGACCACCGCCTTGTTTTTGGGGGAATACAAGGGATGTTCGGGTGGGTAGACGCTAGTATCCAGCTCATCTCGGAAATGCATCATGTCACGGAAGAGGTCATCCGTCTCGATCTTGTATATGAAGCTATCAGTATCCATATATGTGAGCTTAATTTTGTTTTCGAAATACTTTCGCATGGTATCATAATGAAAGTCGTACATCCTTGTTTTCGAAATTTCTAATATAGACATACCGACATAGATTGCTTTGTCAAACACCAAGCTAGTTTTAGCAAGATGGACACCTACCAAATTCTCGCTGAATATGGTTCTATCTAAAAAGTTCGACTTAGCCACAAGCTTTCTCATTAAATTTTGATCTCAAACAAGCCTAAAGTTCATCCTTTTCCGCACATTTTCCATTGTCTTGCCAAAAACGGCGTTATTCATCAGTTTAAAAAAGTCTTTTTCAAAGTTGTTGGCTGCAGCCCTACGCTTGGCTGTATTAAAGTCAATGTAAGGTTTCAACCAGCAGCTTTGGTGAAATTCAATAATTCTATGGATCTTGGATAACCTCAGTCCGTGTTGTAATGCTTGTATAAGCACAGAATAGTGAATGACATAATTTTGTTTAGACTCAAGAGTTGTCAAAAGTTTCCTGAATTTACTACCCGGAGGACATTTCATTTCTGGACAAAATGGTAGATCTGAATGAGCATCATGTAGATGTTCTGGATATTGCAAATCGACTTCCAGGACGTATCCTAAATTGGAGTTGGTCGGTATGGTGACAATGTCGAGCGACTCTATCTCGTCTTTCTCGAGCCAACGGAAATTACCTATAGGCAACGCTTGTGACATGGCATAACCATAGAGGTTATTGGCGTCGACGTAGTAAAGGTGAGAGCTCGACTTTGAGGCATCGTAGTCGGCGGAACAAGGGATATTTGCCACAGCATGCCTTGTAACACATTGGCATAATCCTCCACGAATTCCAAGCTCGAACATCTGCACCATGTCCATATCGTTTAAAATAGGCAACTTTACCTGTGTAAACTTTAACATGGCTGCATAAGCGAACCCAGGAGCTGTAATGTAATAAAGGCAATCTAGCCCATAGGTATCGTGACACATTTGTCTAAAATTCTCGAAAACATCGGTCAAAATCAGTACATCTGTTTTTAAATATAGGTCTGAATATTCTCCTAATGAGTTGACCGAAAATGATTGCCAAACATTAACAGCATGAGAGTAGTCTCGATCTGAGACACCCGCATTGCTGAGTTTGTTGTAAAACGCCTCTTTAGGCGGTAATTTTGTCTCATCAAGAACTTTATAGGATGACTCATAGTCGTAGGGGAAGACCCCCTTTCGACACACCAAATCGGTATTGTCACCAAACGAATTTCTGGTTTCTATGAATTTATCTTTGGGTAGATTGTCCGCTAGCTTCTCCAAGCTACTGGCCATGAATCGGAAAGAGTCGATAAATCTAAGTTCCATACCTCCCCTTTTCAAATAAGAGGAGGGAATAAATTTAGAAAATGTAACGTATTTCTCTTGAGAGTTGCAAATGACGTTAATTCTATTCTTGTTGAAGCCTAACTCTTTCACAATGAAATGAGCATCGTAATTGGAGAGGTTATGCAACACGACAGGGACGAATGTCTGGTTTCTGTAATTCAGATTACAGTTCCTGTGAGCGGCCCCTCTGAATCGCCCGCTGACATGACAGTGGTCCCTGACTTTATAGTTCACTTCGGTGAAATTACCATGCTTACAGATATGGCAGATGGTGCTGGTCATATACTGGTTGTTCTGTTCTGCCGTGAGAGGGATCATGGGTTTTATTTCACAGTTTAAAATGGCATCTATGGACTTTACGTCTTTTACGAGGGAAGTCATAAAATGGGCTCCTGCTTCGGGGCCTCTATACAACCGTAGATTCGAATGTTCACCTTCCAGATCCTTAATAAAATAGGCGTAACTGAAAGGAGTATGTTTTTGATAATTTTGAGTCCAGGATTTTGCAGGCTCATTTTGACATCCGGCAATAGGCTCCAATAAGCACTCAAAATCCGCATAGATCACAAACCTAATCTTCTGCGAATACTCATGCTTAGTGAAACTTACTTCCAGACGTTTAGGAAATTCACACCTGACGGGTGAGAACGAATTACATACAGCCAAATGAGCCTCAAGTCTCTGGTCGGCTGACTCACCTTCGTACGACTGGAAGTGCGTAAAACATCGTTTGCACACTCTGACTTGAGTTTTGTGAGATGTTACAAAAGGCCTAATGAATGCGTCGAAATCAGAAATTAAGACATAATGTGAATTTACTTCATCGCAGACAAAGAGCAAGTCTCTATGGTCGTCCAACTCCTTATCAGCAATTTTGATTGGTACAACTTCATCCCGCTCGTCTAAACCAAACACATTGATCGATATGTTATTCATTTTTGAAAACTTGTCGATGTCGTGTAATGCTACCGGGAATTTTACACAGCTCCAGTCGTATCTGTCAGATAATTCTTGGTTCCCGAGATAGCTAGCCCATAAGTCATTACCTACCTCTATAAATTTTGCCAAGATGCAGTACTTGAAACAATAATCGTCATGGTTGTCAATGTTCACTAGAGATTTTAAATGCCTAAATCGTTCGGGTAGGAGCATGAATTTCCTACCCACAAAAGGTTTATAATGGTTGACGCGTAATTCAATTTTATGTACGGATTTGAACATGAACCCAGACCCTCGTAAGGCTACGTCTTGATATTCCTGTTGAATTTTCTCTATTTGTCTATCTAACAGTTCTGATACATTGGTTGTGATGAGAGCAACTTCGTTTTTTGATTTGAAATTACGTACAGTGGATTTTCCTTCCAAGTTCTCAAAACCGCATTCCACAAAAAGATTGAATTTTACAGACTTAAATTGTTGGATAGAGTCCCTCACCAGTGCCTCCATCTTGGGTTTGTAGGCTGCTAGACCGCTCTCCAGGTCCGCTTGCGGGATATTGGTTGCTGCATATGTAGCGATTCTCGATCTGAAGGCTGAGTCCACTTTGCGAAAATCATTCTGTAAGAATTAATACAATGTATACATTAGCATAACATATAGAAAAACCATGTAAACATTAGCGTAAAAAACATGTGATTGTAGTAAGCTACTCACATCAGACTGAGTAGCGGCCCCATGTCTGTTGACTGACTGCGAGACTGCTTGGCTGCCGTGAGCGGTGAGAGCTCCCCCCACATTATAACGGCTGCCGACATCTGTCACCGCATGCGATGAGATGGATCCTTGTGTCTGCACGTTAACATTTGGCATGTGATGGAGCGCGACTCCTTGGCCGCCGTCTGCAGTTTGCTGAGATGATACTGCAATGGGATGCGTGTTTGCATCTGGCACGGTGAAAGGCTGTAACAAAAAACTTATAATGAGACGAGATGTCTCGAATGTGACACATTAATATATCTCTCTCTATTCATTATACGTACCGAGTAATCAATCGCATGGCCGCCCAAAGCTGTCCGGATCACGGATGGTCTGGCGGTCGGTGTCACTGCCATCTCCCGTTGTCTGTACATTTCGTTGGGTTTCATTGGATTATGGGTAGATTCCAAATGGTCGTTTAGATAACGTTGACAGGAGAAACTTTTTCCACATTTAACACAGACTAGTTGACTGTTAGAGTGTGCTTCCCGCACATGTCTGGTCAATACATCGCGACGGGTAAATGAAGCCCCACACGAAACACAGGAGAAATGGCTTTGTGTATGCCTTTGCCTCACGTGCCGGTTCAGGTCTTGTTTATGCCTATACTTGGCATCGCACTCGGAGCACTTGAAGAACGCAGTAGTAGTACCTTCCATGTCGGCTGCTATCCGTTGAATGAGCCAAATCGTCTGCAGCATGCGTATTTATATCGACTCATGCAGAGGTACAGCGTTCACGCGTTTAACGGCCCCCGCGCATAGGTATGGTGTCGGTATACAAGCAGGATCACATGCTGCGGTAAGCTATGTGATATTTTCGTATGCAACGATGAGACGCGTGGCTGCCGTACTCTAGCTAAGATACGCAAGCTCGCAATAATATTATATGACATGTACTGCAACATTGACACACGCTAGAGTACAACGTGCACATGTATGCAAGACCAACGCGTGGTGAGCTGAGTTATTCTGGTACGCAGAGATGCGGCTCTGCCGTGCGAGACAGTATGTGTGCATGCGGGACCTCCCGCGCGGGGAGCTAAGTTATTCTCGTACGCGCAGCTGCATCCCGTCTGGAACCCGCAAGCCGCAATATTACAAACTCGCAAATAATTACCAATATTACCAATAGTTAGGCCGTTGTTCTACACAGGCGGAGCAAAGGGCGCTAGCATCCAGATCGTCAAAAGAGCTATGATCAATAAGCATGCTAGCACCCAGGTGGCCAAAGGGCAGTGGTCAGCTGCTCCTCCGCTAATCCGAGTGGACAGCGCGCCACCTACGCGCCACCTTCCCCTACGCGCCACCTTCCCCTACGCCGCCACCGCGACCGCATCCTGTGTTGCGGGGTCTGCCCCTGTATTGCGGGTTGCATTCAGTACGCCACCTTAGGGGTCGTCCCCAATACATAACTACTTATGTATAATGCATTAAGTGATTAAATAAGAGCAATTTTATGGAATTATTTTCCATTTTACGTTTTCAAGATTTGTATTATTATTAATATTATTGTTTTTTTTTTTGTCTTTTAGGTATTTGGTCATTTCGGCGTATTGTAACTTATTATAGTTTTTTAAGAAGTGTTGTTCTCAATAAGCACCAATTGTTTCAGTGGAGTTACAGAGAAGCATTTCCATATACAATAAAAATCGTTACTTTCAGGCAAATGAAAATAATTTTATTTGAGAAACTCCGTCGATTCATATTTTCTGTATTCATGTTAAATTTCACAGATTCATGTATCCCAGTAGCAATTACTTACTTTATTAGCAACAAAGTGAGTAATTTTATTGTAAATTAAATATAATGCTCTATCGTGCATTAATTTGCTATCTAAAATCAACACATCATTCCAGAAGGCTAATTATCAGTAATAAGGAATAATTTATTCATTTTTAAATATTTTAGGTCATAAATGTATTTTTTATTTTAATATTTTATATTTTTATGCATTGCCCTAGTTACTAGGCCTATATATTAGATTTCACATAAGGGCACGCAATAGATGGGACCAAAGTTCTTTAAGAAGGGAGCTGTATGACACTGTAGCACGCCAGAGGGAGCTGTAAGCCACTGTAGCACGCTAGAGCGCCTGTGGTGACCACGAGTGGCTGCCGTGTGCGCCAAAACTCGACCACCGGTGGCGGCCACTTGCTGCGAGAACGAGCGTCTCCCCCAGCTTGTGGCTGACACTGGCGTCTGCAGTGGTCGTGTGTGCGGCAATTTTTTAATTCTCCATTTAAACTCCATGTAAAAGCCCTTCTCGCAGCTTGTGGTCGCCACCGGTGGCGACCACAAGCTGCGGGAAGGCTTTTACATGGAGTTTAAATGGAGCAGCCGCACACACGACCACTGCAGACGCCAGTGTCAGCCACAAGCTGGGGGAGACGCTCGTTCTCGCAGCAAGTGGCCGCCACCGGTGGTCGAGTTTTGGCGCACACGGCAGCCACTCGTGGTCACCACAGGCGCTCTAGCGTGCTACAGTGGCTTACAGCTCCCTCTGGCGTGCTACAGTGTCATACAGCTCCCTTCTTAAAGAACTTTGGTCCCATCTATTGCGTGCCCTTATGTGAAATCTAATATATAGGCCTAGTAACTAGGGCAATGCATAAAAATATAAAATATTAAAATAAAAAATACATTTATGACCTAAAATATTTAAAAATGAATAAATTATTCCTTATTACTGATAATTAGCCTTCTGGAATGATGTGTTGATTTTAGAAAGCAAATTAATGCACGATAGAGCATTATATTTAATTTACAATAAAATTACTCACTTTGTTGCTAATAAAGTAAGTAATTGCTACTGGGATACATGAATCTGTGAAATTTAACATGAATACAGAAAATATGAATCGACGGAGTTTCTCAAATAAAATTATTTTCATTTGCCTGAAAGTAACGATTTTTATTGTATATGGAAATGCTTCTCTGTAACTCAACTGAAACAATTGGTGCATATTGAGAACAACACTTCACAAAAAAACTATAAGTTACAATACGCCGAAATTACCAAATACCTAAAAAAATAAAAAAAATAATAAAAAAATCTTGAAAACGAAAAATGCAAAATAATTCCATAAAAATTGCTCTTATTTAATCACTTAATTCACTATACATATTTACATATATCCCAGCTAACGTTCAATAGTGGTATAAACAATGTACAAAATTATCAAGTTCTTGCCGTAGGCCTACTAATAATAACAAAGTTGAGGATAAAGGAACTGATGTTCATTCAAAGCTGTTTTGTCTTCTAGAGATTTTGGGTCAAACTGATTTTCTGCTTAAGCAGAAACAGCACGAAAAATAGACTAAGTAACAATAAAATTAAAATGAAAAAATGCATTAACAAAAGAAGTAAAGAACAAATCAATTAATAATTAATGGGAGAAGGAAAGCAGGAAGGACGATGTTATGAAAATAACACACTCGTATTAATTACCGTAATCAGCAAAGCTTCAGGATGTACTGTTGGATCAATGAGTTTATTGTTTGTGGCGGAGAGAGAACAAATACCATACATGCAGTATCAACATTACATCTTGAGTCAGCGTGGAAAAAAAAAATCTTGTCTTTTGAAAGAATAAACAACAGACTGATCAAGATAAGTTTATCACGACAGTTGCTGTTCTGAGTTGTACAATTTGAAACCAGCTATTTGGGATATGCCGTGTTAATTTACAGTAGTATGATAGATAAAACAAAATCCTGGAAAAAATGTGCCAACTGTTTGTTCCAGTCTTTCAGGAGATGAGTGTAAAAGAAAAAAAAATCCGCACACAAGCTAACTTTTATACTCCGTGGCGCTACATCCTTGAAGATACAAGTTCTACCAAACGACCGCTGCGTCATCTATCCCAGGCAGATGACAGGATTGGTGGGGGGCATGATGTCAGCATGTGGACACCCACGGCCGTTAATGATGGTTTCCATGACCGGAGCCGCTATTTCTCTATCAAGTAGCTCCTCAATTTAAATCACGAAGCTGAGTGCACCCCGTTCCAGACCTTCCTACCTCAGAAAAATCCGAGGAGGTACCGGGGATCAAACCCGGGCCGACATATCTGTAGTCAGCGACGCTAACCACAAGACCACGCCGGTGGTTAACTTTTATACATTAATACTTTTTTATTACAAAGACTAGTGCACGTACAGTGGTATTAATCAGAGGTGGCAGTCAGATGCGCGTGAGAGAGGTGACGCATGTAGGAGGAATCATGGGGAGGGGTAAGAATGTTGAACTGCTCTTCCAGGAGAGGAGAAGCGATTGTAACAAGGTCTCTTGTTTCTTCACTGCATTATACGATCTTACCGCTCTGAAAGCAACGACATAACTAACCCATACACCCCTCCATGCAGTACGAATGTTTATTGGACTCGTCTGCATCTACTGAGCATCCATGCTTGGACTGCCACGTCTGATTAATACTACTGTACATACACACATTAGGATTGCCTGATGTTCTGTTTGGGATCAAATTATTTTGACTATAGATTTTCTTAATGTTAAATACATTAAACTCGGAATAGATTAGTTCAGGTGGTTAGACCAGCCACTTTTTAAAACAAATTTTGATTATGCGTTATTCTAATAAAGTTAATGGAGTAGAAACATTTTAGAAATGCTTCCTCATCCAATAATGTCACACTGAGTAACGGATTCGACTAGGGCTAAATAAACCACTAGGGTTAATGACCATACAGTCACGGAGACTTACAAATTTATGCATTGATTCTCGTATTTTATTATATAATAAAATATATATGTTATAGATAATAAAAAATATATGTATGAAATGTGTTTATCTCATTTCAAATGTTGATCAGTAATAATCCCCAAATATTTCACTTCTGCAGATGATTTAAGAGAAAGGCATTCACTAGCAAAACTGCAACTAGTGCTTCCAAATCGGAATCCATTCTGCAACTGATGAGAGAAGAGGAAATATTTCTGGATAAAGTGGCGACCACCGGTGGTCGTGTTTAGCGTCTAGTGGTCGCCACCGGTGGCGACCACAAGTGGTCCCGTGTGCGCCTAAAGCCGCGTTCACACCTGTGCAACGTTGCATGCGCACAAGAGGCTTGCGCCTGGCAGGTGGAGATGCAAGCCGGGGCATGCAACGGTGCAGGGTGAGGCATGCGTGGAATCTGTGCGCACGGACCTCCTTGCGCCGGTGGACGTAGGCGCAAGTAGCTCCCCACTTGAAACGGGGAGCTACGTGCAACAGTCGTGCGTCTTCCAAGGCTCTGCTCTGATTTTTCATTATGGCGGAGTGATCTAATGAAAAGAATATTGAGTTCGTGGAGGATTATCGCTCGTATCCGTGTTTGTGGATGGCTAGCTCCCCGGACTACAAGGACAGGACAAAAAGGAGTGATTCCTTACAGTTTCTAAGGGACAAATACGCTTTGGGAACAACGAAAGCGGTGCTAAATAAAATAAAAAGCCTCCGATCATACTTTCGTAGAGTCCAGCAGAGTAGAGCAGTGGTATTATTTCAATGAATAGACCTTTTTAGGCTTTTTAAACAAACGAGTTTAGCCGTCTTCATAAAACATAATAATGGACACTAATATGACACCGAAAATTGTTTATAATTTTGACAGAGTTATTCTAGTTCTCTCCCCCCCCCCCAAATAAGCAAGTAACTATTCCTTATATTGGCACTCGAAAAATAGCATAAACAATTGAGATATTTACCCTTTTTAATGATACAATTATTCAATGCTCACTCAATTAACTTCCTATCTACTAAAATAAGTTGACTGAAATTGTTTCTATATATACATTTCAAAGTATTTCAGACTGCCCAAGTTTCATTTCCTGCGATAGTTACAATAAACAATAACACGTGTGAATTGATTCAACCGAGGGAAGAACTGAGGTCAATGACAACAACGTTGGTTACATCAGTTAACATAAACACTATGGTTTATTCCTTTGATGCCGCCTGCCCATGCAATGAATAGCTGCGCTATACAAAGACAAACAACAAAGCGATATATAGCCTACATTATTAATTTCAGTGCGTTGTATAAATTTATTTGCATTACATCTTTTCTTAAAATGCACTAATTCGCATTTATTTATTTTCTTTTGTATTAATTGGAAAATCAATTTAAAAATAGTATTTTTCTGCAAAAGTCCTCTTTAGCCCCTAGTCTAGTGGTTGCTGACTACGGACCCGCAAGTCTGGGTTCGAACCCCGGTACCTCCTCAAATTTTTCTGAAGTAGGGCCAACTGGAACGGGGTGCATTCAGTCTCGTGACACCAACCGAGGAGCTAATTCATAAAGAAGTAGCGGCTTCGGTTCAGTAAGCTATCAACAACTGCAGTAGGATTCGGCATGCTGACCACATGCCCTAATCCTGCCAGCTACCTATTCAAAATCTGACAATTATTACGCTCATATTATTGGTAATTAATAATAAATAAAATTATATTTGGAAGAAAGCAGTTCGTTCGTTGAAAATGCCACTGTTCGAAACAGTACCTACTGGTGATCAGAGTTGTTCCTACTGCGTACATTTTCGAACGATATTCTGGAAATGAAAGATTGATTGTCATGACCAATTTTACTGCTGTTTGACTTTCATATTTTTGTGAAAGGTCAACTACATTGCCAACTTTGTGATTACAATACAATTGAATTTTCTTCTTACGGTTTCGTCTTTGTCGCAAAATAACAACAGCTGCAGCAGCAGCAGCTACGGCACCTAAATCCAAAGCGGACATTTCATCTGCGCACTTCTAGCAGGTGTGAACAGAAAGAGGTATGCGCCTACAATAATGGAGCCGCAAGAGACTAGGTGCATGCGTGAGCTTGCACCGTTGCATGCGCAGATGCACTGGAGAGGCACGGCAACTAGGCGCAAGGCGCACAGGTGTGAACGCGGCTTAACACGACCACAAGTGGCTCCGTGTGCGCCTACCCTAAAGGCTTATATTTTGTCCTTGTTCTGTTTATCTCTTGTTCATTTAGTTTACGCGTATTTGTAATCTTGCAGGAGTACGACTTTTCTTAATTCAAATCTGCTTTTCTTTCTTTTCTGAGCGCAATCCTTCAGGCAACTGTCATTTTTCTCTTTGGCCATTGATCAGGCCGCTCTGTAGTGAGGATTACACCGGTAGACTCAGAGTGAGTTAGTCGCTGTGTGTGTGTCTCTCTGTCTCTGTCTCTCTCTCTCTCTCTTTTCAGGATGTGATTTTTACAGATTTAAGTGGGTGCATCTTAAGTGGACATAATGTCTTAGCAATATTATTCATTTCAGGAATGTTATAGCGTGCTTGAAATTTTGTAAATTCTAACAGCTTTTATTATAGAGCCTTGTGCTGTATACTGACTTAAAGTACATTGTCACTATGCAGTAGTCCTCATTTTACATTTTACCTTGATGTGAGCCAATAGCCATGTCCTAGTTATTTCGTTTTTGAGTTCCTTTTTTTTCTCTTGATTTAGTAGCGTTTTGTTTTTTATTATTCCATATGGTGTACTTCTAATTATTCCATGCTTCTGCAATTTTACAATCAAACGCCTGTTAGGGATCTAGGCAGTGTTAATGGTTCATCCTTAATTTTACTACCAATGTTTCGCCAAATGTTATAGAGACATATTCATGATAATTTTTCGGTATATTCGGAGTTAAAACATTTTGTAACCTACATTGTGTTCATGTTCAAACTTTGCCTATAGGGTCACTAGAATTAAACTTTATATAAAGTCCACCGCCGTAGGTGAGTTTGTAACGAGACTGCCATGCACATGGACTGCCCGTTCTCGATTCCCGGTCGGTTGGGAGATTTTACAGATATGTAAAGTTTCCTTCCTGATCAACACTGGGTATTGTGTTCCCATTCCCATTACGCGAAGAAGAACCTGGCCACCCTTCTTGGTAACATCCGGCCTAGTGACCCTCGGTCGGGCCGTGGGCATACCTCCACGGCCCTTTCACAGGGCAGGATTGGCCTCCGGGCCGAACACTTCAATATTTATATCAGATTTGTCACCAATGTTATAAGATCTTACATGACTACATAACCATGCTAATTTTCCGGTTTATTCCGGTTTATTTGTAACCCAAGTAGCAGGTAAACCTCAACATTTTGTAACGTACATTGTGTTCATGTTCAAACTTTGCCTAAGGGTCACTAGAATTAAACTACATATATATATATAGTCCGCCGCCGTAGGCGAGTTGGTAGTGTGACTGCCAGTCATCTCGGTAGACCACTCTCTCAGCTTGAGATGGATTGGGACATTAAGGTGGTTATGCCCATTTCAAAACAAAATTTATGGAAAGTGAATATGATACTCTCTCTCTTGTCAGCAGAGATGCAAAAACTCGTGGCTGTCGTGCTTCTGTGCATGAAAAACAGCATTATAAACAAAGACTAAGTCTTGTATGCAAAAATGAATTAAAACAACTAACTAAACGTATGTTATACTACATCGAGCTCAGGGTTCCTGAGATCGAGGTGGTGCAGGCCGTACATTTGTCAGGGTGAGTGTCTTGTTTACCTACAACCAATAATAATTTTCTGGGTTCTTCGGTTTTGAAGTTGCGTAAGTTTTAATTTATTTCTGAAATCATCGGGTCAACTGATAGTGAATTCTACATCTTTAAAATGTTTCTTATTTAACATTTCAGTTTTGAAGTTATTTTCTGAGTCTGCTTTGCGCCATGTATATATTAACGTGTAGGCTGCATCTGTTATTTGCACATTGAATATTGAAAGGTATATTTCAGTAAGTGATTAATTATTGTTATCAGTTATGTTATTTATTTATGGCAGCTGAGTAATCCCGCTTGATCTTGAAAATCTTCTTCACGTAACGTGATACATTTGCTGATATCTTGATGATGATGATGATTATATATATATATATATATATATAATTTTGAATGAAATATTCAAGTGTTAATTAAATGTATTATCTAGAGTTGCTTTCTGAATTTTTATATACATGCTGTTATTTTATAGCCGCTGTTACGAGAGCTATACTAGTTTATCTAGTTACGCATTCTGTTGATACTGGTTCTACTTCTGTAACGGTACGCTATATTGCTAGTCATGCAGTGTTTTGCTTTCGCTGCAAAACAGAAAATATTAACTGTTATTACTGTTATTGTTTACTAAGCTTCTTCACTACCACGTAAATATAGTCAGAGTTTCGTCATAGCTCTGAATAAACGGCTTAATATGAGAATATAATAATATGCAAATATGTTGTACCACTGTTCTAAATATTATGTAAAGAATATTTAAATTAAATTAATGTTAAAGTATTTATTCGAGGGTATCCAGAAAGTAAAGAACGATTTGGAATAGCTAACTAATGACGAAAGATATAAATACAAAACTTTATTTATAAGATAGAGTTTAGGAAGTTATTCCTCTGGGTCGCGAGCGACCCCTGGTGATCCCGTAAGGGGATATTCACAGCGGATTTGTTACCGGGGTGCGCCTACTTAAACCTAAGGACACATACACACACCCAGTCCTGAACCCGGGAAAGAAATTTTTCACTACTGAAAAATCCCCAACCCGGCTGGGAATCGAACCCGGGCCGCCGGAGTGGAAGGCAGGAGCGCTACCGACTCACCCACGGCGGCGGACATAAGATAGAGTACCTCACTCTATTTCTCAATGTAACCGCCTTTGCTATAAAGGCATTTATTTAACGTGGGACAAGATTTTCAATGCCGATGTTAAGCTGGGTTTACACTATGTAACTTGTTTAATATAACTTGAGTTATATAACATGTTTTCCAAAATTGTTACAAATACATGCCAATTGTGACACATAACACTGTGTTATATAACTGATTTTTTGCGTTTTCTGCGTTTACACTCCGTTAGCTGCGTTTACACTATGTAACTTGTTTATATAACTTGGGTTATATAACACGTTTTCCAAAATTTTTACAAATACATGTAACTTGTTACAGATAACATTGTGTTATATAACTGATTTTTGTGTAACCTGCTACATGTACATTTTGCTGCGTATATAAAGTAACAAGAAACTGTCCACCTAACCACAAATAATTATATTTATCCAAAAGTTCAATCTACGCAACATTTACTATGCTTTTCAGGTGTACAATAGTATAACAATAATATAACCTAATCTCACATAGGCCTATATGTCCCTCTACAAAACTCTCACGGAGTGTAAACGCAGAAAACTGGTTATATAACACAAAAATCAGTTACATAACACGATGTTATATGTAACAATTGGCATGTATTTGTAACAATTTTGGAAAACATGTTATATAACTCAAGTTATATTAAACAAGTTACATAGTGTAAACCCAGCTTTTACCGCCAAAAACCTGAGCCTGGAGTTTCTGCCAAGAAGACAATGATTAAACACAGAAGCCTGTTGCACAGCTCTTCAACTACTACGAAGCATTATCCAAAACAAGAGACGTTTAAATTTGTCTGTAAAGGTGTTTTTGACTCACGACAACGCTTGACCTCATATTGCTGCTCAAACACATACAACTTGAAGTTTTAAATGGGATTTTTTTTTAATATCCTCTTTATAGCCCTAATTAAGCACCCAGCGAATTTCACTTGTTTCAGAAACTGAAGGACTTTTGCGTGGAAAAGATTTCCCAACCGATGAAGACCTCAAAGCGGCAGCACCAAATCTTTGTTTATTTATGGACGACCCTCATATCATTTATAATATACAATAAGTATTAAATATTTATTCCTGCTTTATTTAAAGGTGTCTGTACGTAATAATTTAACAATGATTTAATTTTTTTATTTATATCAATATGTCTTTACAAACATTTATATGAATACGATTTGTACATACGACTATTTAACCTCTCTTTTGGGTTAATAAAGAAAAAAACATTATGAAAGATCCGGGCCCTTTAATTGATATATGTTTGTCCAGTCCTTCCTGAATTATAATACAGTTCGTTGTTTGTGTTTTCCGATTGTCTGTATAGCTGTCATCCTCTGGCAGCGTTTCAGTTTCAGCTCCTTTTAATAAAAAGAGCACAAATAAACACCACAGTGTGTATCGTAATATATTATTTTTATCACACTTTTGTAACACACTTTTTCCATATTTACTTAGGCTATGTTACCATAACATTTCGGATTTATTTGCGGAAACCAACCGACCTTTTGTTTTAAAATGATATCCATATTTGTCCACCAGAGGACAGGATGCTTATTTCAAGCAGCGGGCACCGGTTAGAATCCTGGTTGCATAAACTAACGTAGGAGGGATATATCCTCGCCTGTAAGATGAATGTTGGGTATTTTAGGTGCTCGAAGTTCCCACATACCATCTGATCCTCATTTCATCTTCATCCCTTCCGCGCTTTGTTCAGAGTGAGTGTATGAGCGACTAGTTTGTCCTCTCCTATGTGTTCGTGGTGTTTCGGAGGTGGCCCCGGCATTGGGCTGATCATTCATCACGAGAGTCATTCTATGTCAGTAAAGTAAAGTATTATGTAATCCAAAGATAATCCCTCTCCCGACAGGCCGTGTTCCTCTATGGCCTGGGCGAAGTGGGCCTCATGAACGTTCATAAAATGGGAGAGGTAAACCTAAGGGAAGAGTAAAAAAGAATGAAAGACAGAAAGGCCTCCAAGTTTAGCACATTTACTAGTATTCGCATTAGCCTATCAATGATAGCAGGGATTTAAGGGTAGCCAAAAGAAGAATCGAGTGGAAAGAACTGGGGAAAACCCTGAACAATACGCAAGACTAAGTGCTCAAGACCAAGTGTTAAAGTTCAAGTGTACATGACGCTCAAAATCACGAACAACTTCACTAGCGCGGAGTAGCTCGCCGTGCTAGATAAGAGGAGCTAAACCCTTCTTAGGAGGCCTTTGCCCTACATGGGACACGATAGGCTTATTTTATTTATTTTATTTTATATATAAACTACAATTTAATATGTAAAGTAATATATAAACAAAATCCATTAAACAATTCCCGCAAAATAAATTTAAAATCGGGAGTTCCGAATTATAAAAGCACAAAAAAGAACTCTATTTTATAAAACTGTTTATCTCTAACTAATATTAGTCATCATCATCATCATCATCATCATCTTCTTTACGGGTTAGGCCTGTTGGCCTGTTCCATCTCCAAAAAATTGATCCCGCCAGCGCTTCCTGGGTCTACCTAGAGATCTCCTTCCTTGTGGATTATACGTATATGCAGCTTTCGTTATGGTTCCATCTGGCATCCGATGTACATGCTCCAACCATCTGTTTTGATACCCTTTTATTATTTCCAAGATATTTTGTATTTTTAATTCAGTCCTTATTTCTTCATTCTTTTTTTATCTAAAAGAGTATAACCTGCCACAAATCTTAAAAATTTCATCTCTGCAGCTTCAATTCTCCTTTCAACTTTCTTTTTCAATATCCAGTTTTCGCTGCCATAATATTAGTCATTTATAAACATAAACAGGTAGATAATTTTATAAAGAAAGACAAAAATTATAAAATTAATTATTAATATTAAACATTTTCTTTAAATGTTTGCCTTGTTTTAGTTGGCACTATACTTAATAAAATCAGAATTCTCAGTAATAAGTGTCTTATAAGGTAACAAGGCATAATTTCAACCTTGAATTTGTCGAATAGTAGTCCTCCGTTTGTTTCTGCAAAATGAAACTTGGTCTTTCTCCTTGTGTTTTGACAATATATGAAGGAAAGAAATCTTGATAGGTTTTATAGTAACCAGATAATAATGCAATCTTATAAAACTGTTAGATTGTTGTATCGTTTAATTAAGAGTATAACAAATTTGTAGGGTGGTCGATTCTTTTAAACGAAATTTTATTAATCTCTTTTGATTAAAATTAGTTTTAAACAAATGTAGTTCTCCTGGGTAACAGAATCAGCGGCCTGATATTTCG
The DNA here is from genome assembly GCA_964059195.1 of Ectobius pallidus. Lineage (NCBI taxonomy): Eukaryota > Metazoa > Arthropoda > Insecta > Blattodea > Ectobiidae > Ectobius > Ectobius pallidus. Next base: position 26,789,991 of record CAXKWD010000012.1, on the reverse strand, counting down.
AACACGCTATTTTATCAACTGAAAGACTCTCGTTCCGAATCCTTGACTTCACATATGACTGTGGATTAAGCTTAGTATAAGTAGGTTATGAAAATAGATTACCTTGATTAGTCGATTTTTGTTTTCAGTGTGGATCTTTTTCATTTTACTGAAAGTTATTTCACTTTCTACTTTTGAGTTGGAAATGATCTTAACAGTCCTGATAAAAGTCATCAACTCCACTGGAATTTCTTTGATCTCGGCAGATTTTCTAAAATAAAAAATAAAAACAAAAATAAAAAGCAGTCCTACTCGGATTTCTCTTGCTTAAAATGTCTATAAATCACAAACAGTAGCCTATGTTTGATGAGCGCCTTCATAATCTATTGGCTAGCGTTGCTTAGTATGGGTTCGATAACGGTAACTCCTTGGGCTTTTCTGAGGAAGGAAGGTCTGGAAGGGGATACATTCAGCCTCTTAATACCAATCGAGGAGCAACTTGATAAACAAAGTTAGCTACTCCGATCAAGAAAGCCATCACTTAATGGCCACAGGAGTTTGCATACCCACCATATTCTCCCAATCCTGTCATCTGCTTTCTGAATGAAGCGCAGCGGTCGGATGGCGGGCCTAGTCCAACAAGGGATTTATCGCTACGAAGTTTGATTTCTTTAGCCTATTTTTTAATCACTGGTGATTTTTGTCATTCTGTCAACTTGCTTCTGACGAACTGACTGCTTGATCGATGCGCGCGTAGTACACATATGACGATATGAACATCGCAATTTTTACACAGTTTCTCTTTATCGCTTAACAGGCTTGCCACATGTGAACCATTTCGTAAATGAACGTCAAAACAAGTAACAATTTTAATATATATTACGGAACGGCGTTCCCTTGCATTCCGGTTCAACTGAACCACTGACTGCTTCTTTGAATCTTGTGTAGGCAATTTAATACAACTTTCAATGTAGGAGTGCAGCTTCTAGAAGTCCGGGCGCAAAACTAGCAAGCTTTTCTATTTTAGATTTTTACTCATATTTTCAACACTTCATTATAAATATCTAGTTCAAAATAGTTACTTACCCAACCATATTGTTTTAATACCTTAGTTATAACAGTTACTAAAGCAAAACGTTAACGCCATGGATCTAGAGGATGTCGGGTAGTTCCTTATTAATTTCTACATTTGTAACAACTGCAGATAAAAAAGTTGTAATGAAAGCGTTACAAAGTGAGCGTAGGTAACCTATGGGCCTTTTTTCCCCCCAGGGTCGTGTTTTAACTTACCCATTTGTTACTAAAACGTCGCTTTTGTAACCGGTACTTTAAGTGACTGTTTAATTTTTTAAGACCAATTTGTCATGAACTCAAAATCAATCAAGAACTGTTTGTTGAAAAACATTCAACTTTCATGTATACGCCCTTCTAATAATTCCTAGTAATTATTGAACATGTAAGACTTATTTACTTTGGTGAATGTAAGGATTAACAAATGAAATAATTCCAGTTTTAAAACTAAGACAATGTGATTATAGGAATAATGTAATTTCATACTATATTCATACCATGACGACCGAACGAGGAAAGGGTTGGCATTTCTAATAAAAGTGCTCTAGCTCCATCTATCAGAAGATCACTTTTGTGAGTGATTTGTTATGTGGGAATAAGTAATCTCTATAATTCTGAATCATAACTTAACATACCGGCGTATGAAAATGAGGTCACAGAGGCAGAAAATTTATCTGAAATTCATGTTAACGGTTTCGAAGATATCTCGGTAAAAATGTCAACAAGATAAATTGATTCTTGTAGGGTTCAAACCATGACCCCCACACTCTGTGACTACTACCCTTACAGCACTTGAGCCACGATATTGTGACCTAAAGTATCAGGCTTGATTGTCATTTTTGGAATCACACGACTTAAGAACTTTATTACAGTTGTACTGTCTACATAGATTGAAACATCTCTACATGGTTTAAGTACAACTCACATCATCGGCAAACTGGAACTTTAACGTTTATGCGTTTTAACAGAAATTAAGGTGAAATTTATTTATTCACTTAAAACAAAATGAAATAAAATAAGTACACATTTTGTGCTCGTAACTAATTAAATATTAACGATTTGTTCAAATTCAACATTCAGTTAACGACGACCTCCTGATGGCATATTTATCTGCTAGGTAGAGAACTTATCTGGAAGTTGGCCAAGAATTGCGTATATGATCTCCTGACAAAATCCGTCAACTCCCAGTTAAGATAGCAGAAGGATGCAGTGGCTGATAAACTACAAACTGTCAGTTAGGGAAGCTTGATAGAAACAAGATGGCAGCACTCTGAAGCTTCGTTGCCACTTGGATTTTGGAATTGATACTGGAAGATTTAACTTTCACAATAATGCCGTTTAGGCTCACATTTGAATGAAATATAATTGCACAAATCGATTAATGCACTTAAAACTATAAGTTCTTATGCAAATTAATTTTATAAATACATATTCGAGTTGTCGCACCTACGAAGACCGATCGAACTATAACAAAAACATTTCTTCGCTCAACGGGGTAAGGAAATTTATACGAAATTTTACTGCGTTCCTCGAGTTAGCAGTTCGGCGGTTGTAGATTATTACAAGACAACTTCCAGTTATACTATCTGGAAGTCTCGTAACGGGAGGAATTGTCGGGAGGTGGTAATGGAAGCCCCTAGTGTAGGCGTATGATTAAGTTTTCTTTCATACGTACCTTCTTGCTTGGGTCCACCATAATTTTATTTCTTATGCAGTTTTATTAATTCAAATACAAGATAAGTGTGAAGCTGAATCTGTGTTCCAAAAATGAGAAACATCATGAAGTCACATGCATAGGTAAATATAGAAAACGGAAGAAAATACTTCGCGGAAAACATAAAACTGAAAGTAAAAATAACGGGAACGCTAGGACCTGATCCAAGCACGCGCAGATAGCTTATCGTCCGCCGGTAGCAATGGAGTACGGGCAGAAGAGAATGCATACACTGTACTATTCATTCCAAGCTATGCGGTTCATAATAGCCCTATCCTATATACATTCCACACTGTTTCCCTACTCTGACTGTGAATCACTTTACTACCACCAACCTTTTTGCTAGAAAATCTACATTTGCCTTCCATTGCTCTCATTAACGTATCACACTTCACTATTGAATGCTGTGTGGCTAACTAAGATGTTTTTAAACGGTTTTTACAGTATGAACTGGTAGGGAACATCACGTGATAATGAAGGTCAGGCAATCGAATTATTATTATTATTATTACTTCATCGTAGCCTACTGCGCATCCATTTGTTTGGCTCAGGTCTCACCGATTGAGTTATACATGAACCTCATACCTCAATGCAAATCAGCAGAGCGGAACAACATTTGTCCTGAAAGTAAACAGCAGTTCCAAATTAAATCCATTAGTTGGAGATAACTGGAACGTGCTAGAAACAAAATGAAGTCATGGATATTTTCAACCTGATTTGCTGTTGTTCGGCTATTCCGTAGATTGGGTTGAACGTTTAAATTGTTGCGAAAGAAGAATACCACTTGTAACAGCACCTGGGCGTGAGTATGCAATGCATCACCGAACTTTACCTAATCTCAACCGTCCTTCTCTACGGAATTGCAGCATACCAATTTCAATTGAGGGTTGTTCTGCACTGTTAACATGGAAGAATATAGGATAATTGTTTGAACAGATTTCTGAACAGTTCACCTGATGCTCCTTTTGTAACTTCGTACGAGTTAATTTATTGTTTTGTTGGGAAATTCGCAAGGCGGTAGTGTAGGAAATGCTCTTTTTTCTCATTTCTGTAAATACGCGATCATTTTTTTCGGTGATTAAAAATCTCATTCGGCACCAAAGGAGAACACGCATTTAATAAAATACCTTTTGTGGAAAGTCAAGATGTAATTTACTGTGAATATTATACCCTTACAGTAACTTTCCAGAATTGTGTAATTTCATTTATTAAGGCATTATGTTACTACTTTATTAATTTCTAGAATAATGCAATTGCTGTCATTCTATTAACTGTCAATCAATCCGCCCACAAACAAAGGATCCTGACACTTAAAATATACATTATAATGCCTGATTTTTGCATTATCTATGTAAGTTTACGACAACTATCGTTTATGGAAGAGGAAATTTAAAAAAAAATCAGATCATAGAAATATCAGAAACGGGTTAGAAGACTCCCATTTCCAAACTTAAAAGGTTTGTGAGAAATCATGGTAAAATTCCATATGGTTTAGTAACAAAAACAGTTTTTGTTTCCTAAAAATTAAAAGGTCAATTATTGGTAATTATTTCATGGTTTAGCTAGTTTCCTTTGGTATATGAAATTGACACACGTGATTAGCAAATCTGCATAATGGAAGGTAATTTTTTTTAATTAAGACTTAGGAATGAGAAACCGTGCGTTTCTTTGGAAATTAAAAAGAATATTTTTTCTCTCACCAAGGAGTACATTAACGATATTCTTTGATACAAAAGGTTTTTGTTAATATGCACGTATTTATAAAACCTCATAATTTGGCCAGCTCAGTTGGAAGAGCAACGGCATGGAAAACCGAAGGTCCTAGGTTCTAGATCCATCTTGAGAGGATTTTTTCTCTTAAAATATTCTTACGATACGGTCGCTTTTTTACTTACCGATAGTAGTAGAAGAAATCTGCATTACTGTGTCTTGTCAATAATACAGTTTCATGGTTACTACAACTGGTAGTGGGAATATGAAATAAGAATTTACCCATGTATATTTCTAGCTTCAGGCAGCCAATATTTATTTGTCTTTATTTTGTTAACTAGCTATGTCATAGAAAGCAAATATGAAAAGGGAAATATGTCTCTATAAATATACAGTATTATAACAATTGTCAAACAGACATCAAAATGACACAACTGTAATCTCCTTTTAAATTCTGTGTTCACTTTATCTTCTCTTGTGCTTTTATTTTCGTCATTATTCTCGTCTCTTTCACTCTATTACTGTGACTTACTTTAAGTGGCTATTGGTAAAAAAAAAAATTATAAAGTCATGGATCTCAAATTTGAACATGTTAATCTGAACAGTTACAGAATTGCATTGCTTGGTTGTACACGAGTGTTATCTTTAATAGTTAAAATTAAACGCACACACACATATAAATATAGCCTATATTATGTTATATTATATGAGTAATATGATCAGATAAACACCAATAGTAATTAATAGCAGTAATATTATGTATTGTTCGGATTAAATAACATTAAATGAGGCCTATTTGCACCCCAAGTACCTAGGTCTATTTATTTGACAATGCCACCAAATTGATTAACAGGACACAAAAATAACTTTCTTCCATTCAACCATATTTCCTTTGCTAATGAAAGAATGCAATACATTTTAGATAAAGTGCATCCACACGTCCGCAATGTGACTTCTAGGGGTCCTGCCCACGAATTGATCATTTGTTTTATTATTGCAACACATTATTTTCTTACTTAATATTTAAAATTATTTTTAAAAGTTCCAATCATTTTCTGAGTGATGCTGGAAGAGAATTCGTGCATTTCCGAGCTATTACTTGAAGAAAATAATTCATCAGATCTATATCGAGCATAATAATTTTATAGGCATAAAACATACCTTAACCTTAAGGGGCTAGAGAGTGAAACGTCTATTTTCTACACTTTTAAAGTTGCATACTTAATTTTTCATATGGATACTCTTGGTGTGACAGAAGAAGTTACATTGTGAAGAAGTTACATTTCTGTCCATTTATTAGTTATTGAGTTACTCAAAAAATAAATATGCCTATTTCAAAATGAAACACGTCACATAACTTTTTAGTAAAATTTATTTCTTAATAGGAACAATGACGCATTAGTTTCCCTGTATTTTTACTACAAATGGAGAAAAAATTTAGTGCATTTCTCAGATTTAACAAATAATTCATGGTCAAGGTACATTTTATTTATATTAAAAGTTATTTACATAACAAAAAGCCTTTCGCCGTTTTGTTAGTCGCATTTCGTACAGCTTACGGAAGCATTTCAAACTCCTTGCGCTGGATCTGTACAAACCATTTAGTTCTGAATTCATACAATTACAGTGAAAACAGAAGAATGGAGAAATCACTATATCTTGAAAGAAAACGTTTTTCTAGCAATGCCTTCCTCGACGTGTGTGCTTCCGAGAGTAAGTAGTTGTAACATGATATCACACGAGTGAGCAGCGGTATTATTATCGAAGCGGTGCATTCATCCTGTGTAAGTTGACCCTGCAGCACTTGAATAATATTATTTTGAATCTCTGCTTAACTTTCGTTTTTAAATATTAAAATAATACCACAAAAATAACAGTAATAATAATAATAACAATAATAATAATACTAACAAAAAATAATAATGAAATAACAATAATAGTAATATTAAAATAATAACATATATATAAAGGTCATTTATTATTATTATTATTATTATTATTATTATTATTATTATTACTGTTCTTGTTATTGTTGTTATTTCTGTTGTTTTTAAAAATGTATGAAATATTAAAATGCTTACGTAGAAACTTATTGTGAGTTTAACCCATGTGTTTGAGTTGCATTTAATAGTTATAAAAGAAAATACACGTTAGATAAAATCTAATGCTCGAGTGACCGCGTGATAACCATAGGCGCGAGGGATCGCGGGTTAAACCTTTCAATGATATTTAAATAAAAATGTATATTTCATGAGAAGTATTCAGTCTTACAACTAATGCTTTGTTTTAATTAAATCTACTTCAATAATACCTTTTTTAATCTTATTATGGCTGTTTAATTTTGTATTCATCACTAAGATTTAAATATTTAACGAATGTAGCCTTTTTAATATCGCTTAGTTAGGGAGGCTTGGCACTGAAACGTAGCTATCATACACATTAAGTTATAAAGTTTATTTTAACATTTAAAAAAAAAGAAATAATGCAAATGTTTACCTAAAATGGTGATTGTTTCAACCATTGCCCAACTTAAAGAACATTTTTCTCAACAATGTTTTCAGCACATTCAAATTTCTCCATGCGTAGGAGTTTTTATCAAGACATATCAGCAAATAAAAATTATCATATTTTAATTGCAAAAATCCCTTTAGGCAAGCCTACAGGCTGAGGTAGATTTCAAAGTGCTTTTGGTTTAATTTACTGTCGCTGCATAGCACACTTCTTCTTTAGCCTTGGCATGACAAACCCGCAATAATAATTGCAAAAAAGAGGAAAGAGCACGTTTTCAAACATTAAAATCTCGCCTTAAATGAGAGCTATCGAGAAACTAATTATTGATTTGTAGAGTACTCATCAAGAGCTTTTCAATGATACCCCACAAGACGTGGTTTCAAAAATTTCGAAATTCCACCCCTCCACCCCCACCCCTCCCCGCCCCCCCACTCGTACCCCCAAAACCCCCGAATCGTTGGTGTCACTGTGAACTCCATAGGGAGTACTCTAATTTATTCAAACAAAGTTTCCCTCTATACTTCATAGGGGCCGAGATAAAAATGTTTTAAAATTGCAACCCCCTCCCTGATCACCCCCTTGGGCCAATTTTGCTCATTAACGAACTTGTCCGAACTATTGGGCCTAGAAATAACATATTAAAATTTGGTTCAAATATCTTCAAAATTACGGCTGCTATCGTGTAAAGATATAAATATATATATATATATATATATATATATATATATATATATATATATATATATATATATATATATCACAAATTTGTTTTTGGACTGGCGGTGGTTTCGTATTTAGGGGAGCATGAAACGTAAAGATATGGAAGAATTTTTCAAAAATCATGACATGGTATCCATTGCAATAGGTAGATTTTTCTTCGAAATCTACCTAAAAATATGTTATTATGGAATTAATATTATTTATATCTATTTAATATATTGTTCAGGATTTAAATTATTACTGAAAGAAGGAAAAGCAATGTTTAACTGTATTTTTATAAAATGAATAGTAAATTTAATTATGAATTACCCGGCGATTTTTATTACATGAAATGTTTAGACATGAAATTTGCAATTTATTTCCGAAAATTGGAAAACTTCCCCGCAAGGATCTTTTGCCATAAAACACTTTAAAATATATTTTTAGTCTAAAAGATTAGCAGTTCTGAAAATTTTACAGATGTTTTGTTACTTTACGATTCTACTGACCGAAAAGATGGCAAAAGTACTATAAAGCATAGATAATTAAGCATGTATTTCTTATTAATTAGAAAGTAAACCCCTAATATGGGTATAAAATCTTGTAACCGAAGAAAATTGTTAAATTTTCTTGATACTGAGCATAAAAACTCTACTGCACAATGAATGAAACATGTATTTGAGCATTTTCTAACTCAACCCCTAACGGGTCGTAATGTAGTTCTTAGTAAAGAAACAGTATGGTATTTCTACACTTTTTCATTTTCAGCATTAGTCAGTAACTTTACAATATTAGAAATAATTAAGGATTGTAGTAGCGAAGAATTATTTCTATCAAATTACGAAATCCACGAATATACGGGGAACAGTTATGTGAAAGTGTACGTGCTAATAATTAATCAACCATTACATGGTGCGTTATTATTTCGGTCCACAACTTTGAGAGCGATAGAATGGTAGTGTCATTTTCCTTTATTTTGGCCATTCAGTTATGAAGCCTGACCACACAATATTACAATCTCGTGCATGGTATGGATGCGGAGAGAAACCTGTGTGTTCCCAGTGCATTGATGTGGGAATGTGGGAAGAGGGACATTGTTATGATATCTTGATAGCTCCCGTGTCTGCACAATGGAGCCAGGACTAACTAAACATTCACGGAACTTGCATTGGATCCAACGCTCTGTAAGCATTTTCAGCACTGGTCTACTACTCTATGACTGGTTACTTGTTAGGAACGTATTACTATTATGTATCATTACTGTGTATGTTCTACGTTAGTTTGTGTTTCCATTAATTTGTTTCTATAAATCTTCAGTCTAAATTCGGAAAGTTTAAAACAAGGGTCACTTGTATAGTACAGTCCGGTTTATTTCTGTAGTTCCATTTTTCTTTATTATGTATATATTTCTTCTTTATCTTCACATGAGTTTTACCTACCATTTATAGGGACGTTTATGCTACCCACGCCGTCCGGGCCTTACAGTTCTGCGACTTATCTCCAAGTTGATTAGAGACTACAATTAAGCTGGATTTAATAATAATTTATGAATTTTCATCGAATTAAAACATTGAAAATAAAAACAAGGTAGCTCAACTGGGAAAATGAATATAACTGAAATAATTTTTGGTTTGATTACTGGAGTCATTTTTAATGTATATATTTGCAATTAAATGGAGCAAACAAAATGTTACCCTACGCTACAGTTGCAGTAAGTATACACGTATTCATCAATGTTGCTTGCATATGAAGAAACAAATTCAGACGTATTTCCTACCTTCCAATTGTAATTTATACAGAAATCGTAAATTGTAACATGATAATTCTGATAATACGTATAATACCAGTAGTAAGAGGTCACACATAAACTGCGTCACACCATCATACACACATTAGGAGTAACCTAACACCCCTCCTCCACCCCTTCGACTCACGGCTTCGCAGTTAGGCCCTTTGTGCCGAGACATCTGCAAGAGATGTCATGACTATGCAGTCTTGTGCAAGGGTTTTAACCTAACGTTGAATGGAAATATTCTACTGCATAGCCTATTTAGGTCTCTTTCTTTTCTTTTCAGTTTACGTTTGCTCCAATGGGGAATGGATTCTGGAGAAAATATAGGTCTAGCTATCTTATATGCAATCCCAAAGGAAAGCAGTCATCAAGGTCTTCAATCTGCAGAAATGAAAGCCAAATATAGCTATGATTTAATTATAATAAATACTTACTGCAAATTCACGTCGGGTGACGCACTTTGATTATGTATGACCATTCGTCTCGCCGAATGTCGCTGATGGAATATTTCCCAGCGCATATTTGAGGGTTAGCCTGTTATGTTTTCACATGATATTGTTTTACTTATAAGTGCAGTTTTACATTAGGTCAGGTGAGCTATGTGATAACATTTTATAGTATGAGATACCGGTATGAATCCTTGTAGCGTAAACATGACTACTTCAGTATGAATGCTTACGGTGTAATTACTTTTATATATTATTCTAATTGTTTTACTTAAGTTTTCTGATCATTTATACCTCGTTTCCTGTCTCCCACTCTCTCACTCTCACTCACTCTCTCTCTCTCCCTTTAACGTCTTCTTAACTCTCCAAACGGTGCATGCTTTAACAACCAACATTTTATTCTTACATTATCGATTTACATGAATACGTAACATATTAAAAGTAACAAAAATTAAGTCAACGAACACGCATAGTTGTGGTGCATACATTTATAATACTTATATATATATAAGTATAATATATAAACATATGAATATAGCGTATAAATACAGTACAGTCAAACCCCTGTATATCGAAGATCGATGTAACGATAAACCAGCATACAGCAATATTTTTGTTGATCCCGGCGAATTTAGTACTTTAATTGGTATTTGCAACTCTCTATAGCGATGAAGCTATTTTAGAAACACCCTTTTATGACAATATTTGGAGGTTAAACAGTTATTGCAAACCAGTAGCCTTCCCAGCAATTAGGCTAATATTGTTTTCTAGGACCTGATATCAGTTACATTTCTTAGAAATTCCAGAAAATAAAGGTTAATGAGGAGTGTAAAATAGGATCACTAAGGGTAAAATCATCCCTTATGTTTGCAGAAACATACTGTGTTACATTGTTACTTGTACATATACATAATGTGCAAGTAAACCATCAAAAGGACCATTTGTTTTAGGTTTGCCTTAGTTATGTGCTGAATTCGCATGTCTTTTTCTTCCTTCTTCCCACCGTCTAAGAGTTTGAAATTTCTTACTGTGGCGCTGTACTGTCCCATTTACCCAAAACATAGGAGCCGTGACTCATACAAAGAAAGTAATGCAAAAATGTCAATAGCAATCTGACCAAAGAAATTTAATGTGTCGAATATACAGAAGAAAATCATAAGAAAACACATAGCGGTTTGTTAAAGTATCATTTAAGCATAACAAATAATATTATTATGCAAGGCTGAAGGTCAAATAGTGTAAGCCAAAGTTTGAATATGTTAGGATGATGGCCACAGTAAATATTCAGATAGTACAGATTTTAGGCTGAAGGACAGGTGAACTGTGTTATATGTGGAGGCGATGTTTCCATCTTGAAGTTTCATAAAGAAACAAACGAAATCAGAATAATAACTGAATAAACGAAAATAAAAGCGTTACGAAACTAAACACTGGTGGGTTGAATAAAAAGACAAACCGAACATAATAAAATCTATCTCGAAAAAATTAAAGTAAACCACCATAAAAAATAACTGATACTAAACTCAGAACATACCTGCAAAATTTAGATTAAGGGTCCATTGGTTCCACTCAACGGACCGGTAGCACACAACAGATGTTGACCTTCCAAACACACACGGCAACGACTACCACAGGGAACGCCCACACTCTAGGCACCACGGCATCGCAGATGGTGTGCCGGAAAATGAATTAGCAAATTAATAAGACGGACATTATAGAGGGCGCGATAAATATAACCAGAGGGAACCAAGGCAAAAAATGAGCGTACTACATGAAAACAAGAAACAAAAGAAACAGAATGGTGGAAAGATCGGTAACGAGGATGTATCCAAAACAATCTTTAGTTAAAAATAAATAAAATCAGGTAAACTGATGTAACAAAGTGCCAGTATGTTTATGTTTAATCAGTTATTATTGCAATTATGATATGCAGAATACAGAAAAAAAAGTCAAATTGGCCGGTTTCGGGATTTGAACCATGGAACTCCAGAATGTGACGCCAAGACGTTACCATCTCAACCACCTGGGTCAGTTTAACGGTCTAGTTGGATAAGCGCATGTAAAGCAATAGTGACATAGCTAACTGTATTTTAATTGTCAAAGCCTTATAAGATCACAGTAAAACAATTGACTGTGTTGTCATGATAACTGATTTGCATTTCATAAATTCTTTCGAATACGTATATTACCATAAAATACGACTGAATTGAGCATTACTCCGAAACAGGTCAACCAATTTTATCCAATATCAATAGACATCTTCCCATGGACATTATAAATGTGTATACCAAGTTTCAGAAAAATCCGGTAAAGCGTATTTGAGTTACCCCGTCTTTAAAATAGACACTAAATTGGGTTTTACTCCGGTACCGGTCTACCGATTTGGTCCAATATCAGTAGACATCTTTCTATGTACATTAAAATGGGTATACAAAGTTTCAGGAAAATCCAATAAAGCATATTTGAGTTATCGCGACTTCTTATACATTAACATAAAAGGCACTAAATTGGGCATTATTCCGGTACTGCCCAACCGGTTTAGTCGAATATCAACAGACGTCTTCCCATGGACATTATAAATGCGTATACGAAGTTTCATAAAAATCCAATAAAGCATATTTCAGTTATTGCTCCTTTAAAGTACACTAAATTAGGTTTTACTCCGGTACCGGTCAATAGATTAGGCTGAAATTCAAATGGGTATTTCTCATGAACGTCATAAATGCGTATACCAAGTTTCATGGAAATCCGATACAGCGTATTTGAATTATGGCGCTTTTCTGTTAGAAAGGCGCCATAATCTATTAAAATAGGCACTAAATTGGGCATTACTCCGGTACCGGTGAACCGATTTGGTTCAATGTCAATAGGGTTCTTCCCATGGACATTATAAATGTATTTTCCAAGTTTCATGAAAATCCGATAAAGCGTATTTGAGTTATGGCGCGTACAGACACACAGACGGACGGACAGACATTTTTCGTCCCCACACACAATCTCATAAAGTACCATACTGGCATTTAATAATGAATGATATTGTAAAAACATTGCCGAGAAATACAAATGACTCATCACATGCCATGTTAAACCAGTCTGAATAGTACCGGTAATTCTTTTTAGTGTGCCGGGGGCCAAGTAGCGACGGTTACAATTCAACTGAAGTCAAGAAGTTGAATAACAAAATTAGCTGTCTTTTTTTAAGATTTGGATTTGTGATTCATTATTTTCCACTTCTTCGCATGTCCGTTCCATGAATTATCCTGTAGATTACACAGTTCTGTTCGTGCAGCGTTTCTAATGTGTGTTCAATTACAACCCCTCAATATTACAATAACCCTCATATAACAGTACAATCTCCTACGGCTCACAAATATCGTTATTCGCAGGTGTCACTGTGTTGGTTGCAAAAGCATGCCCCGTTTGGAAGGGAAAGAAGAAGTTAAAGGTAGCATAGAACGACTGTCAGCAGATCCCCATTCATTAAAGGACATTGAATTGTCTGTTGTATCTTTAAGAAACCCTTGTTTTCATTTCAATCATTTTATTTTCTAGAATTCAATATGAATAAAAGCAATACCTTCCGCACTCCGTCCTTTGACAAATCTTCAAAGGATTCTATTTCCTGTGTGGCTTCATTTGTCATTCTCTCCGTGCGTGAGACACGTACTACTCTCATTCTACATCGTATCTCATGAATCTCTATACTTTTATTTATTTTCTGGCGTTTTCTTGTATTATTACGCTGAAAATTAGGCGATTCGATTTAAAACATAATGCATTTTTTTAATATGACATTGGTTATTATGGAATCTAATTTTACATTTCAGACTGAAGATTACGCAAACAGTTCCTGTATTCATAAGGGTGAACTTTTTTAGTGAATTCAGAAGTTCGCCATCCGAAGTTATCAGTAGGGACCGGATTTTTAGGTTTTTAAAAACACTGTTTTAGGTTTTAAATTAGGTGAAATAGTGTTTTTTAGGTTTTTTGTCCAAAATATCGTTTTCGGGTAGAATAATTGGTTTAATGAATTTGAATGTGCTACATAGGATTGAATACATAATACTTGTAAAGTTTAACTTAACAAAATTGTCTTAAAATTGTGTAAACTTGCTTTAAGACAATATTATACAATTGAAGAAAGGAAGCATAAACAATCAAAAGAAGCAGTCAAAAGTAAGATTGCCTCACATTTCCTGGTCACAGTATATCACTAAATATCTTTCAAGATTTTCAACTGTGAAGTTCTTTCTGTTATCTCTTACTTAATAGTTAATACTGTATCTAGACACTACCCTTCTCAGGATTCGAATCCGATGCTTCTAATTTAGTGAGTAAAATACTTTACGGTTGGATGTGGATAATGTGAAACTGGTTTTCCTTTTTTCGGTTGTTACGCATGCTAACCGCACAACAGATCAACTAGGGACGAAAACTTCCCCCTTTTCTAGAAAGGTAAATACAGCAGGCTTGACAAAATATTACTTTGCCATCTGTAGTGAAATTCAGATCGTCGCCAATCCACTGCCGTAATAAACTCGATTTCATTTGTTTCGGCATAATTAACACGTCTTCTTAAAACTCACAGTGTGACCACTCAGTATGATTAACAGGGCAGTAAGGGATCACCAGGGGTCACTCGCAAACCTAAGGAATAACTTTTTTAACTAAAGGCAAACAAAAAAACAAGCGCTATAGGCTAAAACACAGAAATCTATATCCTTGTTCATACACGGAAACAATGGTTGTTCGTACGAATATTTTAAAAGGAATACGCCGGTACTTTTTTCCTCCCTTGATACTGTCCATCCTAGACGACAATGGGTTGAATGAAGCGCTGGTGGTATTAATTTCTACCCGACAAAAATAATCTCCCCGCAAAATGTCGATTTCTAAACTGACAAACAAAAAAAGGAGCCTAAATTAGATATTTTAAGTTTTATATCCCGTTTAGGTATATTTAGGTTTTCATACCCCATTTAGGTTTTTTTAGGTGCCACAGAATTAATATGGGTGAATCCTATGGACATGATACGAAAAAGTGTATGAGCGCTTTTTGTTTTGGAAGTAAGGAAAAAAATAGGTAAAAACCTAAGAATCCGGTCCCTAGTTATCAGTGTACAAAATTAGTCAATTGTAAAAATTGCTTATCTCTGCTTTCTTGGAAAAGAGTAAAACTGCTGTCTACTGTAATAATGTGATTATAGTGATTCTTGATTCCGAATTCTTACTAGCTACATAAGCGAGCATCGTGAAGATTTCATACAAAAAACTCAATTACAGGAAGTGGCATCTGTGTTCATGGGAAAGATTAACTCCGAGAAAAATATTGGAGAACATATAATTCTTTCTTTGTTTTTTGTGTTTAGTTATGCCCTGTGATGATGAACATATATTTTCAGCGTATATGCTTGTATTGCCTGGATAAAGGGTTCCTACACAACAGGAAATTAGAAAATAGGTTATTTTATTGTCATTTAAACTACAGTAAAGAGCAGTAGTTATTCTTATATGCCTTATCGTAGAATTCACTTTTGAGACTTTGGTAAATCGAGATATGACGAAACTGTTCTAATGTTGACCATCTTAACAAAATCATTTCTCATACTTGAAAGTTAAAAAAAAAAAATAATAATAATAATAATAATAAATAAAAAATAAAAAATAAAAAAATAAAAATACACCGATGACAGACTGCGAAAGACGTATCCTAAGTTCAGGTGAACGCGTCTATATAGGCCTAATGAGAGGAGATGTTTGTCTGATTGCTTGTATGCGATATGCAACCACATTTACGACATGCAGAGATGTGAACATTCGGTGGACGGCGTAGGGTTCAAACACACCGCGAAGTCAGATGTTTAATTGTCACTTTCGTTCGCGAGTAATGAGAGAAAAACCGACGGATTCTTAACATCAAATTGTCGAGCACTCCGATTTTGATAGCCCGCCCTTGTCGATTCATTGTTTGTTTATTTCATTAGTATTAATAACGAAATGAATGTTTGTGTGTGAGTGCAATACTCAACCAAGTCTACGTCACACATACATCTGAATTTGTAAAATAGGTAGACGGAAGTCGGACCATTATAGGCTAGGCTAAGTAGTCCTAAATAGGAAAACATCGAAAGGATACATTTGAACGATAGTCACTATTTGGAGGTTCTTCGGGCCAGATAACTTGGATCTGAGTTATTTTCTCGGGCGGCGCACTCTAATCGTATAATGTACCTCGAAGGCGGAATTAGGTTGTATTAGGTTGTTAATTATTAATAGTTAGAATTATTTACGTATGTTTTACGCGTAAGGGTTCATAGGCTTAATCTATGGTTAGTTTTAATCGTTCTAATGATTTATTTACTACGTCTGACAATATTAAAACTAAAATTCTGAATGTCTTGCATTTTAATAAAAACGTATGTATTATAGAATATAATACTTAATTATGTTGCTGTTAAAGAGATTATGTAAAGAGCATCTAGCGGTTTAATTACTTCTCAAGAGAGAAAATAAAGTCGGAAAGAAGAAAACGGGTAGCGTGTGTATAAAAATAAAATGAACAAAGCCAATCTAGGGTATATTATTAAGTTATCAAGTCATTTGACAACAGCAGGACGTTTATACCTCACTATGTTTCACGCGAAAGAGTAGCATCAGAAAGCACTGAAAGACAATTAAAGCATTAAACAATTAAATAATTTCATAACCAAAACTGCATTATTCAAAGTCAAAGTCTAGTTTGTTTGTGACTTCGAGTTAAAGTGACGATGCAAGTTTGTCGACTGCGAATAACAAAAATGGCGTTCGCGATGAGAAGGTTTGCTCATAAAATGTTAAGTCATTATCAGAATTTTCTTAATTCAAGTAAGGAGGGTAATAATTACGGCAATATAATGGACATTCACAACTTATTTTCTACAGTGTCGCATACAAGAGCGCCTATATGATATTTACGGGGGGGGGCAATTTTTTTAATTATTATATTTTTTGCCGCTTTAACTACTTGCGCCACTTTGTAACATTGTATTAATAACAATTATAATAAGTGCTTAAGGGATTATGGAATACCCCCAAAGAAAAGGGGGCTGGGGTTCAACTCCAGAAAAGTTGTAAATTTTGAACCAATGAAAATCACACTTTACGCTATTTTAGCGCTGAAAAACTAGTTAGAAAATTTGTTTACCATACTCTAAGACATGCCAACGTAACCAAGAAATCATTACCTACGTTGTGATATTTATTATTATTTATAAGAATAGTTAAATAACACATGGAACAATGGGAATAATAGCCTACTCAATATGCTATGAAAACAAAATAACTGCTATACCATATTTGACATAGCCTACCAACAAAACTTGTTTAATTTAATATTTCTTTAAAATACAAAAATAGAATTTTAGGTTCTGAATTTTGGGGGTCCGGACCCCCTGGACCCCCCTTTCTTAATCTACTGTGGATTCTTCTTCCATGTTGTTGATTTGGTAAAAATTCTGCAAACATTTTATGTCTCTACTGACTTTTAAATAATTGTCTTAAAAGAAAAACACCAACCTATAATTATTAGTATACACTTTTTCCTTTCCCTGAGAGCTGGGGGGGGGGGGGCGATCCCCCCTTGCCTCCGGGTATGGGCGCCCATGGTCGCAAAGGTTTATATTTTCATTAATAAACCAGACGATATGGGGAAATGCGAAGGTGCAAGCTTTACAGAAATTCGGACTGCATGTATATATCAAATGTCTCTGGCGCTCGGTTCCAGCAGCCTCAGAAAGAACCTAGAAAAGCGTAGGTGGTTTATTTTATTCATAACTTGCATGTGTTCCCGGTCTCCGTTCTGCTGCTCTGATGTTCACCACGATTTTGCATAAGAAAACGGTAGATGTAAGAATACACGTACTATTTTACGTGCACAAAAGCATTTCTCGTGACAGAACCGATAAAGCAATTTCAAAAATGCATAACCAAACTCAGATTCGTAACGTGTAAAATTTAGGTTGTCTAACGATCTGCCTGCCCACGTTTCTGTAAACGAATTACCCATTTATCTTTGTGAAATTTATTGAGGGTAACAGACATTCAATAATGTCATGAAAACTGATATCAACTTGTTAGAATAGCAACACAGAGTAAATCACATTACTCTAAATAATTGGTTGTTGATGTCAGTAAGTTAGTTATTTTACTGTACTATAGGCCTACATATTAAGTTAGTACATTGTAAACCGTAGTTCAATATTATTTGCAATTTGACAGAAATATGCGCTTTGTTAGTCATGAAACATTTCAATCAAACATACATAGGCCTATATAATGCCGGGGCCACCTCCGAGACAACACAAACACATCACAGGACAGTACACTTCAGTTAGTTAGTTAGTTAGTTTATTTTCTTACACAGTACAGTGTTTTTCATTAACCTACTTATATGTTTACATATACTTAAAAAGTACATTTCTTAAAGTTTAACACACACATTTACAAATTAATCATTTACATACAAATATTCAATTCATGTACATTATTTGAACACGCTACATTTTACTACATTATACATTTTAATATTATTTCTAGCTCTATTTTTACAGTATATGGAAGATGAATTTTACAAATTAAATGATAAATTTAAGAATACAGTATATACACACTTACAAAGAATAGAGATCACTTATATTATAAAAACAGTTTGATAAAAGAAAGGATTTGAGCATTCTCTTAAATGAAATTTCTGTTTTTTGTGATGTGATATGAGAGGGGAGTGAATTAAATACCTCAGAGCATAAGTAGTATGGAGAAGATTCGAATAGATGGGTAGAGTGTTTCGTCAGTGCTATGCTGTTTTTATGTCGGGTGTTGTAAGAGTGGTAGTCAGAATTAACTTTGAAAAGGAGTCTATGAGAATAAGCAAACAGGGCGGCTTCAAAAATAATGATACATGGTAGTGGGAGGATCTTGTGGGTTTTAAATAAAGGTTTGCAGGAATCGAGAGGCTTGGCATTATAAATGGTACGTATTATGCGTTTTTGCAGGACAAAGATTCTATTTATGTGGAATTGATCCGCTGATCCCCAAGCAATAATGTTATATTTTATTTTAGAATAGATATAGCTGTAATAGCATTGCAGAAGAGTTTTCTTATTGCAATAAGATGATAGTTTAACGAATCAAAAGGTATAACTAGTCACACACACCCATCCCGAACAAGGCCAGATGATGTCCGAGGACCATGAGGACCTAAATGTTTCACGACATTCGCCTCACTGGTGAGGAAAGTCCTCGGAAAAAACCACACGTTACATTGAGATTATGTCTTTCTACTTCGCGCGCCGTTCACCAGAGAAAACAAACTAAGGATACATGGATAATATTGTTCGGGGGACTTTTGAATGATGATTAAAATTAACTTCACACTTTTCCCTACAACTTTGTCGCTGGAAGTTTTTAAGTGGACCTATAGAACGAAATTTAGCCAGCGACGACATTTTTCAGTGCAAAAATGAAAAATACTCTCACCTTGTCTGACAATTTATTTTTTTGTAATCACAATTTTTAAAATATTGGTAAATTCTAAGAATCAGCATTGCCTATAAGAACAAACGAATAATTGAGGTTTTTTCGTCACAATTGTTTCAATTTTACTGTATGTTTTACTGTTCGGAACGAAAAATAGGTTAAAATTTTCAATTAAACAAAAAATCCCAATTTTTATTATTTAAACAAAAGGAAACGAAAATATAAGCTTATAGAGTCTACCATCATGTTCTTCATAAAGTTTCATACAGAAATGCATGTTTTTATTTCACTTTTGTCATATTGTGAAAATAGACATATCTGGCAACAGCGCACGGATTCTCCATAAGAGCTGTAGTGCCTTCACGATGTGAAAAGGACTATAGTTAACTTGTCCTAACAGGATTCGAACTCGGGCTCGCTGCGTCAGGAGAGCGAACGCATATGATTATCCAATTTTATTGTGTAATGTATTAAGTTTAACATTGAAGATTATCCATGCATTCATATGTTTAATGACAATAAAGATTCTGATTCTGATATATTTACAGTACAAAATGACTTTAAAATGATATGCTCAACTGAGCTGTGCCTAATGAAAGCCTATTTATTAGTCATTCATTCATAAAATTCACGAATTTCTTTGGTTCCATTATTCTATCATTAGATGCTCTAATTACTTTCTTATTTACTAGAAGTTCGCATCCAAAGATCTAATATATTCATCTTGAAACAGTAAAAAAAAATCTTTACTCATAGGCCTACGTCGTTTTTATGACGTCAAGGAACAATATGCCAAATTAAAAGAAAAGGTTCGCAACCTTGTAACTTACGCAAGACGGAATAGGCTCGATGGGATTTGTAAACTTTTCTCAGAAATTTGGATTACATCCTACATAATTACTACAAATTATTCAGAAAGGTAACATTACACCAAGAAATGGAGGAATAGTGTGAATCTGTAAGAGAACCCTCATTGTGTGTATATTGTGTGAACAGGAATATGTTTGAGGGAAAGATATATCACCACCTGTGCTAGTTCCTGCATAGATTTTCTCTCGCAGCACGAAATGTATTTTAGATGAGATCGATGTAAATTTGTTTTTTATCTTTGGGACTCTCACATTTACGAACCAAAACCAATATCACAGCGAGCTAAAGAAACCAGTGAAACACGAACGCGTGTTAGAAATATGACGAAGAAATTCCTGGACACCTACAAGTTCAAAATATATATCTTCACTACGATAATTGTACATTTTAATAATAGAGCATCAATAATATGTAATCTTCATAAGAAATATACCAGCATGTTTGAATAATGTACTTTAGAAACTTCGTATTATGTTTAAACTATCTCTCGATGCATGTGATATTTGATTCTTTAACATATGCTATTTTAGGTAGCAAGATATTACTCTCAGTAATAATAAAACAAAGATAATTTTGTATGGATATTTTAACATTGTTGTAAATATTCAGATTTCTTGTGTTGATATTTTTTAAATCATTTTAACACAATATGGCCTTTTAATTGTAAATAATATTCCAACTCTTCTAAATGCATCATGTGATTGTGCCTCGTAGATTTAATAAAATTCACAAAACCGAACAGTGTAGATATATGTATTTTACTTCCAGGAAAGAATATAGGACTAGGCTAGATGCAGTTGGAATCTCTCTCAATGAATTTATAATAAAAAATTCAGGAAACAAATGTAAAAAGGCTTGAAATATAATCAATAAGGTGCCTGGAAAGTATAATGGTTTAAGTATGCCAAGAATTAATATAAACATTGATGAATTCAAATGTTGTTATGTCTAATCAGTTAAGGAATTTGGAAGTAGCATTATGCAAACTGATACTATTGCTCTTGGTTTTTAGATGATTTGGCTAATGTAGAATCGTCTTTAGGTGGAAGGATGTAAAATTATGAAAATGAATAATTCAAACAGCCAGGATTATTATGGGTTTTCTAACCATCTACTAAAAGCGTATGTTCCTTGGTTATTGAATACCTTGGATTTAGTTATCAACCAATGTCTAGATCAAGGAAAATTTCCAGAGGCCTTAATCTAAAGTTATCCCTGTTTATAAAAAGGGGGATAGACAAGTAGCCTCTAATTATTTACCAGTGTCTTTAGTTCTACTATTTCTAAGCTAATAAAAAGTATAAGGTTAGACCAACTGGTTCGATATTTTGAAGACACTGGCCAATTTGGTTTTAGGTCGAGAAAATCTACAACATTGGGAATTGTGTGTTTGGTAAATGAAGAATTACAGGCTTTCGAAATTAACAGTATTGGAAATGTACTAAAAATTGTGAATACAAGAACTGCTATAAATTCAGTTGCACACTAATTTAAAGTTTATTAACTGTTTCTAAAACAAACGAATAGCACACATTGTTTTGACAAACCTAGGTAACAGGAATTATATGCATGCTATTCCAACATACTCCCACCTTAAGTTAACGAATTCTTGATGAGTTAACTTAACACCTATTACATGGATCCATTGCATCTCTGTCACCCGATTTCCTCAACAACCGCTCACATGCATCACTATCTTCTCCTACGACACCCTCCAGAGGATACATTCTCTAAACTGGTCGAAGAAGCATTCCGGTTGATGTCTTCAAACGTACTATTCGAAATTCATCACGTCCAGGTATCAATCCCTCCACTTTAGCTAAAGGCCACTCTAGTCGTTTCATGTTGTCGTTTCCAACAAGTACAATTTCTCCCACCTTTATTTGTCGATTTTTCTTTCTAGTACTCTTGAGATGCAATTGTCCTAAATATTCTCGCCGAAATCTTTCTCTAACACCCTCTCGGAGGTTTTGCCTGTAAGAGATTCCAGCATTAATGTGAGAAGAATCTATTTGATCAATGTCAGGCACTCCCACTTCTTTTACTTCTTGCAAAAACCTAGAAGGAGTCAATGTCACCAGATCTTTGGAATCATTAGACAGATAAGTCAAAGGGCGAGAATTCATCAAAGCTTCGCAATCACAGAGGATGGTGGACATTTCTTCATAATCTAGTTTTATTTTTCTAAGAGTTTTCTAAGAGTTTCTTTCAAGATTATCATCAGCCTCTCCCACCATCCTCCCCAACATGCAGCACTAGGTGGAATAAATTTCCATTGAATCCTTTGACTCACACCAAAGTACTCGATCTTTTTAAATGTATGATCAGTTCCTACAAAATAATTACCATTGTCATGTCGATGAGGTAGATAATGCGTAAAAGCGGCTATTTCTAACTGTGGAACCGGTTCTATTACTCCCGCATTTTTCCACTCATCTAGCAGTTGTTGGTACCCTTTTATCAGACCCTCCTTTTTCAGTTTTTTTATTCATATCCACCCTCTTCAAAGCTATTTCATAGTTATCACTCAAAGGTGGATGACCTTCTTTCCAAGGCATGTGCACTTCATAACGTCCCTCGTCGTTAATTGCCACAGTCTCCTCAAAATGTTTCAGTACATCCATATGTACATCTTCTTTAGTTTTCTGCAATACTGGTTCCCTGATTCCGATGAGTTCTAAGTCCCTTAAATCTGATATTTGTTCTTGACAAACAATGATGTCACCAGCATATCACAATTTTCTCTTGTCTGTTCCTTATTAATTTTACCCATTACAGTCCATCCAAGTTTAGTGTGTATAGCTACCAACCCACACTTTAATTTCTTGCTTGATCCAGTAAAGAGCTTCCCAGCTACATCTGCACCAATCAACACTTCTATTGGGACAGGTTATCCCCTACATCGGTTAGTTCAATATTTTCATCTTCAAGTTCCTGTACCCACGGTCCTCTTTGGATCCGATTAATATTTCCACATATTACTTCTTGATCCAATTCCTCAAGAGTACACCGGTAACTGTCATTTAGACTACCTAAACAAATTCTATATGCGTTGTGTTTGCTTACTTCCTTACTTGTTTTACTTCCTCCGAACAATGAATGAATAAACTTCTCTCCCTTACTTCGTTCATAACCCATTTCCATAGCAGCTTCCTTAAGAACATATGGCCAATGTGACCCTGTGTCTATGATTGCTCTGACTATTCTTTCACTACTTTTTCCTATTAATCTTACTAATATTTTCTGCATATATACTTCAGCAGAAGTTAACGATCTCGCATGCAATGCTTCCACAGATTTTGTTTCCTCTTGCTCCTTTTTAGCTGATGCATCTAACTTCTTATCTACCTTCAAAGTATCATCTAACTTCTTATCTACCTTCAAAGTATCCTTATTGGTAGGCAAATCTGGACACATAATAGGATAATGTTTTCGGAGACAAATTATACATTTAAGCGAAATTCTGCAGTTCTTTGCGCTATGTCCAGGCTTCAAACAAATAAAACAACAACTTTTATTTGTTGGTCTTTTCCTCTTTTCCTCGAGACTTAGTTCCTGCGCTCTATAACACTTACTGCTGACATGATTACCTCTGCAGAATATACAATTATTAGCTAGGCTTACCTTATTTTGTTTAATGACGAGTAAGCCTGCGACTGTAGGTACTTCATCTGTTTTGAAACCCAATTGTTTCCTATCATTGTTTACCTTTCCCTTTTCAAACTTGATTCCAGACTTTGCTGTCGAGATTCTTTCCTCTCCCTCTACTTCCTGCTTAATAAAGTTCATTAGACCCTTTAGACTGTCGTTTGACTTCCCTCCGACTGTAGACTGCCTTTGCCATATTCGAACCAAATCTTCAGGTACACACGACTCAACTAATGGAAATAGCATGGCCTCACATTCATCAGTAGTTATACCCAAGGACTCTAAAGACCTTAAATGTGATTCTAATTTATCATATAAAGACGGAAGTAGCCCGTACGTGTATTCTGCAACACTAGCGACAAAAGTTCACGAATGTATACTTCTATCAACATATCATCTTTCCCAAATCGTGATTTTAATGCTTCTACAGCTCTCGGATAATATTCTGTGCTTGGAGGGTAGCTTTCTACTATTTCTCTACTACGAGAGTTTGGTACAGTTGATTGAATTAAATATTGGAACTTATCGCTTGAGTCAATATTTTCGTCTTGATCAATCTTTGAAAACTGACCCCACCAAGCTAACCACTCCTTAATCTCACCACTAAATTTCTTAAGCTCAATCTGTGGTAGCTTAAATTTTCTTTTTGTAAGATTATTTTCAGTCTGTCTGCTTATGACACTAATGATGTCACATTCCTTACCTCGCTTTCCTATCATAAACTTAACTTTGAAATACTTTCTGGCGTAATCTTTTTTTTTTATTTATTCTCTGCGTCAAGCGGTTCCTCCGTTGCATCTGCATCCAACATATATGTGAATATCTCTTCATCGAGACTTTTTAGTTCCTCAAACTTTAATGTCAATAATTGGAACTTCGTCTCCGCTTCCAACATGCAAGATAATTCAGCAGATTCCAACTCGGCTTTCAATTCGTTGTGCAATCGCGTAAACGCCGTTCTTGTAACACTTCACCTTTTACGTGTTCTTTCCATTCTAAAATAACAGTCCTGTCACGGTCGCCAGATATTGGAAATGTACTAAAAATTGTGAATACAAGAACTGCTATACATTCAATTGCACAGTTATTTAAACTTTATTGACTGTTTCTAAAACAAACGAATAGCATACATTGGTATGTCAAACGTAGATAACAAGAATTATATGCATGCTATTCCAACAAACAGAATGCGGTAACTTGTATATGTGATCTAAATAAAGATTTCGACTGCCTACCTCATGACCTGCTGTTGAATAAACTTATATTTTATGGAGTTAAGATATAGATATATGTTTAATTTCATCATTTCTTAACAACAGAAAGCAAATAGCTCAAATAAAGAAGGAATTGTCTACCATTAATGAAGTACCTACTGGTGTACCCCAAGGATCCAATTTTGGTCCTTTTATTTTCATTGTGGCATTGAATGATTTACCGTTTGCAATTCCATGGAAACTAATACCTTATGCAGAGGATACAACGTGCATTAGAACCATGTTTGAAAATACTTTTGATTGGTATAATATTTTTAATCAATTGTCAGAATGGTTCAGTGTAAATGGGTTATGTATGAATAAGGGAAAATACACTAATAACTGTATTTATTCTGAGAAACAACGAAAACTCAGATGACGCCATTAAACTTCTTGGATTCTGGTTAGACAGAAAGTTTTCCTGGAAGCAACAAACTGCAGTCATTTGTTAAAATAAAAATAATAAAAAATCTGTCTGGAGTTTTGTTTCTCTTGAGAAAATTAAAGCACTGTGTGTCTATTAGCACTCTAATTAATGTTTATTACATCATTTTCTATTGCCATTTGAACCACGGTGTATTGTTAAGGGGAAACAGTGAAGGAGCCAAAAGTGTTTTTCCACTACAAAATGAAAAATTGTGATTCCCGTCAAGACTGTCAACACATTTTTAATGAACTTTGAATTTTAGCTTGGGCGTCTCTGTATGTTTTAGCAAGTTTAGTTTTTGTAATTGTGTGTTATAGACACGAGCTTTTCTCTTATATACACTCCCATGAGAAATAAATAATTTTGTGCCTCCAAAATTTTGATTGCAGAAATATCTTGATTCCCATATATATATTGGTATGAAACTTTATAATAAATTGCCTTTAGATGTAAGACGAATTGACTTTAATTGATTTTAATACAGAGTTTAAAATATTATCAATCAATTAAACTTTAATACAGTACAGGAATATTTGGTGACACGTTTTATTTCATAACTAGCTGACGAAACCTATTGCATTGTATGCTTAAAAGTTAAAATTATTGTTAATATTATTATTATTATTATTATTATTAAACCTTTTAAAACACAAATTCCAAACTCCACTACCAAATTCTTACACAAAGCTGTTTTATTTTCTCAGCCCTGTTTAGAGAGCAGATATATAATTATATACACACATATTCTGGAAAGCATATTGCAGAACCTCACATATACTGGTAAGAGGACACTCGAATATGGCAGTGTACAAAATAGTGATATTATTTATGAAGAAGTAAACGTAGACCTAATTATTAATTTATTTGAAATAAAAGCTAGTGAACTTGCTTTTGGTATAAATGTTCTGAATTTATTGTAAGAACTTCACAAGTCATTACATATTTAATATACATGCTATTTGTATTGAAATATGCAAATTATTGGGTAAAATACTGGTGATATCAGTAGATCTAAATTCCTTTCACATTGTATATCTATTTTCTCCGGTCACAGATGTGGGAGCGCGAATATGATAAGAAATTACCTTGGAAGTTATCGATCTCATTTAAAATACATTTCCAGCTCAGTACGAAAGCCTAGGCCAGAATTGGCACAAGTGAATTCAGTGGCGGTTCTTATGACAACTGAAGTCTGTGCATTAAGCCAAATTGTTATTAAATTCATAAATTTGGAAATCATACAATCTTTCATAATAATTATTGTGTTTATTAATATTATTATTCTTTCATTTATTTTCATATTATTCTTATAACATCTGATGACAAAGCTACAGTTCTGTAGGTCAGGGACGTCGAGGTATAAACCAATATCCGTGTAACTGATTGTTTTTATATTCCCACCTGTAAGTATATAAAATGTAAGTAATTACCAAGAAACGACATGATTATGAAAGTAAATTTATTCCAAAGTCCCAGTCTCTGAATTCACAAGCCACCACGATTCAAGAGTTACGTTATAAGAGATAAAATAACCAAGGTTTGTTACATTTCTTTAAACATTTCTCACTGCCAAAAGATTTGTATCTTTAAGTGGTGTAGGGACACCAAGATAAAACTTAGGAAAAACTATGTAAAGATGAAAAGGATCTAGCCACTGGAACTAGAGTGGAAGACCAGCTACGGACTGTAGCAAATGGAGAGCAGGGGATACACAGATACGCTTGGATACGGGGATCCACGAATCTTATATGAAAAACAAATTATAACAAGTCCTAAAACTATGCAAACTTTATTCACACATGTGCAGTGCAACATAGATATAAATAAGTAACAGAAAGATACATGCTTGTATAGGAACAAACAATGACTGCAAGATGGGCATATATCCAGTATGATAGTATTGCTGGAAAGCTACTAAAGCATGTCAGAAAGTTTAGGAACTTTTCATAGACAAGTGTGAAGGAATGTAAGATTGAATGACTGGAGAAAAGAAGTAAAATCTGCAGAATGATAACTGAAATAGCCAGTATTCAGAAAAGGCGCGAATTAGTAACACGTGGTTATAAATTTGCGTAATTTATAACATATGTTGAATAATACACTGAAGCACTCGTAACTCTATATTTGGGAGACCCAATCAATCGACGATAAAGTAGAACTCTTTAACAGATATATTGTCAAACTATACGACAAGCATGCTCCACTGAAAACAAAACGAGTAAAACGAGCCTCTGCACCGTGGCTAACGAACGAAATACGCAACATGATGACGCAAAGGGACACTGCTTATCGTACATACATACACAACAAATCAGACATAAATCATAACAATTACAAAAGACTTCGTAACAAGACTACTCAAGCCATTAGAAATGCTAAACTAAGACATATGTACACAATTAAAATAATTAAGGAATCGCACACAATGTGCATTATCTTAACCTAAGACTTAACCTACCCAGTCCTGAACCCGGGATAGGGATTATTCACTACTGAAAAATCCCCGACCCGGCCGGGAATCGAACCCGGGGCGCCGGAGTGGAAGGCAGGCGCGCTACCGACTCACCCACGGCGACGGACTATGTACACCATTATAGAACCACGTACCACGACTTCATCTTTATGGAGAAACCTACGCAGCATGGGTTTAGGCAAAAGAAAAGAGCAGGTAGAAACCATGCCCATTCCCCTTAGTGAATTGAATGAATACTTCACAACTGTTGATTCAAAACCTGTAAACAAAATCCAGACAACTACTGAACTACAAAACGAACCATCCCCTGACAGAGACAAATTCCATTTCACTTACGTAACTGAAATTTACGTTAAAAAGTCACTTAGAGGTGTAACCACGAAGGCAGAAGGAATTGACCGGATAAGCATCCTTATGTTACGCAAAATAATAGACATTATACTGTACTTCCGACTATCACACATATGTTTAATGCTTCCCTCATTACCTCAGCTTTTCCTAACTTGTGGAAACAAGCATTAGTACGCCCACTGCCTAAAATTGCATCCCCCGCCCTGCCCAAAGACTACCGTCCCATAAGCATCCTTCCAATTCTGTCTAAAGCTTTGGAGCGCATAGTACATAAACAACTTACCAACTACTTGAACGACCACATGCTTTTAAACGAATATCAATCAGGTTTTAGAACGGGACACAACACAAATACCGCATTGCTGAAAGTTACTGAAGACATACGTGAGGCAATTGACAATCGACAACTGACAATATTGACTCTGTTAGACTTCAGTAAAGCATTCGACTCTGTAGACATCGACTTGTTGTTACTCAAACTAAAATCTCTTAATTTATCGGATAGTGTTTTCCGGTGGTTCGGGTCTTACCTTTGTGGGTGCCGGCAATCAGTTTTAGGTTTAATTAGCTCTCCTCGCTCTCCCTGGAGAAATTGTATGGCCGGTGTTCCGCAGGGGTTCGTTCTGGGTCCTCTGTTATTCACTATCTACATAAACGACATTACAGACTACTCCTGAACTGTTGGACGATACAATTGACAAGGTAAACAACGATCTAAGTTCTCTCTCACTCTGGTCAACCAAATATGGACTCAAACTAAATCCTGACAAGACAAAGACAATCATCATTGGTCACCATCGACTACTAAATACCATCGATCTAAATGACGTCCCTTCGGTCAAGCTAAACGATATCGCTATAAAACACACGGATTCTGTAAAAAATCTTGGCGTTTATATTGATAAGAACCTAAGCTGGAATGTTCATATTACAGAGCTATCTAAAAAATCTCTTCCATAATCTATTCGTTTATGCGCTTTAAAAATTTCCTGCCTTTGAAATTAAAAAACATTCTTGTTGACACACTCGTAATGCCACATTTCGATTACTTTGACACCCTACTTTCAGACTTAAACGTAAATCTATCACAAAGACTTCAGCGACTTCACAATGCTTGTGCGCGTTTTGTCTGTAATGTACGTCGATATGATCATATTTCACCCTCTCTGGAGTTCTTGTCTTGGCTACCTCTACATGAACGCAGAAAGCTACATTCTCTTTCAATGCTTTACAAATTACTTCATACTAAAATTCCTCCTTACTTGGCCTATCGTTTTCACTACCTTTCAGATTATCATGATCTCGGAACAAGATCCCATCAGAAAACTACCTTATCTATTCCCCCACACAATACTGTATTTTATTCTTCATCCTTCACTGTCGGGACAGCTCGTCTGTGGAATTCTTTACCTGAGAATATAAAAGGCTGCCGAACACTCAGAACGTTCAAGATGAAGTTAGTTGATCACTTGACCACGAACCATTAACATTTAAATTATTTACTACTTTCATGTTAAAATGTCGCTTTTGTATTAGTTTCATTTATTTTAATTTTATTTGTCTTCTTTTCCTACCTATTTTTTTTTCACTAATTTGTTCTACTTACAATGTTGAATTTCCATTACTAGGATATAGTTTGATATAGTCTTAAATATAGTTTTCACCAACATAATCTACATCTATATAATATGATCATGTTTCTCTTTTTATTTTCATTATTTTTATTCTTAATTAGATTATTTGGTAAGGTTTGAATGTATCCACCTCTGGCTAGTGGAAGAGAAGGCCTCAAGGCCTTAACTACACCAGGGGGAAATATAAATAAACAAATAAATAATAATTGATATTGTAAGATACCGGTAATTGATGAGAATTGATTGCAATATCAGTATTAGGCTTGGTATAATTAGGATTGGATAGTACATTTGAAACAAGGTTTGCACACGATCACAAGAGCCTAGTCAGCGTAACACATATATATGTTAGCTGTCGATTGAAACACTGTAGCAAATGCTAGCAAGCGAGATGCTAGTGCGGAGAACAAACTTTAATATATTGTAGTTTGTAGATAAATTCGAGGTTGAAGCACCGGTGCTTTGTGTTGAGCCCTAAAACACACGGTGTGTAGAAAACCCGCGAATTGTAGAGCAGCTTAACACACGTTGGAACAAGGAGAAAGCTGTCGGAGGACTGAGGGCAAGCGAAAAAGGACGCTTAGAGCATCACAAATAAAAAATGGCGCATAGGTAACACCTGCCGGTTACACAATGTAGTGAAATCAATTATAATTGCTGAATCAGCTAGCGGGAATAAACTAGCGGGCATTTTAATAGAATAAAACACTATACATGTAGCTTGCACGAACAAGGGGCATTATTATCACGTGCTCTGCACAAATATTGAGGGACCACTTACATAATTAAACAAATTAAGCTGTATCTTTTAACTTAAGAAATTACTGGATAACCTTAATTATTAATCGAAAGTTTAAGTAATTTTTGTGTAACTGTCCCTGTGCTCTTTGTCTTAAAAGGCAGTCTGTGTTGGCCAGAAAGAATATTAAAATATAGAGAGATTACTTTTGTGATGTGCCGAGAACGCACGGTCCGGTGGGCTGGAACAAGTTTTCGGCCGGTAAAGACGCTCCAGCTACAAATTTCAAAAAGTCTCTATATTAAAAAAAATACAATAACACACTGAATCGAAAATATGAAACTAATAAAACACTTAACACCAATCGTAAAAAAAATACTGTTTTAATATTGTCATTTAAATAATGTCATATAATCACTATGTTCCTAATAGGGCTATCAGTCCAACTTTAATATTAAATATAATTTTAATAATATAAATATAATATGATAATAATATAATCAATATAATAATATAAATTTTACACTCGAGATGACCAACTTCTGGCAGTGTTTTAATGGTAAAATGTGGAGAAAGAAGGAGTTGTTGCTTGCGAATTTCCAAATTTATATTGAAAGGTTTATGGCCAAGTGCACCAACCATGATTAGTGTAATCAGCGTTTATAATTTCTTCCTAACCTATGATTAGGGAAAGTTATGGAGCATCAACCTCGATTAGTGTCGAAAGCCACGACTACCGCTGATTAAACTTAAACAGTCAAAATCGGGTGGTTAGTGAAGACAAACAATGATTAGCTGTTTTCTAAAATGGGGGGTCGACTGCAAACAATAGGTGTGACTCTCTTCCTATATTTCTCTTGTTAGACGAATTAGGTATCGATATTAACGTTATCAGTAGCATAATACCATATTCCGAACTGAAAAATAAAATAAATATTATATAATCATATCTCATAGACCTACAAAGACAATTTAAAGTCTCGAGGCGCGACACAAGAGAAATCTTAACTTTTCACATTGCCAATATTCAAGGGATGTTCCTATGGCCGATTTCACCGACCTCGGTTAGGATGCCCGGTTACTTGACCACATTAACCATGGTTAGACGAAAGCTGTTGCACCGACAATTTGGCCTGGTTATGAATCCACGGTTATTTGCCGCCTGCTCATCTCGCCATTATTCCTCTTTGGAGCGATTCGTCTGTAGTATTTAGACGGCAGTGACTGATGTGTTGATATTTCACTATCGTAGCGGAGAGAGATTTGTTTTGATTTTGTGAAATAATATTACCCAAGGAAGGATTGGAAGGAAAGCCAATTAAAAGAGCACGGGCTCCGAATTTCAGCGCTTACGAGAATTCCGTGCTGATTGATTTGATTGAAAAACACAAATAAGTTACAGAAAATAAACAGACGGATGGAGTTACTCTGAAACAAAAAGAAGAAAGTTGGAGAAAGTTATGCTTTGAGTTCATCTGTGTGCCAGGTAATTGAACAACAAAGTACTGTTTCCTTCTATGTTTTATGCCACAAAAAACCGCGCATTTTATTATACTTTTGCTTTTCCACAGGTGTTACAGAAAGAAATTCTGGAAATTTGAAAACTGCATACGAGAACTTAAAAAAGAAGGGCAAGGAGGACGAATGCAAATGTGAAGGTGGAAATTTATAAAACTGGGGGTGGTCCTGTTCCACCTTCTGAACTTCAAGAAGTGGAAAACCCCCAAAAGAATGCTGGGCATTATTTCGAGCAAAAATACCTGTCTAGTAAGCCCCCATGATTGTGATGCAGGATATGGGGTGACAGCAGGTAAATAGGCCTATTCACATGTGACAGAATATGCTTGAAGGTATTTTTTTCTTTAGCGTTTTACTGAACTCTTTTATTTTCAGAATCTGATCAAAGTAGAGGTGGAAGTAGGCCTACCATTCAAGGTACCCTTGATGTGCTGGAAGATATAGCTATTGTGAGTACGATCATACATTCAGTTGCTTTAATTAAAATCGTGTCTACTTTAGTTCTGCTCGATATATTTCTTGCAGTTATGCAGTCCATAGCATCTCTCCCAATTTCTGCCAGTGATCATTCGTTTGTAGCCTTTATGATGTTGCCAACAGCTTTCTCTGGCACTATGCAAGCTGTACCGGTATTTTCTATTTTAGTAACAATATTTGAGGTTATGTTCTTCAGAACTTATAGAATTCATATTTAAAATCTGTTTGTTTTTAAAAATGAACAGTGCTTACATAACCTAAAAATGGCATAATAGACATATGTACTGGTTATGGCAGGTGATCAAGACAGTGTGCGGAATGAATCTCACTATGAGACAGCGTAGGCAATCTGATGATGTTGACAGTGGTTATGGTGTTGCCGCTAGAGCTGACTGTCACTCAGCTAAACTAGCCTTAGCTAAGTTAACTTTACCTTCCCAAACCTAGTTTGTTCCAAACATCTTTCTACTACATGTGTAGCTATTGGCAACATTGTAGCCTATGATGAAATCAAAATAAGCCAGTCAATTGTACCCAGCCAATCCGTCTTGGCAACCAGTGTAAGGACCACATATCCTCTGCTGTAACATCTGGTGAATTCCATGCAGAATGTAAACAGTGACATTAGTTTAGCTAATAATAACCTTAGGTTAGAGGTAGTGGGTTTAGTATGGCACTGCTTTGTTTCTGCATGAGTGTTTTGGCTGGTTATGCAACCTATAATTAACCAGCCTTCAGTATAGAAAAATAAGAAGGGGATCCGGTGCAGGTATCAAATTTCTGTATCTGGTAGAAAGCTTTCATTAAGGACTGAACCCAAGAGATCACGTTTTCACCTTTTGGTTTTTGAGCATTGAATACCACCCAGGGGACCCTCTCTCAGTCCAACAATAGAACATCACAAGGGATTGATGATTTAATAGCTGTTCGCAGTACCATTGTAGGTTAATTTGTGTTTACTTCATGATTTTACTTATATTTAGAATCTTCGTATAAACGTATGGTGATTATGGAAACTAGCCTAGGCATTTTAAGAAAACACCTCTTAATTATTTATTTATATTTGGCTTCTTTTTAGGGGCAAAGTGAGTTTATATATGAATTCTTTTGAGTTTACAAGAAAATTACTTCAAATTGTGCCATTCTTCGACCTAAGAAGAAAAATTAACACGGCATGGAGCCAACTGTATATAATACCCTTAAGGCTAGATCTCTACTTTCAGTTTCTAGTTGCAGCAATCAAACAATCGCTGTCGTAGAAAATCTGCATGGTGCACACACTATAGTAATGATTCCTTGTATAAGAGTAGTTTTCCAATAGATGTCATTAAAACTGCTTGCACGTTCGCTCTTTGCTGCTTCAGGTGGGAAGGTTTAAATGGCAGTAGTTATATCCAACTACACATCAATAATAGCCTACTGTATTAAAATTAATAGGCCTAAATATTTTATTAAGAAAACCCGTCTCTCATTACGGTACATCAGTATCAGTCAGTGCTAATATTAGTCCATCACCTCCAGTAGATTAATTGACAGACATTTACAGTGTTTTTACACAGACACCAGAACAGAAATAATTTCTGCTACGGTTCTGAACAATCGCGACATTAGCAATTGCAAGTGGAGGCTTAGATTAAAAATAACTCATTTCTGAATATTTTCTGTGTTTAGGGAGAGTATATGGTGACTTCTTACGAGAGTGACAAGGATGACGATTGTGATGGAAGGAGTGAGAGGGGTGGCCAGATAAGAGAACAGTAGTCTCCAGAGGCAACACCCTTGTCCACTTACAGCAAGGTAAGCTGTCAAACTTACGTAATTTAAAATAAAATTTAAGGAAAACTTAAATATAATCCTACACAAAGATAGCCTAGATGCTATGTCTTATTTGAGCTTTAATTTATTGTGGTACCGGTGCCCTATAATAATATGATCTCTTTTTCCACTTGGATTACAGAAGCATGACTAGTTTTCTGCACGACTTGTATTCAAATTTAAATTAATTCAGTAGTAAGATATTTTTAGTGATTAATTGTTTAGTTTGCTGCTGTATCCCATTTTTTGTACATACAGTGGTACCTTGAGATACGAGTGCCCTAACATACGAGCTGTCGAGCGAGCGAAGTTTTGTTTTGAAATACGAGCGACATTTGAGATATAAGGAACGGCCAGCTGCGACGCTGCACACGGCCCACCAGTTTACTGCGCCTGCGCTTATTTACCTCGCTGTCGAAGCATCTTTGCTAAGTTTTTCTAGAAATCGTAGAAAAAAATGAGCATGGTGTGCGAGTAGCTGACTTGGCGAGGCAGTACAGTATTGTTTTTATACAATATTTGTCATTTATAAATACATTTTTCTTATTCAAAAACACGTAACAAAAACAATTGGGGGTAGCATTTTTGGGGCTGGAACGGATTAATGGCATTTCAATTAATTTCAATGGGGTAAATTGCTTTGAGATACGAGCAAATTGACATACGAGCAAGGTTACGGAACGAATTAAACTCGTATCTCGAGGTATCACTGTATTTAAAGTATAATTCACAGTAGGAATAAGTATAATAACGTCCAATTCTATTTACAGCACCCATTGGTTAATAACAGCTCTACACAGAGAAAAAGAAAACATCGTACGACTACAGAAGCCATAAGAACAGCAGCAGTCCTTAGAAAAGGATCTTCTTCACAAAGAAGAAATGCATAGGCTGGAATTGGCTCTTCTTGAAACAAAACTAGAAATGGCAGAAGAAAAGCTGAAGTACTGGTGGAATAAGAACAAAACCTTATAATTATGTTAAAATTAGATTTTCATGCAAATAAACTTCTTTCTCTCAACATGTGTAAATTTTTTTATGGTCATTATCTAGAGCTACAGTTTATCTAATGAAAGCTGAGTTGCAATGTAAGCACAAGCACGTGGTCTTGACCACAACACTAAACTCACCCGCTTAATCCAGCAGTTTAATAATGTTAAAAATCTATCAAAATGATCAAGATATAATTATAAACAGGTTTTCAATTTGAGTTTATTACACCAATTATATTTGAATCTTATTTATTTCTACATAATATGATCATTATAATAATGGCCGTTACCGTATACAAGAATGACCAACCCATGTTTTCTACTGAGCTGCACAGGAAGGAAAGTAGGGGACAGGCCACAGAGTCTCGTGTTTGTTTTGATTGTCCACTCCTGCCCGCTATGCTTATGCACAAGGATACAAAAGTATGTTTACAGTAAAACTCAGCCTTCATTAGATGATCTATAGGTATCGGAAAAAAAGAATTCAGATAGAATTGAGCTTCAAGAACGATACACTGAAACATCGTGCTGTGAATGATTTGTAAGGATGAGTAATTCATTGATTTTATTTGTTTGGTTATATTTAACAGTGGAAAACAAGGATCCGCAATGAATAAACTTTAGACAAAATTGCATTTTAATCAAAATAGCCTATGTTTCGTTTGGTTAATCCTACATAAGTTTTGCAGGTTAAAAATTCTATGTATACAGTAGGCCTAGTAGCCTACTTATCAAAACTAATATTAAGTTTTAGCAAAACTTATAATTATAGAGCAAACCATACATTTTTATAGTTTTACCCATTTGAAACTTGAATTACAGCACAGAATATGCATATTAAGGTTAATCCAGATTAGCAGGAATCTACTGTAATTTTATTATTTTCAATGTGAGGAGTGAGTGTGGGATAGTGATTTCTGTTTCCTGGAGTAGTTCAAACATAACCAAAAGATACTTATTAACTATGCCTACTTGCTGCTTTATTAGTTGTAGAAACAGGAGAAATAAACAAATTTGAAGTAGACATTCTGAACATGGTGATTGGAATTAAGTCTTCGAAGTATGGAGCACATAATAAATAAAAAAAATTCCAGGTAGGCCTACGAAGTTACTGTTCTTGAAATTCTTGATGGAAAGCAGGAAGGTAGTCAATGGGGAGGAAGGGCTAAGCCCCACCTCTTATACAGAAAGAAAGCAGGAGGGGAATCTGGGGCAGATATTAAGTTTTTTTATCAGGTAGATACTTCGGCCTCAATAGCGACAGAGCCATTGATACAGTTTTAAATGTTAGGTTTTATTATCTCCATGTGACCGACCACTCAACAACAGAACTTGGCCAGCTGATAAAATGGCAATGTCAGTGCCTTTTTATGTTAATTTTGAGTCTACTTCCTCAAGAATTTACTTACATTCAGAACCTTCGTACAACATATAACGTGCTTATAAATGGAATCTATAGGTTATAAAGAATAATATATCAAGTTTGGCCATTTTCCATGCTTTTAAATTAAAATATCACAAACAGCACAGTCTCTAAATACTTATATGTCTCATGCTATACAACGGAAAATGGTGTGTGCCAATTCCTGCAGTGCTGATTTGTCGCTTTCTTGATAAATTTAATTTTTCTACTAAGGGTATAAGGTGGTATTCTTTTCCAATAATACACAATTGAAGTTGCACAGTCTTACATTCCTGTTAGGTGCAGAGTTACCTTGACTGGGAAACGCTACCTCGCTGTCATTTGCTACTCATACAAGCAAGCCCCGCTGAAGCTCCACCCATTTTCCTTCATATAGCATGAACTGTATAGGCCTTGGTGAATAAAGAAAAAGAAAGGTGTGGTACTGGTATAAAATGTTTCCATGTAATCTTACAACAATCAAGTCAAACAATGTACATAAGAATTGGAACACAATGAATCTTGACAGAACTGACCTACCTTTCTTATATAGCCTATTTTTGGAACTCGTGTTTGTTTTAAACTGAAGATTTAAAAAGAAACTTAAGTATTCCTAACTTATTTTCACATCAAGCACTAGAATCTGAGCAAAATGTGGCGAAAGATAAATTTTCGCCCCCGATGCTCCGCCTACTCTTGCCTAATATCCAGAGCATTACAATGGTGACGGCTCACTTCAACCTTTACCCTGGCTCTCAAGCTGCTTAATGCCAGCAATGCAGCTCACTGTTATATTGCACTGTTCTCAAAAACGACGCTTGTACCAAATCATATGCACTAATTACTACAATACAAAACGATCCTTGTACCAAATCAGAGTTACAATCACCAGAGCCTCTTTAGCGTTTATGTAATCTGCTAACATCACATCACTTCCCCTTAGGTCCCTGTTGGCTGCAGGAGTTGCTGAATACAAATAGCTTCAGGATCACTCACAGGCTCGTTCTCTCTAGCTGCAATAGCAATGTTGTGCAACACTGTTGTTGCAACTATAATCGCAGGCCCATTTCTGATGTGGCATCTGAGACCCAAGGCAACAGCAGGAAATCTCCTCTTCCGCACACCATACTGTCGCTCAACAACATTTCTAGTTGCGATGTGGGCCTTGTTGTAATGCTGCTCTCGTTGAGCGACAGGGTTTTGTAGAGGTGTAAGCAAATATGACTTGCATGGATAACCTCCATCACCCAGAAGATAGCCATTAGGTACCTCCCTGGTATCTAAACGTGCTCGCAGTCAAGATTCATGGAAGATGGTGCTGTCGTGAGTCGAACGAGGCCATCTTGCAACTATGTCTCTGATTAGGAGGTTTGAATCGCTTGCAGTTTGCACATTAATGGAGAAATAACCTTTTCTTTTCCGAAAAAGTTCCCCATTTTCTCCTCCAGGGGATTGGATCCGGACATGGGTAGGCCTACAATCTAATACACCCAAGACACCAGTGAAGCCACGAATCCTGTAGAATTCTTCCATTACTTCCCTCTGCTCCCTCAGATTCGAAGGAAGTTTTATGAAGCGAGGAGCTAAAGAAGCTATTGCTTCAGACACTTGGTGGATAATTCTACTACACACTGTGCTCTTAATTACATCAGTGGTGTCACCAACTACTTCCTGGAAAGATCCAGTGGCATAGAATCGTAGCGCAGTCGGCAGTCGATTTCTTGGAAACACGGATGTTTTTGTTCGTTGGGAAGTCCAATAAGTTCCAGAACAGATAAAATTGTCTCCTTTTTTATACGATATTTCCTCTGAAGAGGTACCTAGCATACAATAAATAGTCACCCAACTCCATCTTGAATGCTGCAGAAGCAGACACCGCGTCATGGATATTATAGGAGTACATACAGCTGTAAACGCTCAAGTATGCGGTGTGCTCCTGGTTAGCAACTTAACCGTTCGCTCGGGGCCGGTTACCTAATTCCCCCCGGTTATTGTCGTTTAACTCGTAACCGGGATCGATGAAATGGAAATTCGTGAAAATGCCTGGTTAACTACTAGGAGTTATTTAAACGGCCCTAACCGAGGTCGGTGAAATCGGGCACTAGTGTCGTTCGTGGCTGAGTGGTTATAGCACTGAGCTGTGGTGCAAGAAATCGTAGGTTTAAATCCCATTCGCGACTTTTTTCTTTTCATATTATGTTTAAGTTTAACTAGTGCATGGCATTTTAAAAATTCACTGTCACTGCCCTGTATAATTCTTGGCGAAGAATTATATAAGGTATTAACAGAGAATTCATGAAGTTTTATTCAGTAGACTGCAGTCTGAATCATTATGAGAATTTATTATATTATATAAAGACAGTGGGCGTGAATTTTTAAAATGGTATACAGTAAACTGTATTTACGTTTTTAAAATATTACAAAACTAAAAAAAATACACACAAACAAAGGAGTGGCAGAGAATTCTATAAATGTTATACGGAACACTGTATTTCAGGTTTTAAAATATTCTGAAAGCAAAAAAAATATAACGTAGTAGCAGTGAAGTTTTAACATGTCAAACGGTACAGTGTATTTACGTTTTTAAATTATATGAAAGCCAAACAAAAGAAAAAAATCCCTTTAGGCAAGCCTACAGGCTGAGGTAGATTTCTAAGTGCTTTTGGTTAATTTACTGTCGCTGCCTAGCACTCTTCTTCTGTAAGCCTTGGCACGACAAACCCGCAATAATAACAGGAAAAAAAGGAAAGATCACTTTTCAAACGTTCAAATCTCGCCTTATATGAGAACTATCAAGAAACTATTTATTGATTTGTAGAGTACTCAGAGCTTGTAGAGCTTTTGAACGATACCCCACAAGACGTAGTTTAAAAAATTTCGAATTTCCATCCCCTCACCCCAGCCCCAACTCGTACCCCCAAAAACCCCTGAATTGTTGGTGTCACTGTGAACTCCATAGGGAGTACTCTAATTTATTCAAACAAAGTTTCCCTCTATACTTCATAGGGGCCGAGATATAAATGTTTTAAAATTTCAACCCCCTCCCCCGACCACCCCCTTGGGCCAATTTTGCTCATTAAGGAACTTGTCCGAGCTATTGGACCTAGAAATAACGTAATAAAATTTGGTTCAAATATCTTCAAAATTACGGCCGCTAGCGTGTAAAGATATATATAAATATCACAATTTTTTTTTGAACAGGCGGTGGTTTCGTACTTAGGGAGGCATGAAACATAAAGATATGAAAGAATTTTTCGGAAATCATGACATGGTATCCATTGCAATAGGTAGATTTTTCTTCGAAATCTACCTAAAATAAGGCAGTGGCAGTGTATTCTTGAAATTCAAGTTTTATAATATTACTAGCTGAAAAGGCCCGGCGTCGCCCGGGCTTTGTATTTTTTAATTTGAAATTAACTTATGAAGGACTTTATGTATGTAGAACTTGAAATGAAGAAAAAGATTTATCACACTCAAACTATTCCATCAGAAAACGCTGGATATAGCTTTTTATGACTCATAGAGGATGTGGAATGCTGCATTCCGTTGCTTCTACACATCATGCTTGGGAGGGGTTGAAATAAGAAGAAACACAAATTACATAAGATTGTACTGACTTGACGGAAAATTTTATTTCTCATTCTCATGTTACTATACAATCGTTTCGGAGCTGAAATAAAAGAGAAATGCAGTATCACTTTCATACTTTCCTCCCCTAGAACCCGGGACATAATATACTGCGAGCATAGGACTCAAAATGTTCCATCCCATGCTTAGGGCCTATGATAAACATCCCTATTTCTCAACTAATACAAAGCCTACAGGTATGGATAACTTATCAGCGGAAAGGATTATTTACAGACTTTTGATATAGCATACTCACACACTTAAGTTGTCCCTCTTATTCTACCTCAAAATGTGAAATGAGTAAATATTTCTTATGTCGAGGGTAGAGAAAGTTACGTGACTACATCACACTGTGCTTTATTTTCGTGGATTTCATTTTCAGTAATTATTTTCGCCAATATATTACATCGATGGAATCATAATTTGTTAAAGTCCAGCA
Organism: Ectobius pallidus; assembly: GCA_964059195.1. NCBI lineage: Eukaryota > Metazoa > Arthropoda > Insecta > Blattodea > Ectobiidae > Ectobius > Ectobius pallidus. The sequence goes on along the minus strand of CAXKWD010000012.1, from coordinate 26,748,891 downwards.
TTAGGCTATATACTTGCCAAGGCCCTATGTAATCATAGTAAACAATTTACTGTTGCCATGTGAACTAAACAGCAATTCATTTTTTCAGTATAAAATTCTCAGAAATTATATAATTTTCAAGGGAAGGAGTATTTTGTTTGAATTTTAATGTTGACCGCTATACTTCCCGGGCTTAACTGGGTATGTGTGCAAAATTCCGTGTAAATTGGTAAAGAAATGTAGATTTGTATAAGGAACAAACATACATACATACATACATACCCACAAACACACATTCGACTTTATATAATAGATAAAAGCACTGTGCAGATGATGACTTTGAAGACGAATTATTATATCTGGAATATCTTGAACGGAATGAAAATGAGCGTAGCAATTTAATAGTGCAGCGAGGTGATCTTTTCGAAGATCTTTCCATTAGGAAATTCCTGGAGAGATTTTATTTGTTTATTTATTTATTTAACCTGGCGGAGTTAAGGCCGTAAGGCCTTATCTACCACTCAGCCAGGGCAAAAACATGAAATACATAATGATAATAATAATAATAATAATAATGATTAATAATAAATTAAAAAAGAAATGATATATATGAATACATGAAACGAACATTAAATACAAAGAAAAAATTAGAACATAAGTACTTGAATAATATGAATACATAATACAAATTACTAAAAATAAAGAAATAAAAAAAAATGATGAAAGTCTAAACAGATATATTCTTAGTTATTACAAAATATAATGAAAATTAAAATATATTACTATTTAGCATCTATTCTTAAATGTTATTGTATACTAAATTTATTAAATGGCGCTTGAACTGTGAAGTCGTTTGGCAGCTCCTGAGATGGCTAGGCAGTGAATTCCAGTGACGAATAGCTGTTGTTGTAAACGAATTCGAATAATGTATTTCCCCTGTCTAAACAAACAGTTTCACAGATACTGGAAATGATACAAGATAACCAACAATTCCAAACAGAAAGAAATCTTGTTTCTGATATGAATCGACTACTAACTGTATTGAGGTATTATGCTACCTGATCATTCAATATTGTTATAGGGGACATTGGAAATATGCATAGAACTGCAGCTTGAATCATACATTATGTAAGCAATGCAATAGCCTCACTGACTCGCCGATACATAATATGCTTCCCCAGGCCCGACGAGAGGGAGGGGCAGCCGGGGCTGTAGCCGACCAGGTTTTATTTTTTACTTTCTAAATTTACTCTAAAATAAAATTGGTTATAAGTCAATAAACAGCTTAAGTTATGTTTTATGTCTTTATTTTATCTGCATTGTCCTGTCGTATATCGGTGACACGGAATTAATCAGTTAATCTGAAACGGATTATCTTGAAGAAAAATTGCTATTTTTGAAAAGTAGAAGCAGAAAGCTTTTTGATAATTTTCAAAAGATTAAACTGGTACAAAAACTAAAAAAATGTTCCTAATTATAACATTTTAATGTATTTTTCCGCTTCTTGCCCGGCATCAGTTAACTGGTTTGGTCCAAAATCAATAGGCTTCGTCCCATGGGTGTTATAAATGGTATACCAAGTTTTATGAAAATCCGATAAAGCGTATTTGAGTTATCGCGCTTAGAAACACACGGACCGACAGTCCTGTCTACCAGACAATCGCATAAAGTACCGGTACCATTCTGGCACTTAATAATTATGTAATATCATTACATAATCTTTTTGTTGCATACATTATAAAGGGCGAGTTGGGGGCCCGTGAAAATTTCTCCCTGGGGCCCTTGCTTTCTTTCCACGGCCCTGTGCTTCCCTGCATCACAGGCAGAGCAGAGAATATCCTCGCTCCTCCATGGTGTTTTCTTGTTGTTAACGTCTTCTTCTTCTTCTTCTTCCTCTAGGTAATGGCCTCGTCAACAAAAGAACGCGTTCATTGTACTACGCTCGCTTTCCGATTTTATACTCTGTGTTTAAACAAGTCGTCAGTTAAACACGGCCCTGTAAACATAAATTAGGAACGATGCACAACATTTCTTTTTAATCATGTTTAAAATCGTAAACGTGTGTACGTAAACACTTTTTAACCAAGTCTTAATCAGTGTTGGTGCACTTTGTCACTATACAGATATGAAGTTCGTTAGTTTATGAGTATGAACGAGAAGTGCTTCTATCAGTTCCATCAGTATGGTGAAACCTTTTCACTTGAAAACCAGTTAGGATTTATTATTCTGATAAAATCTGTAGGTGCAGAAGAAAGACTAATGATGGGTCTGAGATTTCTGACAAAGAGAATGAACCAAGAAGATTTAAAATTTCATGCAGTAACTTTTATCAGCGATAGTCCCAGAAAGCTATTGAAGGAACGAGGCATGAAAATTAAAAAGGGTACAATGGAAGTACATAGGATAATATTAAAATAAATCTCTGGTAGTAGGAGGACCGATTATGTGAGAGCAAGAGTGGACTGAGTATCGAGGTCGATGTAATCAGGGAACCAAGGAATTATTATTGGAACACAATCTATAAACATGTCATTGAAAACTATGCACTTTATTCACACTTGTAAACTGATGGTTAATTAAGATAGGAAACTTGAATAATAACCGCTGAAACACTTAGACGAACAATGAACTAAGATGGCGCGAAAGGTGATGTTGCACCACGTGTATGAAATTATGTAAAATTGTAAATCACCAATAAATTATATATGAAAATAATTGTAGTGATGAATATAGTTACTTGAAAGTGTTCAAAGTTATCGGAACTTGCTAATTCACTTAATGTTGGCTTCACTGATGAAACGATGATGTCACCATGCTAACACCTTGTAGAAAATTACAGAAGTGAACCAATAAGCATTGAACTTGACAAAATGCATAAATTATAGTAAATAATTTAGCGTAATTAATAAAACTTATAATGGAAGTTTTATATCAATAGTTCCCAGTTATAAGACAAAGGGCGAATGTAGCCTTTGTTAAAACCGCGGGAACAAGAGCAGAACAGACTGCGACTTACTCGTGTGTCTGCAGATCTAATACTGAAACACGAAGCGACGCTTTAAGACAGCGTCCCTCAAGTCCCACCTGCTCCGAGCATTGCACACGGCACCAAATCTGATGCAACTGGATGACGTCAAGCGCGAATAGATACAGCGGATTAATTGAATTAGAACTAGCCACTGTACATACATAACATAATGGAAAAAACACGTCGCTTGCACTGACAGCTATAATAATATCATGTCCTAGTATGATGAGTTTTATTTGGTTAAGATGGGTATGGATTTTAACTTCTATGACTGCTTTAAGTAAAGCAGATATTAAAGCAAATAAATTAACAAAGCAAAATGTATGTTTGTCAGTTTGCGTTTTTATCAGATAGAAATTTTACAATACAATAATCTGATACGAAGTGAAGGCATTTCTATGTTCACTATTCACAATTATATAAGAATAATTAAATGAAAGAATAATCTGGCACCAGACTCGCTGTCAGTGCTGACGCTTTACCAACTGAGACACAAAATATCTAAACAACTGTATATTTTTTGGGATATTTACAGAAATCTTATGGGCCTAATTTTTGCAGTGTTGGGTACCGTTTAGCTAAGTAAATAAAATAATTATTATGTGATACTGCTTTAAATAGCAATATCAGAAGAATGCAGAAGTGAATTACACTGGTGTTTTAAGATAATTTTGAGTTCGTAGTGTTTTCAATTAAAATGACGCCAATAGAAGAATGGTTTAATTCATCTTAATCAGTGACTCCTCAAATCAAGATGCCTTATGATGGTACAGTGAAATTCAAAAGATTTACAGCCTTACTAATAAAACCTGCTGATATTTGCGTTTAACGGTTGTTCAGTTGATCACCGCGCAAGTACTACATAATAGTCCAGGACCTGACTGCAGTCCTGTAGGAATTGAGTAGGGAGAATGTTTTACAGGTACGTTTAGTAGGTGTCCGAGTAAGCATTTTGAGCTTGGGTGGACATCCGCCACCTGGTACATTTTCCAGCTATGACGACATCAAAGATGGCGGCCGCTCGATTACAAAACTGCTCATATCTATGTTAATACTTGATCAATTTTCATGAAAATTGTGTCTGTATGTTGTAATTACTGTTTGTAAGGTTATAGCAATGTGTTTTAACTGTCACTACAAATAAGTAAACAAAAATTTAAAAATGAAGTGATTCGTTATCATCATAGCCTTGCACAATAAGCTTTAAGCAGTCTCCTAACTAAGTCCCGATTACATCAGTCATTTTAAGACTAACTCATACACGATTGGCGCCTTCGATAACTTTGTCCATGAGGAATCTACCTTTTCTGGTATAGGATTTTCTCATGACAGTGTGTGTGTACTTTTTCAAGACAACCCATTAATTATACCAGTTAAACCATACGTATCGGAGACTGCTATTACATGAGGTTTGAAAGCGATTCAAGAGCTTCTTCCATGCCAAAGTTACAATCGTATCACAAACCATAAAAGCCTCCTAAACTCCCAAGCGATCACAAAGTTTACTTTTTTTCAATTAATGAGGATGAGAAGAAGCAAAACGAAAATTCAGACATGTTATGGCACACTTCAAGAACTGCACGACCTCTTCTGCACAGTTCCGATGTTGGTACAGATTACGAGTTTTCTACTCCAGAAAAAAAAACCTTGAACAGTTTGTACCATCGTGGAGTGCTTCCAATGCACTTAGTTCAAAAGAGGATCTAAAGCAGAAACAATTTTGATTTTGCCTGTGATTTCAAATCCAGTAACTCAGCATGCGACTGTTTACATAGCTTTATTGAATTTCAATAGTATCCTCGACCATTTGGGCCAAAACTACCTTCCGGTAGCCTGTGACGAAGGTGAATATGCTATTGCATGCTAAGTCCAGCTAAGCATTCCAGATAAGTTTTCATAAATTTTACTGGTGTTCGGAGCATTTCATATGACTAAAATTGTGCTTTGTTGTTTAGATAAGTATCTTCGTGAAAATGAAATATCCTTTGTGTTCATTGAATGCTCAGTGTTTGGGGTAAATGTGGTAGAGTTGGTTTTAAAATAATAGGAACTACTATGTGAGGGGAGTAAAAGGAATGTTTAGGTCGATCGTGAAATCATTTTTGGAAGAACAACCCATTGAGTCTTATGCATCTGAGTTTGAGAAGTTACTTCACATCCAGCAGAATATTTATTTGGAATGGGAAAAAAATACATCATATGGGTGTAGATGTCAATGTAGAGAAACTCCTCACAGACTATGATAAATTTCTTGGCTGTGGAAGGCAAACATCAGAATTTTTTTGTAATGGGACAATTTTCTCAAACTGCTCCAGCTTCTTGGAAATTTAATTCGTTCCGACAGACAAGGTCTCTGGGAACTGCATTTAGACACATTACAGAAAGTTCAACCACTATTTGCCTTCTTTGACTGTATTAACTATCAGATATGGTCTTCTTTATATCTGGAAGACATGATAAGACTACCCAAGACAGCCCCAGAAGTGCATGAAAATAATGTTCATGAAGGGGAAGCACGTTGTTGAGCGGAATGATCATAAATTTTCAACTGTTGCTGAGGATATGTCATTGGAATAAACCATTAATAGATCACAAAGGAGCTCATCTGGCATCGTAGGGCTTACTAAACAAAACCAGTTTGTAGTAGAATGAGAGGTAACACATCATGAGCGTGTGATGATATCAAATCTATTTCGGGAAGTAATAAACTCCATTGCTTTTGTCAAAGGTTTGAACATCAACTATGAGTTTTCTAAGAAGCAAACCCAGAGCTTAGATGCAAAGGTGTCTTCAATTTTGAAATATATTTTTTCAAAAGGTAATCCGTTGGATATGCTTCCTTATCCATTACTCAATCTACTGACAAATGCACACAAAGATACAAAGGAAAATATATTAAATGTATTTCAGACCGGTGACAACTGCGCAAAACATGGTACGAAGTCAAAGCAATAAGAACCTCAAGTACCATCCACAAGGACATTCTACCAGCATTTCATAGCACTAAAACACCAAGCGCAGATTATCAGATTAGATTATACGAGTAAATTTGGCACAAAAAGAGCAGCTCCTCGCAGTGCATATTGCATATCTGGAACACTTTGGCGTATCATTTGACCAGGATGACATAGAACAAAGCCTTAAATCTGCAGAATACTTAGTGCAACAAATTCTTGCAACTAAAGGTAAATCAACGATGGAAAGTGATAAAATCTAAACGTTTGTGTGCAAACTGTTTTTCCCCTACCCATAAAAGGGAACAGTGCCAACTCAAATCCTTCTGCGATTGTGGTACATCTACACATGGCAAGTTTTTACACTGTAGCGACAAGAAGAAGGTTTCTCGCTCAAATCAAATTTCAGATAGTACCAATCCTGAGACAACAGCTGATCTTCCAGCTAGTTATTGTTCTTTCAAAGAGAAATGTAATAAAAAAAGGATTCTAGCTACTGCTATGGTACAACTTGAAGATAAGCAAGGAAATTTAGTACAATGTCGACCGTTATTAGATTCAGGAAGCCAGTTAAATTCCATAATTGAAGAATTAGCCAAGAAGTTACAATTACCTACAACAGCTGTCGACACTTACATTCGAGGCATAAACGGCACCTCATCTTGTGGTCACAGTGTCAAGTTTAATATAACTTCAAAGCTGATCTAAATTGCTTAGTATTGCCTCACATTGTAAACAAACTTCCTTCTGTCCGCATTGATCCTATTGCATTCAGCATTCCTAGTGAAATTCCTTTGGCCGATCCTAAGTTTTTCAATCCTGGTAAGGTACAATTACTCATTGGTACTGACCTGTTCTACCTGTTATTAAGGAATGAAAGAATTATCACTCTTAATCATCCTGTCCTAAGTAATACTGAACTTGGTTGGATACTTAGCGGATCTGTTCCCAAATCATCAGTCACAAGTGAGAATGTCACATTCGCTCAACACAACTTATTTGTAACAGTCGATAATGTTGACACACAGCTAAGGCGTTTCTGGGAGTTGGAAGATTTCCCTAAACCAGTACATACTAAGGAAAAGAGGGAATGTGAACAACAATACGTTGGAAACACTATTCGTGCAGATGATGGTGTTTTCGTTGTGCAACTACCCAAGAATCAACATGAAGATGCATTGGGTGATTGTAGACACCAAGCCATAAAGCAATTAGGCCACCTTGAACACAAATTTCAAACCAACTTTATTCTACGAGAAGATTACACTACATTTCTGCAAGAATGTGAAGAGTTGTGACACATGAGAAAAGTTTCACTTACACGGCCAGGTGAAAAATGTTTCTACCTACCTCATCATGCAGGCATCAAACCCACTTCTTCTACAACTAAAACAAGAGTGGTGTTTGATGCATCAACAAAATCATCTAGATGCAAGTCACTGAACGACATTTTTGAAATTATGTCCTACAATACAAGACGACTTATCTTCAGTTATACTTCGGTTTAGAACCTACAAGTATGCATTTTCAGCTGACATTTCTAAAATGTACAGACACATAAGAATGCATGAAGAAGATCAGAATCTACAAAGAATCGTGTGGCGTTCTAATGCTAACGAACCCATACAATATTACGCGTTAACTACTGTAAACTATGGCACTAAATCTGCTTCATTTTTAGCCATACGGTCCCTGCATCAGCTCTCGATAGACGAAGAATCTAAGTATCCACTCGCCGCCCAAGCAGTGCGAACATCATTCTATGTCGACGACTGTATAGCAGGGCATGATCATCTCCAAGAAGCTCTACGTCTTCATAGAGAACTAATACTCATGCTGGACAGTGGCGGATTTCCTTTGCGTAAATGGTGTGCTAACCATGAATCCTTACTGGAGTCTGTCCCTTCTACGCATCGAGAGACTCAATTGCCCCTGGCTCTAGATAACAGTGAGAATGTACACGCCCTTGGGTTACTGTGTCATCCTGCAACTAATAATTTCCAGATACAATCCCATCCTTCTCTCCAGAATCACACACAATTTAAACTGACCAAGCGTACTATCCCTTCTGTGATCTCCTCTATCTTTGATCCTTTAGGCCTTGTCAGTCCAATTGTAATTAATGCGAAGATATTCATGCAATCACTGTGGATTGAAATAGTTGGTTGAGACGAAGATATACCTTCTCATCTAGCAGATAGATCGATTGATTTCTGCGACATCTTATATACCATACATTATATGCGAAAACAACGTCATGTTCTTACTTCAGGCACACTACAGGATATACAAATACAAGCATCTGTGACTCTTCAGAAAAATCTTGTGGTTCATGTATATACCTTCGCACTGTGAATAGTGACAACGAAGCTACAATTCAATTATTGTGCTCCAAGTCCAAGGTTGCCCCACTAAAAAGGCAAACCATAACGCGATTTGAACTTTGTGGTGCATTGCTGCTACCCAAGCTCTACAGCAAGGTTTTAAGTGATCTCAATCTGCATTCATCACAAAACTACTTATGGTCTGATTCAGTTATTGTACTTTCCTGGATCAAATCAGATTCACATAAATGGAAAACATTTGCTCAAGTGCAAGAACTCTCTGAGACAGCAGCCTGGCGTCATGTCTACACACAAGATCTCAGCTGATCTCATTTCAAGAGGTCTTTCCTCTGAACATCTTTCTGACATTGGTTTGTGTTTGCATGGTCCGTCTTGTCTTTTGCAACCCACAACATCAGTGCCGGAACAACCACAACAGTTAAATGTTCAGGATTCTTCAGAACAACTTGTTTCAATCAGTATGGTGTCCACTACAGAAGAAGATAGTTTTATTACAAGATTTTCTGATCTACAGCCTCTACAGAGAATGACTTCTTACATACATAGATTTATTTCTGCATGCAGACATGAGACCAGGTTTCATGGACCTATCACAGCAGAATAGCTACAACACGATCTACAAACATGTATTAGAATCGCTCAGCCTTCGCTAGTGAATTAACAGATCTTCGCAATGTTAGACAAACATCTGTTAAAAGTTCAATACATTCTCTAGTACCTTTCTTGGACCATAATGGTATTATACGTGTGGGTGGTAGATTGGATAAAGCAGATCTAACATATGATGCAAAACATCAGATTATCCTCCCTTCATAGCACCATTTTACTACAATGATAGTTGAGTTTGAACACCTCAAACTATTACACGCTTCTCATCAACTACTCATTGCATCCCTACGACAAACCTACTGGATACCTTGTATTTGGAGAGTAGTGAAATCCATTTTGCACAAATGCCTAACCTGCTTTAAGCTAAAGGCAGAAGGTGCTCAGCAATTAATGGGAAGTCTTCCTAGCTACAGGATCACTTCGGCTAGGCCCTTTCTTCGCACAGCAGTGGATTATGTTCTCCCATTCGTTATAAAATATGTTGCTTCTCGTAGCAAGACTACTGTCAAGTCCTACATTGCCATTTTTGTATGTTTGGTAACTAAGGCAATCCACATTGAGCTGGTATCTGATCTTACATCAGAAGCATTCATAGCCGCACTAAGAAGATTTACATCACGTCGAGGACTATGCAAAGAGATCTTTAGTGACAATGGCACTAACTTTGTTGGAGCAAACAACAAGTTAAGAGATCTACAACTGTTATTGCAGTCAACAGATTTTCAAAACGCAGTCCATGATTTCACTGCAAGCAATAGTTATACTTGGCACTTCATTCCTCCCAATTCACAACATTTTGGAGGTCTACATGAAGGTGCAGTCAAGTCAATGGAATTTCATCTTAGAAGGATGATGAGTGCGAATGTTCTCACATATGAGCAGCTTTACACTTTACTCACACAGATTGAAGCTTGCTTGAACTCTAGGCCATTCATTCGTCTCAACGATGAACCAACTGATTTGTCATATCTGTCTCCTGGTCATTTCTTAATTGGAGAACTTCTCACATCTTTGCCATCGCATCCTCCTGCAGATAACACAAGATATGTTGAGAAATGGCAGCTTCTCCAAGATCATTTGCAGCATTTATGGAAGCGCTGGTCATCAGAGTATCTTCACTAATTGCGACGACAAAGGCAGAAATGGTCCTGCTTAAATGAGAACGTTCGAGTTGGCACCGTAGTCGTCTTGAAAGAAGACAACAGCCCTCCTCTTCAATGGAAGCTGGGTTTTATAACAGCAGTTCATCCTGGTGATGATGGTTTAGTGAGCGTAGTGTCAGTGCATACCGCCAGTGGTGAATATAAACGCCCATGGTGAAAGTTTGTCCTGCCTAAGGAATAAGCTCGCCCTTTATCTCTTTTATTAAAGCTGATGCTTTAATGGCGGGGAGTATGTCAGTGCAAGCGACTTGTACAGTGGGTTTTTCTGTTCAAAGGCCCGCTCTAAGTTCTCCCGCTTCTGAATCAGCAGTTCTAACCAATTTCATCATATTGTGTAATATCGACCGGTGCAACTTTCATGCCTCGTGCATGATCCTTAGCGTCGCTTCAGTTCAGTTCTTCGCTAGCCTGCACAGTGTTTCGACGGGTGTAAGTGCTCCATGCATTTCGCGGTTTCTAGTCATTTTGCGACACATAGCATCGGTGCTCTAGAACCCCAATTTTCGTGCAAAACTATGCATTCTCGTTGCTTTCTCGGTTCGGTACATTCGGGATTTCGGATGTTTCTAGAAAGTTAGCTCGGGTCTTTCCGTCGCCATATTTGGGGTCTTGGGTTCGTGGTGGCTTTCCGGTTGTGTCTCGCGGGTTTCCTGGTATACAATTGTGCGAGTGAAATAGCTCTGCCGACGGGTGATTGTCATGATTCTGTAAAAGGAAAACATGCCATATGGGTGTAATTAAAGATAGATACTTCATCCAAATTCATTACCCAAGCGATATGACACGTAACGATGATTATTCAGCAAGCTAGCCAGAAACCATATTTATTTTACGTGTACATAACACGCGTCAATTTCTGGAACGGTTATATGTTGCAGCGGTGTCTTAAATGCGTTTTGCTGAGAGTAGTATGCCTGTAAATTATTGCTACCTTCAAATAACGTAGGACTTAAATTCTTGTCTGCACAGGGAATGTTACGAATGTCCACCAATATCACGATAGGATTGCGGAATGCCACATTTGCTCATGTTGTACAAATAATTACGTGTAGTCAGGTAAGTCGTGTACAGTGTGATGGCCACTTACAGTATTGTAAGTAAATATACCTGTTTAGTGGCAGTCTTGTCTCAAGTATGTTGAGTTCTAAGCAGTATGATTAATGTTTCTATAGTTAAATGGGATTAAACAAGCAGTGGGTTGCTAGTCAAGCGTTGTAATATATTTCACGAGATGTGAAAATAAGCCATTACTTGTAATATTTTGCAGTTCATCTCGGATCCTTCCGGTAAATACGTGGTTGGAATGTGGTTATTGAGTATTAAATAAGAAATTTCGTGATTGAAGGTTAATGTATTCATTCTTTGTTTTATGTTGTAAGAATTATTGAAGATATTCAAATATTGCATACAGTATTCCAGTTATTGTATTGGGAAAAAATACGTACATTCTTCAAGTCCTCTGTGGAAGAAATTTCCTTAAGGGGTGTATTAAATTCTGCATGTATAGTTTCTCTGGTGCGTTCGTATCTATCTAATGATATTTTCGCTACTCATGTTATAACATTTGTCTATTGGTTTATTAAGAGGTGTGGCAATCCGAATCAGAGATTTGAGATTTTCATAATTAATTACGGAAAAGAGTTGCTAGGTAAAACTTAACATATACTCTAGACCTGCAGCATATCATTTGTTTTCATTGAATTAAATTAATTTAATAAAAGAGTTGCTAAGTAGAACTTGAAATATACTCTAATGCTGCAGTATATAATTTATTTGCGTTATAACAATTCAGAAAAAGAGTTACTATATAAACTTGACGTATACTCTAACTTCTAGTCCCGCAGTGTATAATTTATTTGCATTAAATTGTACAATTAATTAAATAAAAGAGTTGCTAAGTAAAACTTAACAAGTCCTGTAGCATATTATTTATTTGCATTAAATTGGACAATTAATTAAATAAAGGAGTCGCTAAATATTACTTGAAATATACTATAGACCTGCAGCATATAATTTATTTTTTTATATTGAAGAATCGCTCAAGAAAAAGTTACTAAAATGAACTTGACGTACACTCTAGTTCTGCAGCATATAATTTATTTTCATTATATTGAAAAATTGATTAAGAAAAAGAGTTACTAAATATATTTGACATATACTCTACTAGTCTTGCAGTTTATTATTTATTTGAATTAAATTGGACAATTAATTATATAAAAGAGTTGCTAAGTAAAACTTGAAATTTACTCCATAATTTAATAAATATCATTTATTTTCATTATATAGAACAATTGATTAAGAAAAAGTTACTAAGTAAACTTTATGGAATTTAGAACAAATAGGACTCTAGAAATACTAGGTAACTGGTGTGCAGGAGTAAAACTAAAACTGGGCACAGACAACTTATCTTTTGCTTAAAGGGAAGCTTCAACGCTCAAGATAAATGGACAAACATAAGGAGAAGCAGAACGGTGAGATATCTAAGGATTGACCTGGACGAAAAGCTTACTTTCATGCCCCATATTGAACGAGTAACTGCACAAGCCAATAGGCTGATGAACAAATTCCCCAATCTTGGAATGACCAGTTTCGTCTTCCCACAAGGGCAATGAAATAATATCATGAGGCAAAACTGGTATCAATAGTGGGATATGGTGCAGGTATTTGGGGCAATCGGCTGCCAAGCCAGCTGTGTAGCTCCGTAGTCTTGAGAGGCGAATCCTTCCACGACTAACAGGAGCTTACAGAACGGCGACTTATTCATAGTACTTTGGATCATACCACTGTATCTCATAAAGCAAAGAGCAGCTACATTCTGTGTTAAATAGAGATTACAGGCCCGCGCAGAGTTCATACTTGAAACTCGAGTTGAAACAACAACGGATGTCAAGAATGTGATACTGGATATGTGGCAAACCAGATGGGAAGAAAGCAACACAGGACGTAGGACTTACGATATTTCCATGTAAGTAAACAAATGACTAGAACTGCGACATCTACTGCCATCCTATCTCACTATCTCACGGGCCATGATCCCTATTTGGTTTACTTAAAGGAAAAGTGTATGCAGACTCTAAAGCATGTTCGTTTGGGGGAATAGGTACTCGTGAGCATGTGGTTTGGGAATGCCAAAACACTGCTCAGTTGAGGGAGCCCTTTCAGAGACTACTTCAAGGTAGGCAGATAGGGAACATATAATAAATAAATAATAAATATTCTACTTGAAACAGACAATAAAAGTACCGGTGTTGCTTACATGTGGACATGGAAAGTGAATAATATTGTACACAATAAGAAAGTATTAGCGCTCAATTTTCCTCTTGTCTGTTTTTCGTCACTTTAACTTAAAAGTAGATTCCATAATTAATTGTTATGTGGTAACTCGAATATTATTTTTGCATTCCCGTTTTCTTACTGGAAGTTAATATTAATAGTTCGAATTGCGAATTTAAGTTAAGTATTTAACTTTACGTTGTACTCTATAACGATTGCTGCACTGAACTATTACGGTCTTCCTCTGAGTGGTACTTCCTAAAAGTAACCTCACTAAAGGCAAGCATAGATACTATCTTCCCTGCCTGAATTCCTGCAATTTTTTGCGTTATTAACTTCATTGTTTTTCAGACTGCGTTCATTACTTTTAATTTTTGATTCTGTAATAACAAAGGAAATAACTGCAACGCAGCATCTTTGTCTATAGGGAAAGAAATACAAATTTGTCTGACGGCTGTTAGCGCGCAGATCTCCGTTACCGTTAGGAACACTTTATCGGCCGCACGATCCGGAGCGCCTTGCCGATGGGAAGAGGTCTTTCGTCTCTCGTCGCGCAGGTGTCTGTTGCCACTAGGAATAATTCATCTCTGATAAGAGCCAGCACGCCTCGCCGAACGGGGGCACACCAGCTCTCGATATTGGGATGAGATACCATTAATTTATTACTAGGAGTTATTTTATGATTTCCACTTCATTATTTTTCCTCTGCCTTTTACCTTCATTCTTCACACAAAATGCTGCAGTTTACCAATAGTTCTGTTATAAATAATCCTGGGTTGTAGAATCTTTCATTAGGAAAAACCTGAAAAAATAAAAAATGAATTATTGTTTGACGCTGAGAAATAACAGAAACGCGGTGAGGTACTTCTGGGTTGTAGATTTACAATGCATATAATGTGGAAAAGATGAGAATGAGGGAAAGAGCAAACCAAGACACACATCAAATATCAGACTGCTTGCAGGCTCTGCTAACTTCAAGAACGCTTGCCAGGAAATGCAAATTGAGCTAGGTTGCTAAATCAAGCAACACTTTCATGTCTGCCATGCAGATCAACCTTCAGATTGTTCCCAAGTGGTGCACGCTTAGACTAATAATGTAAGTATCTTTAGTATTTCCTAAAGTTTGTAACTCCAGTTAGTATAAGGTACCGCCTGTCAGAAAGCAATGTGAAGATTTCTGTGCTCAGCATAAGATTACACGGAGTTGGTTGACTAGCAGGCTGGCTTATCATTGATTTCAATCTGGGAAGCAGTTTTCAAAGTTACTTCGCTCAGCATGCATGAAAGTATTGAGGTATGTAGAACGCTTGCAAGGAATGCAAATTGAGCTGGCTTGCTCAGCCCTGCAACCCTTTCGTCGTGCCAGGCAGGACAACCCTTATCTTGCTTCCCAAGTGATGCAAACCTATCCTAATGTATACATCTATTTGATTTCAACAGTTAGGGCAAGGTAGCGTCTGTCAGAAAGCGTTGTAAAGATTGCTGTGCTAAGCAAACAAGTACACAGGTTGGTTGACTAGCAAGCGGACTTTCTATTGCTTTGGATCTTGGAGGCGGTCTTAAACGTTACTTTGCTCAAAAAGCTTGGAAGTTTCTACCTTCCGAGCAGGGCGAAGAGTACTTTGCGAGGAGCACTTTAGTTTATTGTGCTCATCAAATGGTCCAACCGTTTGCCTGCTCAGGAAACGGCTAAATAATTCTTCCCTCGTAAACATTCCTCAGGATGCTGTGATCAGAATGTATTTCATTTCATGTTTTTTTTTATAAGGTAAATTTATCAGAATTGAATTTGATACTTAGATTGCCCATTCATGCATCTCGTCAGTCCACTCTTTTATTTGGATAAGTCGAATATCAAGAGAAAAATAACATTCCTTTTAATGTTCTTGTTCCCCAGCAGGTGTCGAATATCTGAAAAAGCAATTTTCATGTTATTCACATTGTTTGTTTTACACTAGGTAATTAACAATATGATTTTTATTTTATGGCTGTAATTATGGCAACTACAGTGTTCAGAATATCCAGTTTGCGGAATTTGCATACAAGCTTTTTCCTCTCTATTAAAAATATTTATTGTATGATGACACGTGGCGGCGCGGTTGGAGGCCAATTGGTAGAGTCGGCATTCAGCGAGTTACAGCAGCTGAACAGAAGTTATTGGTGAAAAGAGCAGGCGTCCCTGGTCGAACGGGGGCACCCCAACTCTCGGTACGTTCGTAGCCACCATGAGTAGAATATAATGTTGAGCGAATCAGGACTTCTCCTGAGTTATTGCAGGGCACCAGATTTTTTTGTACATCTATTATTGTCAAAGAAAACGTCAAATATAGTGACCAATATAGAAAATTGAAATCCTTTTAGATTGTGAGTGTACCCATAGTAAATTCTGAAGCGAAAGATCTAATAACTATAATGTTTGGATTATCCCAGTGTTTTGAATAATCTTACATTTCAGGGTCACAAGTAACACGGAAATCGGGAATTTTCTGTAGTTATAACAACATTATGCAGAACATTTCTTTTTCTCCAACTGGCTTGCATTTACAATTATACTTATATTGAAAACGTTGTCCATTTGCCCCATTTTTCATCTTTAAAAATTTATTCAACGGGAATTGATTGAATTCCAGACCTTCATCCTGCCATAGTGTTCATTATAGGATGTGAGAATTATTGGATTTTAGAATACGATTACTTCCACAAAGTCTCTGGCCTTGAAGACTAACCCAGCCAGCGAGCTTCTCGTTACGTCTCGTTACCAGGTTGCGCGGATTCGCTGCGCGTAAGATCAGTGAGTTACTGTTGGGCACAGAATGAAGATCATGCAGCACGTTGCCAGTCGTAGAAAATACTATAATAGTTGAGTGGAGGGATAATGTCGCAGAGAGACAGAGACAGAGAACACTTGGAGTGGGATAGAAGAGCTGAGCCGTTCAGGGTGCAGCTACCTCCCCTAGGTAGGAACTCTACGAACGGTGAGACTCGCTCCTAAGGTATATACGTAAAAACCCAGAGACTTTGTGGAAGTAATCGTACTCTACATGGTGCCCTTCCTCTGGCGCCCTCATAGGTAAAGATCATATTGAATAGAGATAAGTCTGATCCCCACAGATTTTTAGTTTTGTTTAATTCAACACAAATATTTTGGTGATGGCACCATAATGACATGGAACTTCAAATACGCAGGCAGTCAATGATGAATTTGAGTTTACTACTATTCACGACTCATCGGTTTTAAGTGAAATTTCATTCTAATTGAACAGAATGGTAAGCATTAGTTTTATTGCTCCATTCTTCATAGAAAGGATAAGTGTTAATTGCTATTTAAACCTCTGTTGGCTAGTGACTTGAATAATTTCACATGTCTAAAATCACATATCTAAAATGTTTGCCATTTCTAAGCTGAATACCGTATAATTGTTTGCTTCCGTTGTAGGACCGGGCCTGTAAGGCAAATGTATGAATATGCTACTGTCTACAATAATTATGAAAACTTCGTTAATCTCAAAAAGAACCGTATGGTTAGATAAAGTGAGCATGAAACACGAAATGATTATTACGAGTTCATTGAAACTATCAAAATTAGTTCTATTTTCTGACTTACCAAAACCTGATAATACTGACTTACATTAGAGCAGTAGCAAGTATTCAACTCCTTGCTTGCTAGCTATCTCTTTAACTGATTTTCTCCTCGAAGTTCCTGAAATTCACAAAATATGCTCGTTGCTAGGCAAAGGTCATTTATACGATCATTGTTGTGTAATACAACCAGCATTACTACTCAGCCGAAGTGGAACATTACGATATAATGTTATCTTTGTACTTATGATGTTGAAACATCATCCGGTTTTGATTTTTACCAATTACACCTTTTTAATGATATGACGAATGTTTAATCTATTTCGTGGTAGAAGGTCCATTAACGCATAATATTAATTTTTGTTCCACCATACCATAATACGATTGTTGCGTGTGATGTAACGGCGATAATGAAACTCATTTCGATACAAGTTTTTATTTGGACATCGGTGTGGATTTGATTATTATCGAACACAAAGTGATCTTGAAACCTTAAGAGTAGGAGCACAAAACTATGTAAGGAATAGACTGTATTTAAATAAAATCAATTCCGTTCGTGTTTATTTTAATATCATACTAAAATGAATGAAATAAATGTTTCAAAAAATCATCCATAAGGTAGCTTCGATTTGACCGACACCATGACCTGCCACAGCCTGCTATCGTAGAAGAAATGAACTATGAGAATTGGCTGACTCGAAGGGCATGGTGTGCTCGTTGCCGTTTGCTCGCGTTGCTCGTTTCATAAAAATATGTCTAAATCTATTACTGGATGAGCACAATTGGCATGGGTTATGTAAATTTCTGCAGAAAGTTAGATGTATGAGAGAAAGCCTAGATTTAGAGAATTAAGGAAATCTAAGTGTTATTTTTTTTATTATTATCCTTTTGTTTTTTGTCTTAATAATGTCTATGTGTCTATGAAATTTTTACTTTGCTTGGGGGTGGGGGGTTACGTCTGGGGTTACTCGTAGTTATGTAAATAATAGAATATAGTTTTTTCAATTGGGTTTTTATGGGGTAATAATTTAAGTGTATGCAGTGAGCACGTATGGTCGACACCGACCCGTGCGCCGGTTAATGTAAATAATGTGGTTTATATGTGAGAATTTTTGTGAGAAATAAATACACTACTACACTACTATGTAATATGAAATACTCTGTCTTCATATTATTTTGCATTATTTTGCAATCAAAATGTGGAAGAGAAATACCAATATCGCATTGATGTTAATATGGAATATGGATAGATTTGAAATTAGAAAATATTAACGCTCAAGTTTTTCCTTGTCTATTATTCCAAGCACCCTCCGATAGAGAGAACGCTACAGAGAACGCTTGGGTTTAGCCTGGTTTCGTCTAGGAGCCTGGAAATCACTGAAACGCGTCAATGCAGAAGGAGCCAGAATATGCCCACTATGCGACAAGGATGAGACAGCACAACATATTCTCTCTGAATGTGAAGTCACTGAGATGCTTAGGCAACAATATCTGCCAGACTCTTTTGTCGTCTATAGAAGAGGTCACATGACGATATTCGAGCTGTTGAGTGATACAAAATTCTCCGAAGGGGTGGGGAAATTCATGTCTCAAGTTCGACAGCTCAGGGTAGAAAAGGAAGGGAGGGAGGGCAGGGGGAGTAATCTTTGTCTGTGTATTATTATGTATTATATTGTATAATTATGTATTATATTGTATTATTACTGTCATATCTTTTCTGTCATTAGTACAATTTTTTTTTCTTTCTTTCTTTTCTCAATCTTTTTGTATAGCATTACTATATTATAAGTTTTCGTATTATATTGTTTTGTATTATTAGTGTTACTTTTTTTTCTTTGTCCAAAAATGTGCATAGTTAAAGCACGAACGGCCGTCTAGGCCCGTGCGTTGGATTTATTCTATGGATAATGTATTTAATATGTATGTAAGAATAAAGATGCACCTTACCATACCTATTATTCGTCCCTGCAACTTGTAAATAGACAACATTCTTTCTTGTGTGATTATTTGAATAATTATTTTTGCATTCCAATTTCCTTACTGTGAATTAACATACTAGTTTGAATTCCGAATGTACATTAGGTAAATTTAACTCTCATTGTACTGAAAAACTATTGCCTGCACTGAACTATTACTGTCTTCCTCTGAACATTATTCCCTTTTATTAACCTCCTTGAAAGCAAGAATAGATGCTATCTTCCCTGTCTGAATCCCTGCACAGTTATGAACATGATTGTTTCTTCAGACTTTATTATTGAAGTTGCTATTAATTTCTGATTGAGTAATAACAAATGTTTCATCTGAAAGCAACATATATATCTAGGAAAAAACAGATGATTTTGCACAAGACATTGGGAATTTAGATTCAAGACTTTTATACAGAGTGTTAAGAAATAACACTGAAATATTTTACCTGTGTATACAAGGGACATAGACAAGCAACTATTATTAGGAGATTTTTGCTCTATGTTCTAAAATATGTATGCTACACGGCATTATAGTCATTACAATTTGATGCTCTTATGTCAGTAATCAAGGAAAGTAGGGTTAAAGTTTTCATTACATTGACTTCATGCCTTCTTAGTGATCAACAAAAACCTCATCCCTTATCATTCATCAACAGCTATATATCAAAATTTAGTGTTTCCATAATCTGCAAAATTTACAGACTAATCTTATGACTGGCCGCCACTGCATTAGTTTGTTATTCATAACTCCTGTGTTAAGAACGAAGTTCCTTTGTTTCGCATAATTTCAAATATTAGAAGTCAGTGGCGGCCCTCCCTGCAAGGTTTTATGTTGTAACAGGAAAAATTGAATCCATAGAACAGAAATCTCCTAATAAAACTTCGTGTTTATGTCCCCTATATACACGGATACACGCACTACAAATCCCTAGAATACATAACTACAAGTCACTGAAAAAACACACTCCAAAAATATATCACATAAGACCTATCCGCACTTAGGTCAATCCTGCGCCAAAACATAAAGCCAAGTAGGCCTACACAAGCCCAAACACGTCCACCATCAACATCCCCTTCGGGTGTATGTAAGGGCACAATAGGTATACACACATCACATATGGGGTTACAAAAATTTGGTTTGACCGGAGGTTTAGGCTTAATTACTTGGCACTCCGGGGATAAGGGTGGCACAAAAAACGTCCCCTCTATCCACAGGTAAAATATTTCGGTGTTATTCATTAACACTCTGTATAAAGTTGTACAGGGTGTTAATGAATAACTTTATACAGCGTGTTATTGAATAACACCGAAATATTTTACCTCTATATAGTAACTTTTATTAGGAAACTATTGTTCCATGGATTCAAATGTTCCTATTAAAGCATAAAATCTCTCATGGCATTTCGGCAACTGACTTCTAACATTTGAGAAAATGTAAAACCAAGGAACTTCGTCGAACACTGGATTATAGATAAAAAAAAGTAATGCAGCGTCGGCCAGTCATGTGATGTCTGTAAATTTTGCAGATTATGAAAACTCTAAGTTATAATATAAGTGTTGATGAATGATTGAGATTCATGTTTTTATCAATTAGTAACAAGGCAATGAAGTCAATTTTTATGAAAATGTTAACCCTATTTCGCTTAATTATTGACTTACGAGCACCAAAATGTAATGACTATATTACCCTTTAGCATATACATTTTACAACATGTAGCAAAATTCTCCTCACAAAAGTTGCTTGTCTGTGTCTCCTCTATGCTCAGATAAAATATTTCGGTGTTATAATCCACTTACTACTTTGACGTTCCACATTCCTTCTTGGTAATGTTCAGTTTATGTGCTTCGCAGTTGTTGGTTGTCCAGTGGTTTCCATGCTGTTGTAAGGCCCGGGCGGCCTGTAAGACCCGGGTGGCTTGGGTCGCTTAAATCCTAAAAGGGAGAGGTAAAACTAAGATAAAGAAAGAAATTAATATTATTATTATTATTATTATTATTATTATTATTATCAATATTATTATTAATATTATGAAATCTTTAAAACCTGATACTAATCCATCTACATAGTGCTACAGGACTCCTTCTGTTAAATCAGTCTCGTCACATTGGACAGAAAAAGGAGCCTAATTCTTTTCGTATTTTTCCCTAGCTCTTCATTACACATTAGATTATATCACTAGATTTTACAGAACCCTGTAAAATATTCCCCAGCTTGTTTTTAGTGATTCAGATTGTCATCGTGAATGAAACTGTCTTTCCTTTTTAACATTTCCGCAGTGTAATGACTCATATCATGTGCTGGGTGGGGTAGTTCCTACTTACACAATCATAGACTACTTTGAAATCCATAGTTATCCATGTAAAGCAATAGAGTTTGGCTTTAATAATTTAACTATTCATTAGCCTCTTGTACGAATCATACAATATTCTATTAATATATGGTAAACATTTATCGTCACTTCACGCAAATTTATCGCGTTAGAACCTTCATAAAGACATTGGCTACTTTTGGAACTTTACGCGATGGGTCGGCAAAAGTCGAAATATCTGGCCAGAGCAATGCACGCGTTCAAGAGTATGAACAATTCACACACCATAACTTCAATAATTTCCCGTGCAAAATAATTAAGCCACTGTTGTTCACAAATTAGGGAGTAAGCCTATGAAACGCTTTACAGAGTATGGAAATATAGTTTAATTTTTCGGAATATAAATATTACTTGCACAATTTCAAAATTTAGTACGCCAACCGTCTAATTTTTGTATCCCCACATTTTTCCGGTCTAGACCCTAACCTATATGGCCAGAGTTTCAATATGCCACTGCCGGTAAAAACTGTCAAAACTTGACATTCGTCTCGGAAGAAACCGTGCAGTTAGATAAAGAGAACATGAAATAAGCAATGCTTATTAGAATTTGAAAGAGAATACGAAAATAACTTTTAACTTCGGCTGTTAATAAAACTTCATGAAAATGGCTTACAATAGAGCAGTAGCAGTAATACTGACTCATCTTGTTTGCTTGCTATCTCTCTAACTGATAGTTATTCGTTATTTAAGAAATCCACAAAATGTACTCGTTGATAGGCAACCTACATTTAGACGATCATTGTTGTGTAATACAACCGGCATAATTGTTGAGCATTATCATATAATCTGTCTTTTGTAATTATGATGTTACTTCGTCCGGTTTTGATTTTTACCATTACACCTTTTAGATGACGTCACAGATGTTTAAATTACTTCGTGATTCAAGGCCATTAAAATGTACAAAAATTGTGAACTTAATTCGACAATATAACTTTTTTAATTGACACTTTCTACTAAGTGATACAAAATTTTATCTCTTCGTATTTATTTTGCATTATTATTAAAATTAATAAGAGACCCCTTGTTCAGTTATGTTGATAATCGATGTTTTTATTATAATTCATTTAGCCATATTACTTATTCTCAATATTGGTATTTCCTTTAGATGGCTTTGTCTATGATTTTCTTATAGTAGGTCTTGATGATAGTTTATAAGATTGTTGAAAGCTAATATAATGCTTCATTTAAATAATTCATGTTTCTTTCATATAGGACTCAATTTGAGGTTAATATTTATAACTTCAAAGATTAGTTAATCATATATAATTTATTTGAATATGTTAATTTAATTTATTCATAATATTCAGACCTTCATTATATTTTTCATTTATATTCTTTCCATTAAATGCTATCTTGAATATGCGTTAGATTCTCATCCAATAGGAAGCTCTCTTTCCTCATTGTTTAATCACTTCCTGTTCTTTTTCTTTATTCTTGGAATAACCATCTTCAATCTATTTAGTTCATGTCTAATTCGAACTGTGATATTTTAATTATGTCCCGTTTTCGAGGACAAATTTATGAAGTCTGATGACTTCATTCATCGTAAGTGTGACTAGTGCACCTTACAAGTATTTTTACTTTGTGTATCAACGCGACATTTTTAATTAATCAGCGTAGAGAGAGAAATACTTTATTCAAGTCATCTGCCTGGCAATCCAGGTGACCATACAGATCCAGAACAAACAAAGAAAAAGAATCATACATTACATAGTAACATGGACTGAATAGCTGTCCTCAAGAACATAAATTCCTTCAAGACCAGGAAGAATTCTGATGCCTTGGGAGTGTTTTAATCATTATATGTGAATCTGCAGGATTTACAAGCTCATGTGAGTGATTTATCGCATACTTAATCAATTTGAAATATCAATTTCAAAGTTATTATCAAGCATCTCTTTGAACTTAATCTATAGCTTTATCTTAAGTGAATTTATTATGGTGTCGTGTATCATTTAACCTGCATGATCCTTTAAGCTACATAATAAATCACAAATTTCACAGTCTTTTCGAATTAGATAAGCATTACGTTGGATTGTGGTACCTCAACGATCTTTACTATTTTCTGGTCAGTTGGCCAGTGGTCCTCCGAAAGAGATTACAGTTCTCCTATATTAAAGGCTTATTCAATATCCGCTGATTCGCCGCTGGATCGCCCCTGGAATCTACGCAGTTCTAATCATCTACCATTCTTCAAGGAATTATAAATGCGAAAGGATTGATTCTGAAAAGATTTAGTTTTGATAATGTTAAGTCTGTTCATCTCGCTCGATTGCCCAGCAATAAATTTAATATTTAATTTGCTGGTATTAAAGCCTATATCCTAGACTTCAGCTATTGTATTTGAAATAGCTACCCTTTTATTTGCTGGGCCGAGCACATATACTTTGTTCCACTACGGATTAATTTAGTGTCATGTTTAGCGATTGTTACTGTTGTATCAAGAGTTTTAATAGTAATTAAACCTCTTTCTATATTTTTACGAAAGTGTGTGCGTTCCTTTTAGCTCATAACCAGCTTAAGCCTATTTTTTTACAGTCCGCTTGCTCTGTTGTGAACGCACACCCCTACTCGTGGAGGTTGTTGGATGAAGCAGTAAACAGAGTTTCCTAGAAAGCAAAAGAAGACTATATAAATAGCAGACACAAACAATGGCAATAAAATGTAAGATACACAAGGACACATAACGTAAGAGAATTTACAATTAAGACAAAAAAAAAACACCCGGATATGACTTCGTTGTGCCAGGATGCCCTACTGGGCGAAGCCGATGCCTGAAGTCTACCATACACACTAATGATTCCGGTGACGACTGGTACTCACCTTGTTGATGATGAGATGGTGATGAGGACGCGGGAGTGTACTGAATCTGTTGAAAGGTGTGGTAGGCTTAGGCGCGACCTCCCATTCATCATCACAAATCCCCAAAAACCCGGATTCGACACGTACTGTAGTTAGTGCAGTTAGTATATATCAAGCTATCAATGTTTTAGTTTTATTCTTAAAATGTTAAACTTTTTTCTCTCTTTCTTTACAAATATTCTTTAGATTAAGTTATAAATAGTTTAGATGACCTATGTAATTATAAATTATAAGTTGCATATAGAGGCCTCTGGTAGGAACCCAGGACGGGGCCAATAAGTATTAATGTATTAAATTAAATTAATAAAGTAAATTAAATGTAAGTACATTTTTCTCCTCAGCTGAGCACATTCCTGGTATAAATGTTACAAATGGATTATTAGTAATCCTAAGTTAATATCCTAACTTAATATCCTAAGTTGAGAATACATCATTTATTTTTAAAGTTTTACTCATTTTTAATGCCTTTTTTGCGGTGTCTCACAGACACCTGTACACTTGTACCACGTGGCTTCTTCAGTATCTTCACATTGAAATGCCTACAACATGAAGAACACAGTTTTGTATCGAACGCTTTGAAAACAAAAAATGAATGGAATTTTGTCGACTGGTTTTCCCGAGAACGCTACACACTACACAATTTGTCAGTGGGGGTGACAGAATTTGGTTGAAATTGGATGCTTTCACCCATCCAACCGTTGGATTCGTTATACAACCAACCTACACACTACCCAATTCGTCGGGCTGGTTGGGCAGTTGTCCCGTCAAATTGTACAATGTGTAATTGTATAATGTGTAGAGGCGTAAAGAGTGAGGGATTTAAAAGTGGAATTATATTTTAACTTCCATGAAGTTCAGGATTATCAACATTGTTTACTAAAATTACGATTTAATGAACAACATTAATTTAGTACAAGATTATCTGCACACAATAGACCAAGCAAAACTCATCCAAATATATTTGTTCCAACAAACATCATTGCAGTATAAAAGAATGAAAATGTTGGCAACAATACTTGGTGGAAATTTCTATACAAATGTAAACTAACTCCGTCATTCTTCATTCATTGTGGGACTTCGCCTACCATCCTACCGCTGCGTCATCTACCGTAGACAGATGGCAGGACTGATGGCATTGGTCAGCATGCCGATTCCAACGGTCGTTGCTGATAGTTTACGTTACGAAGTAGTTCCTAAGATTGTGTCACGAGGCTGAGTGCCCTCCGTTTCAGATCTCCCTACATCACAAAAATCCGAGGAGGTGCTGAGGGTCGATCCACACCTAACTAAACCACACAGGCGGTGGTATGCAGATATATCACAATACATTTCCATAGTATTATACAGGTGCAAGTTTAAGATGATTTGTTAATAACTATGGTTTGCACAATAATAATTTTCTTCTTACTTTAGTGCACTCTTCGACCATTTGTCTATGGTTTGTGGGGGAAAATATGCACATGAAACATAATAGATTTCAGAGTGGTCACAATCCCAAGCTCTGAATAATTATTTATGAACGCATTATTAATAGTAGACATATAAACCAGACACATTTGTATATTGCACGAAACTTTCTATCGGTGGGGTAAAAAAAAAGTATGAACATATGAAAGATATCATAGATACCAATGAACGAACGATTGTCTGAGCATTTAAATATTTATTAACTTGATACTATGTTGATAACCTGTTACGTCCGGGCACATACACGTCCCGATACAGAAACAGATGAGGCGGAATTCCACACCACATGTGAAAAAATCGAAACATGCAGAGAAGAACTGGCAGCACCTGCTAAAATTAAGTTTTCCAGAAAATGCTTCATGTATAAAGAAATACATAAACAAAATAAATTAATTTCAAAGAAAGCATGTTTTATCAGAAAAAAATATTCTAAAATTTGCTCTTGAAATAAAATTAAGCACTCTGTACTCAAACATCTGCAACTGGACGTTAATATACATTATAAGCCCTCCTTGTATGGCATGTCTGAATAAGTTTGCTTATGCCATGGTTTGAAATAGAAAGGGTTGGGTTGTATTTATTATCATTGTACACCCTCCATTTCCAACCTTAAGTATGTTAGTGTTATATTTTCCCTAATAATAATAATAATAATAAGTTAATATTAATAATAATAATAATAAGTTAATATTAATAATAATAAGTTAATAATAATAATAATAAGTTAATATTAATAATAATAATAATAATAATAATAATAATAATAAGTGTAATATTGTTCGGCTCTTCGCTCTTTAGATACATCGAAATTTCTAATTTGAAATACGTAGCCTATATATATATATATATTATATAAAGATTTTTATGTATTGAATATTAAACAATTATACTCCTACACTTTATTATTTCCATAAATATCATGAAAAATTCATAACAAGAAATCACTACTATAATACAAGGAGGTATAATATCTCTCGTCCTCTTTTCGAACCAAAGTGTTCTACAGAAGTAGGTCAAAGGCGTAGTATAAATTTCGGACCAAGGCTATACAACAATTTTACTAAAAGAAACCCTAATCTGACACCACTATGCAATAATTTGTTTAAAAAAACAACTACTCGAATTGATTAAAACTAACTTGTAATGGTACTTTTACTCACTTTGTTTTCCATTATTCATTCTCAACTGTAAATTTTTAAACTTTTAACATGAGGTATTTTGTTAGTATCTTTGTTATGATATTGTAATTAATTTTTTCGTATCTTTATTCATGTATTTATTTCATATGAGCAATCTCATTGTTTTTGCCTAAAACTATAATAACCTATGTTTGTTTTTTATATAATGTTCATAATATAATTTTAGTATGACTGAACTGACCCCAACACGAGCTATGCTCATGCGGGGCAAATAATACTTTTTTGTAATTATAATAATTGTGTTTATATTACTTATATTTGTACTTGTAATAATTTGTATTTTTGTAATTTGTAATAATTAGAAAATGTTGTAATAATAAATAAATAATAAATAAATAAAAATAAAAATAAAATATATATAAAAATGTAGGCTAAATAATGTACAACATTACCCTACATTCATACTTGGACTGTATTTATAATTATATAATTCGTAGTGTAGTGCATTACCTTCTTAAGTAGCCTACACTTGATAGAGAAACAGTTTGGCCTACCTATGCTGAATTCATCTTTCGTTTCCTAAAATCCAATATAGGTCCTAGCGTAGGGGATGCGTTCGCTGTCCTCACGCAGAGGGCGCGATGTAGATTCCTGGTCGGAACAAGTTTCCTAGGTTTCTTCGGGGAATTTTC
Organism: Ectobius pallidus; assembly: GCA_964059195.1. Taxonomy (NCBI): domain Eukaryota; kingdom Metazoa; phylum Arthropoda; class Insecta; order Blattodea; family Ectobiidae; genus Ectobius; species Ectobius pallidus. The sequence goes on along the minus strand of CAXKWD010000012.1, from coordinate 26,721,465 downwards.
TGATCTGTGAGACGAATGTCGGAAAACTTTAGGCCCTCCTGGTCCCCGGATATCATTTGATCTCATGATCACTTTCATCTATCCTTGCCTTGTTCGGAATGAGTGTGTGTGTGACTGGTGTGTATCGTCCTATTTATAGCGTGTTATCTCTGATTTGGCCCAGCATTGGGCTAATCACTCATCCGGGGAGGCCCTCCATGTCCTTGTATGTTAAAAAGGTATGTATTTGATCCATGAAATCTCCCTCCCCCGACGCACAGTGGTCCGAATCGGAAAAAAAGCGGACAAAAATATTTTCCATAACAAATTGAAATAGTTTAGCATAAAACTTTAAACTAAATACTAATATTAGGCCAATTTGTTGTTTTAGTTCATAAAAGTATAGTACTTACAGGTAAAAAAAATATTTATTTGTCCTCTGATCCGGATGAGTCGCTGTCGCTGTCGGCTTCTTCTTCTCCTTCCTGCTCCGTTTCATCCTGGGGTATTACCAATAAATTACTCACTTCCTGAGGCAACTGTCTTCTTTTCTTCTTTGGTAGACCTCCTGTGCTGGAAATTACTGGATCAGAGCTTAGCAATAGTCTGTGGAACAAGTCATAATTATTGGAAATTCTTGAGGATTTTCTGGTATGGTCTTCCCTATATTTTCTTATGTCTTTGTTTCTTGCCTCTAAGGCTTCTTCCGAAAGTTCCCCAATCGGCAGAAAAGCTGCTTCTATAATGGAAGATCCATGGATAAGTATTTTGTTGAGAGTTGGTGGCATGTAATACCATGGGTACAGCCGTACATATAAACTTGCTGTTTCGCTGCAGTAGGTGTTGAACTCTGAACCATTAATTTCATGACCGGAGGAAATAGTTTTTAAAATTATTCCAAAACTAGTTATTAACTCTAAGTCTATCCCAGTTATTTCGGAAGCTATCTGAGGATTTTCAAAAAACCTTCGGGCAGTGTTACCATCATTGGTGGTTCCATAACCAGGCTTCGGAATATCAACTAGAAGACCTAATCTGGTTCTGAATGAATCTTGCACTATTTTTTTCTTTCTTTCCAATAGGTCTCGTGTACCATCTTTCAAGCTCGCTTTCCACTTTTTAAAATCCAGGCGGTAGGAAATATGGAGGAGACTTTCAAAAAAAGGGATGTGGGCATGCAGAACTGATAATCCAAACTCAAGCTGAAAATTGTCGACGGGCTTCTGTGCGATTGATTGTAAATTGTTCATTTCTGAAATCTTGGCACTACAAATATAGCACTTCATACTTGAAGATTTTGCTAAAGCATTGCATACTTTCCCATCTATCATTGATAATACTAAGGAATAACGCACTTCGGTGTTATTTATAACCAAGTTATTTAAATTTTCAATTTGTTCTGTTATATAATCTTTTTCCGCCCGAGAAATTTCTGATGTTTCATGAACCCACTGCATTCGAATAGGCCTGCAGAAGCGTGTAGATGCAGTTCTTGGATTTTTCCACGCAATAATTCCTGTTTTACTATCTACAAGGCGAAGAGGCACGAAAGATGACATAAATACGCTCTGGTCACTCTTTTCAGCTTCTGACCATGTTTGTTTATATTGGGAATGGCCGGAGCTGCCATCAAATCCCCATTTACAGTGTAATATGTAGCTGTTGTTATCACTCCCATCTGGTAACGTTGTTAAAATTCTGGACGCAGTGTGGTCCAGCAAGTCCTGTACTTTCACTTCACACTCGTTTTCTTTAATTATTACATTTTGGGGGTAAGTAGCCTTTTTAGCATTCAAAATAGCATAATAGCTAGGGTATAAGTCGTGATTATGTTGATTAGCTACTCTTCTCATTGTCATATACTGATATTTGGACAGCTTGGCTTTAATTATAAATGATAAGGCTTCTTCAACTGACATTTTCGTACATTGTTTGCTCCTCTTTCTCCATGCATCGCGTATTCTTTTGCCCCTGGTTGGTGTTGTCGTGGTAGATTCTGTTAATAGTTTGGCTGATGAATCGTCTCCTTCTGCCCTTAGATTCATAGCGGTTGCATAGACAAGCTCTGGTGAAGTAGTACTCTCCCTTAGGTCCTTAATATTTCTTCTTTTGCTTCTGCCCGTTAGCTCTTCAAACTGTTTTGAAGGACGACCTCGACTTTTTAATGTCGAGGAGCTGGGTAAGTTGGGGATTGAAATCACATCTTTTTTCAACCACTCTGAATATTTCTTATAAAAGAAACTTTCCGTGAAATTACATTTTTTCCAGCGGTAAAAATAAGGCAGAAAAAACACTTCCTTATACTACTGTACACTGTTTTCTCGACACTCTCGTCAACATTTAACTTAAATTTATTAATTAGATATGATATCACGAACTTTTCCTGCCGCGCACGAGATTGATCTTTATTTTCACGAATCTTGCTGTGAAGTTCACTACGATTAACAATGAAACTCATTTTTCTCTATTCACAACACAAACAACCACCAATAATGAAATGCTTCTCACAACTGATGATCATTTCCGTTTTCTGGTTGCAAGACATCCCTGCCTAGCGTAATATAATCTTTCCACAGCCACTTATCTCGCGCGACTGTTTATCCTCAGAGCGCACATATAAACATCCTGGTCCTTCTCATTCACGGAGTTGGGCGGGATTGGGCGATGAAACCTTTAAGGAAATATTGTCAAGACTTCATTTTAATACTTGAGTGAGTTTGATAGGATACATATGTATACATTTTTTTAAAAGTCAAGCAAAACTTTTTTTTCCTTGAAGAAAATTAGGTTTTATTAAAACTAATATAATAGTCCTTATAAATTATCTAAATTCGACAATCATGCTTTTAATAGATAGAGCACATCATGAAGTATCTACAGGTACAATATTATAGACCTCGAGTTTCAATTTCAAGTGAGAAAGATATTGCAAAGTTTATTTACAGAAGTGAGGGGTTCAGGAACTAAGAGTTATGCCACTTTTGCAGTATTATAACTGAGAAACCAAGAATCAATTTCGAAACATAAAGTGACATTAATGTACACTGATAATCATACTATACTTGGACAGTTGTTTGGCGTTTCTAAATTAAAGTTCAGAAATCGATTTTTGTCCGCTTTTTTGCCGATTCGGACCACTGTGCGACGGGTCCTGTAAGGCCCGGGCGAAGTGGGCCGCGTGAATGTACCTACATATCCCATATGATAATACTTATGGGAAGAAGAGAAACCAATATTAAATAAATAAATAAATAAATAAATAAGCCCGTCACAATCCCTTATAGGGCAAGGGCCTCCTACCATGGTAGGGCTGGCTCTGTTTTACTCTCCCAAGGTGAGCTATTTCCTTGGAGAGTTGGGTTTTTACCTCCTGGTGGGTTAAGACCTATATATTAACAACACTTTCCTAGGACACTGTTTTCCTAATGAATTAAATGCTCTATCATTTGTTTTCAGTTCACTTTTTCTGTGACCTATCCTGAACATCCCGTTTCTGCCTCCTCCCTGAACTCTTCTTCCTTTCCTAGATCACTGTTTTCCTAATGATTTAAATGTTTTATCACCTGTTTCCAGTACACTCTTTCTTTGGCCTGTCTTGTCCATCTCATTCCTAACTCCTCCCTGAATTCGTCCTCCCATCTGCGTCGAGGTCTGCCTCTGCTTCTTTTACCCTTCCTCTGGTCCCAAACAGTTGTTGCATACGCCCATCTTTCTTGATTCATTCTGATGACGTGACCTCCCCAATTCCATTTGGTTTTTCTCACAACAATCGCTACGTTTTCCAGTTCACTTCTTTTTCTTAACTCCTCATTTCTTATCCTGTCCCTTAGATTTATTCCCAACAGCTTTCTTTCCATCTTTCTCTGACAAATCTCTATCATATTAACTTGTTCCTTTCTTAATGCCCATGTCTGGCAGCCATATAGTAGGACTGGTATGACGCACATTTTTTGCACTTCCAATCTCTTCTTGATATTTATGTGCCAGTCTAGGAGGATGAACTTTAAGCTCCAGAACTTTCCCCATGCGAGCCAAATTCTCCTGTTGATTTCTGCATTTCCGTTATTTGACATGTTGATTGATTGACCCAGGTAAGTATATTCTGTACAATACTCTATTGCCTTTCCTTCTACAAATACCGGTATTTCTATATGGTTTGTCATTATTTTAGTTTTTGAAGGATTCATTTCTAGCCCTACTTTCTTGCTTCCATTGTTTTGATCTGTTATCATCTTTTGCAGTTCCCTTTGAGACTTTGCGAATAATGCAATATCGTCCGCAAACCTAAGATTAGTAAGTTTTCTCCCATTAATGTCTATGCCATATCCTTTCCTGTTCCATCCTGTATATCTGAATATCTCTTCCAAGACGTTTGTAAACAACAAACCAATGGTTTACTTAATTTTTTTTTTTTAAATAAGAAATAGAAAAATACAATACAAAATACATTATAATTATGCTAATATTTACAAGTTTTAGAAAAGTCATGAAACATCAGAAAGAGCAGAATTCTCGGGATCGAGTGCACTTCAGGTCTAAGGGCCGATTGTATAAACAGTTTGATCTCGGATCAGAGACTAAACTTATTTCAGTTCACGCTGAACTCAGAAATTTCTCTTGTATAAAAGCTAATCTTAGATCAATTCCCACTGAACTAGGATCAATTTAGACTGGAGAAATTTATCCGATCAAACTCATCGATCTCAGTTCAAGGGGATGTTTTCTCATGTGAGACACAAGATCAGCTCGTTATAAACATAATATTAGGCCTACCTGTGTGGTTACGATAGTCTAAATATCAAGAAAATACACAAAAGACAAGTTCATACATATTGACATGAGAACTGATTTGCATTTGATAAATTGTTCCTGTTAAAAATTCCATAAAATGGGCAGTAAATTGGGCATTTCTCTGGTACCGGTCAACTGATTTGGTCCAATAACAATACTTTCCATGGACATTATAAATGCGTATACCAAGTTTCATGAAAATCCGATAAAGCTTCTTTAAGTTATCGCGCGTACAGGCACACGGACCGACAGACAGACATTTTCCCTTCCCCCCACACAATCTCATACGTTCCATACTGGCACTTAATGACGGAGTAACAATAGACCTAGAAATAACTCCTCAACCAATTATTTCGTATTGAATTACAGATAGTATTAATACTAAGTACACAGAACCTAAAACATATGTAGGGATATAGGAACGCAAGATCACAAATTTATGTGTACTTTTACGTAATCTGTTAGTTCTGTAACCTATGTATTTATCCTACTTTAAATTCCTAAATTTCTACCTCAGTACTGGTATATAGGGAAGAGCAAAAATAATTTTAAGTAATAGAACCACCAGAATTGTGCAATTTAATAGAATTATTATAGGATTCCAGATCTTGAATACCAGTTTTTGTTAAACAGAAAGGTAATAAGGGTGTTTTAGCGATATTTAAAGAAAGCAGATTTACATCTACTCAGTTTTTTTAATAATACTTAGCCCCTTATTAGCATTCTTGTATGTGTTATTTCAACTTGAACCAGAAAAATCAATACTGTATCATCAGCTAAGGAGTAGTTGGATCCAAAAAATGCATCTAGTTTAATTTTTAGTAAGTCTTTTGTGTATACAAGGAATAAAATAGGCCCTAAAATTGTTCCTTGTGGAACATTAACATTTATGCTCTTAGTTTCACGAAGTTGGTTATTAATTTTTACAGTCTGATATCTGTCATTCAAATAAGACTACAAAATGTTTAATCGACTCCATTTATACCTAGTTTAAAAAAATGACTTTATGACTGACAGCATTGAAGGTCTAAAAAAATCTAAACATTTGTTTCCTTTGTCTAGACTATTAATAATAATTTGCCATTTGACGTGCATTATTGCATTTTCTGTGCCTAAGTTATTTCGGAAACTAAAATGATTTTAGCTTTCATATAGAATAGAAAACTTTTTTAAATATGAAATTAATGGGTTCTTAATGCATTTATCGATAATTTTAGTTAAATTAGATATCACAGATAGAGGTCTATAATTATTATTTACCTTATTTATATAGAGGCACAACAACGGCATACTTTAGAACTTTAGGGAAAACGACCTGCAGAAAACATAATTTCAAAATATAAGTTAATGGAATCGTACAGGTATAATAACTTTGAGAGTTTCTGAAGAAATTCTGTCTAATCCAGGTGCCACATTCTTTTCCAGCGCTTTTGTAATGGTTTGTATTTCACCTTCAGAAACGGGGTAAATAAACATGGATGTAGTTGTTGGATTGGTTTGGCAAAATGTGAATGTGTTTTGTTGTTGCATTGCATATTTTACTTGCAATGATGTTCCCTATATTAGTTATTTAACTATTTAACTTTAAGTGTTAACTCTTTAATTCTTTAATAATTACTCCGTCTTTGTTTTCTATTTCGTTAATACAATTGTTTTTAATGATTTTCAAATTACTTGCTTCATTTGTGACTTGCCAGAATTTTATGGGATCGCCTTTGCACCATCAAATTGGATGAAAAGTAATTAATCTTCAAATTTCTTCTAACAGACGTAAGGATATTCCTATAACATTTATACTTTCTTTGTAACTCAGCGTTAGAAGGATCATTTCTTACCTGCTTGGCTAGTATGTCTCTTGTGCGAATAGATTTGACTATACCTCTAGTTGCCCAAGGGTTTATTTTCCTATATTTAATTGGTATTTGGAGAGGTACAATAGTTGTATTTTGAGCTATTAAATTACACAGAATGTTGTAAAATAGTTGAAAACTTATTTCAGCATCTCCGAAAATAAATACAGAGTTCCAGCGTTCATTATTTAAATCTGTTAATAGTGTATGGTAATTAATGCATTGTTTATGAGGACTGTTGAGAAAGACTGAATCTTTTTTAGTTTATTTTGAATACTTATAACGGAGAAAATTAAGTAGGCCTAGCTAGTCTGTAATTTCAGTGTTGTATACAGCCGGTTTAACACTAAAAATATTATTAGAAGATTTGATAAGTATATTATCAAGATAAAATTCAGAAAAAGAGCGAGTGACAGCTTGTAAGTATCTCAAGAAACTATTTTCATGCATAATGCCCATGTATTTATTCCCCAAGATCAGTAAACTATAATACAGGTTGCGTATTCCGGGATAGACCAATCGCAGCACTTGAGTGTGTGACGTCACAAGATTCCAGATCTCGCAATTTTCAGATTTTACTCAGTCTAGAAAATCTTACACCGCGTGATTAAACTCGTAACCTTTAATTAACCCGTGGTCGGATTCCTGTGAAATTTATACAGAAATAATCTACACACATCAGCCCTACTGATGGTTAAAACAGAGCCTTAAAAAAGCGGATACAAATGTTTTTATTTCATTTTATAAACATCACCCGTTACACAAAATTCATGGAGGGAGAAGCAAATTTCACTATGCGACAATTTTTTGTATTTTTGTGTCCCGAAAAAACTTCAAGCGAGAAAGTTTTAGTGAAATAATTGAATTTTAATACAAATGAAGTTCCAGCCCCATATCTCGAATGGTTTACGAGTAAGTAAGTGGTAATTATTCCATGCGCTTCAGTGTCGGAGTGATTTGTGACGACCGTGAAATGTTCAGGAAGAAGCATAATTATTTGACTATGCGACAATTTTTTTTATTTCTGTGACCAGAAAATGATTCAAGCATGTGAGCTTATTTTATTTCTGTGACCAGAAAATGATTCAAGCATGTGAGCTTTAGGGAAATATTTGAATTTTATTATACATCAAGTACCACGTTTATATTTTGAATGGTTTACGAGTAATAGAGTGGTAATTACTTAAGGCGATAAAGCTATCGGACGGTACAGAGGTCTTTTTTATTCTATAAAATAGGCCTACTAGCAATTACGTAAAAATCCTTAAATATTTTAATCGTGGACTCAATAATAAAGGATATTAACTGGCTACTTGTACCCATACTGAAAGATTGACCCGCTGGGGAAAAAGAATGAATTAAACTTTTTCCTAATCTTGTAAATCTGCACTACTGTTATTTAGATATTTGTTGAATTATTTATTTTATTTTTTGATCCTTTTTGCTAGTAACTTTTATTTCTAATTACCTTATCAAATGCCTTATTAGTTTAATACATTGTTACGCCCTTTTCATATTTTAATATAATTTATCAACATGAAAACGTATTACGGTTAAAATTGAATTGCCGAGGCTTTAAGAGCATGCTATCGGGTTATAGTTAGGGCAAGACGATGATACTTTTTAATGAACAATTCATGGAAAAATCCTTTGAAATATTGTGTGATTTATGTAGAATGCATTGCGAAGCAATTTGTGTCCTTTTTGTTATGTTGAGACGTCGATTTTAAAGATCCTGCGCCTCTTTTCGTTGTGCTGCTCATGAAAGTTTCCCTGCCCTGCAATTCACAAACCATCCCTTAGTTTATTAGGTCTATATTATCTCTGTCGTCACATAATTTGTATACAGATGTACACTTTTGGCCGTGTTTCACCAATCATTACCTACATAACTTACCTCATATAACCCGGAGAAAATTATTATTAATATAAATGTATTGCTTTGATTACAATATTAACACAAATTAATACTCTACAATAGTCTACGCAATGTAATAATAACATTAGTACTGTACATGTTAATATTGATACATAAAAATTCCCGTAGTTGTTTTCTACCCTTATTATAAGGTACAATTTCTATACAAATATAGGATACATTCTTTAACAAATTTTCATCAAATTATACTAACATAACCTCTAGAATGAGGAATATTTTCTAGGCAACAAAATATTAGAACAAATCACCCTTTAGCTGTTATATAGGCCAACCTGTATTATATAATTTCTATTCAAATCTAGATCCTTTGGGAGATTTTTACAAGATTTTAAAGACAAATGCTGTAGAATCAGAAGAACATTTTAAGTAACTTGAATAACAGAACAGTTCACATCTTAGCTGTTTTCTACAATCTACAAAATTACTGTTACACACTGCCACAGCACATATCTGGCCCGGCATAATGGTTCAGTTAATTGCACTTTCTAAAGCACCTTCCATTTGTATTATTAAAAACAGTATGTACTGGTAATATCTATCGTAAAAGACTGCGGTCAAGCGGCCGAGATCAGTAGGTAGAAGCTTTGTCAGCGGAACCATGCTCTCTACTGTCGTGCTTGAAGCGCCAAATCATTCTGACACCTTGAAGCGCCCGGAATAATTACCACTCAATTACTCGTAAACCATTTAAGATATGGGGCTGGAACTTCATTTGTATTAAAATTCAATTATTTCACTAAAACTTTCTCGCTTGAAGTTTTTTCGGGACACAAAAATACAAAAAATTGTCGCATAGTGAAATTTGCTTCTCCCTCCATGAATTTTGTGCAACGGGTGATTTTTATAAAATGAAATAAAAACATTTGTGTCCGCTTTTATAAGGCTCTGTTTTAACCATCAGTAGGGCTGATGTGTGAAGATTATTTCTGTATAAATTTCACAGGAATCCGACCACGGGTTAATTAAAGGTTACGAGTTTAATCACGCGGTGTAAGATTTTTTAGACTGAGTAAAAACTGAAAATTGCGAGATCTGGAATCTTGTGACGTCACACACTCGCCTGCTCGCCGCAACCCCCTGTCCTATAAACTCGCCGGAATACGCTACCTCTGTAGTTTACAAGCCTTGTTTATTCCCAGTATAATCTAAGCTGTTTTCTAGGATTTTAGTGTTAATGTCGAAAATTATATAAAAAATTCTTCATAATTAATAAGAAGATCATTCTTCTTTAGATTAGGACATCTATAAACAGCTGACATCATAAAAGAGTTATTATTATAATCCAGATTCAGAAATGCACAGATCAATTTCAATATTGATGGAGAGAATTTGTCGAAAATTTTTATAGTACGAGTATACTACAATTTCATCTCATTTGTTATTAGTATTAAGTTTTAACATTTTTCTATTAGCCATATATTATGTAAACCCCTGAGTCGTGATTAAGCCAACTTTTCGTAAGTATTATCAAAGTCTTGTATGAAATGTTCTAGTGATTAAGCCAACTTTTCGTCAGTATTATCAAAGTCTTGTATGAAATGTTCTAGTGATTAAGCCAACTTTTCGTCAGTATTATCAAAGTCTTGTATGAAATGTTCTAATAAAATCAAAACTATGAAAAATGTATGTTAATAGTGCGAATATTTAAGTGACATTTTAAATCGGATGGAGTAGAGCTTATTATGTAGTTGTTTCATCATGAGATATCATCATGGACTAATCGTAAGGGTTTGATTGTTGTGGCAGGAACGTGGTTATTATGTAATTTTGATGGAAATTTTTATCACACTTGCCGTAAATTTATTTGGCCAGGATTGCGAAGTAATTCAGTTAATGTTCTTTACCCGTTACGTGAATGTTATTGGTATTGGATTAAAGCAATGAATATGTGTCATTCAGAGAAGCGGCAAACATTTGTAATGTTTGTTAACGAGAGAAGTTATATAAAATAAATGAGAAAACCTAATGTTTACTAAATGATCCTGTATGAATTGAAAATTAAGGTCTTTTCTCCATCCGCACACAAACTACGAGTTAGTTTTTCAGTAATAATCAATAATATTATTTGCAATTCAGATATTGTCCTAGATACGTCATGTCGCAAATATAATGCCGGACTGCTTTCTCTTCGGATAGGCCTATTTGTGTGAAACGAAGGCTGATTTATTTATAGCCTTTCGAAATAAAGGTATCACTGTTATGTGATAGCTTTTCAGCATTATACAGGATGTAAATAGTACAACTCAGCTTAGGCCCTACATAACACTTCTGTCCCAAGTTTCTCAGAAACACATATCTTGTTCCTAAACATTTAAAATTATTTTTTCTTGCTAAGCAGTGTCCGTACTCTTCTAATTTCGTTAACATCAACAGGCAGAATTACCTCTTTGTAATTTTCAATAAATTTTGCAATTTTCATGTAGGCCTATATTTTTAAAAAATTGCGTGGACGACATAGCCCACGACACCTGGCAACGTCGATAGTATTTGTTTTCATATTAATGTGATCGACAGGCCATTTCCATTGAAAAAGGGACCTGACTGTGTACTGTTGACATTTTGTGGAGATTATTAGCATAATTATATCATACACCATAGATGTAATCAAAAAATGCAAAATAGATTTTAATTTTTTGATGTTTTCAATTGCCCCCTTAATCTGCACTATTTCCATCCTGTATACTTTCCGCAGGGTTCTAATTAGAGCATTATACCTACTTACTTACTCAATGACAATAGATAATTCCTCAGCAAGCTAAAGGAATATTATCTATTTTATGGAACTCGAAGGTTCATTGCGCTTACCTAAGCCCGCCATTCAACCCTATTATGTGCTAACTCCATCCAGTCATCCCTCGGAAATCCTACTTCCCTTAAATCTTTCCTAATGTTGTCCTCCCATCTGCATTTAGGTCTTCCAAGTGGTATTTTTCCTTCGGGTCTCCCATTCAATACTTTTGAGAAAATGGCTTTCCTCCCCCATGCGTGCAACATGTCCAGTCCATTTCACCCTCCATGATTTAATTACCCTTACGCTCTTTGCACACTATACGATTTCGGTCGGACGACCAAAAGTCGGACGGGTTTTAATCGTCCGACTTGCTTTAGACGCTCATTGCACACTGCATGATTTCGCCCGGACGACTTTAAATCTTGTCGGGTTGCTTTTCACTCTACGATTTTATTTTTACCAGTTGTGTTGAAAGTGCAGCCTGGTAAGGTTGTTATTATGGATCGTGAACAAATCATTGCATTATGGATGTTTTATCGTCGTCGGAAAAGACGAAGGCGCAATCGCCTTTACTTGGTTCATCCAAATAATCAGAGACGTGAGGAAGTTGGGATGTTCTACACATTATTTGAAGACTTTAGAAATGATTATCGAAAGTTTTTTTTAACTATTTTCGTATGTCACTTGGCTCCTTTGATGAATTGCACGGGAAACTGAAGAATGTTCTTCAACGGCAAAACCCGCAATTCAAAAATTGTATAAAACCTGTTGAAATGCTGGCTATGACTTTAAGGTAAATGTTTGATCACTGCTTTGTTATTGCTGGTGTTTTAATTATATTTCATTGAAGCGTAATAATAAATTTGTAAGGTTTTACTGCTGAATTTCTATTGAATTTTAAACACTCTAATTTTGTCATGATTTGTTTTATTAAAGCACCCTACATAAACAGAGATGAAAGATAAAATGCGAAGTATATTTACGAGGAACTACTAAAAAATTAAACTCAGTATATTCTCGTGTTACAAAACAAAGTTGATAGGATTATTACAGATTCAGAAAAACGAGAACACCATTATTTATTAGGTTTCGGTACATAACAGTAATTAACTTATACATGTATCATGTTATTGTCTACAATAAAAACAGATTACAGGATTATTATTGCAAGAAGGATGTACATACTTACAATACTAGGAATAACAATACTAGGAATAGTAAAAGATTATATGTGCCTTTTCAAATACTTGCAAAATTATTAAACAGTTTTGATATACTAGGCCTAAAATGATTAATAAACTACCAATAAAAATTATAGATGTTTAAGGTTCGTAAATAGCCAACAAATCACACAAACTTAACCAAGCAACGCGCAGTGGAGACAGCTGTCGTCCGACTGAAATCGTCTAGTGTGAAAGCGTGTATTTGATTACATAGGGCACTGAGCAGAGAGACGACACGACAGTCGTCTGGCTGCAGTGGCACTGGACGACTGCAACCCGACAAAAAATCGTGCCCGTGTCGTTACCGTCCAATGTGAAAGGTCTCATTCTCTTTATCAGTCGACTAAAGAAAATTGCCCGTCCGACTTTTGGTCATCCGACCGAAATCGTGTAGTGTGCAAAGAGCGTTACTATATCCGGCGAAGAGTACAGGTTATGAAACTCGTCGTTATGCAGTTTTCTCCAGTTCCCATTTTCATCAGTTCCCCATGCGTGCAACATGTCCAGTCCATTTCACCCTCCGTGATTTAATTACCCTTACTATATCCGGTGAAGAGTACAGGTTATGAAACTCGTCGTTATGCAGTTTTCTCCAGTTCCCATTTTCATCTTATTTAGGCACAATTAATTTCCTAAGCACCCTGTTTTCGAACACACTCAGATTATGTTCTTCCCGAAGAGTAAAATCTTACAACTTTCTACTCTGTAGTTAGTAAATAATATTAAAAACATTAATAAAAACTGAACGAATGCATCCTGAGAGAATTCAACCTGTGAAATGACAAAAATATGTAAATCCGGTCCAAATCTTCATTTGGTGGACTCATTTAAGCGCGGCAATGGACCTCTGTGTTCCATGAAATACATAATATTCCTTTAGCTTCCTTAGAAATTTTCATTTTCCATTGAGTAAGTAATCCAGTAAGAGTGGAAAGTTACAAGGATATTAGCTGTGTTGTACCTATTTTTACTGAAGAAATTATAAGATTTACACAATGCTATACTATTTGAGCAACATGTACGAGTATAAACTTAAATAAAATTTTAAAATAAAATTATATTAAAATTAATGTATTAAATATTAATTTTATTTTATTTGGTTTCTGAAACATTCACTTATTTAAAAAATACAAAAAAGTAGATGCTGGATTCGTTCCAATCTGTTAGCTTACGGTTCCAGCATTGAATCTCTGAACAGCCAGCTAATTGACCACATTGCCATGTGATTTCCCGGGATTCAATACGTTTAGAATATGACTGACCTATTTACTGTAAGGCACTGCACTGAAAAAAGTGCTTTACTGTGAATTCAGCTTATCCTTGTTCTACCGACATCATCCGAATAAGACTTTCGCCCCTAAGAATATCTGTCTTCAGGGATGGAACGCACACTGCCTGCTCATATAGAGTAGACTTCAGACTGAGCAGTAGGCCTACATCCAAAGATTAGAAAAAGAGAATCGCAATAGCTGACGACATTAGGCTATATCCTTTTGTAGAAAGACGATGGATTGGGACGAGGTCTTCTTAAAATGGCACGAACAGTACATAGGGATGAAACCCAGACATACCGAACATAATATATCATGGTGCTGTGGAACCGCAGTTGTTATACTGTGCTTCTGCATTTTGAGACATACTGAACAAGAAATATGATCAAAAGAAATTACTACAAATCAGCGAGGATTTTCTTTACGTATTTGTAAAGAACATCGAACTGTATTAATGCTGCACTCGTTATCACAGGAATTATTCCCTGCGCCTGAGCGGACTTATGAATCGAATGGAGAGCAGCTTGTGAATCATTATGAATTCGCACGCTATGTTTAGATACTATGCACCATTTTACGGCTTCTTTTAACTCCGCTTAACTTTGTACAGCCGGTATAAGTGATATAAACGAAATAAGAAAAGCTAATTTCAAAATATTAGATCTGATTTTCATCACTGTGTAAATTTCTTGTCTGCCGGTCATCTCGGAACACACCACGAGCATATGTTAATGGCAGATTGTGATCAAAAACCACATATACGGAATTCGTCCAGTCGTATTCCGCATTGCAAGGATGACACTCTACCATACTTCTTACAAAAGCAGTTGTAATACGTAGCTTAATGTTCCTGAGGATCATACTCTGCACCGTCCTTCGAACTTAATACGGATGAGTAAGTGAAACCCACATACTGTCCGGAAGGAAAGATCTTCCTCATCGCTGAATGAGACTGACTAGTTCGTTGGAATAGGAGTAAAGGATCTAGAACTTAAATGTCGTATAATGTTCATGGTAACGAAATAAAATTAAAAAATAAAATAAAATGGAAATATGCAGGGATTTATTTTATTTTTTTTTTACAGGGGACTCAGTAGCCTATATCATGAGACAATGTACATGCTCGTATTTAACACACACAGTTTTTTAGTAGAAAGCTTTTGGAAAATGTACCCTAATGGATAAACTGGCATTTGTATGGAACATGTCAAAATTATTTATTTTTTAGTTATTAGTTTTATTGACTGAAATAGGAAAACCATTTATTAAACAGGCAATAAAATACCAAAAAGTTGTCCTTAGACACAGCTTACCAGACAAGCTATAAACGTAAATGTAGAACATTACTTTTAAAATTACTTATTATAAAGGCCTACACAAAATAAAGTTCCCATGAATATGGTTCCAGTAAGAATCAGATTCCATAAGCCTACCCTCTGCATTCGTCATGAGGTGTCTCTTTATTAATCCCAAGCTGTAGTTGAAATCAGCAACAGGCGAAAAATCGTACCCCGTGCGCCAAAAAGAAGTCTTGAGAAGATGCAGGTTCATCCATTTATATATATATATATATTTCCAGACTTGCTTTCAGCTGTTGAAATCTGTTTTATTATCCTTGCACGAACATTATCAATCTTTTTGGACGTTGGAGTGCGGCCATTAATACAATTGATTGTAATGTGTTAATTTAAAAAAATCAAGAATAGTGTTTTTAAAAGTGATCAAACGTAATGTCACGTGGAGCTATTTTCAATTTAGCCGTAAGTCTGCGTGTCACTTCAGTGACGTGTGGATTTATCCTTAAAAGTTGAAAATCTCGAGTTGTATAAATTATCAGTGACCATAACAATGTAACTTACTATGAAAAACAAAAATCGTTAATAAGACCCATAAAATTATATATCAGCTACGATCTTCTCTTATCAATTTGTAATAAACAGGGCCCGGATTTTAATGACATGTCATCTTTTAATTGATGCTGCATAGACATTGCCAACTTGTAGATAAATCCTAATCATGACCTCTAGATATTGGATATTCATTTTTATTAGGTCATTTTTGTCATTTTATGCAATTTTATATTTTAGGGCATTTATTTCAATTTTAAGTAATTATTTTGTCATTTTCTTGTCACTTGCTTCCTTATATGGTCATTTTCATGCATTTGCATTGAGTATACCTTCAATCTCCGTAAGCTGACAGTAATTTACTGCGATCCTGAATAAGGTAGGATATACAAGCTTTTTTTCATAGGGTAATATTTAAATAAATTACTGGGTTACCATAATGTAACATTTTTGTAGGATCTACTTTAAAACAATTTTCTTGCTTTTCTTCTCAAATGCTCCAATCAAGAACAAAGAACAGACTTCTTAGACCTAAAACATCCTTTCTGCATTTACAGTTTTTTTTTTTTTTTTTTTTTTTAATTATGTACAAATTAGTCTACAACTTTGTGTGTACAATAATATTTTTGTTATAAATAAAATATCAGATTTTAAGTCATTTTTTATAATTATTAAGTCATTTTCTTAAAAATTTAAGGTCATTTTATAGGTCATTTTTCAGACAATATTAGGTCATCAGAATCCGGGCCCTGGTAATAAATCACGAAATTTCCTCTTTTTGCTGTGCACAAGTTTCATTAAATACCTCATCATAAAGGGAAATTAAATATTCGTTGAGTGGTAATTTTTTATCTCTCTAATTGTTACATTATTGACGTATAAGCCGAATAGTCATTATGATTCCTTGGTAGGCTCAATCGTGATGATTGCCTTTAGAAAAGTACAGGCTACCCATGTTTTGGAATTTATATCTCATCCAGGAAATACCAGTAAATATTCGGTCAAGCGTGGAATGGGTTGAGCTATTTCTTATGAATTCGAGGAAATATGAAAGGCATTTTTACTTTCTGCATTGCGTCAGAATTCCTATAAGTTATTGTCCGGATTTGAACGAAAGCCATACCCGCCTGCACAACGTATTCCATGATATAGGGAATACGAGGCAGTGTTCACAATGCACCCTAAAAACCTCAACTCTGACTCATGTGTTTCTTCTTCGCTATACCTCCGGCACTGCTGTACCTATTTGTCATTTATAGATTCGTAGAAATACGAAGGAAATACACTTTAAGGACATATAAGCTTATATACTTTTTTTACCTGATACTATTAGTAAAAACATAGTTGAAAGTGTAAATCAGTTGCTGTGCAATGTTTATGTCAGCTATAATAATAATAATATACAATGAAAACCATTTGCTTTAATCGGAAAATACAAATTGTAGTCCAACATCACAATCATTGTTGTAAGATGATTCTTGTATTTTTATTCGCCCGTAATTCTCTTTCAATTTGAATTACGCAGTGTTAGAATAATTCTGTACCTCAGTATCATACTATCGTATGTCCATTTGAGTGATTTTACAGTATGACGAAAAAACAATAAAATGTAATCTTATTCGTTAATTTCTCGAAACGTGTCATAGCTGTGTTATGAGTATTTACTGTCTGGTACTGCAAAATTGTTTTGTATTATTATTTAGAAAGTTTGTAGACATGCGATATTATGGTTCTAAATCGCCTGACTACCGTAACTGAAAGACCTACTATAATTTTCGCTGAACATAGTCGTAGACCTATAATTACACATATGACAACAGCTTCTATTGAAGAACATACTATAGTCTCTATCACAAATGAGTAGGAGGATCATTCCTGGGGTAAAGACGGTCTGAGCGTAAGGTTCAGAACCTTACCACCTCCAGGTGCCGAATATCTAAAAATCTTGGAGCCTCAAACTCCTGGAACCCTCGGGGCCTCCATGACCTGCATAGGGAAAACTTTACTTTTTACTTTTTTTATTCCCACTGTAAACAAAATACTTACGTGTAATAAAGATCAGGACCTGCCCAATTTTTAGATATCTACTGTGTACGACCGTCTTAAATTCACAGGGTCTGAGTATTATAGACAGTATTAAAAACAGAAAAGAAATCGTGTTATGGCGACATAGTAGATATCTTCAAGATATTAGAAAATATCCCGCAGAAGGACGATGTATTTATTATCTACATAATACCTGGCTTTAATGTAGATCTCATTGTATAACTGGGATGACGAGACAAGAAGCTTGTTTGAACATGCCCAGTAGCAATATGAGCTTGTGGAGTGTTTTTGAAGCAGCTTTCTCACGTAGATCATGATTCAAGTTTTATCCTATCAGTTATATATGAATTTTGGCAAGATGAGACCAGTCAGTGATACGTTTCTGACTGATTTATCTGCAGGTAAGGCAGCTCATCATTCTTCGTGTTGAGAGGGAAAAGTTCTGTGAAGAATGGCCTATTTTTATTTGAGTCACACTCGACCAAAGAATACCACGAAGAGATGAGAGGTCTTTGAGAATAGTTCGGGGAAATTCTGCTCTCTCTTGGTCCCAACTCCCAACTCTGTTATTTGATGGACAATAATGTATCCTACTTCTCAGCTGTGGCTAAAGAAATCCCCACATCTGGAAGTACAAAACAGCAATATCACTTTTTAATTTGATTTAATATATGTTGTAACACGTTATTATCACAAGACATAGATAATTCCAAAACAGTATTTTCGTTCTCTCCCATTCTTCTTTTTTATTATAATCAATGTTATAATTACTGTTTCTGTTATTATTATTATTATTATTATTATTATTATTACTATTTTCTTCAGAGTCGCGTATTTTCTAACCGTGAAATTGTACTTTAAAATAGCATACTGAAAATACTACTTAAGCTGTTTTTTAATTACTACTGTTCGTGGGCTTATAATGCATCAAAGATCATTTGAAGTCTGGCTGTGAAATAGTCAACTGATCCTGTACAGAGTACTAAAATGTGAACAGGGGAGAGTTGAGTATAGAACTGGGGAAATTGCTTGGGAAAGGAGCATACGCACGAGACTGATAAACTTCAACGCTGCCAGGATTTCTTAGCTTCACGTCTTGTGTTTTTGCTTCTTCCCTCCAATTCTTACGTTTGCTAATAAGATGTTTCAAATGGAGTATAGACGCACAGATAACACAATGCTTGTGTACGACGGTTTATGCCGGTTGTCGATCAAGAGCTAACTTATGGATATAATATAAGTATGGATATATATACTGTAAGTATGGATATATATAAGTATTCATGAACCACAGATTATTGCCTCTGTTGGACATTACATGAGAATATTGAATGTTAACTGTACAATAACAGTGGGAGCCCGGTCACAAAAATCACTAATTATTGTGTGCCTCACGGTACTGCATATGACATAAATTGTCTGTCTGTGAGGTAGACCATTAGGGCAAACAGTCATAGGAGAGAGGTTCCATCTGGCGCTGAAGAGTTGAACTCCGGCTTAGCTCAGTTGGTAGAGCATTGGCGCGAATACCCAAAGGTCCTGGGTTCAAGTCCCAGTGTCGGAGGAATTTTTCTCCTATAATATTCTCATAAACTAACTTAGCTTAGCTCACATACAGTGCGGGTTTTCATATGTAGTTGCGCCGTCAAAACTACATATGAAATCCGGCACAACTATACATGAAATCCCTCACTGTAAGCTAAGTTAGCTTAGCTCTTGGTCGACAACCGGCATTAAGGTTGTGTATGAAAAACATAATATTACTACTCTTTACGGTCATAAAATTTATCAACAGTAAGTTGTTGCTTCGCTCCAATCTTGGCTTATGTAGTTTTACGAAAAAGTCGGCGTAGTTTATTTATTTCATTTTATTAAAATAAACCCAAGCCACTCTGTGCACTAACTTACATTCATATGTTTTCGAATCATACTTCACATTTTGTATTTTATTAAAGGAGAGAAGGATATCACTTTTAAAGTGGTTACTTTGTTAAGCACTATTTACATTACAATCTTCGAAGGAATAGAAACATTATTAACTGTACAAAAAAAATTATTTCTAATCATTGTAGAGAATAATAAAAAAGTTGTGGTACTTGAATGGGATGTAAAGTTCGCTGAATAGACTCTACTGTTTAGCAGATACCGGTGCCTCATTGAGAATATATTCTGCAAAAGTCTTGTAATTTCCTGAGCCATTGTACTAACTTTACTCTCATCACTACAAGTGGGTGGAATTCGATTTCCAGGCTCTTTGTGTCACGTGTAAGTCTATTCATGCGTGTCATTGTTATTATGACTTAGTACATCAGCTTCTACTTGTATTAGAGGCAAACTGCTTAGAGGTATTCTTCAGTCAATACTCTCACCACAATTCCAATAATAAATGTCTTTGTATACACACATTTCAAATCTTTGAGTGTAGAATAGTTCCTTCCAACTTTTGCCTTCTCTTCCCCTCGCTTTCTATCTATTTCTGAGATTGCTTGGGTTCTCCTCTACTTCTTTCTCTCTTTCCCTCCCTCTTTCTCTTATCTCTCTACTTTTCTCCATCTGTCTATTTCTCTCTATATATCTCTATTTCTCTCTGTTTTCTTTTGTGCGGGTTCTGTGAGTGAGGCAGTAAAATGCAAGAAGTGCGGAGAGCCCTGGAGGATATAAGGAAGGGTATGGGTGAGGGTTTCAAGCGAACAGAATGCCTGAACAATGAAGTGAAGAGTACCGTGGATAAACTAGTGAACACGGTAAATGGGGTAATTGAGCGAGTGCATGAGTTGGAAATGGCTTGGATGCAAATGGACGACACAGTGAGGTGGCTGCAGGACAAGGTTGATTACCTGGAGAATCAATCTAGGCGTAATAATATTGTGTTGTATGGTGTGGGTGAGGAGGAAAATGAAAGTTGGGACCTCACAGAAACAATAGTGAGGCATGTTGTCAAGCAGACGGGTGTTGAGGTGAGGGAATACGACATAGAACGTGCACATAGGGTGGGGAATGGGAAAGGACCCAGACCTATTGTATGCAGATTAGCACATTTTAAATTGAAAGAAAAAGTGCTACAAGCTGCTCGCTGTTTGAGGGGAACTGGGGTAGCCATAAGCGAGGACTTCAGCGAAAGAGTGCGGCAAGAACGCAGCTTCCTAAAGAAGCACTTGATTGATGCAAGAAGACAGGGGGCTAGAGCTTTCTTACGTTTCGACAAACTAATAATAAATGGGCGAGTGAGAAGCAAGGCAGAACCGGAAAATATCGCTAAACAGGAAGAGATGGTACAGTCTTCAAATCCCGGATGTCACGTCGGCAACAATGGGGACGACAATGGGCGCAGAACCACTGATGGCGAGAGCAACAATCAGAACAATGGAGGCGGCAACAATCAGGACAATGGAGGTGGCAGCAATCAATGCAAGAAAGATAGCAATCAGGTGGATAGCAGTAGGAGCAACAATGGCCACAGGAGTAGCAGCAACAGAAACAACAGAGGCAGCATTAGCACCAATGGCGCAGGCAACAATACCAATACCAAGGGCAACTGTAATAAGGGTGAAGGACGCAGCATTAATAATAATAATAATAATGCAAACAGCAGCGGCATCGGCAGAAGCAACAACAGTCTGGAGGAAGAAGAGGGCGGCCGGTTGAGATCAAGAACGTCACAAAGATTAGCTGCAACAGGAGGGAGCGGCCGGACACCATCAAAGAAAAGGGACTAGGTTCCCCACCCCCCACTCCGGATCTGTGTGTGGAATATTGAAGGACTGAAGAAAAAGCTGGCACAGGACAGATTTATGGATTATGTAAGGTCGTTCGATGTAATCAGCATGACAGAAACTTGGCTAGGAGGTGGGGAAACAGTAGATTTAAAAGATTTCAATTGTGTAAGTAAGGGCAGGGCTTCAAAGCAGAAAAGGGGAAGGTTTCCAGGAGGCATAATAACTTTTTTCAGAAATCAGACGCCAGTGCAATTTGTTAATGTACCTGTAGATATAGAAGGGGTAACTTGTATTCAGTTGCGGGCCAGAGAGATAAATATATGTATTATTAGCCTGTATCGCCAACCGCCTACATCTAGATATGCCTCGCCTACTTTTTTCGAGGATTTAGGAGATATTATTTCTGAATTGCAAGTAAAATTCCCTGAAGCAAGCTTCGTTATTATGGGTGACTTCAATTCCAGAATGGGATGCGAAAACGTAACTATGGGTGGGGAACATAGGGAGGATGATCTCAGAAAAGCAACTCGATCGAGTAAGGACACGGTTGTGAACTCGGACGGGAGGGAACTGCTTTTATTATGCGAGATATTCGAATTTGAAGTATTGAATGGTAAATACGGGGAAGACGAAAAAGGAGAACTTACTTTTGTAAACGGTAACGGAGGAAGTGTAATTGACTACATATTGATTTCGCAAGATTTAATTTCTAAGGTAAAAAATTTCCGAGTAGCAAATCGCATAGAATCACATCATTCACCATTAGAACTGGACCTAGATATTGGAGGGGAAGAGGATTTGATTAATAGTATCGGTAATGCGGCTAGGGAAAATAGAACTAGGTGTATAAGGCGTTTTCGTTGGAAGTCTGAAGAAGAACAAAATTTTAAACAAGTAGTGTCTCAACAAAACATAAATAATATTACAGATACAAATAACGCAATTGATACACTCACGGCGCAACTTCAGACAGCGGCAAAACATATGGAAGTAAAGTATAGCAAAAGGGTAAAAAAAGGATGGTATAATGAACAGTGTAGGGAGGAGAAAAGACAAGCAGAGAGAGCTCTAGTAACTTTTAGAAGGGAAGGGGGGGAACTAAATCGGCGATTTTATACGGAAAGGAGAAAACAATATAAAAATGTGTTAAAACAAGAGAAAGAGAAATGGCAAAATCATATGACAGAAAAAGTTAGAATTGCATCGGAAGAAGGAAACCAGTCCGACATCTGGCGCGCTATAAAGGAAATAGGTAATCGGAATAATCAGATACCTAACATTACAGCGGAGGCATGGGTCAGACACTTTTCTCGTGTGTACGGGGGTGGAAGTAATTGGGAGGGACCGGGGATACCTAGGGGACAGTTTTTGGTAAATTTGCAGATCCCAGAGTTAGACTCTGTTATTACAAGGGAGGAACTAATTAAAGCGGTAAATTCAATGAAAAATGGCAAAGCATCTGGAATCGATGGATTGCAAGCGGAATTTTTTAAAGCTCTCATTCAAGTTGACAGTAGACTCGGGGACATATTACAAATTTTTAACCGTATTTTCGAAGAAGGGAAGTATCCAGAGCAATGGAACACATCAATAATTCACCCAATTTATAAGGGCAAGGGAGGTTTGAATAATTTAGATAACTATAGAGGAGTAAGCCTATTGCCAGCGCTAGGGAAAATATATTGCAAAATTCTAAATACAAGATTGAAAAACTGGGCATCGGGACATAACAAACTTTCGAAATTTCAATCAGGTTTTAGGGAAGGGTATAGAACCACGGACAACGTATTCGTTTTGAAGACGATAACGGGTAAATATATGAGTAAGAAGAGAGGAAGATTACACTGTGTATTTGTGGATCTTAAGAAAGCATTCGACTCAGTACAACACAAAGCATTATGGCGGAAATTGTGGGAAAAGGGTCTGTCAAGCAGAATGTTAAAAGCGTTTATGGCAATATATGATAAGGTTAATTTTTGTGTGAATTGCGGAGGAAATAATGTCACTCAGAATGTGAAGTCTACTCGGGGGGTGAAACAGGGATGCGTACTTTCTCCTATTCTGTTTAATCTATTTATAGATGATGTAACTGCTGGCTTAGAGAACGATGAATACGACGCACCAACTGTCGGGGGCCATAAAATTCCAGCGCTATTATATGCAGACGATATTCTGTTCTGTAGCACATCTATTCAGGGTCTTCAGAAATGTATTGATAGGCTAGATGTTTATTGCACTACCTGGGGCCTTGCAGTTAATGTAGAGAAAACGAAGGCCGTAACTTTTAAAAATGGATCTGTTTACAGCCGAGATGAATTATGGTTGTACCGAGGGAAAAGAATTGAAAATGTTAAGACATTTATATATTTGGGTATATGCTTATCCATGAATGGGAAATGGACAAGGCACATAAATTACGCCAGAGGGAGGGGGCGCAGACAAGTGGGGGAATTACTTGCCTCAATGGCAAAAATACCGGATATGCCAGTCGCTATACTATTGAAAATTTATTATGCTACGGCGAGAGCAACAATGTTGTATGGTTCCGAACTTTGGGGGTGGGAAAAATTAGAGAGCTTAGCTAAAATACAGAATATTTTTCTGAAAAGGATTTTGAGGGTAGATAGAGGTGCGGCAAATTGCGGGGTGAGAAAAGAGTGGGGAATTACATGCGACACAACATTCTGCAAAATTATGACAATAAAATACTGGTTAAATTTACTAACGGCTGAAGATACATCTTTAAAATTTATTTGTTACAATGAGCAACTTGAGAATTTAGGAACAACAAACTGGGCGTCTAACATAAAAAGGGGTTTGGAGGGTATAGGGATGGGATGGGTGTGGGAAAAGGGGATTGAGAATAGAAAAAATATTTGGAAGAAGATAAGAGGGAGACTAATTGATATCGAGAGGCAGAACATCGAGGCTGATTGTAATGGTAAAGTGTCATTAGAATTACAAGCAGAATTAAAGGCTAATTGGGGAAGGGAAGCATATATAGAAAGATTGGGTGCGGAAGATAGAGCAGCAATGGCCTGGATTCGCCTGGGAAGATGGAAAACTCAGAGAATTTCGGATGAGGGAGGGGGGAGAATCTGCCCAATGTGCAGGGGAAATGAAACCTGGGTTCATATCTTGGCGGGATGTGTAGTGACAGAGCGCTGGAGAGTTATGATGCTACCCGACAAATTTTTAAACTCGCAAAGAAGTAGGGAGGCATGTCTAAATCTATTACTGGATGAGCACAATTGGCACGGGTTATGTAAATTTCTGAAGAAAGTGAGATGTATGAGAGAAAGCCTAGATTTAGAGAATTAAGGAAATCTAAGTATTATTTTTCTTTTATTATTATTATCTTTTTGTTTTTTGTCTTAATAATGTCTATGTGTCTATGAAATTTTTACTTGTTTGGGGGTGGGGGGTTACGTCTGGGGTTATGTAAATAATAGAATATAGTTTTTTTTCAATTGGGTTTTTTTATGGGGTAATAATTTAAGTGTATGCAGTGAGCACGTATGGTCGACACCGACCCGTGCGCCGGTTAATGTAAATAATGTGATTTATATGTGAGAATTTTTTTTGTGAAAATAAATACACACACTACTACTACTACTATTTCTCTCTATATATCTCTCTTTCTCTCTCTATCTCTCTCTTTCTCTTTTTCTCCCTCTCTCTCTCACACACACATAACTTTCTCTTCCACATTTTTTATTGCCTGATTAAGATAGGTAATGGGAAAACTAGTCACTTTTCAAGGTTCGTAAAGTGTTGCTTTCTTATTACAGCAATTGTATAGTGAAAATAGTAAGCATATAGCCCCTTCAAACAAAAATGAGATACGCCTAAGTGTTTCGAAAAAAATGGATACAAAATGATAATGTTATACGTAAATATCTACAGGGCGGTTTGTTTAGGTTTTTAATTTCCTGCCGGTGGGACTGAGCGTAATGACGTTACTCCCTTCCGACGCCTGGCGTCACAGTTACGCCCTTCGTCCCGGGACGTCTGGATGAATATGCACACTTTTCAAGGGTTTTAACCTAATGACATTGAAGTTAAGCCCTTGTAATTAAGCTCTTTGGCGTCATCAGATCAGCAGCTATCGCTTTGAACTCCCGGCAGTTAGGGTGTTTTTGTCCATATGACTTCGACATAGCCCAGATTCTAATCCTGGTTGCGTACGCACGCTCGTGAAATTAAGCTCGTACGCGTCATCAGATTTTCGTCCGTGTGACATCATATGATATCCCCTTCATAAGTCAGAAGTCAGGTTTCTCATGGTTCCCTGTAGATATATCTCAGTGGCGTGGTAATTTTCCACTTACTGCTTCTATCTCACTATCTCAAGATTTCAAGATTTATTAGCCAAATGTAAAAGGTTTACAAGGCATTGTCAAGTTTACGAAAAAAAAAAATATATATATATATATAATCACCATCGTCGTCGTCTTCAAGGATTGGACCTATTGGCCCGTTCCGTATCACAATTCTTCACGCCATCTTTTTTGTGGTCGGCCTATATTTTTTCTCCCTCTTGGTGTATAATACAAAGCAGCTTTTACTATTCTGGTATTTGGCATTCGAAGGATGTGTTCTCTCCAATTCATTATGTATTTTTCTATTAATGTAATAATTGGTTCTATGTTCAATTCCTGTCTGATATCAATACTTCTCCTGTGATCCAATAAAGTATTTCCTACTATATAGCGGAGAAATCTCATTTCTGATGCTTCAATTCGTCTTATTTGGTCACAAGTCAATGTCCTACTTTCACATCCATATAATAAGAGCGGTAAGGCTATTACTTTAGTTTTAATAATGTTTCTCTTCCTACAATATGTTTTAGTGTTCGTTGTATAGTATCGAAATCTGTTTCATTTTATTTCAACCTCTTGTGAATTTCTATAGCTTAAAGTGTATCCTAAATATTTAAATTGACTTATTTGTTCTATAATTTTTCCATTTATAACAATTTTAGCTCTAATTGGTTTTTGTCCTTGGAATGCCATCACTTTAGTTTTCTCTGTTGATATTTTCATTTAATATTGAATAGCAACCTGGCTTAATAAATGAACTGCTTCTTGTACTTCACTTTCAGTTTTACTAAAATAATCTGATCATCTGCAAAGAGTAAAGTAGTGAAATTTGTTTGGTTAATAGTCATATGATTATTTAATTTCGTCCGTGAACTTCGGATGACCTCGTCAATATAAACATTAAAAAGTGTGGACACCCTTGTCTTACTCCTTGATTTATTTCTGCAGAGAGTGATCCTTTTCTTTGTGTATATATTTTTTTTATTTTAATGATTTCTATAGTGATTTAATTGCTGAAATTAAATGTGTAGGAATACCTATCTTTTTAAAAATTTTCCAAAGAATACTTCTTTTTACCTTTTTCGCAGTCAATAAATACATAATAAGTTCGTTTTTCCAATATGTGTGTCAATGTAAAAATGCAGTCTGAACATGATCTGCCTTTTCTAAATCCATGTTGGTACTCTTCTAAATGCGTTTCTACTATAGGTACTAGTCTTTTGTTGATAATTTTGGCATATAATTTATAACAGGTATATATAATTTAGTCTTCAAGCTTTATTAGCCAAATATAAAAGGTTTACACGAATAAATATATATATACATATAATATAATATAATTTACTCCTCTTTGTATATTATACTATTTTTAATTCATCTATTGTGTAAATGGCATTTTCTACTAGAATTTGTTAAATCCTTCTTAGCTTCATTTTATTATTTTTTATATTTTTCAGTATATCAGATAAATTTTTGTATAGGTCCTGTGCAATAATTTCTATACACTTGTAGCCTAGAGAACCTCTCGACGACTTCTTAAGATAAGATTCTATATTACTACTTGTCACTGTGCAAAACAATTGGAATAATCGCGGGCAATATGTTTCGATATGTTAAACCTCGCTCTTTTAGATTAATGAATTGACTTTCATTTTTTTCTGTGTGAGTGTTAGTTTAAGTTTTTCCCATTTGGGGGGCATGTTATCAGAGCTCATTGCATTACTGCAGTCATCTCTTCTCCCAACCTACGAACTGCTCCCAAATACTGCTTTATCTTTTCTTGTGGCATTTAGAACACATGATTTTAATTTCAAGGTGTTTACTCTCGCATATAACTCGTGTTCAGTCACATAGTTATTCTTCTAAAAGTTTTAAGTATAAAAGTCCTCCGGAAATAAATGGGAGCGGTGTTGTGCTTTTGGTGTTTTCTATTTTGTGAGGATAAAGGCAGATATTTTAGTATATGTGCAATACATAAACTATTTGTGTGTCATTATTTTTCTACAAATTTCATTACAATGCCATCAAAACAGAGGGAAAATGATGCTGCAATGAATCCAGGTAAAGGCGAGCATGATAGGGATAAAATTGCCATAAATTATTTATATAACCTGATATGAACATCAAAATTGATCTGGATAAGCCAATACAAAAGATGATTTGAGAATTCGAAACTGAGTCGAATAATTCATTTCATAATGTTCACCAGCAACTTACTGAAAAAAGCAATTGATTTTCGATCAACCTGAGAAAGTTTTCCCCACTGTATTCTAAAAATGGAAAATCTGCAATCTGAAAATAGGGCTCTTGGAAAGAACTGATTGAAGCTAAGCAACAATTAGAAGAGTTACAGTAATATACAAGGAGGAACATGATAGATATTGTAGGTATTCCTGAAACGCCTTCAGAAAATGTAACAAATCTGGTCATGAAAGCAGAAGGCATTGGGTACTGAAATTATGCCGGCTGACATTGAAGTTGTCATCGATTTAAACAGCATCCTCACTAACAAAGTGCTCCAAATGTGGTGAAATTTGTTCGCCGGGTAGTAAAGGAAAATTTCATGCAACTGCTGGTTTCCATTACCAGAGCCGCTACTTCTCTATCAAGTAGCTCCTCAATTTGAATCACGAGGCTGAGTGAACCCGTTCCAGACCTTCCTGCCTCAGAAAAATACGAGGCGGCACCGGGGATCGAACCCAGGCCGACGGATCTGTAGCCAGCGACATTAACCACAAGACCACGCCGGCGGTCGTATTACAGTATGGTCGATGAAAAAAAAAATGACGATGCAATCCTGCTGAATGAGATAAGGTTAAACAGAGAGTATCAATAAAAGTGAATTATTTCCTATTGAGTTTAACGATTTTAGGAAAGATAGGATACAGAAAAGAGGTGGAGAACTAATTGCTATCAATAATTCAATTCCACGTATTGTAATTGAGTTTTCAAATGATACCTTGATTATGATTTTCTTAATGGAGCGCCGTGCTTAAAGAAATTATCTAACTTCCTTTCTCTCTAAAATATATCTGAAAATATTTTAAGTAGTAATAATTGCACTCTTTACATAATTTTAACAAATATGTCTGGCATTGAAGTTTTTAAGGACACTAATCCTATTCTCACTGAAGATCGATAACATCTTGCACTCAATATAAAAATTAAAGGACGTAAACAGAAATATTGTAGTAGATCTCATATTACGTTATACAACTTGCAACTTGCATGCAAATTTTGATAAAGGAACAGATGAAAATCTGCCAAGTCCGGACTGTAGGGAGGGTAATCGAATTCTTCCCAATCAAATGAAGCGATCAAATCTTGAGTTTGTTTACGCGTGGAATGTTTTCGTGTGGAATCCATTTGGTTCATGACAATGCCCAGCCATACACAGCCGAGCTATTTCTATGTGTTTCTTCATCTGCAGAAATGCCTTGCCGGAAAATAATTCAGGGACGATGATGTGAAACAAGAAGTGCATACTTGACTTTCATCACAGGAGGCATACAAAATCTGGTTTCCCGTTATGAGAACGGCGGTGACTATGTGATAAAGTCGTGTAAGGTGTAAGGTTATGAATGTTAATGAAGTATTTGCAAAATAATGTTCTTTTTTCAATTACCGGTATTTATTTTGAAAACACGCATCTTATGACGGCGTAATATTCTAGATTTCTTAATAAACTCCAAAATTAGTTCCGTGCCAGTTTACAACAGAGCAGTGAAGTCCTTTTAGAGATTAAAAAAACGGGAGTCTATGATCCAAGTCTACCATCTCTTACCAACATTACAACACTAACAGCTCAAGAGTAATGGACTTATGGTTGCAGCATTGCCACTAACCCTTCCTGTTTTCATTCCTTAAAGCTTTTCAATTATTAGTCCTCCAAGGTATAAGTTTATCTGTATTCCACCAGGATTATAAATACCATTTGAATACAGTCAATGATATGATTTTTGTTCGGCCACACTATAATATGCTTTTACATGTGACGTATCATTATCGTAATGGCATACATTATGATATAGAATTTCATTATGATACTGCCCTGATATCAACAATCTTTTGCCTTGAAAACAGCAATTTAAGCTCCCTGCACGCCGTCACTTGCCATCTATCGCAAAAGAGAACAACTAACAGCTGATCACCGGGGCATTTAAATTCGTTTGTTTGATTAATTACAAAATTATTCTTAAACTCAAAATTAAGACATTTAATAATCATGGAAGAAGCAGAACAGTCGTACGCAATTTGTTATAATGATAATTAAGATGCTTGTATGAAAATTATGAAACCATCTATATTATAGGCTCGGTCCATAATATTCTAATTGCTGATGACAGGGTATGCAAATTTCATTTTTGTAGCCTATATCTTATTAATTAAGTTATTATTGTATTTTGGGTCTGTTTCAAGTTACCTACAACAGCAGCCATCTCTTCTAAACCTTATTTACACATGGAATATAGTACTGAATGAATGCTAATGCAATTTCCAGAGAGACTTTCACGTAAAAGGCAGTGAAAAAACTCTATAGGTCAAATCAGAGAAATCGATGTCATTTCCTCTTTTATGATTGGTTCACAACTTCTAGCTTCAATTCAATTACTAATAACTGGACATTTTTACTCCTACTTTCATTTTATTCTTTAAATAAAAGATTCTCTCAATACGACGAAATAAAAACAGCTTTTCTTATTTACAGACTTCTAACGAGTGTGGGTGGGAAGGCCGTCTCAGCAGCTCTGTACCAGCGCGTGGGCTTACATTGAGTTTAGCGAATCTCACAACCAGTGAGGTTGGGCCCGTATTGATGATGAAGTTGAGATTATAGGGACTCTCCCTATTTTGAGAAATTAATCCTACCAACACTGGATTTTTGACCAAGTAACATGGAATCTAATTGTCCAAAAATGTATTTCATAGTTCACGTATTTTAGCAGAGTTTTGAGATTTTGATATGTCTCTTTGAGATGAACTGAATGTGCAATGGGTATTGAACCAAACAAATTTCCGTTATGTAAAAATATACCTTCCAGGCTAATTTTGAACGAGTCTATAAATAACTTTCACTTCCTTGGATTATCCTAAGTGATGTTAAAGAAATTCATAGAACCCTCAATATTACAATAATAAACCAGAGAATCTTTTTCTTTAAAAAATTTTAATAATTCCTTCTCCACGGTCCTATACCAAGAGAACAAAATTCCAGGTAGTAGACATTTTTTTCTTTCAATAATGATCCAAGCAATTTGGCGGCATCTTTTCCAGATTCAAGTCACGAGTTAAATTATTAAGTTCATTTTGGCGGAATAATTTTGGTGCAGAATATTCTTCTGGGTTCTAATCATCAGCATTATCGCTCTCATTTTCTGAGTTGCTCTCCTTTGGCACATCTTCAAGAACGGGGGGTGGAACTGAGATAGGGAGTGATTCACAATGCGTAACTAGTCATCTCTCTCTCTCTCTCTCTCTCTCTCTCTCTCTCTCTCTCTCTCTCTCTCTCTCCCTCTCATCCTGTGTCCCCACGTTGGGGCGAAGGGCCTTCAAGTGGAGGTTTCTGTTTACCGATGTGAATTTTGGTACGCTTATTTTCCTAGAGAGGGCAGACGGACAGGTGGTAAGCCCATCGCCCCTTAACACCCCTCCTGAAACTAAATTGGATGTGAAAGGGCCGAGAAATTTTATCCAGGCTCTTATTTAGTCTTGGAGTTCTTTACGTGCCGTAAATCTACGACACGGGCCCCCCAGCATAAAATCCCTCCCGGAGGACTGCGTGCCCAGGATTTTTACGTCCTGAAAACCCCACCGAATTCGGCCGGGTATGATCCCGCGACATTCCGATCTAGAGGTAGGCACGCTACCTCTAGACCACCGCAGCCGACGTAACTGGTCATAAGCCCAATTTAATGTTCGGCTATTTCACTTTTTGAGATATGACCTTGAATGTTAACCATACGAAAATAACAATCGTTATCATGATTTTGTGGCTTCCTGCAAACCATTGGGATTGCAAAAAGCATTAATTTTTTCGCACCATTTTTCCACAGTCCCACAATACATGTACGACGTTTCTTGTGCGGTGCCCAGCTTTTGTCTTCATCACCAAGCCATATGCCGAAGTATGCGTAATAGACATTTGTGAAATTTACGTTTAAATAAAATATGAGTTCACTTGTTACACAAAATGCTCTACGTGATAGGAAAAAACTGATTTCAGATCTGAAATCAGCACAAAAATTATTTTAGGATCATCTAATCATAAAAATCATGTTGCATAGTGTAATTAATAAAACTGTGCACCAACAAATATACTTATTTAAAAAAAATCAAATGGACAAAATCTCACATACATACACTAGGATTGTTAGTGGAAATTTGCCGTCATGGTGGCTCATGCTCAGCGCGTGGGCCTGGTATGCAAGCGGTACTGGGTTCAAATCCTGAGGCAGGCGGGCGTGTCATTCGTAGTGGACGAAGCCGTGACTTTGGGGGATTTTCTCGGGGATCCTCCCGTCTCTTCCTCTCATTCCATCAACACTCTTCACTTCACCTTCGAACTTCTCATTATCATCCTGTTTCCTTTCCCGCCTTTCGGGCCATCTCTCCCTGCAGCGTCAACTGCAGGCCTCTCCCGTCCTGCCCCGTGGCTTGTAGTCATGTGGTTGTTGGTGGTGTGATGCACACCTGGGGGCTCTCTAGTGTGACGCGACCCTATGGGCTCCCTTCGTGAGGGACCGGGGGCGTGGCCCATGTCTGAGGGACCCTGGGAGTGTGGTGCACGTGGTATGCCTTCTGGTTCTAGTTGGATGTTGGGGAGTTCCGTGGGGGCTCGTGGTGGAATCTGCTTCGGGGGGCCTTTGGGCATGCCAATCAACCTATTCCCAAGGGGTTGGCACAAAGGGCCCGCAGATGTGGGCTACGTTTTTAGGGTCGTTCCCAACCCGTCTCTGCCACTACGCGGGGAGATAATAGATAGATAGATAATAGATAGGCCTAGTGGAAATTTTATATGAGACTCGGATATTTTAACATTTCTTTTTGGTAGCACTGACATTGAATGCGACAGTGTGTCTTGTCTACTCGAACATGAAACGCCACATTAGCAAAATTTATGAGTAATTTTCATATTACCCTGAAATTTATTTAACTGAAGAACCGGTACTGTATAATAGGTTTTAACATAATGACCAGGCTTTAAAACAGAGGGAGATGATTCCGGTTACCAACAACCTGAGTATAGGGGGTGGGGGGTGATTGCGTAGGCTGATAAGACAGTCATTGATAGTAGTACTGAGAAGTGAATGCGCTCGTAGTACGGTGGATCTCAAATTGGTCAACAGTGTACCTTGTCATTGTGCGTGTTTATTAATTTACAATACGTGTTCGGCATGCCGAAAGTAAAGTGTTCTAAAACGCAAACATATATTGAAACATTTGGGAGGAACTATTTTACACAAAACACACTTAACGCTAACGCACTTAATACAAATACGGAAGGAGACATTGAGCAGACAACATAACCGTGAGTTGTACTAAGATATTAATTTATTGTAGTCTGTATAAT
Organism: Ectobius pallidus; assembly: GCA_964059195.1. Lineage (NCBI taxonomy): Eukaryota > Metazoa > Arthropoda > Insecta > Blattodea > Ectobiidae > Ectobius > Ectobius pallidus. The sequence continues at coordinate 26,688,180 of CAXKWD010000012.1, read as the reverse complement.
AAACTAATATTATTATGTGTATAAGGGAAAACTAAAGCAAGTCTTATTTTGTGGTTGTAAGTACAGTATCGTCTTGCATGTTTGTAATGTGAGTTTAGAGAATGAGAAGTTATTTTGTGGTCTTCCTATACCTGTATTCCGGTTTGTTTACTATCACGTGAACTAGCATATGGTAGCTAGCGCATACGCCGAGCAAAGTCTATACAGTACGGTTGCTGTTAACATATTCGTTCGGGCACTAAGTTTTAAAGCCTGATAATGACACATTCAAGGAAGAATTATGAATTTATTGCAGATACCATATTATGTGGTTTCGTGAGTAACGGATCAGGATTTACAAGCCATGGCTATTTCCACTGACAAATTAAAAATATATATTTTATTCCAACATACCTAGTCTAAAATACTGTCGTTTTACATTCGAGAACAAACACGAGTAGTAATAGTAATCTAGAGTTTTTAGGAAGGGATTCTAAAAGGTCTAGATTCGCTAAATGATATGTTAATACAAAGACGCGTAAGTGATCCATAATGAAAGTAAATGTTATATAAACCATTTAATGTTAAGTTGGTACAAATGCCAATGGTATTATACTCTCTTCCAGGGTGTAAAGAAGTATAAAAATGCTTGTTTCCATTAAAATTTAAATAATCCGATGTACAAAGTCACAAAGACTTGACTTTTGCTATAGCAAACTTGACCTCAGGATTAAATGAAATTTGCAGTGAATTGATGTAGAAATAGACGTACCTGTATTCTGGTGCCCGGTAGTTTATATCTTCGACGGAGAGTCACAGTAGATCATCGAAATGGTGTTCAATTAGTGTATATCTACATTATTAGTTTGTGATAATGATCAAGTGGTAATCATATTGTTATAGTTTTCAAAATTAAACGCCTAATATTCCCTTGATTATGTGTTCTATTTGCAGAATTATGCACTACTTTGCAGCACATGAGTTTAGTCTATTTGATTTTAATGCGAAATAACATTAAAATTGTATTATTTAAATTTAACTTATTTGCCTAAATTTAACATTTCTTGACCAGCCCTATCTCCATAGCATAACAGTTTTAGTTTTTACTAAACGAACCAAGGTTAAAAATTGGACCCTAGGTGCAAGGATTATAATTAGGTCTGAAACTGGTTCATATATAAGAACACATCCTGTAATCATCTTACCTTAAAATACGTAAATCATGATAAAAACATATAACTGACGGCCATCTTACCTAGAAAACAGGTTGACCAACACGACAAACTTTGCGGGAGATATATTTTCCAAAAGCGTGAATTTGGTTTGTCCTACTAAATTAATATCACTGTTCATAACCTAACCAACCAAACTTAAACTACCAACCAAACCTAACCGCCACTAAAAGAGAATTTACCTGCCACTAGGGCCTACTTACCTTAAAGCAAGAAGGACAATTGGTCATCCTGCTCTGCAGTTGGACATTCTGCTTGGCTCAGAACCATAATATGGCTGGCGTTTTTTAAGCGTAATAAAAACGAATTGATTGAAATGGGTAAAAATACAAGATCAAGTTCTGAAAAAGACTAATTTCATCTCTTAATCAATAACTTGAACAAAAGTAAGTAAATTTAATGAAGTTCCAGTTCTACGAAGAAAAATTGCAATGCTAAGGAGATAGTGCTCTACAAAACATTACTGTTCATTGTAAAACAGGATTCTTGGTTATAATATTCAACATTGAAGCATCCACAATAATTAACCATGATAAAGGCGGAGTCTACGATTTCATAACGATGTACTTCTAGCAAGAACTTTGTTTTGAATCTTCGAACTGAGTAACATTACTTCTTATGACTTTAAGTTACTACATTACGTAAACATTATTGCTACTTTGTGAAGCTCACTGCAGAGGGAACATGGGAAGTTTAATATTTCATCTCTCAGTAAAAACATACTAGAATAAATTCTTGGTTTCTGCTTCAATCTATTCACTGAATCTGACAGTCTTGGATGTTCAAAGCTAATCCCGCCTCATACGTGTTTTGACAAATGAAAACAAGAGAAATTCTAGAAGACGGGTACATGCGATTTCACTTTGTCACGTAGGAAGGATTTGCTGTTTCACTTGGAAGTTTTACAATCTAGAGGTTAAAAAAAATAAAAATAAATAAATAAATGAAAAATATATTAATAATAAAATACATAAGAGTTGCGCAACATGATATAACTTAACTCGAAAATATTGAGAAATATTAAGAAATAGTATTGTTATTAAATTACAGTACAAATAAAACCGGATGGTTGTTCGACACATAAGATGTAACCTATCACGTAAGGTTACTTAGGGGTATATTATTTAAGTAGTTTACCTACAGAGTAAGTTAAATATAATCTAAAGCGTAGCGACATGTGCCCTTTTATAACTTTCTGTTTAAGTTAAAACCCTAGTGCAGGTAGGCCTACGTCAAACATGCGGCCCCATCAGCTATGAAATGAGGCCCCCTAAACTTTTAGGTAAAATGTATGATTATGTTCGCTAAAAAAAATTAATGTAAAAACAAATTGCTAAAACCTGATTTTCTATCATTATAGAAGACAAGAGTCTAAAAAAACTTATATACCTACATAGCGCATTGTTCACCAGGAAATACTATGCTCTAAATAATAAATATGAACCGAGTGAGTTTAGGCCTTGCGAATATTTAATTTCAAATTCTATTACTGCTAAATGGCTGTCTAGTTATGTAAGTCACCATAAATAAATAACAAAAGAGAAAAATAGTTTTATAGTTTTATGCCGCGCACTAGGCTCCTCCCACCAACTCTTTAATCGGACCCGCCTTTAGGGTTTCGTCGCAGAAGAGATTCAATGTGAGACATAATAAATCTCTCGCTATTCAGTATATTGCTCCAAAACTAACATAAACGTTCCTGACCTAACAAAACGGCGGAGCTTGGCTGCTGGTGCGCGGCATAAATCTATCTTTGACCTATCAATGTAATAACGGATAGAGAGATTGAGGCCTTGAGATTATTAAACTTCAAGTTCATTTAATATCAACTTTTTCAGCTACACGTAAGAGCGATCAGCCAAGAGGTTACTAAAAATATATCGCAGCTGGGGACTTAAAGGGTCAGAGGATCTTGTTCTGTTCATAACACCGTGTATAATTCCCAAAATCTTAAAAGAGAGGAATAGAATCATTGTCACGGTTCACAATTAAATGCCCGGAAACAAGGGGCTGAGAGAGCAGAATAATGCTTACAACAAACAGAGCGAAATCAACGGCCATTATTATCGTTAGATGTCATTTCAATGACAGCCATAACACTTTGATGGATTTCATAGAAGGGAAAATTAATTCAACATAAGAACCACATGAACCAAAAGTTTCTGGTCTGTGGGCACAGAAAAACCAAAATTTGAAACCTATTAAAGATTTAATAAAAGAGACTCACATAACGGACCTGAACCACAGCAACACAGCCCGGAGTAACACCAGCCGCTACCAGCACACCGGACGATCACTAACAGAAAACATGGCGTACAAAACGAAAAAAAGAAGTGTGCGCGTAACAGTGGCGCAGAAGGCAAGAAACTAAAGGAAAATTTACGAACAGAGACAGAAGAATAAAAAAATGACGTGACGTCAAAGCGTCATACTATACTGATATTTCGTATTATCTACAGTTCTGAATTAGTTATTCTGTAATAGACTATTGTTTATGCGTATTATTTACTGGTTAAGTTTATAATCATATTAATCGATTAACACCATACAGCTTAACATTACAAGAAAAATGTTATCTAATTAGTAATCAGCTATCACTAATCACAGTACAATCTCTTCTATACGAAACCTGGTGAATATATTAGCAATATGTACAATTTCATTATAACGTGTATAAAATTGTTTGCCATGTTATAGGCCTATACAATTATTACTCTTAAAACAACTTTTGCTTTTACTGAATTTTGTGCTATTCACATCCCTAATGAAAGATGCGATATGAAATATGAGCATAGTGTTTATTCTGCCTTTCATACTCAACGTTAATTAAACGATGAATAAATGTACCCTTTACATGAATGTCAGCTTGATGCTTCTCTAATAACAATAGGTATTATAGATAAGTGCTAAATCTTCAGAATGCGGTGAACAGGAAGCGTTGTCGGCCTTTCAGAAGATTTTTCATAATATCCAAATCATTCACCATTATAATATATGTTCTGAAATAGTGTTCAAGAAGAAGCACAAGGGTCTTTTAATTAATTAATTCAATGTATGAAGTAAATAATCCTGAAGGACCATCAGTATTTCGATCAGTATTACTTGGAAATGATAATGATAATATTAATAACAATAATAATAATGGTAATAATAATAGGAACACTTACATCTTTTATTGAAATTAAATGTAGTGTCCAAACCTACGAGTCTATTTTGTCATAAATTATATAATTTTCATAAATAATTAGGTTGTGTTCTGATTAAATGAAATGATAAGTCACATTAATTGAGTATTTTGACTCTATAAATTCTTACTTTCTTTCTTTCATTCTTTCTTTCTTTATCGTAGTTTTACCTCTCCCTTTTAGCAACCCAAGCCGTCCAGGCCTTAAAGGGCCGCAACAACTCTATAAATTCAAGTTAATACAAATATTAATGAATATAGCAATATAATGTTTTATATCTATTGTTTTATGTGCTGAATTTACAGATCTTTAGATGATAGTTCATTGGAATTCGAAGCTCAGGCTTGCAGTAAAGATGGCTGATCTTGTATGGAAATACTCAAGATAAAGGAGTAGCTTGATGTACGTTCATTAATTAATGATGTGTTGATGATGAGTTCATATGATTCATATCTGATGTAGATCCATTCTGGCATCCAAGGATTAACTATCAAAGACTTTGTTCGAATACCATTTAATAAATATATGTGAAATAGGTCGATTGGCCTAGACGTTCTTCCTGAAGAAAGGAGTAACTAAGAAGTCAGTGACTACAGACTGACTAAATTGAAATGAACTCTCATTGGTCCAGAAAAACCACCAGAGTCAACATACATTATCTAATACCTTAAATCAGATACATCCCCTAGGAGTTGCATGACCTTGTAGTTGGTGGGGATGCTTGCGTGGTCTGTTGACCCTTTGGGCTATGCCGGCGGTAGCATTGCTACTGGTAGGGTCACCCTAGCCGGACAGGCCAAAGGCGAGGGCCCAGACTAAGAAGCAACTCAGATGAGGATGTCCAAGGGTGCTGAAGGCAGATGAGGAGTGAGAGTCCCAATGGCGGAGGCAGCGGAAGAGACACCTCAAGACCTCAAGTTGGAGGCAACCCTTCTATTCGGGGTAAACAGAATAGGAACTGCTGCCTTGCAGTTAGAAGTGGGAGCTTCAAAGGCTAAGGGAAGGAACCCCGACAGAAAATCAGCCTGGTGTCTCAGGCTTAAGATGGCAGCCCCATCAAGGCACTCGGAAGCAGTGGGTTAATCACTCGCTCTTCTTAAACACTTTGATTAAAGAAACCGAAGCGAAATCACAAAGCCGGACGGAAAACCTGATGATGACTCTTGACATGAAAAGGATAACGAGAATAGGCTGCTGGAATGTGAGGACCTTGAGGGAGAAAAGCAAACTGAAACAAGTGACAAAAGAGATGAAGAATTATGGGCTGGACATTCTGGGGTTGAGTGAAGTGAGGTGGCCGGGATTTGGTGAGATACAGACAACTGATGGAATTACATTTCTATATTCCGGTGGTGAGGATGAAGAGCATAGGGATGGAGTAGGGCTGCTGATTAGTAGAAATGCAATGAGAAGTCTTGTGGAGTGGAAGCCAATTTCTAGTCGGCTATTGACTGCTAGATTCAAGACAAAGGTCAGAAATGTGACCATTATCCAATGTTATGCGCCTACAGAAACATCAGAGTTGGAAAGGAAGGAAAAATTCTACCAAATGTTGCGGGATGCCACAATGAAGAAAAGCAAGAAGGATATCCTCATTGTTATGGGAGACCTCAACGCTAAGGTTGGCACAGAAAATGAAGGAATGGAGCATATCATGGGTATACATGGCATTGGTGAGATAAATGAAAATGGGGAAAAGTTTGTGGAATATTGTGCCAGTCAAGATCTGGTGATAGGCGGCACGGTATTTCCTCATAGGAAATGTCACAAGGTCACATGGGAGTCTCCTGATCAAGTCACCAAAAACCAAATTGACCATATTGCGGTGAGCAGGAGATTTAGAAGATGCCTGGAAGATGTTAGAAACAAAAGAGGAGCTGATATAGGCAGCGACCACCATCTTGTTGTCGCCAAATTTCGTATGAAGATCGTGGCAGTACACCGAAAGTTTAACACTCGGCATAAGAAGTTCGATGTTGGTAAGTTAAAGAATCAACAGACACTGGAACAATTCCAACTTGAACTGAGTAACAGATTCCAGGTGTTGGAGTCTGAGACAGGAAAGGATGTGGAAAATGTGGAAAACGCATGGAGTAAAGTAAAGAACATCTATTTGGAAACAAGCGAGAAGCAGCTCGGTTATAAGAACTATCTGCGGAAGGAATGGATCTCCGACCAGACTTGGGACAAGATAAACCGCAGGAAGGAGATAAAGGCCAAACTAAACATCAGCAAGACTAGGCAACAAAAGGCTCAAGCACAAGCGGAGTATTCAATAGCAGACAGGGAAGTAAAGAAAAGTGTGCGGAAAGATTATAGGATGTGGATTGATGAACAGGCAGGGAAAGCAGAAAAAGCAGCTGAGAGGGGGGATATAAAGGAGCTCTATGGCACTACAAAGATGCTCTCAAAGAAAGGTTTCAATAAAACCAGGCCTGTGAAGAGCAAGACAGGTGAGATCCTCACTATGTGTGAGCACCAGTTGAATAGATGGAGGGAACACTTTACGGAGGTTTTTAATAGAGATGGGGGACTGGAAAATGAACAGCAAGGAGAAGATAATTCGGAGGAAGAAGAAGAAGAAACAGAAGAAATAGAAGGGGACCCAGGTATCAATCTTGATCCTCCAACGCAGGAAGAGATCCGGAAAGCATTGAAACAGATGAAAACTGGGAAGGCACCAGGTCTGGACAATATACATGCCGAAGTACTGAAAGCAGACCTAGATACTACAATCAAATTGTTACATCCGTTACTGGAGAAGATATGGGTAGAGGAGAAAATGCCGACTGACTGGAAAAAGGGACTGATAATTAAACTACCAAAAAAAGGGGACACAACGGATTGCAACAATTGGAGGGGCATCACCTTGCTTTCTATTCCGAGCAAGGTGTTAGCACGAGTTATCCTGAATCGTATAAAGGATTCTGTAGAAAGAAGACTTCGGAAGGAACAGGCAGGGTTTAGGCAACATCGAAGTTGTGTGGATCTCATCAACACACTTCGAATCATCCTGGAACAGAGTGTGGAGTGGCGAACTACCCTCTACCTCACATTCGTGGACTTTGAGAAGGCATTTGATTCTGTAAATCAAAAAATCATGTGGAAGACTCTAGAGGAATACAGAATACCATCAAAGATTATTAAGATCATGAAAGAGATGTATGATGGGTATGAATGTCAGGTTCTTCATGAAGGAAAATTAACAGAAAAAATAGATGTTAAATCTGGAGTAAGACAGGGGTGTGTTCTTTCTCCCACTTTGTTCTTATTGGTCCTGGATAATGTGATGAGGAGGGTAATGGGAGGGCGGAAGAGAGGTGTGCAATGGGGGATGAGAGACAGACTTGAAGATCTCGACTTTGCTGATGACATTTGCCTTATGGCACAGCGGTATCGGGACATAAAAGATAAACTTGATAGGTTGCAAAAGGAAGCGGAACATGCAGGTCTCAGGATCAACACAAACAAGACCAAAGAGATGAGGATAAACTCTGATGTCATAAACAGCTTGACAGTAAATGGAAAGGAAATAGAGCAAGTTGAGTCCTTCTCATACCTTGGAAGCACAGTTACAATTACCGGAGGAGCAGAAGAAGATGTTAGAAGCCGTATCAGAAAGGCAAATGGTGCGTTTGTCCAGCTCTATCATGTGTGGAGAAATAGTAACATCTCAAGGAAGACTAAGCTCCGCCTCTTCAACAGTAATGTAAAGTCAGTCCTCCTATATGGCTGCGAAACATGGAAAGTTACGAAACAGATCAGCAAACAGCTGCAGGTATTCATAAACAGATGTCTGCGTCGTATAATAAAGGTAGGGTGGCCAGATACAATCTCAAATGAGGATCTCTGGACTAGGACCAACCAACAGCCTATTGACATTCAGATTAAGGAGAGGAAATGGCGCTGGATTGGACATACGCTAAGAAAACCAGACGGAGCTGTGGAGAGGGCGGCGCTGGATTGGAACCCTCAAGGTGCCAGGAAGATAGGTCGACCCAGGAAGACCTGGAAGAGGACAATCGAGAAAGAAATTGCAGAGGTGGATAAAACATGGGGTGAAGTAAAGAGAATGGCCAGGAACCGTAATGTGTGGAGAAATTTCGCCAAGGCCCTATGCTCCAGAGGGAGCAACAGGAAATAAGTCAAGTAAGTTAAATCAGATAATAAATAAACAAAATTCACAATACAATAACAAACTGAAATTAATTTCACATTAACACAAAATTAAATATGAATTTAAATTAATCTTGCGCTATGTGAAATTACTCTTACTTAGCGTAGAAAAATATTAATCAATTCGTATACCGCCTCGAAGAACAAATTATGGAAACCAATTAAATATTCCTGAATGACAAGCAACAAGTGTTGTGACTTTGAGCTGCCACAAAAAAATATAAAAGGAGGCATGTATAGAGAAATTAACAGAGTAGGCGTGATAAGGCCAACTATGAACCAATGCAACAATTATGATTACCTTTAGAAAACTGGCATAAAATAAACAAGAAATATAAAAGCAATTTATGATAAATATCAAATTAATACGAAACAAGGGTTTACATAGCTGAACAAGTAATACTGAACAAGTTCGAGATGCACTGACTGGTAAATGAATGGTAATTATATTTTCATAAAATAAGGGAATGTTTTCTTAGTATTACTTGTTCAATAATACTGATAAATTGTAAACAAATTTTAAAATGTTCCTGGTTAAATTTCAGTAAAGAATGCTTAACTTACATTTGCATAAAAAATACAAAACAACAATTATAATTTCAAGCAAAATTCTTCAAACCCACTCCTTTCAGTAAAGTTATTTTTTGCAGAAAAGCACTACTGATTTTATTTGTTTTTGTTTTTGCGCAAAATGTCATTTTAAACATTATATGACTGAAGGATTGGTTTTTATGCTAACTGTGTGATATCTGACTGTGGATTTGACATTCTTTTAATCTACATTGTAGCGTGAAAGTCTCATTAAGGAAGATGGACTGAAACTGGGGAAAACTTGAATTGGAATCTCTCCTATAAATTGTATTTTATTATTAGTACAAGAACTACAAATGTTTCAAGGAGCTTTCTCTTCATCCCCAGCTAAGTTCTGACAGATCAACTACTGCCTTGTGCAGCAAGATGTTGCTACTGTAGCTTTCAGTTTCTCAGTTAAGCCTAAGTCATCGGGACTTCAAAGATCGTACATGTTCCTTTATGTTTATGTATAAAGAACTTCTCTCACACAGTCAGCTGAACTGGATTGTGAGCACTTTTGAATATCACAGTTTCATCAAATTCCTGCAAGGTTCCACAAGGCTGACTGCTGACTTTTCAATTTGTCCTAGACTGACCTTTTTGAAACGTGTTTTTCACTTAATTATAAGGTTAATTTTTGTTTTTGCTATATATTTTATTGCAGTCCTTACAACTACTACTATTAGCTACTAGTTACTACCCGAAGGTTGTAATTTGAATGAGTATTTAATCTATTAATCAACACTGTCTACATTTCTGTGTGTCATAATTAAAACTCTTATTTATGTGTACATTGCGCTTTTTGGCTTTGGTAAATGTACAAAACCTACTTCTATAAATTATACTGATATCTAATAGACATAAAACTACAGTACATTAAAACTATCTTCATCACAATTTAAAATATGACCTAAAACAAAAAGATATTTAAAACAAATACCTCCTATGAATTCATGTTAACTTCGTTGTCGTATTACTGATGCGTACAGTGGGCCGATACAGTAGTCATTTACAGTAGGCTGTTTGATAAGTAAAATTTTAAAATTGTGTTTGGAGTTTGATACCTTGTATAAAAATGAACTTGCAAAATATCTATAAAATTCCGCATGAATCACTTAACAGTGGGTTTTAGTAACATTATCACTAGTGAAATGTAAGATAATGTCTTTAGAAGTCTACAACTCTAGAGCAAGATATGTTCGCTATAACGACTAAGAAGACCGCTAAGGATGTTTAAGAAACGTTTGGAGCCATAAAATATTCCGGGTCATGAGCCATGAATTCACAATTTCGCTAACATATACATTTAGGGTTTTATTTACAACCAACCTGTCCGTAAAATTGATAGATATTTATTTTAAGAAAATACTATGGAGAAGGCGTAATAACACTGTCCAGAACGTCTTCAAACGCCAGAAAAAACTCGTCTACCTTAAGCAGGATAACAGCTAATTTAAAATACGAAAAACATGTAAGTAAATTGTATTCAATTCTCATACGTCTACAAGAACATAATTAGCCTACACTGGAAAACCCTCTAACTGCCGAATACTCAGTTTAGGTCTATCATTATCCACATCAATTTTTTTTACATTAGTCTAACCAAGTGAAATTTCAGGACTATCACGTTATGATATTATGAGCTAACTTCGGACAACTTTGCACAATCTCTATAACGTTTTGAATTCACACAATAATTGGAATCCCAGACCACTTACATGATTGGCTTGAATGCTAACATTGTGCTAAACTGAATATGAAAGACCAAACCAATGTTAAAGACCGTTGTTCATTATTTAAGAACCTTGTAAACCATTTCAAATAATTCGTGAAAAAAATACCATTCGTTCTTTAACTCAGGTTCAACTTTAGGCATAAATGATGGTTTCCGCCTTATGGCCTGAAATCATATTTTCTCCTTTCATAGGGAACACGTCTTCTGCACTGCCATGTTATGTTAATACTAAACTATCTCTTCGAAGTTAAATTATTTGTGATGTCAGATAATCTAAAAATGCATAATACAACACTCACTGAAAACGAAATGTTTAAATAACCGTCTCTATAGGTTAAGATGAGATATTGAGGTCACACCAGCATGGTTTCAAATTATAAACATCTGCGTTGATTCTCGTAACGATTTCCGATAACAGTTAAGTTATGGGCCTAAGGGCGCATCCGTTCTTGGACTTGCTTCTAGTAAAGTCCAACTTGATAATGTTGAGGAAGAAACTTTCTCTTCAAAGAAGAAGTAAAAGATTGAGAAGTAGTTCTGGACTGTCCACATAACGAGACATGTTTAATGGCCTGTTACTGCCTGGATGAGCAACAAAAGAAAGTTCACAAGTTCTAGCACAAACGTATGTCCTAAAACCCTAATGAGACCATAAAATTCGTATTACTGTCATTGCCATAAAAATTATTTCTATGAATAAATTATATTAACAATATGTAACTGACGTTAAATATAAATATCAAAGTAATATTACATATTGATGAACTTTATTAAATCACCTGTTTTTATACTTTCAGCATCGAGGCCATGGTCAGGGGGTTCATTAAATGTATAAGTTATAGCAGGCCATGCAACTATCGATTGTGAACTATTTTCTATTGTTGGTGTATTTTATGTCAGTATATTTCAACTGGTATTAATTTAAATGAATATGGTACTGGATGAAATAGTGAGGATGAGTCGTGGTAAGTAGTTATCCATTTCGGCATTTGCCTTTACAGTTTGAAAAACTCATGTCAAATTGACCGACCACGGGATTTGAATCTGGGACTTCTCGAGTACGAGTACAAGAAGTTCCATCTCTGCCACCTCGCTCGGTATTTATGAACTTATTTTTTCCCAATGAGGCTAATATTATTATATATTAAAACTACCTACCTTATACTCCCATTACAAGTAGGCTAATATTAATAATAATAACTCCCCTAGATAATGATTCATGGTATTTCAGGTATACACATAAGTTATATAACTTAGGCCTATTTATTCGGAAAGAAAATCTCTCAGCTTCTTCCATTAAGAGGCTGCCATTAGGCAAAGCATACCTTGCAATATACAATGAACATGGAAATAAATGTAAAGAAGATACATAAAGAAACATAACAAGGGATCATAACAAACCAAACAACAACAAAAATGCAGTCAAAATCATAGGATATTGCTCTTCGAAGGTGCATATAGACTATTTTTCAACACAGCAATTGATTCTTTAATGGCAGTAATGGAGATGTTTGATGTAAAGTCCTTATGGAGGCCAAAACGTGCGTAGAAGTCGACGAAGAAGCGAGGAATTACACCTCTTGCACCCACCATAAGACCAATAACTTCTATTGAAGTTAGATTATGTTTTTCCTATATAGAAAGGAATAGTGAGCTCGAGATTATTTCATTTATACAATGCTGAAATAAATGTTTTATAAAATCTTTAGGCCTACTCATTAAAAACTCACTGTAAGTTAATGACAGATTATCTGCCATATTATTATTATTCGTTGTAAGGGTATAAGGTGAGTATTTAAAAATTATTAAATTATTTAGCACTTTTATTTCGTTCTCACATAATGCATATTATGCCATTTCATATCGTACTGATTTTAATGCTCTGTACTTTCATAAGGAATACAAAAATGTTTTTTTTTAATGTATACGGCATGTGTGAAGTAACAAAAATGTTCATCATTCGAACAATTAACATGTTCTAATTAGACCGTAATTTTGGAGCAAAAGTTTTATTTATCTATTTTTTTTTTAAATTGGGATTATGAAAAGAGGAAGCTTACTGATATGGAAAAGACACAAGAATTTAACCTCAGTAGATGACAAAATAGCTTACCAAAATACAAGAAACAAAAGAAAATTGGCATTGCATTATTTTTCTAAAGGATAAATAAATAAAAGCATGTCACTTCTTGGAAAGGAATTTACACTGCCACTCTTCTGTATGTGTAGTTACCTAACGGGAAGATAAAATTGATTTATTGATACCGTCACCTCAAAAACATTTTTATGCCTAGCCTTTCGATCCTCTTATACCTTTCCAAGGGCATTTTTTTTTATACAGGTGTAGATACGTATTGATAATTTCAAAATGAAAATGGCTTCTTCTTCTAGTGATAAACTGAAAGTTTTAAAAAGTGTTCTTAATCCTCCGAATGTACACCAGGGTCTCCGTCTCTGTACAGTTTTCCATCTGTCTGCAATAGGGTAATAAACGATGCAAGCCATTGTTTCCTACGTTTAAATTCAGTTTGGAGTCAGTTGTGTTAACAGACAGAAGTGCAGCATTCTTCAGCTTGGATTAAAAGCAGTGTGAATTATTCGATTTGACGTTGCATCTCTTGGGGTCACTCGGACCTAGTGTGCAGAGTAAGTTACTCTCTTTTTTGTTTATTTAAATCTTTATTTCTTCTCTCTAATATTGATAAAAATATGTTCTATGTTTAGAGATAACATTCTTGTCATTGAAGATATGTATATTTTCCTTTTTATAGATTTATAAACATAGCAGCTGAAAAGAAGATTGCACATTACGATGTTGTTATTCTCTTTTCTCTTGAGGAGACACCATACATAGTTTGGATTGGAATACATTTACTTCCTCAGAAGACTGTCCATGCACATCATGAGGGGTCTAAAATAAGATATTATGCTCTCAGTCTTTATTCGAATGATCGAAAGACGCGGCTAGTGTGCAGTCAGTATAATTAATTTTACTGTTCAGAACATGTTGCTAAACTATGTAAAAACTGTAAAGTAAACAACATATGTATCATTAATGTTCTCCGTATAAAGGTATAAGACCTAAGCCAAACCTGCTATCGTCCGCCGGTAGCAATGGAGTAAGAGCAGACGAGAATCCATACACTGTACTATTCATTCCAAACTATGCGGTTCATAATAGCCCGTAACTACTGAAAACAAAAATTAAGTGAATAAAGTTTACTTTTTTTTTTAGTTATGAAATATTATTTAAGTAATGGTATGTAACTCACAGAATATCGCTGTTGGGTCTTCACTATTGAATGCTGGGAGGCTAACTAGTATGTTTTTACACGGTCTGTACCGTATGAACTAGCAAAGAACATCTCATGCTATGAAGGTCAGGCAAGTCTAGATTACGTCATCGTAGACTACTGCGCAGCCGTTTGTTTGGCTCAGGTCTTACCGATCGATGAATACTTCAATATGGAGAAAGTAGTTTTGTTAGGAAATCAATACGTAATCTTAACAATGTCATATATACATAAATATCTACATTAAAGTTTGTACAACATAAATAAAGGTTTGTATCAAATTGCTCATATTTAAGTAAAGAGTGATACAGACTTAACTGTTTACTTTAGGACCGTTTCTAGAGTGAAAAATATCTACTCATTCCACTGTCTCGAAAATACTGTGACCTAAGCACAGGCTTAAGTTATATTAGCAATATTCGCTGACCTCTTTCATTTATCCCTCAGTGTCGGCCAGGGTGGCGCAGTTAGTGTCGTGCTGGCTTTCTGTGCCCAAGTTTGCGGGTTTTATCGCGGCCCACGTCGATGGCATTTATGTGTGCTTGAATGTGACAGGCCCATGTCAGTAGATTTACTGTCGTAAAAGAACTCCTGCGGGACAAAATTCCGGCACACCGGCAACTATCACAGCCCTAAATTGCAGTACTGTACATCCCAGTCGTTAAATAACCATATAGCAACCAACCTTTCTCCCTCTGAGGTCCGCAGATCAGAGGTTGAGAATTAATTATCTGGAGCGTAAGACGTGTAATCTGACATTGGAGTCAGATTACGTAGACACAGAATTATTTAAAACAACATCAACATGGTACACCTTTTGCACAGAGTGTAACTTCACAATCACAGTAATGGGACCATATTCAATAAACAAGATCATTTATTTTATTGAAATAATAATATAATGTAAACATATAATTATTAAATAGTAAAGCAACATGTTCCCTATACAGGTCATGGAGGCCCAGAGGGTTTCAGGAGGTTGAGGCTCCCAGATTTTAGACCATACCTGAGCAACTGAGGGGAAACGTTTTAGTACCCCACCCTGCTGTGACGTATGAAACCTGCTCTTCATGTTCAGTGTCACGTCGAAACTGCTTTATTCTGACGTCAAGGGCGACTGTAGGGGGAGACATTACCCCACCGCACAGTGGCACAATGTGAACCAGTTGCGCACCTGTGTTTTAGACCATCGGCACGTGAAGGTGGTAAGGTTGTCGAGCTTTACGCACCGGCTGCCTTTACTTGCTCCTGGTACTCATTTCTGTTGGAGGCTGAGTCGACCCCAGGGCCATAATGCCACCAGAAGGATTAAGCCAATTGAAAAGTTCAATGACTTCATTGGGAATCGAACCCGCGACCTTCCGGTTTGTAGCGCAGCGCCTCAACCACTACGCTACGGCGTACCCCTATAGTACATAATAATACAATTTTGTAAGTAACGAGAGTAATAAATAAGTGAGCAGGCTTATGACAAGTTTTGAAGAAGTCTAGTGTAATAATTGTGATACAACCTTTTAAGCTTGAGGCAGAGAGTGGAGTTGATAATAAAAATATATAAACAATGTATTTATTACTAAAAATATTAAGGTCTATTATGTATGCTTTGTTTCACAAGTTAATAGTATATAATAGAAAATGTGAAATAATTTTCTGTTTCCTTTCAAATAAACAGTGTGTATTATTTAGTGACGATAATTTTAGGTGTCGTTTAATACAGAAATTATTCAGTTTCTGGTTGTGCTCATACATCTGGTTAAAAAGTAGAGCATTAAGTCATGTGTCATTTGTAGTAAAGTAATAATTATTATAATTTGTATTATAAAATGTTCATGGTATACATTTTATATTTATTTTATGCTCGATAGGACAGATTCCTTGTGTATGAGCCAGGAATTAAATTTGCAAACCGTTTGTTTTATTATTTTTATTAATATCAATGGGAGGTGAAGCCGGGTTGTCCAGCCTATCGTACAATTTCATATTATAAAATAGACTGAACTAAGAGGAAAGTATTAATCTTAAAAATGTTTTTACATAAACTGGCTCAATTAAATGACTTGTATGCTTTAGCCTATATTTGTAACTTCTGAAAATGAGTAGGTTAATATGATTAAATATTATTTTCGCAATGCTTAGCATATTACGAATGCTAGTAATAATTACTTACTTATTAAAGCATTTATTGAAATAGTATTCTGTACAATTAGTGTGGATAAATATAGCTTATTATAAATATCTTTTATCGATGTAATTCCTGATTTACCGAAGGTATGAAAGTAATATTACCAGTTTTTAATACAAGCCAATATTAATTGTCCGGTCATTCTTTTTAACTTAACATTGATCAATACGGATAGACCAATACAATGGAAAGAGCCTGTGTAGCAGAGAGAAAGGAAAAGAATATTAGTTGCGAACCACTGGTCTTCAATGAATGATACCCATGTGTCTATCCAGGTAGAATTGATAGTACACTTTTAACGTTCGGTGCGGAAAGCTATTTGTAAAAGTCAGTCACTGGTTTCCCTGATGAGAACAGGCTAATGAAAATTCTCCTCTAATTGTTGCTTGAATATTTGCAAAGCTGGTGTTACTATTTTATTTAGAACACATATTGGAGATAAAAGTTTATAAAAGAGCAATGTAATAAGTTACATTGTAATCAATACCAAGGCACAGTTAATTAAAAATCTAGCGCTTTATGAGAGTTCCTTTTATTATTTCACTCTTTCGCTATGTTTAAAAAACTACTCAACTTTTAGAGCTGAAATTTTGGAATGAACTAGTTTTGCTAACTGGAAAGAACTTAGGAATTTAGCCGTTTCGAAATAATTCACTGCTTCTAGGATGTGGCCAATTTAATGCCTTGCAGTAACAATCGGATTATAGTCTGGTGGTTAAGGAACAAAAAAGTGAAGAACTATGCATTTTTACTTTAAAAGGTCCCACTTCGCACACATCTTCCTTGACCCCTGTGGAGTATTTTTGGAAGGAGCGCCAACGCAAATTTTGCGGCTGAGGAGGGAGAGGGGGGTTCAAAATGGCGGCTGCACTCACTTACTAAATCGCCTCTAGCTCCTATACCCATGGTCCGATTTCAATGTTCTTTTTTTTAAATTGAAGATAAAATTAAGTTGTACGCCAATACCAATAGCCTAAATGTTATTACGGTAAGTACTGTTGAGCTGTGCTTTTCTAATGATAAGGATATGTTTTCATGACAGTAAGGCTAGTCTCAAATAATGAAAGTATTTATGTCAAGAATCATGTTCCATCCATGGAACTGCTCAGTTTTACAATTTCGAATGTTGAAACATAACATTTTTGCTTATACGTTTAACGCCCACTTAATGTAGGCCATCTACTGTGTAATTTAGAAAGAAAATTTTTAACTTCAATCAATTTCACCGTGCTGCTAATGAAACTGATAAAGCACTTCCATAATTAATTTTGCAGACGAAAGCCTACCATGATGATCCGATGACTTTTCAAGACTGGCACACCAAAGTGTGCTCAGAACGAGCTCTGTTTCTTTACTAGGATATAACTTGGCGCCTCTAGTTTTTCGGTCATATGTTATCTCTGTGAAAAGGTACACGGAAGTATTTGAAGAATATCTAAACTTCTGAGTGACTGAACAATTGTGTTCTGGTTATTTCTGTTTATATAGGTAAATGTGGGATTTCCAGTGGGGGTGTAAGAGGAAAGTCGGCCTGATTGTTTATTAGCCAACTCATAGGAGAGGCTTAAGGAATTGTACTATTAATGGTCGCCGTCGGGGGAATATTAAAGGGCATGTATAGGGCAAAGACTGAAAGGGAAGAAAGAAGAGAAATGATTTAGATTTTATTGATTAGATTCTTGGCAGAGACCATCACATGTGCAGAGTTGAGTTGCATGGAAGACCTGCCTTGCCACAAACTCAGTACAGCCACACCAAATTAGCTTTTGACTAGAAGCTACCACTTCTGGAAGTGTCACCTATACTGGTACTCATTCACCGTCAGTCTTAGTCCAACCCCACTTGGAAGGATCTTGGTCTGGTTGTATCGGTTTCAGAGCGTTGACACATGTCATTCCTCTTGGTACGCTGTCCTCATTGGATGCAGTTTCAATGCTTCGGAAGTTGATGGTATATTTTCCATCAATCTGGGACCTTTTCTCTTAAGTAAAAATATTCTCTCTTCACCGGCATTTTCCGCACTACAAGAACTATCGCACAGAACGACAACATATCTCTGAATTCCATAAAAAAGTCATGCCCAGGAAACTGTCAGTAGTATTTGCCAGGCATCCACTCCTCTCATGCTTTAACTTTTCTTCTTCCATTGAACTGTGAAACAGTATTACAGCCAGTGAATGCGTGAAAGTAGGATATAGGATATCCTAGTCACCTTCGATTTCATGGACAGAAATGTATTGGAATCTTTTCTTGTCCCAAAGGCAATCCAAAGACTGTTTATCCCAAGTTCTTCAAAACTGGATATGGAGATAACTATAACATCGGTATCCACTGACCGGATCTTTTCCTTCTGAAACAGGGAATGTTCGAATTCCCTCTGAGAGGAACTTGAAGAAAAACTTCTTGTTTTTAGAATATTTTAAAAAGGTCTCCAATTTTTTATGCATCAGAGCTCCACCAGATACATGGATTCTTCTACCAGAACCTCTTTCATCATGAGTTTCATTTTTCAAACTTTATTCGCTGTATTCATCTCAAACAGCATACAAGCATGACACGGATGACATTTTACGTGCAGCATATGGAATTTTTTTTTTCAAAGGTATGTGCTCCTGTATGAGGAAATATGTGAATGATTGCAGCTCCATCTAAGATTTTAACATAAACGTTTGACTCAGTTTTTATTTATTTTCCCATTAATGTAAGTCGAAAAACACTTAAGCAGACTTGACTAATTCTTACAAAGTATTGGCTTCCCATGATTTGAAAGGGAAGGAGGCCAAGGCTGATTTTCATCGCTACAAAATTCTTGGAAATCTCCATCTCTTGTTTGACTCGCTATGTACAAATGGCTGAAGCGTGCATTGTCATTTCGTAACACCTGTAACGTTGATAAGTTTTGTTTTCTGTTTCGTTCGTGGTTTCGAGCAGAAGTTGCTGAATATATGTAGCAATCTGAGGTCCAACAATCATAAACTTTCGGAAGGCATCATCATAAAGCCTACTCTTCCTCCGTCCCTTTTACTGAAGCATTCCCCTGTTCATGCATGTGATCCATGCCATGGCTGAGGCTTTAATGGTTTTCCTTGCAACAAATCTCTCTATGTTGAAGATTTCCTTCACTGCTGGATGTTTGTCCTTCAGAAGAATCGTGTCACGAAAATGTACTGAAATCCATCGTGCATAATTAGTATGATGGGGCAAAAAAACATGGAGCAAGGAGAACAACGAACTCAATATGTAGAGGAAAATTTCCCTCTCGAATAGGTGACAATAATGAGAATTCTGTTCAAAGTTATATCCTAGTCGTTCTGAGCGCATTTTGGTGTGCCAGTCTTGGAAGATCATCGAATCATCTTCTTTCTCATAAACATGGTAGGCTTTCGTCTCCAAAATGAATTATGAAAGTGCTTTATCAGTTTCATTAGCAGCACGGTGAAATTGATTGAAGTTAAAAATTTTCTTTCTAAATTACACAGTAGATGGCCTACATTAAGTGGGCGTTAAACGTATAAGCAAAAATGTTATGTTTCAACATTCGAAATTATAAAAATGAGCAGTTCCATGGATGGAACATGATTCTTGACATAAATGCTTTCAATATTTGAGACTAGCCTTACTGTCATGAAAACATATCCTTATCATTAGAAAAGCGCAGCTCAACAGTACTTACCGTAATAACATTTAGGCTACTGGTATTGGCGTAGCCTATTTGTAGAATGCTAGGACGTAAAACACACAGATAATTTTATAACAATAGGAAACTACCGACACACACGCGAAATGATCTATTCCGAACCACGTTTCGATGTAGGCAGGCCGGTTTAACATGCTTTGGTAGCGTTATGCTAGGAGACTCATGGCCGAAAACGAGCCGCGACATTGTACCTGTATTCCTCTAACGGCCGCTGTGGGCTTAATTGTACCAGGAAATGGGTGTTTTATGGTATTAAATTAAAGCTTAAGAAACGGGCTTTCGTGTTTATTTGAGAAAAAATTACGAATTCTCACTTTCTGAAAAACTGTGATAAAAATAAAAGCGAAAAGAAAAACACTTTTTTACATTTTTAACTTTTTAAAGGATTTTCACTGTACTTATCTAAAATATCATTGCACTGACTTATACCACTTAATTTTACCTTCAATTTTAAAAAAAGAACATTGAAATCGGACCATGGGGATAGGAGCTAGAGGCGATTTAGTAAGTGAGTGCAGCCGCCATTTTGAACCCCCCTCTCCCCCCGCCGCAAAATTTGCGTTGGCGCTCCTTCCAAAAATACTCCACAGGGGTCAAGGAAGATGTGTGCGAAGTGGGACCTTTTAAAGTAAAAATGCATAGTTAAGACCCTTAACCACCAGACTATTATGCTCCTGGCCGATGTTCAACTTTACAGTGACCAGTTAGTCGAATATCATTCAGGGACCAGTAACGTATTTAAAATTAAATTCTCTGCAGAAATGATCTCCAGGTATTTTTCAGTATCTTATACATATTATGGTTATCAAGAGAAGGACGTTTTCATAGCTTCCCGTGAATTACATATTATATAAAAAAAAGGTAAAGTGATCCCTGTACAGGCCATGGAGGCCCAGAGGGTTCCAGGAGGTTGAGGCTCCCAGATTTTGGACATTCGGCACATGAAGGTGGTAAGGTTGTCAGCCTTACGCACCGGCCGCCTTTACCCCCAGGATTGCTCCTGGTACTCATTTCTGTTAGAGGCTGAGTCGACCCCAGGGCCATAGTGCCACCAGAAGGATTAGGCCAATTGAAAAATCTCAATGACCTCATCGGGAATCGAACCCGCGACCTTCCGGTTTGTAGCGCAGCGCCTCAACCACTACGCTACGGCGTACCCCCTACATATTATATTCTTTGGTGAAATTTAGCGTTACTACTAGTTCGTCAAATCCATTGTACTTTATTTTTCCATAAACAAAACAAAATACAAATGAAAAGGCAATCTATCTAGAAAATTCTACAAAAGTCAGAGAAAACTCGTATAAAAGGGTAACCTACTTGTTTAAATTATAATTGAGGGAACCAATAGCTATGCTACCGACAACTAACAGAAACATGTATATATATAAATCTGAGGAAAATTGTCATACATGTCTAGGAAATAAAGTAACAGGAAATCGGGTTCTTCGATGACATACGGCAGCCCTTTGCTTTTGTGGATTCTTATTATTGTCTATTAATTGGCAATAATTCTCTGCCTTATGACTCCCTAAAAGCTCTTCGACAACAGATCATGCTGGTAATTCCATAAAGCTAAGTATTTTATTAAAAATGCTGTCGTTCAAAATTTTTCCAATTGTGAACCGATAATATTCCTTCTTTTAATTTAGCATAACTGAGTTTGCTGAACAGAGTCTTTAAGCATTGAAAGGCTACTCCACTCTTATCCAGAGCTGTCACAATTTTTTTCAGAAGTCCTAGTTTTATATGCAGTGGTGGAAGAAGTACTTTTTCACGTTACACCTGTGGAATATATTTGATATTATAGTCACCAGGACTATTACCTTTGTCTCATAAGGCCAGTGCTTCACTACATAATCTTGTGCTGTTGCTCGACTGTTCCACAAACATAAAATTCATAAATTAGTAAAACCCCCTTGTAATCTAAGCAACAAAGCTATCACTTTCAACTCCCCACAAATTGCAAGGCGATTTTCGTTACAATTTACTGCATTCAATATTAGTGACATGTTTTCATAAGTTTATAATCAAGTACTGAATGAGCCAATGAAATGGAAGTTTTTGTATTACCATGGTGCAATAAAAAAGGCTTTTAAACTCAGTTTTGATGATTCAATAACCAGTCTACTTTCTTCTGGTTTATATTTAATAACTAATTCATCCATCACGAAAATGTGACACGGGTTTCATTGGCTGAGGGGAAATTAAGATACATAACTTTATCTTTTAGTTTTCCTTGGAAAGTCGTCTGTTTTGGTAATGCAGAAGTA
Source organism: Ectobius pallidus (assembly GCA_964059195.1). Classification (NCBI taxonomy): domain Eukaryota; kingdom Metazoa; phylum Arthropoda; class Insecta; order Blattodea; family Ectobiidae; genus Ectobius; species Ectobius pallidus. The sequence goes on along the minus strand of CAXKWD010000012.1, from coordinate 26,665,855 downwards.
AAAATCATCCAAATGACTGGTAGGTGTCGCCAAATCATTGGAACAGCAAAATACATGTTATTCTTCCCCGTAACCACTCTTTTAACTACACGTAACACGTCACACAACACACGTGTGGTGCCCAATTTTTGTCTTGTTCACCCACTTTACAGCCAAAATACGAGTAATACTTATGCATTTCTACATTGTCTGTAATTGATCAATCTTGTGATTTGAAAGTTAATTCCCCATTAACATAAAAAAACTATTTGCAGAATTTTTATCTTAACGAATGACGATTGCGCTCTATTTAACGCTATTAACACAGTTCACAACACTTTCTCCCTCAAGACGAATCGCTAAATTGTTCATTTCTTACCTCACTATACAACAGCGATCATTTTTCCTTTTCTCAGTCAGTTAGAGCCAGATGTAACCTACCCTCTGTTCGGTCACATAATAGGGGTAATTTGTTAACTTAAATATTCAACTTTCTTGATGTGACGTGAATCATTATCGTCATAAATTTTATGTAATAAATCCTAATCTTTTCCTATCCAAGTGAACTCGCAGGACTATCACATTATGATACGTGCACCATGTAGGCCAACTTTCTACAGATAGATATCTTTTTGGAGCTTCAAAGATCACAGTAGGCACGTTTAGTAGTACTTATCTGCGTTTTCTTGAAGTATCTTTCTTTTTAGGGTTGAATTAATAAGAAAACTGTTCTACGATATACTTAAGCATCAAATTACTATAGGTAAAAGGTTCAGTTGATCTCATTATAAACCTGTTTGTTGAATATGAAACTTTAACAATTTTAAAAGTTTACTAATCTCTTATTGCACGTCCATACCAACGTTAATTATTAATATAACCCTGGAATAGTTGTACATGGATACAACACTAGAAGAGCTTCTTCCGTTAACATTCCCAAATTTAGAATAAACAAAACAGTATATTTATGTTTATGTTAAGGTCCCATATGTATTAACCTTTAACCTGATGTATCAAATCTATTTCACCAAAAACAGAGGTCTTCAATTATAGTCTGCAGATGATTAATAAGAAATCCCTTCTCTATTCTTGATGGGTTTTAGAATTGGTATGTGATTGTAAATATCTTGTAATACACTGAAATAATAAATAAATATATATTTACCCTATGCATATGTTTTTAGGTTTTAAAACATTATTGTCAATTATCCACACAAGAAAACCTACATATATCAAAGATTTTGAAGAATATGTAGGCTACTTGTTATATATTCGGTACCAGACCTTGAAAGTTATATTTTAAAATAAAAGTTTTTGGTGAAATATATTTTTTTATATATTTACAATTAAGAGCCTATATTTTTTATTCACTATTTAGATCATTCGATATTTGAATTTTAGACCACGGAATATATTATCTTGTAAAGCTTTAAACATATGGGACCCTACACGAAACCAGATACGATTTATGAAGAGGACAGTGGGTGGCACATGTCGCTCGAATTTATAGGAAAATCTCTTGCCTACAGAACGAGTCTCATCATATTTAAATAGGCATAATTTTTTAGTAACTTAAATTTTTAGTGCATTTTTTTACTCTGCGATTTACATCGATCCAGAACATGGTTACTATGGATATTTCCGATATGTGAAGTGAAATAAAAGCGTAAGGTAATACAAAACTAATAATAATTCTTTCATAATGATTTTTTATAGCTTAACTTTTATATCCCCTCGGGAGAGGAAATTCTCATCTAACAGTTTAAGGGGGCTATTATACAGGTGTGAGGGCAAAAAAAGTGATTAATAATTATTATAGTCAGGTGTTTTTCTTTTAAGACAATTATTTGAAAGTCAGTTAAGACATAAAAAGGTTGCAGAAGTTTTAAAAAATCGACAACATGGAAGCTGAATCCACAGTGGATTAGGGAAGGTGGGTCCAGGGGGTTTGGACCCCCAAAAGTCAAAACCTAAAATTCTATATTTGTATTTAAAAAAATATTTATTTCATTAAACAAGATTTGTTGGTGTGTCAAATATGATATAGCAGTTATTTTCTTTTCATAACAGAATGATTAGGCCTATTACATCCACTGTTCCATGTGTTATTCAACTTTTCTTATAAATAGTAATAAGCAGGGCCCGGTTTCTAATGACACGTCATCTTTTTATTGATGCTGCATAGACATGCCAACTTGTGGATAAATCCTAATCATGGCCTCTAGATTATAGAAAAGCATTTTTATTTGGTCATTTTTTTGAAATACTATATTTTAAGGGCATTTATTTCAATTTTATATAATTATTTTGTCATTTTCGTGTCGTTTGCTTCCTTATTTAGTCATTTTCATGATTTACATTGAGAGTATTAACTTTTTTCGTCGCTAGCGGTGCTGTCTTTGAAATGTTGTTTGTTTAATGCAAGAAGGAAAAATTCGGCGTTAAAGTGTTGACATGTCTCAGTCGGAAGTGAGAATCAAAGAAACGCCCAAATTTTGTATTATATTGCTATTGTTATTAGATTGACTTGGCACCAGACTCTGCCACCTGCTTGGATTTGAGAGTGCAAACTACTGTTTACCCTCAATAAACAACAACATAATCCGGCAGACCACAAAAGGATGTACCAGTACAAATTTCCGTGAGAAAAGAACATTCACAACATTACAGTTATTTAAAGTTTTTACAATTATGTACAAACTAGTCTATAACTTTGTGTGTACAATAATAATATTTTATAACAAAATATCAGTTTTTAGGTCATTTTTTTATATTTATTAAGTCATTTCCTTTAAAATTCAGGGTCATTTTATAGGGCATTTTTCAAATAATCTTAGGCCATCAGAATCCGGGCCCTGGTAATAAGTGTTATAACTTAGGTAACAATTATGTGCTAAAATAGCGTAAAATGTGATTTTCATTAGTTCAATATTTAAAAATGTTCTGGGGATGGACCCCCGACCCCCTTTTTGGGGGGTATTTTAAACCCCCAGGCACTTTCGACCCTCCCAGCAATTATTTTCTGGCTACGTCATTGTTGCACTTATTATATTATTAATATAATGTTACAAAGTGGCCCAAGAAGTTAAAGCGACAAAAAATAAATAAATTAAAACAATTGCCCCCCCCAGAAAATATCATATGGGCGCCCTTGTCGACAGCCAATCAGGTTGGGGGGTGAGCAATGAAGTTTGGGGGTGAGTCATGAAGTTTGGGTTGTGGGCACCCCTGATTATTGTAATATTTTATAAATGAATGTTAACTTTACTTCATTTTTATTCTTACTGTTTCTATATTAGTGGTTATTGTAAAATGTTTCTTCAAGAAATTACGATATGTTTGTCTTCATTATAGGCCTATGTATATTGCCTCTTGAAGTGAGCTTTCGCTCTTTGAGCCAATAAATAAAGAAAACTAACTTCCGGAATTTCCAACTTCGGCTAAATGCGTAAGCACGTGCACGCCTCCAATCCACACTAGGTATGCATGGCACTTGCTTCCCGTAACTTTTATTTTTCAAAACACTTTTAATGAGAAATCTACTAGATTTTTAAGATATTGCAGTGAAATTTTGCATGTAACCGTCTTTCATACTTGCGAACATTCCTACCAACGGTCATTACTTAGACAATTATAGTTAATTTTTGTTATGAAAATAATTAACATGAAATGTATGAACATACTAGCTTTTATAAATAAATTTAGGTTAAAATGTTTTTTTTGCAGATGTCGCAATGATCATAGGTAATTATGTTTATATTACATATAGGAATAATTTTTAAAAGAATCATAAAAAAATATTCTTAACATTTATAGAAATTAACTTTAAAATACCAAATCAATGCATACGAAACAACAAAATTACGATTATAATTACCAATGTTGGTAGTAGTTACAAAAAAATATTGTAGACAGCATATACAGCAGAAGTAAAGCATATTGAGCATGCCAAATTAGAAGGTAAAAAAATCATTGGTATCGAGATCAAAACATGTATTTTACTAGTTTTTGTATCGAAACCTTACATGGGAGAAGTGCAAACCATGTAAAAGTCTTATCGTTCGTAACAAAATCAAATTATTTCTATGCTTAAAATGCAAATCTTATAACTTATGTCAACTGACCAATTAGCCATTTCAGAGATGAACTTATATTTTAATATGAGCATTCGTCAACTAATGTCACTTGTAAGTTATAAGTTTAAAATCAAATTGGAAAATTTTATTGTAATAGCTGCTTTCCGTGGTTAGCAATATTGTAACACGTGGATAAGTATCTTCATATTTTTTAGATAAAGCGTCAATTTATTAAGCTTATTTCTTGGCCATTATGCAATTTTTGTGGTGACACAAATACACGTGAGTATAGCAGTAAAGAACATATCGGTCCGCTGGAAAAAGTTTGCAGCAGACTTCATAATGGCAGATTATGATAAAATCTTCTGTAATAGCAAAAATGTCAAGTCATCATGGAAGAAGAAACTATTTAGTATGCTTAGTTCTGTATACAGTAACAGCAACAAATGTTAAATTCTCCGTCAATCAGTCATTCAATCAGCTGATTGTCTTAATGCAAGTTTTTTTTCTCTCGTTCGCTACAGCTTCACATGATCGTTTTAAAAACACACGGAATCCAACACCATCATCGAGCAGATTAAATTCTGATTAGACCTACTGATACGGTAGCCGTCACGGTGGATCATGCTTAGCACGTGGACCTGGTATTCCAGCGGTCCCGGGTTCAAGTCCCGGAGTTTGCAAATTATGTAATAATAAAGACTATATGCATCGCATTGGAATGTAACGTAACTAATATTGAAGAAAAGTTTTAATATATAAAAATATTGAAACTAAACAAATTAATAACATAATTATTAGAATTTCTGATCGAGGAATGCATCCCTTTTAAAAAGGCTAGGCAATTCCTTTTATAGTCAAGAAAAAAAGGGGAAGCAGTAGCAGGGAACTAAAAGTCTCAAGGCTAAAGCTTCTGTAACCTATATGTTTTTTTTATAGCTTTGTACTTAGGTGGGTTTGCCCATCTGAAAACTGAGATGTAACAGAGGGGCATCCTTGTTATATTTTGTTGTAGATAAACAATAAATTAAAAAAATATATCCTTATTCATTATCGTCAAAAGTTCACAGCTGTCAAATTAATGTCTATATATTTTACAATAAATTCATTTATTAAAAGTAAACAAAGGACTCTTACGAGTTCGTTAAAACCACCAATAATTAATATTTCATATTTTTACCTAAATTTCCACAGAATTTCCTTCCGTTGAGTTAATTTACGAGAGTTGTGACTTGTTTTGAAGAGGAAACCGTGTTACAGATGTGTTTGTAAAGGTTGGATTAAATAAATTTTGTAATATGAAGTAATACCCTGTCATTACTTCCTTTACCTGAAGCATAAACAACGCGATTTTCTTATTTCACATTCCATCACATTAAATGGTTGCAATGGATATGTGAATTTAGTCCTCTCAGCCTCGGCCGAAATCGCGGTCTTCTCGAGGCATAACTTATATAAGCTTGAGATCGTGGAATATGTTGCTACATTATAATTTAGATAAATTCTACCAAAAAAACAGATTTGCAATAAAAGTTTCAAGATTTTGTACATGCAATTAGTACAGAAATTTTAAATAAAATCGTTGGAGCCATTTTCGCGGAAATTAAAAATGAATCAAAGATAATATATAAATATTAGTAAAAGTAAAAAAAAAAAATGTTGGCGCGCTTCACTTTATATTCCCAGAATATAGTCTACAATCTTTCTTTTTCACTCTTCACAGATAAGCACACAGACGGACAGACAAGTTTCAGTTTGTCTGTATTCAGGAGACCTCAAAACCTGTAGCCTACCAATTCCCAGTATTTTTATCTTTCTATAGGTACGGGAGGTCCGCCGGCGTGGTCTTGTGGTTAGCGTCGCTGACTACAGATCCGTCGGCCCGGGTTCGATTCCCGGTACCTCCTCGGATTTTTCTGAGGTAGGGAGGTCTGGTAGGTGTGCACTCAGCCTCGTGATTCCAAATTGAGGAGCTACTTGATAGAAAAGTAGCGGCTCCGGTCATGAAAACCACCAATAACGGCCGTGGGTGTCGGCATGCTGACCACATGCCCCCCAATCCTGCCATCTGCCTACGGGAGATGACGCAGCGGTCGGGTGGTAGGCCAAGTCCCTCCAGGGATGTAGCGCCACGGAGTTTTTATAGGTACGGGAGAGATAGACCAGAGTAAAATTACTATATGACCCATAAAATGGCAAAATTATTTATTGTGTACTGCACTCTATTCATAAAATGTTATTGCAGTGTATACAAAATAAAAATTAAATTTTAACTCATTATCATAATATCGTCACTTCATCCTTTTATTTACTTCACTCTCCTCTCTTCTCTTCTACCAAATTATCTCTCCGTCTGACATTCGTTCGCTCTCTCTCTCTCTCTCTCTCTCTCTCTCTCTCTCTCTCTCATCATATTATAAGTTAATACATTCGTACTAATTTTTAAATTTGTATCATGTCATCTCTTCGCAACATATATAATTTTATTGTAGGCGTTACATTATGTATACATTATGTATACATACATAGAAATAGTTTCGCTTTCATTTAATCGTAAATCATTTGAATAAAGCAATGGACACGATGACATGACTAATGAATGTGGCACCATCAACAAACATGAAGGTTTCACCAGTATGACTTTTTTATTATTAACAGCAGCTATACTTACTTAATGGCAGCAAGCTACAGGAATATTATTTATTTGTTGTTAAAAGCGAAAATATATGGTTCGTTTTTAAATTTTTTTTTATGGCCACCTTCTCTGTAATGCTTATAACTTCAATCAACTACACACACACATACACTATATAGACTCGTGTGTACTGTATATTGTATGGAGATCGATATTATAATCAGAACAATTTCGATACGATATGATGTCAATTACCACTTCAGTTTATTACCTAATATCTGGCTAGGGCATAATGGAACTTTACGTCCCACTCTTCTTCGCTCACCTGCTCAACACCGGTAATAATATTTCACAATAAAAAAAGAGCCTTGTGCCAAACATATTTCACAATTATAAAATTTAAAAAAACCGTACATGTAATAGAAAAGACCCTTCCACCAGTAGGAGTAGTAGTGAGAGACTCGCATATGGCGTAAAGTTCCATTTTCTCCTGGCTAGAAACCGAGGTAACTAAACAGCTTATATCTAATTTTTTCTTTATTTCTTTAAGTAGAATATTTTGTAAATTATCAATTGTTTAATGTTTTTTCTTTATGTAATCTAATGTGTAGAGTAATTCTTAAGTTATCTAAATTGGACGTTATTAATATATTATCATTAGTAGTCTATCAAAATTAATATTATTTATTATAATTCCATTTATTATTTCTTTACTTTTGTGGTTGCTGTATGCCTTTATGGCATAAATTTTTATTTATTTTCCTTGACTCATATTATTGTACAGGTATTCAAATTAAAATATTATCATATTAATTTTGTAAATATATTAATGCAAATGCATTAAAATTATAGTCAAAGAATTGTTTGAACTATGTAATGTAATGAGTGGAAGGGAATGCCTCAAGGCCTTAACTCTGCGAGTTAAGTTAAACCGTTTATTATTATTATTATTATTAAAAATATTGATAATATAACGTACGTGTTATTGACATGTACATTTCTTCTTTTATAGAGTAAGGCGAAACTAAGACGAAGTATAGAAACACCACTAATCAACAAAATGACAATGTATAAATGAATAGTAAAAAATGTATTAGGCCTATCATTCTAGAACTAAAATTCATGGAATTTACGTAATGATTCCTGCAAAAATTAGTTTAGTTTATCAATGATTCGAACGCAGTAAATATCGCCCTCATGAAACGAATGCAGCTAGGGCTCTCGAAACACATAATTCATAAATTACCGAATCATAAATTAATGTTTTTATTACATTCCCAGTACATAAAGATAGGTACATCTACTTAAATCTCACAAATGTAAGGTTGTTTGCCTCCAATAACACGTTAATTGAACGTAGGTTAAAAGTATAAGGATGTCGGCTAACAGCAAGAGATGTTAGGATTACAACTTTTATTCTGGGAATTTTATTAAGACCTGTGAACGCTGGACAATGTAAAGCGAGATTGTCTCTACAATGCATGAAAATATAGTACGAACATACCTTCTACAGTTCCTATTCACATAATGGGAAAGATATGAGACCGCTGGATTAGTCTGTAGTTACAATGAAAAGCACCTGCTGCCGCTTTTATGAGGCGGTGGACGAATTATTAGAGGCTTGTACACATTTAAATTAAGAGTGTCCTAACAAATAATGAATACGTGTATGAGGGTGCAGTTTCCTCTAAGTAATCTTCCAAACTAGCCATAATGTTTGAACCTTCTCACAATAGGCCTATATACTAGTGCCCAAAATGAAAGCAACAAACTCATATTTCTCCTTCCTGTGTCTGCTATACGAGATATTCATATAAAATGTAAAGATATGTCCGTACAGTCGTGTTCTGAACTGAAGATGACATTCCTGTCATCTTAATAACATGCACCAACCAAGAGGGCAGTGCACTTATCAAAAGGGGCACTGCAGCGTAGTGTTTGTTGCTTAGTCCAATATCAACGTTTGCTGTGTAAACATTTACTGCAGGTACAGGATGGCACAGAGAGAACGCCTAGAAGATTCTCTTCGGTGGAGGGCCGTAGGAAGAATGGAAGCAGGCCAGTCTCAAGCTGATGTGGCCAGATGGCTTAATGTGAATCGTTCTGTTGTTTCTCGCATGTAGCAACAGTTTGTTGAATCCGAAAATGTATCCCGAAGACCAGGGCAAGGACGACCAAGAGTAACATCAGAAAGAGAGGAGCGTTATTTTGCTGTAAGGGCACTACGGTACCGCCGTAGTTCTGCACAAAAACTGGAATCTGACCTCACAGCATACACTGGAACAGATCTATCGAGGCAAACAGTGTACAGAAGGCTTCGGCAGAGAGGCCTTTATTGTCGGAGACCTGCTGTATGTGTACCCCAGAATTCACAGAAGAGGACGTCTAGAGTGGAGTCATGAACATGCCAACTGGACGGTCGAACAGTGAGCCAATGTTCTCTTTATAGATGAGTCAAGATTTTGTCTTGAAAATGATTCTCGACGGATTCGCATCTGGAGAGAACCTGGAACACGATTTCGGGACGCAAACCTTGTGGAAAGAGACCGATATGGAGGTGGATCAATAATGGTGTGGGCAGGAATTCTGTTGACTACCCACATACCTCTTCATGAAGTTGTAAGGGTCAATCGGTAAGGTTTAACTGCTGTCAGGTATCGTGAAGAGATCTTGGCACCTCATGTGCGGTTATTTCAAGGTGCTATGGGCCCAGACTTCGTACTAATGGATGATAATGCTCGTCCTCAAAGAGCTCAGGTGGTGGATGTTTTCCTGGAAACTGAAGATATTGCACGCATGGATTGGCCTGCTCGCTCTACCGATTTTAATCCAATAGAGCATGTCTGTGATGCACTAGGGAGACGTGCTTTACGTGAACATCCAGCAACCACTCTCCAGGCCTTCAAGCTGTTCTGCAGGAAGAATGGGCGTTATTGCCTCAAAATGAGATTGATGACATTATTCACAGCATGCCACGCCGTTGTGAGGCCTGTATTGCTGCCAGAGGTGGTCACACCTCATACTGAGCACATTAACGCGTTTTTCTGGATGTGTGTGAAAGCCATTACGTGTGCGAAAAAAAAGAAGTTTTGTTTCACTGGTATGCACAAAGGTTACAATAGTTTACTTTCTTTATTCCTCACATTGTTTACACGTTACTATCACCTGTTTATACTGTTCTGTGGCAAAATAAACCACCAAAGATGAAATTGCTTTAATTTTGGAGACTATTGTTGCAAAACATATTACAAGAAAGAGACATACAAAGCAGCAAGAAGTCCTCGTTTTAATTTAATTTTCACCACTTGCATTTCGTAAGACAATAAAAAATGTAAATAATTTAAAGTTTCTATTTCCTACTTCTCCCAACAGAATACTCAATCAGGCGATGTTCACTCCTTACTGATATTTGCTGTATTATTTCTTAACTAAACGTACGTTTACTAATGATTCACTACTATTAATTTTGAAGAGCAATATGTACTGTAGAGTATGCCATTTTTTTCAAAATATTTTATAATGGTACCGGTACTATGATCGGGAATATAATAATAATAATAATAATAATAATAATAATAATAATAATAATAAAGTAATAATAATAAAATAATAATTGGCTAGCAACAATAAGAAGAAAACAACAGCAATGTTTGATTTTTGCCTTGACATTGTATTACAATGCATAGCAACGACATAGGCCTAATTAAAATTTATATAAATTTACAGACAGAAATTAAAAATTCTTGCAATATATAAAGGGTTCGCCGTCAAAGCTGATCGGATTGTCCTCTTAAATGTCTTGAATTACATTTTCTTAATATTTTCTGAAAAACTATAAAATGTTTTAGACCAACAATTCCACAACTGTTAACAGTTTAACAACATTTACCTTTAGGAATATACAAGCTCGGATAATTATGAAAAGTTAAACACTGAATAAACGAATTAATATTACTCTTCATGTAACTAAGACAATTTAAAACATACAGTGATAGTTAACTAAGAATCTGATGTTTAACAAAAGTGGTTTGCAATGATGTCTTGCTCTCTTTTCAATAATAAAAGTACGATATATTTGCTGATGTGTGATTTTCCCAAAATATAATCCCACAGCTGAGGTAGCTTTACATATGTCCATAATAGACTATACTAGTAGGTCTGACAGGGATTAAACTGAGACTATTTCTAAGTACTCATAGCATGAGTATTTCTTTGCTTACTTTTCTAGCAACATATAAACAGATATTCATAATTTTTTCAAACTCGTTCTACACAAGAGTAGATACAATTATATATATATATATATATATAGGCTACTATTATTGCTTACATTAATTACATTTTGAGTTTTTTGTAGGAATCATAATATCATCCATTGGAAAACACATCACCTAAGGTAACAAAGTTAATGGCAATTATATATTTTTCTCAAATCTGAGTTAATATTCAGAAGGATAGATCAAAAGGTAAAGATTAAATTTATAAAGGCTAACTTAAAATAAAATAACCCAGTAATTAAAATTAAAAATTGTAACGAGAATTTTAAAAGGCATTTAATATTATTAAAGCGAATATGATGCTCAAATTAAAAAGAAAAGTAATTGTTTGACAATCTCTTACTGCTGAAACTAGTCACCTGCAGTATCCTATGGGCACGGGTATTGAAATGCATGAAAATGAAATGATTTCCCAGGGCATGAGGAAACGGTCTCACAATTTGCAGAACTTAATTCAAATACTATTCAGAATTTGATTAAATGTTTGTCCTGGGGAATCGAATCTGATTTTCTATGCATCATCATTCCTGCTGGTTCAAGTAAAATGCTTTCTATCTGAACCTGCTCAGAAAGATCATTAGTAGTTTAGACGAGTTCATTATCAAAATATTATCACTTTAAGGGATGATGTTTCATTCGTACGCCAGTTTTATAGGCAGTCACATCGCGCTAAGGAATACGGCAATGGAAGTCATAACTGGCTGGAGGGGAAGATGGCTTGCACTCTGAATTCAACTCCCAACACTGAATACCTTTCACCTCACCAATGTTTCACCAGTGTCTACAAGAAAAATATACCTTACTGTAAACATAATGGTTCCAACGCCATAGCTGTGGGCGACTTAAAAGCAATGCAGTCTTTCTGCTGGCCCAAGTTGGTACCAAATTGCCTGTGCGATCTAGTGATTAGAGCAGCTGACCGCTGACCCGCAGCCATGGATTCAATCCCCGATACCTCGGATGTTTTTTGGGATAGGGAGAACTGGAATGGGATACCCTCAGCCACGTGACATCAACTGAGGAGTTACACGATTCAGTAAATAAAATCAGTTTCTGCATAAAGAATTTCATGTATTGATTTGCTATAAAATGACTAAATACGACAATGGTGGACGTAAAGATTATTTCTGGCGAATTCATTTAATTAATTATTTGTCTGAACAACTCTGGAAAGAAACGATTTTAATCTAATTGAACCTCACCTAAAATGTGTTAAATTCAGTTTCAGAAAGAGTTATTTGAAGTGAACCTTGCGAAGAAAATTTTGTTTTTAAGATTCAATGCCATTTAAGTAAATTAATTTAATCTCACCAAAATATGTTATTTTCGGATACGTTGCGGTTTATGTGGTTCAATTTAATTTTGACAAAAAGCATTAGTCAGTTCATACGAATACATACACTCTGAGGTGGAAATCAGGTTGTTTGATTCCGAATTAACACGCTACTATGATATAAAAGGCTAAATACTCAAAAGATACAGCTTAATCAACATGAGTTGGAAACATGACTGGCGTAGTAAAATTTCCCAAATCATGTATATTTTAACGATCCTTTTATTTTATATTTAGTGTTTATCACAAGAATTGTAAAAGCGTAATGGTAAGGGTATCAGAGCACTCTCTCTCAAAATCAGCAGTGTGGTACAAGCCCTTCCATTCTATATCATTTTTGTTGTTGTTATTATTGTTAATATTATTATTATTATTATGAAAAATCAATCTTTAATTCCCACTCCAATTCACTTAGTAGCCTTGTAGATCACATTGCTCAAAGAGTTAAGACAATTAATACGTAAACAAACGTATCTGTAATGGGGAAATTCATTCGTTATGGAGTACGGAGTGTATGAAATACCACATCAAAAAGATTCATTCAATAGAACATACTGATACACATCGACGGTGTGATAATTACTTTTTTCCAGCAAAATCCATTATCAAAACTCGGAGCTCTGCAGTACATAAAGCTCATAATATGAACACGACGAAATCTCGTTGGCGTACGCTTCGAGTTATTAAAGAAGCAAATGAAACTGATATTATAATAGCAGGTAATCACTAAAAAGAGTTGTGTTGAGGATCAGGTATTATTGTATACGTTTCAAAATGTGGTGTTGTGCTACTCACATGGCAGAAATTCTATGCACTCTTAGTGCAATTTCTTGTAAAAAATCTACTACGAGTACATAAATAATGGTTCATTTAGATTAGACCGCATACATGCTAAAGCAACAATAGAAGGTGATATTCACGATAGTGGAGAGGCTTAAAGTGCATGAGAGAAGCTGGTGTTTATGAATTATAAAAGAACCCTAGTTCTCAATCGTTAAATTTGATACGATTGTTTATATTTCGTAAACCTGACTACTCTAACTAAGTTTATGGCACAACTTCTCGTTTGTTTTGAATATGGTATATGGATATGAATAATGAAACTTTCGACTAAACATAGTAGGCGTACCAGACGTGAGCTGAACCTGATGATAATGGCAAATTCGATAATACGTTCAACACCTCATTTCCTAGCTTATCATTAGCAATAAATTATTCTTTCTTTCTGTAGGACTCGACGTAATATGAAATTTAATTTTTCAGATATATTTTAGCAACTAATATGAAAACAGAATGCAATATAATTAGTATACTGCATGCCTCGACGTCATATCAAGTTTAATTTTTTCAGACACCTTTATCAATCAGAAATGGCGAAATGTCGAAATGCATTTTAATTGTCAGGCCAATTTGCAGACACGGAATTCCACATTAATAGAAACCGGAATGTCATAATAGATTGAAAATCGTAGCCTTAGTATGATTAATTTTATACAGACTCGCCCAAGAAAAAGTACTTTTTAATTTACACTACAGACAAAAGGAATAAAACATTAGCGATCAAATTTGCCTCTGGTGTAAATAGCAAGTATTCCAAAATAACTACGGTTTATAACCGCACTGCAATCATGCATAACTCTGTTTACATTTACCTACTCGCTGCCTATGCAAGAGTATGGATATCGTAGACTTAATTTACACAAACTCTATGATTAAACAACCACAGAAATCTCGCTCCAGATTTTACCAGAACCACATGGGAGGGTTTAACAATATTTTCTACAGCGGATGACATTAAGAAATAAAAAAAACTGCGTCCGAAAGGTTTTGCATACTCATGCGATAATACGACATCGTCTAGTTTACCCTCAATAAAAATATTATATAATCCGGCAGACCGCAAAATGAAATGCCGACATTTGACTCGCCGAGTGTGGACGAAGAAAATGAGGAACTGCTCAAATTAATTTGAAATGTCAAAACTTTTTTGACATAATCCCAATTACGGGGACCAATTCACGCGATATTCACATTTCCACGGACTGTGTGACGTTTTTTGTTTATGAGCGATACACAGTTACCAACTGTTAGGTTAGGAACGTTTATGTTAGTTAAGGAGCAATGTACTGAATACCTCCAATGTTTTGTTAGGTTAGGAGCGTTTATGTTAGTTAAGGAGCAATATACCGAATAGCACAACCACCATTTCTTACGAGCAGCTAGTGGCTTGTACCTTTGTAGGTTTGTCACACTGTTCATCCACATCATATCTTGTTTAGCGATATGACGACACACCTCCAACGTCCAATCAGGAGGACGAGGACAGAAAAATGGTGGAGAAGAAGGGAGTTGTCGGTAGATCGTGATATAAAAGAAACTGTATCAATTAGGGAGGGGCGCGTTGGACCAAATCATTCGCCAAGACAACATCTCCTCTTCACACATCTATCTATAACAAAATTCGTGTGATATAAGTGTTTTATGAAGAGAATCTCGGTTCTAAAAAATGGTCCCCGTAGATGGGATTTTACCACTTTTTTGCTTTGTTTAAAAAAAAAAAAAAAAGGGTACTTGAAACACTTATTTGAGTAGCCAGTAAGCTGACAGTGGGTAGAGTTGTAGAGGGAGGATGTACGTCGTTACTGGTGAAATGCAATTCCCTTCTGTTCTTATTTAGATCTCCATTATCATTATATTTTGGAAATGAATAACAGAATACTCCCATAAAATATTTTTAGCATGTTTTGTAAATAAACTAATTTTAACATGTATTGGAAACAAATTGTTGAAGTAAATAACAGTTTTTGGAAACAAACTGTGATTTTAAAAGGAATTTCCATGGTTAAAAGCATGTTTTGGAAGTAAGTAAATATTTAAATAAAATCTACAGGTAAAGATGGACAGAATGATGTGCATATTTCAGTTTCGAAAAAAAAAGTCCTTTAGCAGGTTTTGGAAACAACGAGTATTTACCTTGTCATAAGTATCCTACTAAACAAAGTAACTTCCCATTCAGACAAATTATTTTACCTTACACAAAACTAAGGCAATCATCCTAGTGCCTACTTACTCCAGAATAACTTTCTGGTGAAGAAAATTAACATTTGCTTATGTAACCTCACTAAGTACGCCATTGCAATGACCATAACACAGCCGATCAGTTATCGCAAGACGCACTGTACACTGTATCTTTAGATGTTGAGAATGTGACATTCCGTAATCGTGGCTGAAGATTATTCTAGATTATTCTAGACTTATTCTAAACTTCAAAACAGCAATAATTTAAAGGCAGCAAATATTGTGTACAAATATGTACGCAAAACCCTCACGAGCAGGCATATTCAACGGAATAAATTTCCGTAAATAGACTTACGCAGCGTGGCCACATAGCATACTTTAACCTATTTGAAACCGTTTCTGAAATATCATACCAAAAACTAGGTCAGAGAGAACTTTAATTAATGAAAAGATCCTTGCATCCGATTGATGCATTTACTGAGATTTACATAAGAGGTTTCTTGAATATGTGAATTAAGGAACACTTACCGAGTCCATCAGCCGTCAGCCGGTCTCTCTCACTAGAACAATCTTCACTGTAAGACACTCACAATAGAACTCGCCGATCTGCCACGGCAGAACTACTCCAAACCCCGTAGCCTCACATGAAGCAGCGGAAATAGACGAACGAAACGTCGAATATTTCCGGAGTTCAAACTAAAAAAACAAAGTAAGAGCAACGAGAGTTGCAACTTACTTGTTAAATTAATATTAATTTATTACTTATTATAAAATAAAGTTAAACGAAAGCTTTATCTCGATCCCTTCAAGACTTTATATAGAAAAATGTCTAATTATCTCTATATATATAAAAGGCTTTGTCCTGACTGATTGACTGAATGACAGGAATCAACGTACAGCCTAAACTATAACAGGTAGAGACTTGGAATTTTGACAATACCTTCGTTTCATAATGTAGGTGCTCACTAAGAAAGGATTTTGAAAAATTCTGATTCTAAATGCCAAAAATTAAATGTTTTTGAAAATACTTAATCCCTTTTTACATAGAATTATCAATTCCAAATCACAGAATATATTGTTGCCAAATGGTATCAGGTGGGCTTGGAAAAAACAATTGAAATGCACTTTTGACAAATAAGAGAAGTTATCAAAATAATTCATGTTATAAATAAATATTACAGAATGAAATCCACTAAAATAATGGAATCACATAACTTTCTCTACCCTGGACATAGAGAAAACAAAACGAGGTATGGTAATGTGTATATTATTATATTATATCGCAGGTTTTTGGAGAGAAAAGTATGAAAGTGATAATGCTTTATGGTAACATAAGAGTGGGAAATTTCCCGCCTCGATATTACAATTTTATGTTACAGGAATTTCTGTTTCTTCTTATTTAAACCTCTGCTGTGCACTGTACAAGCGATGGGATGCAACATTCTAGATCCTCTATGAACCATAAAAAACTATATCAAGCGTTTTCTGAGGGAATAGTTTGAGTGTAATAAGTCGTTCTTCCTATTTCAAATTATAAATGCCTATATAAGGACCTAGAATTTAAAATTGAAAATCCTTCATAAGCTAATTTCCAATTACAAAATACAAAACCCGGGCGACGCCGGGTCTTTTAAGCTAGTATATTATAAAGGAAAAGTCGCAATGTAGGGCGGCCCATCTCGCGATGTGCGCAGGTTTCCACGGACGGGTGACTTTTTTGTTTCTCAGCGAGGCAGGTTGACCAAGATGACGCTTCTTATACATTGCTTATCGTAAATCATTAGTGAGAGGTTCTGTTAGGTTATGAGCAGTGATATTAATTTAGTAGGGCATTCTGAATTCTCCCGAAATTCTACTTTAGTGGCAGTTAGATTAGAATCACGGAAACGCGCACAATGTGCGGAACGGTGTTACTAATTAGTGACAGGTTCTGTTAGCTTATGAACGGTGATACTAATTTAGAAGGGCATTCTGAATTCTCCCGTTTCGTAAATGTGTCATATTGTACCTCTCATGAGATACGTTGTATCTGTGAACCTGTTACCCAGAATTAAACGGGTTCAGCTGGTGTGACGTCACACCTCTAACGTCCAATCACGAGTTTCTTCATCATACGGAGATAAATGTATGGCGTATTTTACGCTACTTTTCGCTAGATCGTGTTATAACAGAACGTGTAACGTTTAGGGTGGGTGGGTTGCACCAAATCATTCGTCGAGGCAACATCTCCTCTCCAGAGAACTATCTATAACAAAATACGTGCGATATTAGGTGTTTCATGAGGAGAAAGTTTGTTTTCAAAGTGGGCCACCCTAACATGCGATTTTACCATTATAAATTCTCAAGTTTAAGCTGTTTTCCGCTTGAAAGTACCTGAGATTCATAGTATATTGTTCTGTTGCCGTTGTGTTGTTCTGGTGCTGTACCATCCTCCACGGCTCATTTATTGTTTTCCACTCTGCTGAGCTTATTTTACTTTCCACTCTTTCTGGTCACCACCTCTGTTTGCTGCTTCTGAGTTCTATAGGCAAGGACGTCTGCTGCGTGCTTCGACAAGCAGGTCCGACAATGCTCCTGATGCTGCTTCTCCTATTTGCAAATATCCTACATCTTGAACATCTACAACAAGCAGCATTTCAGTAGTCATCAATTACTACATCCAGCTACACCCAGCACCTACTAACTAGAAAGATATAGTACCAGGTACTGTTGGATTGCTTTTACAAATGGACTTGTTACTTACATTACACACAGGATATCTATAGTGTTGGATTCAGCTAAGCTCCTCTGGAATGTGGGGAAAGATAAGGGGATGTATTGGTCTTTCCCCAAATTCCAGAGGAGTTCAGCTGAGTCCAACACTATACCTTACACCGTCACCTTTTGCTCCTACCAAACTACTTTCGTCCTACTCATATGTTTTTTTTCTGGTACCCATACAATTACTCGTTATTCCGAATTCAGCCATTATTGTATGTACACTGTTTTTTGACACAGTTCAGTTTTGGTGAGCTTTACTATGGATTTGGACTCCGAAAGAAAATTAGTCAGTGTAATTTTTTTTTTGAGTGGACCATTCAAATAATTTTTTTTTAAGAAAAACAATTTTCAGGCTCGATAAAATGGCATATGTGCGAAGTTTCAATTGACATATATGTACAGGTAGGGAAAAAGAAGCGGACCTACTAAAATATCTAAGTTAAGTTTTTTTTAAGAAAAACAATTTTCAGGCTCGATAAAATGGCAGATGTGCGAAGTTTCAATTGACATATATGTACAGGCAGGGAAAAAGAAGCGGACCTACTAAAATATCTAAGTTGCCGATATGAGCCACTGCGCATGCCTAGAACCCGCTAGGCAAGCGCAGTGACTCATATCGGCAACTCATATACTTTATTAGGTCCGTTTCCTCCCCCCCCCCACCCGTATTTATTTCATATCAATTTCAAAAATTGGTCTCTTTTTTCCTGCGACCAGCTGCAATCTTGTAGTCTTGATTCAGGCGTTGCACGTGTACACTTACGCAATCGCTGCACAAACAACGGACTGTTTATAAGAGACATCCTTTGTAATCAGCTTAGACCGCCAAAATAAATATTGTTACTACTCACTGAAGGGATTGTAGAGATCAGTCATGACTACAGTTACTGACTTGTATGGTTTATATTCAGTATTTTTGTAAATTTTATAGTAACCTAATAGTTTTATATCATGTTAATTTTCGTGTTGGGGGTTACGTGTGTTCGTTTTATTGTCTTCTTGTCCTCTGAAGATTGAATACAATGGCCGCACCAACTCAAGAAAAAATAATAATAGCAATAATAATAATAATAATAATAACACTAATTTCTCCACCTCAAACCGTTTAAAAAACATAGGCCCATATTCCCTGCTTTACCTGCTTTATAGGCCTATATACACACTTTGTGCTCGGCGCCTAGCTCAAAAGCGTAGCGAAGGGGACCAACTAAGCTGCATCTTGTTCGAACCCTAAAGCAGGCACCGCGAGCTGAACTTGTAGGAGAAACGATACTTCAGCCTCTATCCACTTCTTGTCCATGTAAACAACGTGATTTCAATGCTCCGCAGCACGAGAGACATACAATAGCTTTCAATTCCGCATCAGATGGCATCTGCGAGCATGAGGTGCACACTTTGGAAAGTTATACACTATAAGCCATAACGATCAAACGTATTAAAACTTCGTGAATGAATTAACAAGAACTAAAAACTTTACATGATCTTATAAATTGAATGTCACTGTCACGGCTTCTAGTAGGGCCTATAAGTGGTAGTCTAGTAGTCTACTCTACTTACTAAGTTAAACAGTCTTCAACATTCTCTCCCATTGTGAATGGTTTCATTTTTTCCGCAATATATTTAGAAATACGGAAGCTGACACGAACCAATTGTTTTGCTGTGATCTTGCTATCTTGTTTGAATTTGTCGGTTTTGCCTTTTTAGACTTTCTAACAACTATTTCCTGTCGTCTTCTACAACAGATAATATCCAATTTTGACATAAAAAATTATAATGTTAATACAAAGTCACATTAAGCTGATCGTTACATTTATTAGTAAGCAATTATTTGACGCAGCTAAACATTGTCATTAATGTTTAAGTTAATATTATAGCCGTTTGTTTACAGTTCATATGCAAACAATACATTCATACTATTGAAATTTTGAAATGTAGCCTACAATAAAGGGAATTGGTACAAAAAATATCAAACAAAATCAATTATTAATGAGTACCGGTATTAATAACGAAAGAGGCTTTAACAATAAATTGCCAGTTGCAAGTAATTTTTTAGGTAAAACCTTATCCTCAAATTTATTTAATCGGATTTTTTCACGGATAGTACGAAATATATTCTTAGTTAAAACAAATAACTTACAATATATAAGTACACCAGATTGATTGAAAGAAACTCGATCGTTCGGCTTTTCGTGCTTAACCAGTTGAATTACGCCTATCGTAACAACCGATTTTAATATGTAATAGAGAGAAGCTAATGCCATGGAAGCGGTAAAACCAGAGAAATGTAACCAACGTGGCATTTTATAGAGAGGACCATACATGATTTTCCGAAATTTTAAATACCATTCCACTTTACTGGTCCCAAATGGAACGACAGCGTATGAATATAGAATATAGAATAATAAATAAATACATTAATCAATAAATGTTACTATGTAGAATTTGTGTTCATGGGTGGTTCAGTTCAACAAACTGAAACACAATAAAATAATTATTTTCAGTAATACAAAGACTATCACAAACATACAGAAGTCTGAGTTAATATTATCAGTAAGTAGAGAACAAGATTTAAATACAATAATAAAAATGTACGAGTTAATAATATAATAATGATATATAAAATTTTAAGCTAAACTAAATTTTAGATAAAATAATGATATATATACATTAAAATTTAATACAGAAAATGTTAAAATGATGCGAAATATATATCAAGAAACTCAAATCTCTCAGCTTAAACTCACACCATGCATCATTTTTACTTACTTTCAGATTCATTCTACTACAATCAAATTGATCCCATTAAACTGTAATTACAATCTCGAGAGTGGCCTGAGGCTCTGCAGTCTGAACTAAATTTCCGGTCATTATGTATAACGAGTATTGTCTTTCTGCTACTGCACAGTTCAATAAGTCATTAAAAAATAAAATGTTACTGGAAGGTATAAGTCGTTATTTATAATTGCAGCAGGTTCGTTAGGATGTCGCCACCATAATAAATAACGGTCATACCCCACTTCACTTCCTACAGCCTCGCGCCATGCAACTTCTCATCGGTCGTAATATTGTACCTCTATCTGTCCAAGATTTGCCTAAGCCAAGGTTCGCACACTGCCGAAAAAATGGTGTTGTGTATACGGGAAGAATGGTTATGGCAAACAGTAAGCGGCAAGTCGCGCTGGAGGGGGATGCATATCCAAAAGTGCCCTAAGCACAATGTCTCAATCATGGGCCTACGGTGAAATTTTGTTCAGGAAGGGTTCAATGTAAAGTCGTCTCAGCTCATTGTCCTTGCGTACATTGTAACTTAATCCTTTTTTAACAACTTAGCAGTTGTATTGTGATACTATCGTTAATACGCAGTACAATCTTTGAAACAGTTTTTCTCGTTTGAACTAGCCTATAAATTTAAAAAAAAAAATTACGAATTATCATAATACTGTAAGGTGTATAGGGCACTTTTTAAAGTACTCTAAAAACCAACCGGTGGAAAAGTTCCATTAATGCCGATTACGTATGATGATTTTGAGATGAGCTCCTGATTACTGTTGAATTTACGAACAGGTTAATGGATTTCGGCGGGAGTATTCTAGTTGTATAATAATAATTAGTGTATCAAGAAGTGGAAATTGATGGTCAGGGAACTAATAACTGAGTGCTATAATTCTTATAAATCATGTTTTGAGCATATTAAAATTCATAATACATCTTGTATATTCAAATACGTTACCTAACCTCAACGGGCAATTATGGATAACCTGTGCTACCAGATTCGAGCTACTTGGAAACCATATTAATAAATAGATTTTATGTGGATTTTCTTTTTTAATTTCTCGTCTTGAAAAAAAAAATCTACTTATCGCTTTCGTTTTTACAGTACTCAAACTCCGATGAATAGTTTTCGCAGGAAAATAAACTAAATTTAATTATGATTTAATAATTAAATTTACACAATTGTTCATTTATTTATACTAGTGGCACTTGTCTGCTGCGCCATGTCTTCCGTCTAAGAAGCATCGTACATGAAGTTCGATGAGTCTGATGGCAATCGATGACTTTCATCAAACAAACACTGGCGAGTTTAAAAACAGCCTGATGGTTCACCTGCGAAGTTTACAAACAAGCTGATGGAAGTACGATGGCATCGATGCAATTAATCGATGACTTTTAAAATGTACGCTATACAGAGTATACACACTATAGGCTAGAATCCACACAAACTCTTCATGGCGATCACAAGAACCTCGGGTAATATCGAGATCCAATGTATGAAATTAACAGATATATAAGCTCTAACCAGATTTGTTGTGAAGTGCCAGTGTATCTGCATCGACAAGCTGATTGCAGAAGTAGTAATTTCCTAAATCCATATATATATATATATATATATATATATATATATATATATATGTGTGTGTGTGTGTGTGTGTGTGTGTTTAAATTTTTCAGGTATTAAGTTGAAATCCAATGAAATTCTGAAATCCTAACGTTCACACCTCATGGATAACCAGGCCACCGAACCGTCTGAGAGATTTTATTTATTAGGGGAGATTGCCCCAGTGCGGACACTTAAGCCTTGTGTCCTTTTTCTGAAAAACCTATTAGTAAAACGTAATAAAACAAAAACCTGAGAATGAAGAACAGTGTAACGATTAATATGCAGCATAAATAATGTTAACACCACTTGCTTTATTTACCGTTTTTGGGGGGTTTTCTCAGACATTAAAATGAGACCATTCAAAAAACTATTCCCAGTATCGGACACAGTATTTGAAACATAGAAATAATGTAATAAAGAATACAAAATGAAAAATGAACTGAAAATTATATACACACACTATTAATTCTTGTCTTAGACATTATTGTTGTGACTGCTTACAGTGCTCACATGTTATGTTTTCGCTGTCAGCATGAGCCCAACCTTTACAAGTGCAACACTGCACCCAGTTCTCCTCAAAAGTCTCTCTGCAAATAAGGCACTCAGTCTCCTTGGATCCATTTTTGTTGGTATTCTTGTTCCTATCTTCATTTCCAAACTATAGTTCTCTTTTTGGATAGTTGACTTCTGCAACTTGCTTCTGACTAGAACGACCCTTTTCACAGACTCCATTTTGCTTTTTCAGGCGTTTGCTTTCTTCTTTATCATCCAGTTGTCGTTTATATGGTGTGGATGATAAAATTTCACTTTCCTCTCCTTTATGTTCTCTTATGATGATCTTCCTCTTCAGATTATCGGCTACTGGAGAAATCTTCTGAACAGCATCTTGGAAAATTCAATGTGAGGAAAGCATCTGATCAGCACACTATCAACGGACATTTTCATAGTTTATTCATCCCATTTTCCCTTTTTAGGTGCTGACATCTCGATAACACTCCCTAGAAACAAACGACAGCATTATTTTACTTTCCAGGATAATTTCTTTCTTGTATGATCATAGTGTCCGGCATTGGGGCAGGGTTGGAGGTTAGAAAAAATGTCAAATCTTAAAACGTAATGTAAATATTCTTGAAATAATCGCATTATTCTATTGTTTACTCATGTTGATTTTTCAATAACTTATAACAAATTTGTTAAACTTACATTTCCTTGTTTATGAACACTGCAAAAATTTAACTCTTTTAACAGCGGTGCGCACTTCACAAAGGATATCTCAACAATGGCGGGAGAAAATCCTATAAGACACGAACACACTTTCTCTTTTGGATAACTCTAAAACTGTGTAAACATAAGCTTCTGCCATCTAGCGAGCAAAGGGGGAATATCGTTCTGTCCGGTACTGGCCGGCAATCTCCCTATTAATACATCACTGTTATTATCGTGAAGAATTACGAACACCATGCCGTTTTGAAACGGTTCTTAAATAAATTACGATAAATCTTAAATAATATTGTGGTGTTTACGAGATTGTAAAATATGTGACCAGGCACGAAGAGAGGGAGGGGCCGACCAGGTTTTATTTTTTACTTTATAAATTTATTTTAAATAAAATTGGTTCTAAGTCAATAAACAGCTTAAGTTATGTTTTATGCGTTTATTTTATCTGCATTGTCCTGTCGTATAAGGGTGACACGGAATTATTGTAGAAAAATTGCTATTTTTTTAAAATAGAAGTAGAAATTCTTTGGACCCAACACTAGGCCTCACTAACGTTCGGCATTTAAAATCATGATTTTGAAAAGATTAAACTGGTACATACAGACAAAATTGTTCCTAAATAGAACATTTTAATGTATTTTCTCGTTTCGTGCCCGGCATCAGTTAACCGATTTGGTCCAAAATCAATAGGCTTCGTCCCATGGGCGTTATAAATGGTCCAACAAGTTTTATGAAAATCCGATAAATCGTATTTGAGTTATCGCGCTTACAGATATACGGACAGACAGACATCAGACCATTCTGGTACTTAATAATTATGTAATAGCATTACATAATCTTTTCGTTGAATACATTATAACGGGCGAGTTGGGTAGTGAATTTAATATTTGACGGGGGCCCGGGAAAATTTGTCCCTGGGGCCCTTCCTTTCTTTCCGCGACCCTGTATGTAACAACCGACCCAGTGTTTTTTTTTTCCTTACATGATGTTATAATCTTAAAAATATTACAAATATTTCGGGGGGGGGGGGAGGTTTCAAACCCCCTGAACCCTCATTCCAACTAACTAATTCTCGTTCTCCGGCAAGACAGTACCAATAAATGTCAAAGGCAATTCTGCTGAAGAACACTGGTTTTAACTATCATCAGGAGAGGCTAGTGAGATGGATAGACAACTCATAGCGGCTCACTGAGTGACCTGTCCGCGGATAGAAGTTTATTATACTATTATTGAATTCTAATCAAAGATATCGCTTTAAAGAAATATTGTAAGATATGTGCGCTCAAGTTTTCTCCGCCTCACTCTAAGCTGTATTTTTTTGTGAGATAGACTTCCTTGTAACTAGCCTATTAGTGTGGAGACAAGCTTATAACTACCCGTAATAAAATTTCTATCTCTTTGTTTGTTATGCATTTACATGAAAAACCTAAACCATATATTTATTCACGTGAAGTAGCAGGAAGAATATTTTAAGAGACATGATTCGTGTCACATTTCCAAATAAACGTAACCCAGAAATTCAATTTCCATTTTTATTCAAATATTGGTACAAAAACTATCGGATAGTTCGCAAATACATATACAAACGTAAGTTCCCCAAAATAGCATTTAGTACTTTTGGGCTTTGGAACTTCAAAAAATGTAAGCTAATAGTGCGAGAAACCAACATCGAATTCAATAGTACACCATTAATTGGTTTACATATGGCACTGGTTGGGAAAGAAATAGGCCACTGCTTTTTACCATTAAAATACACATTAACTTAATCACATTGCTGAATATAAACGTGAAGAATTTTGTTATTTCTTTTCTTTCTTTACCTTAGTTTCACCTCTCCCTTTTAGGATTTAAGCGACCCAAGCCGCCCGGGCCTTACAGGGCCGCGACCTGTCGGGAGAGGGATTATCTTTGGATCACATACATACTTTTTTGACCAGACAAGGACATGGAGGGCCTCCCCGGATGAGTGATCAGCCCAATGCCGGAGCCACCTCCGAGACAACACGAACACATAGGACGAGACACACCATTCACACACACACTCACTCCAAACAAGGCGAGGATGGGATGAAGATGATAATGACGGCCAGATGATATCTGGGGACCACAAGGGCCTAAAGTTACCCGACATTTGTCTCAAAGGTGAGGGAAAACCCCAGAAAAAACCCCACCTAGGTAACTTGTCCCGACCAGGAATCGAACCCGGGCCCGCTGCGTGAGAGGATTGAACGCATCCCCTGAGCCACAGCGGTGGACTAATTTTGTTATTATTAACTATTATTATAACAATCTTATAATTTTGTTGCTCTTATACATAAAAAAGTCATCTGCACTATATCAATGAACTATGAATGATATTCTGTTTGATTGGGGGTGAGAGTCTTTCCCATTCAACTTTTCGTGGCAGCTTTGATTAAAGATATCATAATATTTAGAAAAGAACACAGCCTATTTCATGTCTATATAACTCTGAATAAATATTAAAAGAACGGAATTTTCAAATATCTATCATACCCTTCCACACATAAGATAACACGAGCAACGCAAGAGGGCAGAGATACGTTCTTCTGCAATAACACAGGATTTGAATAGAAATAATACAATCTAATTCTTGCCATTGTTTTCATAGTAAAATGTATTTCCGCTAGGTAGCACTAAGTATTGACGAGCCAAGATGTGAAGATATTCGAAGAAATATGATGGTGAAAATGCCATAGTTCCTACAGGGTGGAAAGGGTTAACATCCATAAATTAATTTAATTAATGGCAAAGCAAATACGCTACCTTTAATTTTACAAGTAAAAAAATTTATAAAATTACAAAGGAATGAAAGAAGAATAACATAAATGTCCCTTTTAAAGATAGCAATAATCTAAAATCTAAAATCCACAATAAGAATAAGAATAATAATAATAATTTTACAATACCAACGACCAATATGAAAGCTGTGGCATATATAAATTAAGTTGTCAAGACTGTAATAAAGTAGCCTATATATTGGACAGACTGGAAGATCATTTACAACAAGATACAAAGAACATATTTCTGATTTCAGATTTAACAGAAACAAATCTACATATGGCAAACACCTCCTAAATAACCAACATAGTCCCACTTCCATAGAAAATACTCTACAAATTCTACACAAACATAATAAAAGTCCTAACAACTAGAAACAACTAGAACAACACTAGAAATTTATAGACATAAGAACAATATTTTAAATGAAAACATAATCAACTACAACATGCTTTTCGAAACATTCATCAACCTAACAAGTTACGAGAGGACAGTCCCTATACTTACTAGCGTTCAAGCTGTCTACTGTTCAAGGATGTCTACTTAATTATCTTCTACATCTTCGGTTATTTACATAATCCATCGATTAAAATTCATCAGATAATTGTTTACAATAGCTATGATAATTAAATGTTTATTTACAGTTTCTTAGTAATGTCTTTTCTTATATAAAATTTAAATACTAGTTATTAAACATTATTTGCCATAAAGGTTTTCCAGTAAATAGTTTCACGTATTAAATTCTGATGGTTAGCTTATAACCTTATTCACAAAATACGGTTTTACATTCCATTAATTATTCACTTCTAATTATTACATATTCCTATTCTATAATTAATATCATTTTCCGATCTTTATTGCTATATACAATAGTCAAATAATTCTAGGCGTGACTGATGATGACCTCCATGAACGTCGAAATGCATCTCGCCTCACCAGAACTATAAACAACTAATGCTGAAGTTACAAAGGAAATTTTAGAAACTCAAGAACTTCTACTCAAACTCAGAAGAAGAGATCACCGATTTTGATCATTATCAACCTAGGCCAATTTTAATTTAAACTTACTGTTTAGTAAATAACTGCACAACACTCAAGAAGAGGAGTAGTCTTTTGTATTTTCTTCAAGTTTATGTATATAGACACGCACAGAGATATGCTAACTTCGTATTCCACATGAACTGAAAATATTGTGTTTATAATAGTCTGGTGATCTAATCGTTTTGTGTGATTTTAATTTTTAATTTATACTTTAGCCATTTTGTCAATTTTAACTTTGTGAACATCTATTCGTTTATCATTGTAAATAATACAGTGAGTCCCACGCAAGAGTTGGCCAATGACGCGGGTTTCTGCGTCGCGGCTGGCACAGCTCCAACTCCCGAGCGATCGGGTGAAATATCTACGCAAATAATGCCGCGGTCGTTGTAATGATTCAAGTTCTCATATTTACAGTTAAAATTACAATGAAAATAACCACGTACTTCATCACAAGAGATGTTGTAAATGTTCTTCTCTTGCATCCACACAATACTGGCACCTTTTTAGGAAATTTTCTTTCACGCGCATAAGTTCAGCTTCCGAGTCAGAATTACTTTCTCTTGTGATAGGCCTATGTGATATTGTCTTTAAGTTCTTCTAACAGTATGTAAATATTATTTATGGGGAAACTTGAAAAATAACGTGAATGGGTCAATTTCCCATACATAAGAAGAACTTAAAGACAATATCACAAAATAATAACAATAACCCTATCTCGGAAGCTGAACTTATGCGCGTGAAAGAAAATTTCCTAAAAAGGTGCCAGTATTGTGTGGATGCAAGAGGAGAACATTTCCAACACTTCTTGTGATGAGGTACGTGGTTATTTTCAATGTAATTTTAACTGTAAATGAGAGAACCTGAATAATCACACCGACCACGGCATTATTTGCGTAGATATTTCACCCGATCGCTCGGGAGTTGGAGCTGTGCCAGCCGCGACGCAGAAACCCGCGTCATTGGCCAACTCTTGCGTGGAACTCACTGTAGTTGACTAAGAGTACAGTACATTGAGCTCAGTGTAACTAGACTAAAACCCACTTTGGGTATTATACTTTGTCTTTCCAGAAAGTATTTTATCACCTAATTTACTATACACATATAATAGTAGTTTACAAAACTACAATAAAAGTTAACTATAAAGCGTGTTTTATTTAATTGGTCTTTTATGATATTTCCTGTAGGCTTCAGCTGTTGTTTTTAAATAAGTTATAATTAGGGCCCGGGGGTTTAGCCAGTAATTCGTCAAGTTATTAATACACAAGGCATAGCAAGATTTCTGAGTTCGTAAACAACTTGCACAATCTGAGGAATGACTTATGGGATTGGGTGCGGAAAGCAGGCAGGGAATACTGCTGTGAGTGAAGTCATACCATGCATAAACGAGAACGTCTGAAAACTCAACAGATGCAATTGTGGCTGAATAAGGTAGTACTTTTCCTCTAATGATCGGAATATTGGTGTAAATTATGTGCAACAAACATAAGTGGCTATCCACAAGTATTTAAAACAAGACTGGTGCATGTGACGTGCATTGTCCTTCTCTACACTGAGTCGCTGAAAGTATACGATCCTTATTTCCAGATGCAGACAGTTTCATTTCTCATGTAAAGAAATTTGTTTCTGAAATCACCTGTGAGACTAAGAATCTTTAGATGAACTGAAACTGACATCCCTTTACCCCCGAAACCTATTGTGACCAATTGGTGTACTTGGTTGGAAGCTGTCCTGCAATTCGAAAAGTACTACCCCAAGATTGTTGAAATACTAAATATTCTTGACGACATACAACATGTGTCAATAAAATAAGCAAAAGACCTTGTATCAGAAAAGCTACTAAGTAATATTAAGTTCATTGCAAATAATTTCGGGGAATTATCAAGATGTATCACTCTTCTAGAGAGACGAATTATGGAAATGGCACAAACGATCAGACTCGTGGAAGAATTATCCATAGCTAAGAGTCAATCTGAAGATGGAATACTTCTACAGGTGCAGCAGAAATTAAAAATCATTCTACAGAAAAATGTTGGTCTTTTTGCCCTTTGTGCCTTTCGAGATGCACTGGAAGGTTCTACAGGAGACCATGATGTGAACCCACACAAAGGAAACACTAATACCTCATCTTAGTTTAAATTTCCCCACGTCATGGCATGCGACATAGAGGGAAGTTTTTCCCAATACAGATCTTGTTGGGAGGAAAATAGATCGTTTTCTTTTGAAAACTTCAAAATGTATATTGTCATTTACTGCAAAACAGCGTATACACACATAATTTATAATTTGCCTTTTAATTTTTACTGTGAATATTGTTAACAAATATTAAAGCATATGATGTGTATATTTATGTACGTTTTAGAAGAAAATATATTTTGTTTCTGTGATTTACGATTAAATGTGCAAACTATTCTACGACGCTGTGTCTATCATTTCACTGGAATAGCTATACTGTCCTTGAATTTGAATGTTCGTATTAAAGTGCGCCACTAAAAACGAGTCACCACTTCCCTCGTGTTTACGTTTGCAAGATACAGGTAGCATACGGCTATAACCCAGTCATCACTAACCAAATGCAATGTTTTTGTGGCTAAACCCCCGGGCCCTAGTTATAATAATGGTATATAGGCGGACATTTTCTAATCGCTTTATTAAGTCGTAAGGCACTGTCGCAAAAGTACATTTTAAAAACGAAACATTTTAAACCTTTTCTATAAGAAATTCTATTACGTTTAATATCGGGAAAGGATGAGAATTCATTACTCTTATAATGAGAGGAATAACAGGAGTTTGCACAATTCTGAACCATATAATATATGTAGTATATTATACTACACGTTCACTTTAATTTTACAGACGGCAGAAAGAGGAACTACTATTGTTTTGAATAAACACAGCCGAGTGTACAGTCGACAATGCACGAACAATACCGAACTGCAAGCAGTACGTCAAGTGATACGATACAAGCGTCTCACGTCCCGCCTTCCAAGCGGTAGCGCCAATAGGAACCAATGTATACAGTTCGCAGCGCTCCATCACAATCTGCAAATTTAAAGTGAACGCGTAGTATCTCTGTCTTACGTAAAGAAATGGAACATTATGACTATTATGTCAAGAATTCTGATATGGTTACCCTAGAATAGCCCTGGAAAGTTAATGCAGGCTGAGTTTTATGTAATAGTGTTTTCAAGTATTCAAGTCGTCATCGTCATTATCAGCAAAAACGCATGGGCTCACGCCTTAGAAAATTGAGAGAAGACTACAGCGGCAAGTGTCTTGAACACAACAAGCCACTTACACGACAAGGAAGGCTCACTGAGAAGGGCTGCAATTATTGTACTATGGGCAAGCTTTTAGAACTAATACAGATAGCTTGGAAAATATGAAGAGAGCAGCGTGGGCTACATTCTTTCATAGGGTTTCATCCCACACAATTTTTGTGCTGAATATGCACATGGAGCACATTATGGTAAATTTTATCTTTAACATTTTATCTTTAGCGTACTTTTTCTCTCATTTTGTTTTTCCTGCAGATTTGTTCCTTTTTCTCGAGAAGTATTAAGAGTAGAGATCTGATTTTTGTTCCAATTACTAAAACTACACTATTGAAGAAACTGTGGTTTTCTAATGCATTTATCTTCAATAGTAAGAAATATATTTCATTTTTAATAAAATAAATAATTATATTATTGAATTTTGCAAAAAAAATTGTAAAATATATGTTTAAAAACTTGTTCTTTAAAAAAAACCCAACGTTCAAAGAAAATATACAGATCTAAAATCTACCAAATTTGTTTCAATTGATCAAATACTTTTTGAGAAAAAGGAACACGAACATCAATAATTTAACATGGCGGAGTTAGAGCTTACAACCTCCACTTAAATCGGTTCTCTCAAGTTCAGTTAAATGTACATCAGTTACAACTGCTTGATGCTTTAAATTAATTTAATTAATATGCAATACAATGACTCACAAAAATGAAAATCGGTGTTTTTGAACACTTTTATAATTTTTTCTGGGACCTGTTTACAAAGCTCAACCACTTTATTTCTACCCTTTTCATTCCTGAAATCGGTTTTTGAGGAAAAAATAAAACGCCAGACCAGGAAAATTAAGCAATATGTACAGCCGTTTAGCTTCAGAATCTCTTAAGAGTCACATGAAAATAGACGAGCCTCATTTCGCGCACGTGGGCCTATATTATAGTAAAAATACGTAATGACAAATAATGGAACTCTCATTTTCATTAAAGAAAATTAAAAATATTGAACTTGTGCCCCCTCTCTGGTGACACTATTTACGTATGCTGGAAGCAGAACATACTATTATGAACGTAGATTTGGTTTCGACCATTTTTAGCTAAATCAAGTAAACGCGCTGCTAAATCTTTATACTGGAACCCATTAACCCTAAATGTAATTCTGAGATATATTGGATAAATTCTGGAAAACAACTAGGTGACTACAAATAGTCTACCATAAAGATGCAAATGTTCAAGTTTTAGTAACAGATTTATTTAATAAATATGGGTATATGTAGTTTTAATTATTCATATCTGTATCACTGTCAAGTAAATATACATATGGTTAAATAAATATTAATAAATAATTTTAAAAGTTAATATGTACAAATTGCTAATTATCAAATTTAGCCTGCAGCCAATGAATTATTAAGCTAAAAACATCAAGTATATGTACATTTATGGTATACAGAAATTTATTACCCAAATTATTTGTGAAACGCAATTTTCTTCAAATTGTAATCACCCTGTATTTAATGTCTGAATTAATAATTTTTTGTTATGTGCAACTTTGTGTTTATTAATAGAATGATTATTAAGAGCACCTCGTAAAACTAATTCCTAGCTTTTTTTAATGAAACTGATATTCAGATCACGCTGTATTTAATCCATAACGTATCCCATTGCTTGAACTTTAAAATTCAAATCTTTCAATATGTTTTATGCTCTTATAATTTGAATCGGCATTTATGTTCAAGTAGTAAGGTCCTGGCATTCTTTACTTATTTTGAATTTTAAGAATTAATTTTGAAAATTTAACGAACATGGTTTAAGCTTCAGGAGAACTGGAGAGATTGCGAGCCGGATGGACGGAACAAAAGAAAATGAAAAGCCTGATAGATTACTGATTTACATTATGGGGCGAAATTTCTAGTAGCCAAATATCCAACCGTTAAAAAGAATTATATGAATTTTAGAAAAGAAAACAAACTATATACTTTACGGTAATTTAGAACTTCCAAACAGGTGAGATGTCTGATGCCAAAAGAATTTATAATTATATTAATACAGAATAAAGAACAATCTCACCAAACAGCAGACACGATCCATCGTAGTACTGCTGGGAAACGCCCACCAAAGTCACAATTCCTTCAACTACATGTTCACGCTGGCCGAGACAACTCCCAACTAACGTAACTAACATCCGCTCTCCAGAGTCTCGCTCCGTGTACCACGTTCAGAAATTACCAAAGGTAAACTCGGACACATAAAAATTATTACCTTTAAAGCTATTGATGTTTCAGAAAAACACTAGGGGCGCTTTATATATACACTTGAGCCGGATTCACGGCTCAAACTACATCAGTTTTTTCTTCTTTCAAAATTATCTTAACTTTACATAATATTATCTCTACACAATGTATATAATAAGATTATAAAGCCATGCGAGAGTTTCCAGGTATGGAACAAGTAGCGAGAAAATAATAATTCCAATTCTTAAGTTAGAGAAAGTTGTGTGACAATACTAAGAGGTGAAATGAGTTGCAACAAAATAGTAATTTCAATGTTTATGTTAGAGAAAATTATGTGAGTGTTCTAATAGGTGAAATAAGACGCGAGAAAATAATTACTTCAATTCTCAAGATACAGAAAGTTGTGTGAATTTTCCAAGAGGAAGAATAAGGCGAGAGAAAATAACAAAAAAAAATATTAAGGTAGAGAAAGCCGTGTGACAGTTCCCAGAGATGGATTGAGACATAAGAAAGTTGTAATTTATATCCATAAGGTAGAGAGTCATGTGAGTTTTCAAAGAGCTGTAACAAGGCGAGAGAAAACTAGAAAAAGAATTTATTATGGCAGAGTAAGTCGTGTGAGAGCTCCCTGAGATGAAATTAGAGACGATTTTCAATGCTTGTGATAGAGAAAGTTGTGTGAGTTTTTCAAGATATAGAATAATACGAGAAAAAATAGCAATACTTTTATTAAGCTAGAGAAAGTCGCGTGAGTGCTCCAAGAGCGGCAGAACACATGCTTGGGGTCGTGAAATCCGTTTTTGTCAATTTAACATTCGAATTTGGTGGCGTGATGCTGGAAGTGTCACAGCCCAGTGCTGCCGAACAGTCGTAGCGGCTCTCCAGTGTTTACGCTAGACATACGCACGGCCGCGCTGCGCAGCGTGTTTCAGGTCGGCCGTGACATAAGTAAAGTCATGTGGAATCGTCTCGTAGCGCTAGTTTCTTGCCATCCTTTCATCTGATCCTCATACTCGGCAGGATCCCAGTAAAGAGAAATACAGTAAGTAGGAAATCATTGTTTACTGCTACAGTTGATTGTGAATTACTGCAATACGAAAGTAACCCCAAAACGACCTTTTTTGCCATTTAAAACTTTCCTTGAACCAAACTGTTCAGAGCCAACTTAATATTTCACAATTACAATTAATACAAAATTAACAATCTCCGCTATTTCATGTAGCTCTCTAAACTTAAATAGATGAATTCTCGCTTCACACCGATGGCGTAGTGGTTAAGGCGACTGGCTATGATGCTAGCGGTCCCGCGTTCAAATCCCACTCGAGGCGTAAATTTCAAATCCCACTCGAGGCGTAAATTTATAGGGAAGGAATAGGTCCCAAATTGGTAGTTAGGGTGAAGAATAAGTGAGAGAAGGGAGGAAAGAGGAAGAGAAAAATAAAGGGAAATTCCCCCTCCCCCATTTTCAACGCTGCTAGTAGTTCCATGAATGCCTCCTGGATTCTCTAGGCCTACACCCACCCTAAACCCCACCTTCCCAGGCGGGTCCTATTAGTGAATTGAGTCGGCGGAGCTTAAGTAGGGACCTGTAGCCTAGGCCTACTTCCATTTTCTGGAGACAATATAGCTGGCAACCCGCATGGATTTTCCCCCGGCCAAATTTTAGGTTTAGAGTTTTCTTTGTGATCTATAGAATCGACGTACCTATAAAGTTTTAGGTCTAGTACTAGGCTCCTCCCCCCCCCCAACTCTCTAACAGGACCCACCTGGGAAGGAGGGGGTTAGGATGGGGAGTAGTGAGACATCTAGGAGGCGACATTTGAACTACTAGCAACGCCATCTATTATGCAAAAAATGAAACAGAAAAGTTTAAATAATTTATTTCTCCTTTATTCTCTTCCTTTTCCTTCCTCTTCCTCCCTTTCTCTCACCTTCTCTTGGCCCTACCTACCTATTTGAGACCAATTCCTACCCGTAAATTTGAAGCATCAACCAGTATATGAACCCTTCACCACTAGCAACTTAACTAGCGGCATACACCACGAGCGATTGCTGAAAGGTGAAGGAAAATTAATCTATTTAAGTTTAGAGAGCTTTAATACATGAGAAATAGCTGCTTTCATGCAAGGGTCGTTTTTTATAATTCTGAAATATTATGTTTGCTCTGAAAAGAGCCATTTTTGTGCAAGGGTCGTTTTCTCTGCATTAAAATAATTAAATCCTGCAGGTTGCATACCACTCAAGTCTAATATTCTTCGTTGGAGAATATCATTACATGAGCTCTTACTTCTTTCCCTGCTTTGGTCCCAATACTTGTAACAGTATTTCATAGTATGATGCATAGGTGGCTTCTTCCTGAAATATTTATTAATGATGTACTATTGATATGGTGCAAGGGTCATTTTCTGATTTTTCTTAATGCTGTGATTTTGTATATTTTTATGCATAGGCCCTATATGATGAAGGGTACAATAGTGAGCTGCAGTGCTGGCATTGAGCAGGTTCATAGCCAGGATAGGGGAAGTAGGCAGCAGCATGATAGACTCGGAAGCGGGGCAGCAGCATGATGGGCTCGGAAGCGGGCCAGCAGGAGAGAGTGGGCAGAGCTTTGCTGGTGATCGACCTAAAACTATCTTTTGCCCAATTGGCAGTCTAAAGTTGAACGCCCAAATTTTAAGTTAGAATTCCCTATCTTTAGAACCTATAGAATCCATGTACAGGGTCTTTATTATAAGTTGAGACGGGGCGACCGGTGTTTTCACTCTCCGCTACGGAGTCCGCATTAGCCGTGGGCGGCGCGCGCATGGCTCCCCTGCTTAAAGTGTAGGCTATATAGGCTTACCTTATAACATATGTTGGAAGTGTCGTCCTTCCTGTGTTATACAGGCATTGTATCTGGAAACCACATTCTGGCTGACGCGAGTGAGTTTATCGAACAAATCCTCACACATTGGAGCTGAAAGAAAACATTACGAATGAAATTAGGGGCATTACAGTGGAAGAACTCATCGCGTATCATCTGCTAAGAGCAATACCTTTGATTCGTCACTTAAGTTATAGGGCAAGTCATTAATGAAAATTAAAAAGAGCAAAGGTCCTAGTATTGATCCCTGAGGTACCCCATTCTTAACAACCCCTAAGTTAGATTCATTTCCATTTATTATTACCTTTTGAGTTCTATCAGAAAGATATGATTTGAACCACTTAAGTCTTAAATTATCGAACCCATAATGATCCAATTTTTGAAGTAATATTTCATGATTTATACAGTCAAACGCTTTAGCTAAGTCGCAGAAAATTCCCAGAGCATATTTCTTTTTATCTAACGCTTCCAGTATTTCTGTAGTAAGTTGAAATGTAGCATTCTCAGTGGACATGCCACTTCTAAATCCAAACTGAGATGAAGTAAGAATGTCATTCAAATTAAGATAGTGTATTATGCGTTTGTACATGACTTTTTCAAAAACTTTTGAAAATGAGGTTAAGAGCGATATAGGTCTATAATTTGATGGTAGGTTTTGTCACCTTTTTTAAAGAGGGGCTTAACAATAGCATGCTTCAGTCTTTCTGGAAATATTCCATTTTCTAATGAACAATTGCATATGTGACTAAGAGGTTTACTGAGTTCCGATGAGCAGCTTTTTAATAACTTATTACTTATCTCATCCCATCCAGACGAGCTTTTACTTTTGAGAGACTTGATTATATTTTCAATTTCTCTGTGAGAAGTCAGGTTCAATTGAAATCTATGGTTCCAAACTGTAGATTTTGTTAGTAGGTCTACTGCCTTAATGTTAATATTATTTATAGGAATACATTTCTCTGCAATATTTATAAAGTGACTATTAAAAGCATTTGTAATGTCTGATAAATTATCTAGTTTTATGTCTTGCCTTGACACTGGTATTGTTAGTGGGAACACAATTCTCTGCAATATTTATGAAGTGGTTATTAAATGCATTTGTAATATCTGATAGATTGTCTAGTTCCTTATTTTTGTATATTAATGACGTACAATCACTTTGTTTCCTTTGCTTTCCCTGTTTCATTTTTTACTATATTCCATATAGTCTTAACTTTGTTGTTTGATTTATTAATTATTTGTGAAAAATACCTGCTCTTTGCTTCTTTAATAACCTTTTTAACACATTGCAATATCTTTTATAATACACTTTCTGAGTTTGATTGATACTGATTCTGTATTGTAAATAGAGCTCTCTTTTTTTTCGCACATGATATTTTAATACCAGGGGTTAGCCATGCTTTATTATTTAAATTAGGTATTTTGGTAGTTGTGTTTTTTGGACAGTTGGCCTCAAAGTGTCGCAACACAATATTTAGAAATTCATTTAATTTACTATCAACAGTGTTATAGCCTAGGTAAATATAGTTTCCCAATTTTCATTTGCAAGATCTTGTTTGAAACTTAAAATCGAAACATCATTCATTACTCTGATAATATTACTACGGGTATGTTTGCTAGTCGGATATGCTTCAGTATTGTTTAACATTACCATCTGAGCATCATGGTCTGATAACCCATTTATTATTGGTATTACTTCAAACTTCAAGTTTTTTTCTTTATTTAAGAATATATTATCTATTGTTGTTTGAGAGTTGTTTTGAATTCTAGTTGGGAAGTTCACTATGAAGTCTAGATTATAACTACCTACTAAGGACAAAAGTCTTGCCTTATTTTCACTATCAGTTGACATGTCTACATTAAAATCACCCCACAGTATCATATTTACACTATTATTATATAATGAATTAAGAACCTTTTCTAACTGATTGATAAAATAGTTGTAATTACCTGATGGTGCTCTGTAGATTGTTATTATTACAAACGTGTCATTGTCAGTTTCCACTCTTGCTGAGCAACATTCGAAATCCTGTTCCTTGCAAAAGGAACTGGTGTCTATATCATTAAAATCTAAGTTTCTTTTGATAAAAATACTCACACCTCCACATTTTTTGGAACGTCTACAAAAATTTGAACATAAAGAAAAATTATCAATTTTTAATTGTTCCAGCTCTTTTTCTGCACAGTGGTGTTCTGTCAAACAAATAACTTGAATTTCCTGTAGATTAGAATTAATTGAATCCTGAATTGCTAAGTTGAAGTCTTCAATTTTATTTTCAAGTCCCCTTATATTTTGATGTATTAATGTAAATGATGTATTAATTCTAGTTTTTGGCTTAACTGAAGTATTATTCTTATCTTGAGGTACACATAAAAGTTGTTTATTTCTTTGATTTAGATTCCCCCTAAAAAATGACATGATCCACCTACTATGACAGGAATAGGCCTGCTACAATTAGATACATTACTCTTTACTTCTTCAGCAACAAGTTTTGCTAGCGTCTTCTTCCCTCTGGAGTTCAGATGGAGTCCATGTCGAGTGAATTCTTCTCTTCTTAGGCTATTAACAGATACAATGTTAAAATTTACATGATTACTAGAGAAATCCCTTAACTTGTCGTTCACAGCTTTCACCTTGGATCGAAGCGAGAGCCTGACGTACCTGTGAAATAACTCAACAAAACTAACATTAGTATGTACACTGCTTCTAGAGATGGTGTGTAGGTCCTGGTCGATTTCAAAGTTAGGATCTCTGTCTAGACTATTACCACCACCTCCAACAATTACAATATGGTCATCCTTAGAGAAACCTTTAGATAGATCCTTGATACCTGAAATTACATCCTTAAGTTCAGCATTAGGTTTACAAATACACTCAACTTGAAAACTCTCTCCAACAGCATCTTTTACAGCAGTTCCCATATATCTGGCGTGGCTGCTACCTAAAACTAAAATCTTTCTTTTGTTAGTGGGCCTGCATATAGTCGTTGCTCTAAATGGCTGTTCTTCATTTACATCTCCACTACTACCTGAAACAGAGAAAACATTATTAGTAGGCCTACTTACACTGTTCTGCGATGTTCTTCTTCTGGGATGCCTCAGTACATCTGCAAAAGAGACAAAGCTAGAAGTAAAATTATCTATCCTATCTAGGCCATCTGGAACAGCAGTTGGTTCAGCTGGGGCATCTACTTCTTCTAGGCCATCTAAAACAGAAAATCGATTATTAGTAGCGATGGCCCTGTAAGTCTTCTGCAAGGACGACATGTTGTTACTTGATGGTCTTCCTTTGTGACTTTGCGCTACTTTGGCAAAGGAGTCCAACCTAGGGAAAGAAACATTTACATTAGTTACTTCATCAAGTTTTGCCTTCAGAGATTGAACATCATCCTGTAACACATCAATCAATATTGCAAGTCTTTAATCTCCTTATCCTTAATACATAGCTTGCAGAACCAATCGCCATCGGGAACTTCGTCGATACATAACCTAGAACATGTAAAGTGAAACCATAAGTCACACGAGTCACATTGAAGTGAGCATCCTTTTATGACTTTAGGGTTAGCAGATTCTTTTAATAAAATGTAGGACACTAGTGGTTAATGTATGATTCGTTAATGTCTAACCTTATTAGGCTACTTAATAACGGAGTATTCTGTGATGAAACGAATGTTTTGTGTGTATGTGTTTGTTTTGAAAATTGAAAATGGGGAAAAGAAACTGTGTGTTCAGTCAAAACTTGCAAAAGTAGGCTACTTGAGACTTTAACTATGTCTACGTTATGTCTGTTGAGAAGTATCAGTCATATTCCCATGTTCTTACTCATTTTTGTAGGTAGTGTTTTTATCGGATTTTGAGAATGTATCAGTGCAATTCTTGGTATAGGCTACTAAAAGAAGAATTTATTGTAATAATAAATGTGTATTACACAAATGGAACTATAGAACTTACAGAAGCAATAAAATCTAATTATTATCAATCATGAATGTGTTCTGGGTTGAAAGCAAAATATGTGGTAGCCTATGGTTACTTAAATGTAGGGCATTTTAGAAAAATGTAAAGTGTAGGAAAATTAAACACCAAAACAAAATTGCTTCTTAGATATGTAAGTTATGCATGGATTTTATATTTTTTTACACCTCTTCACTAAATCATCATTAAACTGAGAAAGTGTTTCTCTTTAACATTTTAGCACACTCATGTCTTACAACTGAACGAATAATTATAAAACTCTTGCTTCCACACCCCACAACAAACAAAATACAAATGGAAGAGTGTAGTTTTGCTATATACTGTTGCTGTCCACTCATTAAGTTTCAGCAAAATAAAACTAATATTTTTGTAATCTTTCCCAGGTTCTAATTCAATTGAAACTAATGAATGCTTACATTCCTCAAAAATAAAACTTTCCATATTTTCCATATGGTTAACTATAGGCCAGGTTCGGGATTTTCTGGACGTCTGGTAACCCTAGCCTATACTTGAAACTGACATTTTTCAGAATGTTGTGATTTGATCTTCAACTCCATTGGATAGTTTCAAACAGCTTGTAATATAGACCTAGTTTGGAAATTGCAAGAACACATGACTGAAGCTAGAATGTTACAAGTCAATGCTTGGATATAACACAAAACCTGTAGTGTGCATATGCATATCTTCAGTGTGACTGTTGAAACTGATGCAGAAACAAACTTAATACCATACCTCGTGATGTCATCTTGTTTTTTGCAGCAAAATTTGAAAAAATGTGGGTCTTATACAAAAGTTAATATAGCATGTATATCTTTCTTCTTTTTGTTCTCAATAGGTGTTAAACAAATGGGATAAACAACCAAGAGAGCTAAACAACCAAGATCCATAGAAGAGTGAAATGGATTCTTCTTCTGACCTCCAGGCCTTAGCGCCTTCTTGTTCTGGGATGTCTAGTAAGAAATCAAACAGAAAGAAATACAGAGAGACAAATGATCACTGTGACATAAACATTAGTAGTGATAATGAAGATCTAAATGAACTAATTTCTGATGAAAATTGGTGTTCATCTGACGTTGAGAGTGTTATAAGTGAAGAGGGTGTTAAGAAAAGTAATTCGTCTCTCAGATCCTGCAGAGCTGTTGGAAAAAAATGCATCAAACATCTAAATGCATTAGAGAAAAAAATTGTTGCTAGACTTGAAAAGGTTCGTAAACACTTAGAATTAATTCGTTATAAATTAGACAGCTCTATCAAAATGCCTGATACAAGGATCTCTAACTGGTTTATCATATTTGGTATACCATACTTCAAAGATAGAAGGTATTTTTCATGTCCTCCTAATGAGGATACCTTGAAGAAAAGAGCAAACAAAGAATTAATTCTTGTTGACCTACGTTCTACAAAGATGTGGAAGGAAAACCACAAGAAACTGTTAAAAGATGCCATTCATGAAGAGGAAATTAATAGGCAGGTGAAACAGCTGAAGACAAAAATGAACTCTATCAGAAATAAT
Organism: Ectobius pallidus; assembly: GCA_964059195.1. Classification (NCBI taxonomy): domain Eukaryota; kingdom Metazoa; phylum Arthropoda; class Insecta; order Blattodea; family Ectobiidae; genus Ectobius; species Ectobius pallidus. Next base: position 26,624,502 of record CAXKWD010000012.1, on the reverse strand, counting down.
CTGGAGGAAAAGAATGATGTCACTGAAATTCAGGATTTGAATAGTTCATTGAAGGAATTGGAACTTAGGATAGCAGTTATAAAAAACAAGTCACTTGAAGAAGTAATTGGTTTTTCTGATTCAGAGTATGATTGGATGAAGATATCAGTGCAAGTATTGAACGGAGACTTCACAGTTGAGGAGTGCCGTGCAATGTGGCGCAATTACCTTCATCCTAAGATACATAAAAGAGAATGGTTGGAGGAAGAAGATAACAGATTGATAAAGCTGGCCAAGTTATACAGATATCAAGATTGGGATAAGTTGGCAGAAGAGCTTGGCACAAATCGTTCAGGATATCAATGCATATGTCACCTTCAAGGGAGACTGATTCAAAATAATAGCCCACATCGTAAGTGGTCTACAAAGGAGGATGATATGCTCAAGGCACTTGTTGAAAAGTTTCGTGTTGGTAGTTACATTCCTTGGTCGAAAATATCTCCTTACATGGATAATCACAGTAAAACACAAATATTCAGTAGGTGGTCTTACTCACTGGCTCCTAATATTAAAAAAGGACGTTTTACAGAGAACGAAGACATTCTTTTAGTGGCTGCAATTAGAAGATTTGGAACAGATAACTTTCATAAGGTAACCAGGTTTTTGCCAGGTCGCACAGCAACACAGGCACGTGAGAGATATAACACATTAGTCAAGAGTACTGATGTATCTTTGCAGTGGAATCCAGAGGAAGATAAGAAGCTTTTGGATTTAGTTGAAGAACATGGAAAAGGAAATTGGACAACAATAACGAAATATTTTCCAAATAGGACAAGATCACAACTGAGATTACGTTATTCAACTATACAAAACTATCTAAAGAAAACTCAATCTTGTAGGTTAACTCCGTTAAGCAAGATTCATGTGCCAAGTCATCAGAAGAAAGGTGATCCTAATAGAGTAGATAAGACCTGGAATAAGTTGCAAAATATTCTGAAAGATGTGAAAACTTCAGAAGACTTGAATGAGGAAAATATGCTTGAACTCAGAGATAAGTTGTATGGAAAGGAGAAAAAGAAGCGTCCAGGACGTAGAACAGGACAGACAAAACGTCTAAATGATTTTGATGAACAAATTGCAAGCATCTTCAGGTGTACGTATCCACAAATTGGTGGACGCAAAAAAACTCTGTTTAATGAAGAAGATGTAAGGAAAAGAACAGAATCTATGACACTCATGTTAAAGCACTTCCAAGCTCAATTGAACGTACCAGAAAATGATGATGAAATTGGTGCAAAGAAGTATTTTTTCAGTGAGCTAGATAGGGCTGTACTTTGCAAATTCCGTGATGAAAACCTGCTGGAGAAATGTAGCAAAGATTGTCCAATTCACTGCACAGTTACTGATGTAGGAGGACCAACAGATACAGTTTCATCTTTCAGTGATGTTGCATCTGCTACTAGTGAGTTACCATCATCATCTTCCAGTGAGGTTCTAACTGACATAAATTATATGTTACCACCTAATTATACAAGTCTGGTGGGTTTTCGAACTTTGCTACTTTCTCGTAAGAATCAGCTGGAAGTGTGCAGACAAAATGAAGATCTTCACGAAAATGAGCCACCAGATTCCCCTAGGAGAGATTGCCTGTCTGTAGAAGATGCAGAAACTTTGTGGCATAACCGGTTTTTTTCATTATTCTTTTATCCTGCTCTGATGTCAAGGTTTTACAGTTCCAAGGACACCAACTTAGAAGACATGGATGACGGTAATGTGAATTCTATAGTGAACAGTAATAGTTCACCTCGAGAATCAAAGGCAAAGAAATCTAAGTATATGGGAAAGAAGAAACGAAAACCAGTTAATAAAAAGGAAGAAAAATCACATCCTCCAGTGAAGAAAAGAAAGTACGAGAGAACTGGGAAGCACAAGAAACCAGTTGTTATGCTGCCAGAGACTGAATGGAGGAGGAGTTCTCGACATAAGCCTGCCTCTGATGCTTCAAATACTGTAAGTTAATTTTATTTAATAAAGCATGGCCTCCTTCACAATCAGTCTCCAGCCCATTTTTCTTAGTATTCTTCTTTAAAATTTTCTCTTAGCATATTCTGATCACCTCTAGACACTGTCTACATTTCAGCTCTGTATGTATCCACAGGTCTACTAAAGTTTTGTAGAGGTAGAGGGCATGGGTATAGAGTGGGTTGGGACAACCCCAAGGCACGTCAGCCATAAAGAGACTTGTTGTACATCCTTATGAATGTTATGAATGACTGTGAAGTTTTTTCCTGGCCCACGGGCTGCAGGTGCCCTCTTAGCCACTCGCCCAACAGACCTCCCAACCAGTCTCCAACTCCACCTGTCCAGCTTCCAAGTTGACCACTTCGCACACGAATCCGCCCTTGATACTACATGAGTACTCAAGAAGGTCCTCGTGGAGCTCAAGTGTTCGATCCAGGGAGATACCTTTCCCAAAGGGCCCGGGACATGGGAGAGAAGACACAGTGTCTACATTGCAAGCAACTACCTGCAGGCTACCTGTGCAAAGCTTGTATTATGACTATGGCTAAGACTACATATTGGGGCAGTGACAATAATGGGAGTATAATGGACAGTTGATGAAGTCATATTTTGTTAGAATGTTATTTAAGAATAAATATAAAAAATCAAAGGTAATGCTTTTCAAAAATTGTTGTAAAGTGACGAAGCAGGAGAAGTGGTATATGAATGGAAAACTTTTGGATTTAATGAAGTAATTTGACTATTTTGGGATGGGAATGTCTACTAATGGGGGGTGAGAGACACATGAGAAAAAAATGGCATTAATAGGTAAAGCCGCTATGAGAGCAGTTAGAATATGTATGTACAAAATTCCAGATATATGGTAAGAGAGAATATACGAGGCAGTAGTGGAAGCAAAAATCTTATATGGGGTTAAAATGTGGGGTATCAAAGACTGTGTGGTTCAAGTATCAAAGTGCCTTGTACCCAGGATGTTTTGAAGAGAAGTTTTATGCCTACTGAGGGAGAGGCATTAGCAGAGTTAAGAATGGTACAGGAAGAAAAGGAATGATAGTAGAAAGAGTTTTGAAATATTGTATTGTAATATAAATTTGGATGAGAATAACGTAATAGAAGAATATATTACTTAAATGGAAGTAGGAGGCAAGATAACTGGCTGGAGAAAATTAAAACGATACAGGAAGAAGTTGGAAGGGGGGATATTTGGCTAAGAGGTGAATGTAATAGAAGGTGTTTCTGGAGGGAAGTAAGAAAAGAAATGGAGAACATATAAAAACAAGAGTTCTGTGTTAGTTTCATAAACAAAAGTTCTTTGAGACTGTACTGAATATTGAAAACAGAACGGGGAAGGGAGAAATGTGTGGATTGCTGTGATAAGCCTTAATAGAAGGGATACACATGGATGAGAACAGGGTTGATATTTATGAAGGGGTTAAGGAAAGACAAATAGGAAGTCTATGTTTTATGCAGTAAACGGGAAGGAATATCACACTTTCTAACAGAATGTAAAGGAGTAAGAAGATGAAGGGAAGAAATTTGGGAGACAAAATGTGGAAAATTTACTTAACAAGATAATAGCCATAAAGTTGTTAAAAGTGAGAGAAGACAAAACAAGGAAAATAGGGCAGTATTTAGGAAAAGTGAGAGAAAAGTGGATGAGATAAATTGAAAAGTATATCAAGAGGGAAATAATTTATGTAATGTAATGTAAGTGTTTATTCATAGCTCTACGGGAAGAAGTTTTCTGCAGAATGCCGAACAAATACGTGATAAATATTAATGAGAAAAAAACTCTTTAATCTCAGATTTGCAGACGATATTGTACTCATAACAGACTCACACGAGGAAGCCAAAGTCATGCTAACAAATCTATGCAAATCCAGCAAAGAAGTCAGCCTTAGGATCAATGTAAAAAAAAAAACAAAATAATGACAAATTACACAGAAGAAGCCTGAAATGTTACTTCAACAAGTCAGCCACCCTGGTATGCCAGGAGGCCCTTGCTCGCTATGGGATGCTTGTGGGCTAGTTCTAATTCTAATCCTAATGTAAGTGTTTACTACACTAAGTAGCTTTTTACAAATTTCAATGCAAACAGTCGCATGAGTCGGCATGGACCGTACATGCTTACGCAAAACACACACGAAAAAAAAGAACAAAGAACAAATAATATAAATACAAAATAACACAAACAAACTAAATCTATTCCTCACCCTCCACACCCGCTCTCAAATTTGCCACTTTTTCAAACCTGAGCTGTCTCGCCTTCATTAAAAACTTCCCAATGTCTTCAATGTTTTTGTCCATCAGTAAATTCCAAACATTTTTGTTGCTCCCTATTTGATTCCATAAAAGATATTGGTAGATAATTTTCCCTCCAATTTTCCAAACCTCCACAATACGCCAAAATATGAAACCATGATTCTTCCCCCTTACATAAGGAACAAACTCTCATTCTGTTTTCATCTGTGATCTTAATCATTTGCCACACCCCGAGTCTAATCCAGGCGAGCCCCAGTTTACTGACTTTGGATCCTTTTCCTATGTACTGCTCCTTTCCCCACTCCTTTAATCACGACTGTAATTCAAGTGAAACCATAGTCTGACATTGTGCATTTCTGGGAAATAATTAGGAAAGGTGTGATACCTAAACAGAATTCCCATCATGCATAGAACCTAGGGGTTAAAGCATGAGGGAATTTTTAAGGGATAGTTGCTAGACTTACGAGTAGATAATATGTAAAGTGGATGGAGGTAACTATGTATGTAACTGTGTGTAAATAACTTCTGTTCTGTTCTAATATTATTCCGTCTTATCTGTCTCCCACAATTATAATTCTTATATGTACGCAATTTTTGAAGGTAGGAAAATAAATTTGACAACTTCTTTACAAAGTTTCATTAAAGTGTAAAAAAATTACCATGATGATTATTTATAATTAATTTCATCTATAGTTTTCAAATATATAATTTATTCCAAAGCTTAGTATAATCCCAATAATTTGTTGTTTTAAGTATAATGCAAGTTGTGTGCAAATTAGTTAGTAGTTTGGTTCCTTATTTTCAGAAGAAAGAAGAAAGAGGTGAAGAATCAGTCATAACACAGTCACAAACTCAAAAGGAAGTATGTGAAGAAACATCCCTCACACAGTCACAACAGAAAAGAAGACAGAAATCAATCCTGACACATCCTCAAAATAAAAAAAGTCAGGAATCAATCCAGCCACAATCACAAATGAATGGAGGTCAGGAATCAGTCCTGACACAGCCACAAATGGATGGAAGCAAGGAATCAGTTCTGATACAGCCACAAAATAAAGGAAGTCAGGAATCGGTCCTGACACAGCCACAAAAGTATGGAATTGACGAATCAGTCTTGACAAAGTCAAAAAGTAATGGAAGTCAGGAATCAGTGTTCATACAGCAGCAAAAGGACAATGGTGAAAAATCAGACCTGTCACAGCCATATCGGAATGGAAGTCAACAGTCAGTCCTGTCACAGTTGGATGATGACATTGGCCAGGAACTGTTCATACCAAGTCTGCAAGCAGATGAGGATGACGACAATTCACCTATGGGATGTGCTCAACAATGATGTGCCTTAAATTTTACATACCAGGTGAGTGGTTCAACACTACCTACTAGTTGCCTTTTCATTTTGGATATTATTCATATTTTCCCTTTTATAAGAAATTCTCCTTTACTTGAAAATTTCTAAAATATTATTTATGGGGTCTTCAATATTTTTAAAATAAGGACATTCTTACTTTGTTAGACAAACTCTCTTCATCAGCACCCTTTATGCATTTAACCTAAATCTTGTTTCGCATTAGTGTCCATGGGATGGGATTCTACATAAAATTATAAACTGGATTTTCATATAATAAACACGTATCACTTCTGGAAACAGGCATATAAGTTAATTTCTCATAATCTTTTAGAAGAGAAATCAGGTGTGCAACAATTTTTTATTCTCTAGTTTAGAACTGAGATAACTTAAAACAGCAAATTTTGAGATATTGGAATTTTTAAAGCTTTAAAATGGTGTGAAAATTGGGTTTTTCTCAATGAAGTCCCTGATTCTGCTGTATTACTGTAATGTAATGTAGAAAAATTGTGTACAGCAATGTTAAATTTTTTATTCGCTACTTTCTTTTTAAGTAATTATTTTGAATAATAGCATTAATGAACTAGAATGACATGTTTCCAGTCAGTTAAGTAATTTGAAGTTTTTGTCATTTGCATATGCATTATTATTTGTTATAATGTTCCTGAATAATTTAGGTTCAAATTAAAATAATTTAAGAAATAGTTTGCATATTAGACATATACCTGGGTAAAATGATTCTTTGTTAGTTTAGTTTAGTTTTCGTGCATTTAAAGAGAGTAAATTTTCTTATTTTTTCATGTTAATCTCTTCTTTCAAAGGAATTGCACACCAGTGACTGTAGGGAAGGGGAGAGACTCTGGGTAAACCACATTTACATATTGCTATCAAAAAATGATTTTTATTTTATCTAAAGTCTTTTACTTATTTACTTATTTTATATATTTACAGCAAAAAAATCCTAAAAATGTATATTACATAAAATATGAAAAGATTCCAAATGGAGTCATTGGGACTAAGAATTGCACTTAACATGAAATATGTAACATACAAAACAATAATTAAAACACAGGTATTTTTCTGTTCTGAGACTTGTTCGTTTACAACAAAATACCCTAAAACAGTTATTTTCTTCATGCCACAGAACCAAATTGCACTTTACACATTTTATTCTTGAATAAGAGTTCACACAAAGTTTGCAGCTTGATTTATCATCATTGTGTTTTGACAAGTATCCCATACCATCAAATCGTACATCCTGTCCAGGGGCGGTTCCTCAGTACATGGTACTCTGTTGCAGCATGCCAAACTTATTTTGTAATTCATTTCTACTACCTTAATATTGAGATTTATTTAAGTTTCTTGACTTGGGGAGATAGAAAACCATTTTTTCTCACCGGATTTATTTGCATGGTCAGTACCGGATGATACAAGTTGCACTGGTAAGTCCCCCTTCCATCTCCATTCCCTTTCTCAACGTGCAGCATTTTCTGTAGATGGTTGCTTGATGAGAACAAGAGAGGATATGGTAGCTTCTCTCCTGTCCTTTCTCTCTGGACCTCCAGTACTAGCTACATGTATATTCCACATGCTTCAAAGCCGTAAGTCGGTGTGTACTTGTTGAGTTGACTTTTTTGTAATTTTTAAAGTGAATCAGTGTGTTTTACTAGTTGTGAATTGTAATTTAATGCAACATTTATACAGGAGATATTTTCAAAATGAATTCTGTGGATTCTTTATTAAAGCACCCATTTTCATCATTATCTTTCGAAGAGAATCTTCAAATTAAAAGTTTAGGAAGAGCAACACCTGAAGTACAGTGAAATTATTTCTTCCTCTCCTGCTCAGAGAAATGTGCAGTATCATGGATTAGTCTATATCTCAGTATTGTCATTTGAAGGGTTGATGATTTATTTGTATGCCAGTCTTTAGGGCAGTCACATCGTGCTGACTAAGGTAACAAGCTACGGCTGTCATGACTTGTGGGAGGGGAAGATGGCTTGCCTCTCTTAATTCAACTCCCACCTCTGAATGCTCTTCTCCAATGCCAGGAAAAAAAGAGATTACTGTAACGATTATTCAAGCAGTCAAGAAAGAATAGAAGGTAACACCTATTCAAGGCGTTTTCACAATGATGTTTATAAAAAGTATTCATGAATGTGTGGGTGTGAAATTAGAAGTTCTCTCTTTTGTTTGGTGGCAGTGACTCTAGGTCGAGATGACATAAAAGACCTTGGCCATTTAAATGAATAAGCAAATAAAAAAAATAAAAAAATAGTCAACCTACAGGGACTTGGTGAATTATTTGATGGGTGTCCTCTCTTCTTCAATTGTTTGCAGTTCCTTTCATAAGGAGACCCTGGTCAATATCTGTCCAGAATTGAAGCAATGGCATATAATTCTCATCTTCTTACCATGCTACAAAGGTTATAGGTAGGGCTGCCAGATGTATGGTTTTGTCCAGAACATTACAGTTTTTTCTCACTTTAAACTGTATACCAAATGTTCTGTTTTTAAAACTATCAAGATTTAGACAGTAATAACTTAACATTGTTAAAAATTGTGCCCCTCTGGCAGTTTTAGCATTGATGGATTGTAGGCCTATAACTGTAGAAACTTACCTCAGATGAGCAAGATTTTAAAGTTAGTTGAGGCACTACGTTTAGAGGAGGTGTGAAAATGGATTATGTGTTACAAGTTGTGGAATTAGTCAATTTGTTTTCTCGGAAGGATGACGCTGATGAAAAGCTCAATGCAACCCTCCAAAGTAAAATAATATCAGAGAGGTGGGTATATATTACAGGGTTAATTGGCCCCAAAAAACTAAAGAACATTTTGATGAGCCTACTTAAGTTTATGTTAGGTATATTTCCAACAAATGCATGCTACTAAAAGAATATTTTACATATTGGCAATAAAAGACAACAGAGACAGATAATCTGTAGGTTTAATAAAAAATGAACTGTTTGTACACTTCAATTTAAGTGATAATAATAAGGAATTTTACAAGAAAGTTTTGTTGAATAAGAAATTGTTGCAACTTGCATCTTCAAATGATAAATAATTGTGATATGTACATTTCAATATAATGATTGGCTCATTATAATTTATAATAAATTTATTATTTCATGCTGGTATATTATTACCATTATTGATTACTTCTGTACCTCAAAGCCAACTGAGCCTAAATTCAATTTTTTTTTTTTTCCAGATCTTCTCCTAAAATTTCATTTTCTATCAAACCATAACATCGAAACCACTCAAAAGTTTTCTAAAGCATAAGAGCCTAAATCCAAAGCATTAATTAAGCTAGACAAAAGTAAGTCCAGTTACGTGTTATGGTTCTGAAACTTTAGCCAAAGGCAAACAACGTAAGTTCACTGATGTACTTACATTTTTTGTCTTGGTCTGTTCATTTGTTTACATGCTAATCATCTTAAGTCGTTTTTTCCGTTCATCCAATCAGATTTTCACTTATCATGACATAATGTTTTTTTACTGTTTGTGGAGGTGTTCTTCCCTCCATTATCGAGGTTATAAATAAGTTAAATTTAATTTTTTATTTTTTTTTTACAATGTGGTAATTTTATTAATGGTTTAATAATGAATATACCACACAATATGATAAAAAGAGGATGACATATTATGAAATCGGCAGAGTGACATTATCATGTAATGCTGGATGTGGTCAACACTTAGTTACAGAATGTCAATTAGTAATAATTAATTAGTACCCTGCACCTTCATTAATAAAATTAAAGAAAGCTTATATTATTTAAACTATCATTATTATTTAAATAGCCAGGACTGTTTGCTTTACGTCATCCTCTGAAGTGTAGCAGAATATACATCCTGGTGGTATAAGTATATTTTAATATTTAATACTATAACCTATTATTTCCTGTACAATATCTCATTAGGCCTAGTAACAAAACCTAATTCATTGGCCCCACTAACTTCTTACCTTCTTGAAGTACAAATTAGAAAGTTCATGTAGGCTATTAATTTTTTTAAATCTAATGTAAGGTAACCTAATCCAATTATGTTTAATTTCCAGATACTGCAACCTGACTTTATGAAGAATTTGGAATTCGAATTAAGTCTTCAGTTTTAAGAACACTGGGAAAGAAAGTGATAACATTGTCATGGAAAATGAAAGTTGCAATTTGGATCTTCACAAAATAATTGCATCCCCATCAATGTCAGTGTTTTAATTAACATTTTATATAGCCTAAGAAGGCAACTACTATGAAAGTATGCTAACATTGTTTGATGTGACAATTGACATTGTGACAAACTGAGTGTTTTCAGATGCTTTAAGTTCGGGCACTTTCAGCAAAATGTGCATTTATTATCTCAACCGATCCTCTTGAAATATTAAATTGTTCTGTATTTTATTAGTAATTATCGTAATGCCTATTGAGCTTTTTCAGGCTTAGAAATTTAAGATTATCTACTTTCTAATGTTAGACAAGATAATCCACATGCAGAAGATTTACAAGATCAGTTGCCTTCAGATTTATACCTAATTAATTTTTCAAATGAAAATTCATTTGAAAGGACGGGAATTTATTCTCTCTTGACTTGGATGATCCTGCCTATACTTTTGTCCCACATTAGAGTTATGAAAGTGAATAGTCTTCTCTTGATGAGTCAAGAAATCCTGTGATTACAGATATGACAGGGTTTAATCAAGCTTCTCTAGTACCATTCCAGTAAATTACAGCTAAACGACTAAGAAAAAAATTACGAAAACAAATTGACTTTCTGGTTAATGTATATATATATACACAGGGTGTTTCACTAAGTTTTACCGCCAGTAACAGAGCATGTTCCTGACGTAATTTGGAACAACTTTTCCTAATAAAAGTTTTACCTATCTCAAATAATTACGGAGTAATGTAGATATTTATGAACGTCTCCATGTGAACAAAACTCAACATAGCGGATATGCAACATTGATAAAGAACAGTCCTGATAAATTACGGAACGCGACACGTGCCGTTCATACCCGCGCGTCAAAGTGCTTGGACGTAGAGGGAGGTATCTTTGAAAATCTGATGGCAAACTGAGATAAAGGGTGAAATGTATGTTAAGTGTATGAATTAAACCCATTTTGTTTGTTACTTTCAATTTCTGTGCCGATTTATTGCCAAATTTATTGCTATTTCGTCACGAATGTTGAAACTTCAAACGCTTATAACAACGTAACTACAAGTCCGATCACATTTTTGTATTTACATTTTTTGTTCCAAATATCCTCAAGAATGCACTCAGAAAGTGGCGGTAAAACTTCGTGAAACACCCTGTATATATACTACTAAAGGAGAATTAACTGAACAAAGTTAACTTTATCCTCCATTTTAACAGAGTACAGTGAAAAACAAATTCCACAATTTTTGCAATCAACTTCATCGCAACCTCCCAAAAAAGAATCCATTCATCACAAAGAGAATGAGCTTAGAAAATTTCCTTGCCTTCTTACATCTGAAGAAAAACAGCAGTCCTCTTTTCTGAAGGAAACTGACTGCGAAACATTCCTGATATCTGAAGTAGTATGGTTCCAACTGAAAAAGAAAAGTTAAAGAAGTTCCCTACTACAAAACTAGTTTTAGTGAGGACACTTTTAAATGTTGATCAAATAGAGCCATATTGACTTGTCTGAATCTAAAATGCAGTAACTCCACCTTGTCAACATAAAAGTTTTAAAACAATAAAATGACTTATGGTCACACTCAGTGGAAAAAAATTTACACGTTAAAAACAAAATTCGAAGTCTAAATACACTTGAGAATTTAGAAATCTTTCTTGACCAACTTCATAATAAAGAGAACCTATTAATAAAGACAATATTCTATTTCACATTCCGTAGCATTAAATATCTGTGTTACTCTTTGCTAATCTAGTTAAGTTTCAGTTCAGAGCTAGCCAACAGAGCCACTTACCTCACACCATGTAAATAACATGGACCTACATCTTAATATCATCTTGTATAGACAGAACTTTTAACTATAGTCTTTTTACATTTCTTTTCCTAGGTTGGTTTGACTTGGCCATAATTTTAACTTTTTTTCACTGAGGATGACCACAAATGGTCAAAATATATGTATTTGAATTTTATTATTTTAAAACTTTTTATTGACACTGCACTTTAGACACTTTCAAATGCGTTAATTTAAAAAGAAACAAGAGATTTAATCTACGAGTACAAATGCCCCAGACCCTTCCTCAACTCAGAATGACAAGTAACAGAATCAGGAAACAAAACTTCAGAGATATCATAACTCTCTTGTCAAGAGTATAGACTGTTAAACCTGAAAACTTCCCTGATTCAACAGAGCAGAAATAATCTGTTAACTTTCTGAACACAAGAAACATTTTTTTAAATATATTTTCAATCACTTAATGTTTACAATCTGTTTTTAATCTCTAAGTGTAAAACTGATTACGATATTTAAAATAAAACAGAAAGTAAGTTCAAAATTTATAATAATGTTTCTAGTTAATTACTTTTGTTTAACAAGAATCTAGAGTAACTTATCACTTTTCTATACAGTTGCTTAATTTACTGGTATTTACTTACTGTTTTCTACTAAATTTAAGTAAATTCTATAGAAAGTATTTAGAATGACAAGTCCCAGTGGGTTCAAGTCCCAGTGCCGGAGGAATTTTTCTCCTATAATATTCTCGTGTAATGTCCAACAGAGACAATGATCTGTGGTTCATGAATGCTTAAATATCTATCTTGAATGTTAACTGTACAATAACAGTGGGTGCCCGGTCACAAAAATCACTACTTAGTGTGCCCCACAGTGCTGCATATGACATAACTTGTCTGTCTGTGAGGTAGACCATCAGGGCAATCAGTCATAGGAGAGAGATTCCATCTGGCGCTGTGAATTGAACTCCGGCTTAGCTCAGTTGGTAGAGCATTGGCGCGAATAGTCAAAGGTCCTGGGTTCAAGTCCCAGTGCCGGAGGAATTTTTCTCCTATAATATTCTCATGTAATGTCCAACAGAGACAATGATCTGTGGTTCATGAATGCTTAAATATCTAGAAAGTATTTAATTATATTAAAGTAATTCTATAGAAAAATAATACTAACTTTGCATGTAATTATTGTTTTTATTTCTTTTTACTTCCTCTGCCTGTACCATAGGTACTATAGATAGAGAAAGTATTGTTCTCAACCCCAAATTCAAATTTGAGTTTTTTACATAAATACACATTTTGAAGTTTCCTGGATCCAAAAATACTATTTCCGGAAACATTTCTGTGTGTGTGTGTGTTTGTGTGCCTCACTCCAGAATGGAAAATTGTTAGGAATGTGTCTCTCTCTTGAATGTGCATTCTTATGCAAGGGTTTTGTCTGGACATGCTCTCTTGTACGAGGGTTTTTAACCTGATGCCTTTATGCCATGGACGTCTGGATATGTGTTCTTATGCAAGCGTTTTAACCTAATGCTGTTGAAGTTACAACCTTTGCCAGGGACATCTGGATATGTATTCATATGCAAGGGGTTTTAACCTAATTTTGTTACATCCTTTAGACAGGAATATCTGGATATGCGCTCTTATACAAGGGGTTTGGTAATATGTGAATAGGCATGTACATTGCCCAAACATTGCTGACATCAATTCTTGCAGTCTCCTAGTAACTATTATCACCCCGACAATGTCTCAAGGCTACAACTTTCCTTCAGGTGCTAACTTGTGGTTCTATTGAGACCTGTCACGTTTTAGAGGGTGAAATAATAACCAACTGCTTTTACACATGGGCGTACGGTAAGGGGGGGGGATCAGGGGGTTGAAACCCCTACCGAAATATCTGCAATATTTCAAAGATTATAAATCATGGAACGAAATTTAAAAAGAAACTCTGATTCGGTTGTTACATATTTTACAATTTCATACATATCAAAGCATTACTTAAGATTTATCATAATTTTTTTAAGATTCAAATTTCAAAACCTCGTGGTGTTGATAGTTTTCCAGCTTAATAACTAGTAAACAAAAAACCCTTTGGAATTTGTCAAACGACAATTCGAACACTCCCGGCAAAATCCATCAACCTGTTTATAAAGCCAACAGTAATCCCGAGCTCATCAGAAAATTATCATGAAGTAATCAACATTAATTGGGTTTTTCCATCGGTGGATTTACAGATGACTTTAAAAACGTGCCCTATACACCATACAGTATTATGATAATTTTTCAAAAGGAAGTTTTTATTTATAGACTCTAGCTTAAACGAGAAATGGATAGAAATCTCAGGAAAAACAGTTTTAAAGACTGAGCTGCATATTAATTTACTACAGTGTATTAATTATCACAATACAACTGTTTAGTAATTTAAAAAAAAATATTAATTCACAATGTGCGCAACGACATAGAGCTGAGACTACTTCACATTGAACCCCTCCCGAACAAAACTTCATCGTACGCCCATGCTCTTACATCATAACAATGTCCACTTCCCCCCATCTTCTCTTATGTCCTGACCAGGGATTTTTGCACTCCAATGCCCTGTTGCGGATAAATTTAAAATCTAACACAGCACTCCTGTGGGAACTACTTAAACTCACAACCATTCTTTAAGACCCTTCTTAACCTAACTTTTTTACTTGCACATTAATGTGCTATTTGGAGGACTGTATATAACCTTACAACAGGGCCGTCGCGTGGGCAGGGCGACCGGGGCGATCGCCCCGGGCGCCGCGACCAGGGGGGCGCCGTGGCAACGGCAAAAATAAAACAACAAAATTTGAAATAATATGTTAGATGTACATAACGTATTTTTCAAAGTTAAGTATAACTGAATTTTGAATATTACGTTGTATGTATTTATTGAACAAATAAATATTTGACACCAATAACTTTATATTTGCTAAGTTACCCCAAAATAAATATTTGCTCAAAATTGAACAGCTGTATTTGCTGTTAATAATAATAACCTAATAATAATGCGTGTTTAACCCCATTATCTTTATATGTATTTGATAGTGTCGCGTTACGTCGCTCGCTGTGTGTTTGTGTTTGAATCCTTACAGATAGGTGGAATATCGGGTGGGTGCACGTGGGATTGAGTTTTTTTTGGGGGGGGCGCCTGACGAAATCTTGCCCCGGGCGCCAACAAACCACGCGACGGCCCTGCCTTACAATGTGACTTATGTCAGTTTTTATCTATTACAAGTCCTAGGTTCGTACTCTTGTTAATGCATATTGAAGCTCTCTCTCAGTTGTGTGAATATATTATGTTAGACTTCCTCCATATTGTCATCACTATACTGCGAGATTCATTTCCTCCATATTGTCATCACTGTACTGTGAGATTCAATTTATGTTTATAAGATATTTGTAATTCTACATTAATAAGTTCAATGATGGCTGCCCCTAGTTGAACTGTGAATATTGTCAACAGTAACGTTTTAACTTAGTCCAGTACTCCAAATTTACAGATCTGAGAAAGTTATTACTAGGGCCCGGATTTTTAAGTTCTAAAGAATTTAAAAATATTTATTTTTTATGTGCTAAAAATGTTAAAAATATGTGCTAAAACTAAAAAAAAAAAAATTCTGAAAAAGAAACAAAAACACCAGAATGTTCGTAAAAATCAGATGTAAAATGCTGACTGGAGTTGCAGTGCACAACAAATGTCATCTCCAGATTATGGATCACAAATCCTTGCCTATTATTCGATGATAATGCCTTATATTGAGAAAAGATACGTTCTATATCACACAATGTTAACCTTGCATATTTGAAGAGGGGTGTATCACTAACACACACACGACCAAGTTCACTTATGTTTTGGCCTTCCAAAACTTGAGCGACTTTGCAGAGGGTTTGATAGCCACCATTTTTCTCAAACATACCTTTAAATTTTGTTCTTAGAACTTCTATTTTCGAACCTGAGATAGTGTTAAGTTGCCTTTCAACATATTGCATTTCTTTAACCGAATTACGCAATGTTGAGATTGGGTTATGTTCTTCCCCGATAAGCAAGTGCAAGTGAATCACTCTCACCTCATTGCAAGGTGAAGCATTTCTGTTGAATTCTTTCGAGATACAAATTTTTGTTGTAAAATGTTAAAAGAGAATGAGGAAAAGTACTAAAATATTTATTTATGGAGAATATATTGAAAATATTTTTCACATAACTTTTTTGTAAAAACATGTGTTTTTATGTAAAATAAAATTTGGAATTTGCGGTTGATATGAGCACCAGGAAAAAAAATTACATAAAAAAAATCCGGAAAGTTACTAAAATATGTATTTATGGAGAAAATATCGAAAATATTTATTCACATAACTTTTTTGGTAAAATATGTGTTTTTATGTGAAATAAAATTTGGAATTTGCGTTTGTCGGACCTCGATTTGGATATTAAACTTTGTTTTAGGAACGTACGCATCAGGAAAAAAACATTTTTTTACATACAAATCCGGGCCCTAGTTATTACCCTTTGCATCTAACTGTTTTCATTGCAGCCAACACATGTGAGTAAAATAGGTCCTTACAGATTGTTATGGTACCGGTAAATAATCCTATTTAATCATGTTAAGAAAAACTATATTTTGTTTAGCCTTATGACAAAATACAACTATCACCTTTAGTTTTCACAGAACTCCATTCTGCTCGGATTTTAACAGTAGACTGAAACATAAGAAGCTTTGAACCATTTTTAGCTTTATTTGAAGAACATAACCATGTAAACCTAAGTTTTCAGTTCAAATCCTCCTTGCATATCATGTTCATTCAAATTAACAAGATAATTATTTTGTGAGGGGTGGGGGTAATGATGACAGAGGGGAAAGGAGAGTGAGGGAAGGGACATCATCACCTATGAAGCTTGATAATGGTGATATGTTTATTTAGATTTGGGCAAAGGTCTTGACCCATTCATGTAGTTAAGACAAATGAGATATTATTATTTCATTAGACCGATAACTTTTTGCTCTCCGCAACTAAGTTGTGCAGGGATGAATCTATTTTCAGGTACAATGTTTTAAAGTTACAACTTTCACTTTCAGTGACACAATGTTAGCATGTCTCAAGCCTACAACTTTCCTTCAGGTGCTAACTTGTGGATCTATTGAGACATATCGCGTTATAATTGAAGAGCTTTTAGCAAAAACAACCATAGTCCAAAAACCAAATTTTTCAGTAGATGCAAAAAACTTTCTCCATTTGGCAGTTATTACTTAATGAATTTAAAATTTATTGTATATTTAAGTAAACATATATAGAAATATTTTGATATAATAATTTTCCTTTATATGTAACTTCAGTGCCCTGAAACCAGACCTGAAAGCTGAAGAGACATGGACTATGGCTGTTTTTGCCAACAAATTTTAATTCACTATCTAAGAAAATTTTAAGAATGGAAAGAAAAATATAAACTCACTTCACTATTAATGTTATTGAAAGACATCAAAATTAGCTGTTGTATGAGTTAGGATGTTTATGGATCCTCGATTCCACTGCCGTTATCATCAGAGGTGACAATGCTTTACACAATGATACAGCTGATTCTAAGAAACATATTTCTGCATGATAGCCAACTTCTATCAGCAAATTCATTAGGCATTTGCAAAAAACTGAATGGACAATGGTGGTATTTGCAAAAAACTGAATGGACGGTGGTATTTGCAAAACTTGGTAAACTTTGTAATCCTATATTTGAGGGACTATAGCAGATTTTGCCATATCATGTAGTTTAAACAATGGCCAGTAGGTTGTAGCACCCAATGACACAGAAAACTCAATTTTCAAATTTTTGGACTAAGGTTGTTTTTGCTAAAAGCTCTTCAATTGTTATACAGACATTTTCCCGTCTCCACACACAATCTCGTAAACTTCCATACTGGCACATAATAAACTGATGAAAAATAGAACATGTCCTAATTTCATTTAACATTGATGGAAAATTTTAACAATGAGTTCTTGAGTCGACCACGAGAGGCAAAGATGTGTTATGGGTCATGTGCAGAAGATGTTTCATTTAAATGAAGAAATCAAACCAAATCTTAATTTATGAATTAACTTAACAAAACACTTAATGTATATGATGGCCTTCAAACAGTTCAATGACTTTCAAGAATCAATTCCAAACTTACGTTTAGCACTAAAATGTTTCTAACTATTTGCATTTCAGTTGCAACTTCTGAAAGTAGTTTTTCAAAACTGAAATTAATCAAATATTATTTGTGCTCCAAATCAGACTAAATGGATTAGCAATGTTATACACTGAGAAAAATTTGAGTGTGAGAATAAACTTTCATCAGACAATTTGACAATTTTCTGATGTAAAAGCTTTAAAAAGACAATTTTAAACGGGACTCTTACATATTCTGAATTAATATAATCAAGACTTTGCTATTTTATTATCTGATTCTCAGAGAAAAATTAAAACTGTTGTTTGTTGCCATAAAATTTTGTTAGCTTTCTTATTTTATCATATTTAAACATAACCTTTTTTCCATTTTATTGCTTTTTAATTATGCACATATTTGTATTTTGTTAATCATTTAGCTTAATATTTTTTTACTAACGACTGTTCGTATTTAATATGCAATTACAATGTTACTATAAAATTTCAATTTGTTACCTTTCTTATTTTCCTATATTTAGACATGAACTTTTTTCCTTAAATTACTTCGCATTTATGCACACATTTGTATTTTGCTATTCAGTTAACTTAATATTATTGGACTAATGTCTGTTTGTATTTAATAAATAAATACATTAAACGCTGCATGAGATCGTTCCCTCATTCTATATATTATTTTTTTTACAGATTAGTCCATGGAGACAATCTGAAAGACAAAAAAGCAAGTCATAGAAAAAGACGTTAACAATAGCCGTGTTGCTAGCTTTTGCTGGGGGGATGGGGCCCCAAGTGATCTAGTTACTCCACAGCTTAAAACACATAAAATTGTTTTTCCTTCCATTTCATTTATTTCGTTTATTGTTTATTTGCCAATGTCTGACATTACTTGGTTTAAAGAATCTTCACTTTTAATATCGTTGTCGCATATACCAATGATTTCCACAACACCAGTAGGCCCTACTCTTCTTCTAATGTCAGTGGATTTAATTCTGCCATTTTCATAATAATATGTTGTAGACAGATAACGAAAATAGAAAGTAGTTCAAGAATGCCATTAGGAAAAGTTTTTTGGGCATGGCAATACTGGGAACGGCTTGCAATCTTCATTTTTTAGAGTGAGGCCTGCTTGATATGGACTGTTTTCAGCATTATGGAGTGTTTAGCTCAAGATAGTGTGTGTGATCTTTACGAGCACTACCAACTCTACAAATAAATAGCTGGAACTTGTTCCATGGAGTTGGATTTAGTGGTACGTCATGTTTAATGTAGGATTCTCGTCATTACATATAGGATATTGAAATGACCTCTCTCTTAAGTATTGAGTGAAACTTGTATTTTCAACATTTTTAAAGTTATGCAATTATTTATTCGTTACTCATGGCTTTTCCATATTAATGTTGTATTACTTTTACCTTATTTATGTGGAAATTAACACTCACAGCAGGGGGATGCCGTGACACTCCTACGAGTGTAATGACAAATCAAAAGGAAACTAGTTGTTCCGGTGAGAGATTTCTTACACATACCACACGTGATTGCTTTTTCTCTATTCCTCCGCATTAATATTAACACAGTTAATAATTTCTGCGGCCTAATATAATGTATGCTACAATATAACATCGTATAAAATTAGGCCTAACTATTTTAAGTACCTTCAAGTGAATTGAATTCGGGGTTATGTAACGCTGTTGGTTTGAAATTTACTTCACACTTACCTGGAACATTCCTGTTCATTGTCTATGCAAGTTTGCATGGGCGCCCATATGAAATTTTATAGGGGGGCCAATTTTTTTAATTAATTTTTTGTCGCTTTAACTTCTTGGACCACTTTGTAACATTATATTAATGATATACAAAACTCCGTGGCACTACATCCCTGGAAGGACTTGGCCTACCACCCGACCGCTGCGTCATCTACCGTAAGGCAGATGGCAGGATTGGGGGCATGTGGTCAGCATGCCGACACCCACGGCCGTTAATAGTGGTTTTCATGACCTGAGCCGCTACTTCTCTAACAAGTAGCTCCTCAATTTGAATCACGAGGCTGAGTGCACCCCTACCAGACCTCCCTCAGAAAAATCCGAGGAGGTACCGGGAATCGAACCCGGAACGACGGATCTGTAGTCAGCGACGCTAACCACAAGACCACGCCGGCGGACGTATTAATGATATAATAAGTGCAAAAACGACGTAGCCAGAGAATAATTTCGGAGAGGGAGTATGAAATGCCCTCAAGAAAGGAGGGTCGGAGGTTCACCCCCGGAAAATTTTTAAATATTGAACTAATGAATATAACATTTTACGATATTTTAGCACTGGAAAACTAGTTAGCAAATTTGTGTACCTTACTCTGAGACATGCCAACGTAAACAAGAAATTGTTAGTTAAGTTGGGGATCCACCACTGGAAAATGTTTAAATTTAGAACTAATGAAAATCACATTTTACGCTATTTTAGCACTGAAAAACTAGGTAGCAAGTTGGCTTACCATACTCTAATACATGCCAACGGAAATAAGAAATCATTACCTAAATCGAGGTCCACCCCTGGAAAATTTTTAAATATTGAACTAATGAAAATCACATTTTACCCTATTTTAGCACTGACAAACTAGTTAGCAAATTTGTTTACCATACTTTGTTTCATGCCAACGTAAACAAGAAATCGTTACCTAAGTCGGGGGTCCACCCGTGAAATAGTGTATAACATTATTATTCTTGTAGCCTACTGATTATTAAACCAATCTTTCTTAATTCATTCTTTCTACATGTTCGTTCCTCTCTGACTTTCTTCTTTATAACCAGTAACCAATGCCTTGTACTCTACATCCTTGCCTTATATCACAATTCCTTGCCTGGTTCATTAATATTCTTCCTTTGAGTTTTCTTAAACACAAGCACCAATTAAATTCTAAATATAACTTTCCCGCGCTTAATGTGATTAAGTTTTTTTTTTCTGAACGCAAAAATGTCTCGTGCATTGTCACTCCAGTAGATGAACAATTTCACGACAGTTTTCAGAGAGATAGATTACGACGAGAGAAATTAGCAAAAAAATAATTAGGGCAGAGAACATCACGTGAGTGTTACCCGAAATGGAATAAGAGACGAGAAAATAGTAGTTTTCATGATCGAGATAGAGGAAGTCTCATTAGAGTTCCCAGTGCGACAGAATACTTAATCGGGGTTGTGGAATCCGTGTATCTGAATATAACACATTCGAATTTGGTGAAGATGAAAAACATTGCTTACTCGACTGATGGTCCCTCATGCTGCATCACGGCCATCTACCGTCAGACAGTGGACGATCTCGTCACATGACAGCGCGCCCGTCGGTGAGACGTGAAGTAGTTCGCAAAGCCTCGGAATCTCATGCTCGGGTACCCCTCCAGCATATTCTGTAGGTTACAACTGGTATATACGCCAATACAGTCAAGCTTTGGAGTGACGTCACAGCCCTACGAGAAACGTGCTGTTTAGAGAAACACATCGCGAGGCGGAAAAGGTAATATAAAATACTATAGAGACAATACAGGACACTTTGCGATATATCGGGGGACAATATTTTGAGCACCATCTAGCGGCCCAACCTGCTACTACTGAATACGATTGCAGTATCTAGATACATATATGTTAAACAGTTTTTAATAGAAGAGCCGAAATAGCCAGACTCGGCATGTTATGTATAAGGGGTATCTACCTATGGCTCAGAATAGCATATTACAGTTTATATATGTTTTGAATATGTTCATTTTGCCCCAGGTTTCTAGGTTATGCCACAAGGAGAGCTGCAAAATCTGTCCCCCATTTTTCTACCAGTAAGTGTCCGGTATTGTCTCAATAGTATTTGGTAATATTCACATTACCGACTCTGATTCTTCAACATACCGGCTAAGGAAATTCGCGTGGACGCGCCAAGTTCAAAATCTACGTAAAAGTAAAATAACATTATACGACGTGCAGAAAAGAAGCTGTGTGCTGCAGCACAATAGGAGAAACCGCCAATGTGCTGCAGCATACATAATATGGTTAATTTCTGTGATATTATAATTATGTTGGAGTTTCTTCTAAGAGCTGATCAGCAAGGATACCATTTACATCCTTTATCATACTTCTTACTTTCAGATTATTATTGATCTTTCTTAAGGATGGTCGTATAGCTAAAGGTATCTGTTCCACTTCTTCAATTTTTTCACATAATTTCTGTTTAAGCGCAAATAAATCAGTATTCTGTTGATTGTGACAACTTTGTGTTTCATCTGGCAAACAAGATTCATTATCTTCCACAGCATTGAAATCAACATTATTCTCATCTTCATTCTGAGTATTTTCTCGTTGATAAGTCTTTTCTGCTTCCATTTCTATCATTAAAAGTTGGTATGTAGTAATTTTTTCTTACACGAAATTCCACATTTTTATAAATCGCCTGCAATGCTACAATCATCTTCCGCGACATCCCTTTCACCCACAATTTATGCCACAACGCCTCACGATTAATTGAGTCAAACGCCTTCTTCAGATCTGCAAAAGCACAATGCAATTTTCCACGTTTTAATGATATTTGTCTCCCACGTAATGTGTCCAAAATAAATACTCCATCTATGGTACTATGTCCTTCTCTAAAGCCAAATTGAAATTTTTGTGTGGAGGGTGAGGAATAGATTTAGTTTGTTTGTGTTATTTTTTATTTATATTATTTGTTCTTTTTTGTGTGTTTTTGCGTAAGCATGTACGGTCCATGCGGACCCATGCGATTGTTTGCATTGGAATTTGTAAAGTTAATTATAGTAATAATAAACACTTACACAATTTTTTTTTTACTTAATATAATGTGACAAAGCCAGAAAAGGCTAGAAGCTGATAGAAGAAGGACTCGGGCCGAAAGAACTAGAATTAGATAAACCCAGAAAGGGACGGCCCTCTTATTGCTGATTGGAGCCGCGCGCCGACGGGTGCGGCCTACTCCCTAGCACGGCGCGGTGAGTGACGGTGCGCGCTCGTGGGAGGGGCCAGAGGTGGAGCCACGCGCTAAGGGCTGTGAGGGCGCCCCGCGCGGACATTCTAGACCATGCGCGGGCGGGGCTCTGGAATATTCGGCTCTGGAACTTTCGTTAAGGCTATATAAGGAGTGCGAGCAGCCGAGCCGAGCAGTCAGTTCAGTGTGAAGAGTCAGTACATCAGAGGAGAGACAGTCCGTGAAGAGTCAGAGGGTCAACGAGGGAACAGTCAGAGAGGCAGTCCGTGAGTAGCGGCGAGCGTCAGCGTCAGAGGGTGAGCTGGACGGAGAGGACTGATCAGCGCGGCCTCAAGTGAGTGTGTCTTGAGAAGCTGAGGAGCCAGTGACCGGAGGGACCCGAGAGCGGAAGAGCTAGTCAACGGGGAACTAGTGACCGGAGAGAAGGGTGAACGGAGGAGCTGGTGAGCTGATCTGGGCTGAGGCAGTGCCGTCCCGGGGAACTCTGCGCGACGGGTGGATCGTACAGCGGCAGCGAAGACTGTGGAGTTGACCGGCGCGACGTGGAATCATCTCGACTGGGAGTCCGCACAGTGTGTGCGAACGGAACAGTGCTGTAATTAGGACTGAGCACAGTGAGAGTGAGCACTGAACAGAACAGTAACCTGGCGAATAGTCTGGAGTTTTCTGGCTGTATTGTCAATTGTTGTAGGAAATAAAGAAACCTCCATCCTTCAATTATAAACTCGGTGTTCTGATTTTGAACCCCGACGAGCCCTTGTTACAATATATTATCTTCTCTGGTTTGCCAACTTTTTTAATTTTATCATGGGTCTCGTCTCAGGGTTCCGCTCCTGCCATTTTCTATAGACCTCATGTTCGGAACTGCTACCTCTTGCTCTAGCATAGTAGAAATACCACATCACTTCTTTCTGTTCGTCATCCGACCATTTCATTCTTTGGCCCTGCCTAATTGTCACTCCTGGAACTCTATGACTCGCGTCGGCGAGGTTACCAGATGTACTAAACGGGCTGGGTATACAAGGAGCAATATCGTGGGTTATACTGTATTATTTTTTTCGTCCATCATCTTATTCCTACAAGTAGCTAGGGATGAATTCGGTCCACCATAGCAAAACCCCGCTTGCTATGGCAAGGCTTCATACAACCAGAGGGCACCTGTCATCTGGAGGACATCGTTCAAGACTATCTCACCCTAAGCCATTCAACTTCCAAGGAGAGGCTAAGTGGCTCATAGGGGCCTATATTGCGCTTCACTTATCCCTGGGCGAGTGAGGACCAGTGTTCACTATAGGTGGTATTAGGTTTGTTCGCAAAGCAGTCAGAAACCTGCAACACATCGTTCGCAATGCGCTCTTTCACCACACGCGTTCGCCAAGCAAGAATTCGTGATTCTGATTTCAATCTTCTGTTCGATGTGTTCTCACGGACAGTTTCTGTACTATGAGAAAAGTTTGCAGGCTCTACCAAAGTAAAGTACAAGAGAGAAATACAACTGGCAATAATTAGGGCAAATGAAGCATTCATTGGAAAATCAAATAATAGATGCAAAGCCGCGTGGCAGGTAATCAATTCAATTGTTGGACATCAAAAAACTAGACAAGCGATTCCAATTTCGCCGGAAATCCTAAATGAATATTTTATAACTAGTACTAGTTTTAACCCCTCTGACATCCCCACATTAGGTGATGAACCTTTAGTAGATATTCCCCCAATTTCTCATAATCTAAATAACCTGATCTTCAAATGGGAACATGTTACCTGTAAAATGGTAAACAATTAGGGTGGCCATTTCTAAAATGTCAGAAAGGAGGACACACTTCTTCGGTAATCTAGCATAGTACAAAACTTCGGGCATGGACGGCTGGACAACAGATATTACATGGTATAACCCTGACTAATGTTACTTAATAACTGTATTTATATAAAATAAATGATTATGCACTGCTTTACTGCTTTTTGAAATGTACTGAAATTTTTTGACCCCCTGAGGATTAAAAGAAACCTTTCGTTTTGGCATTCTGGTAATTGAAGAAAAATACGGCAAACTGCGAAGAATGAATACAAACGGAGACTTGAACAACAATCAACAGTACAGCCAACGCCACGTGCTGCACCAAACAAATGATAGTACGCTATCATCGTATGAACAACCTTAGGATTGGCAGGAACATACGGGAAAATACAAATTTTATTAATACGCTTTACCGATCCATCAGAGTCTCGAAAAAGGGGGACAAATCAACGTCCGGCATAAAGCTGCGCCAGATGGAGGACTGCTTAGCAAAAAGCCTTACAGTCCGGCAAAAAGCCGGACGTCTGGCCACCCTATAAACAATGCTGTCTCTAAACTTGCTAATTCTAGTTAGTGAAGATTTATATGGCATTTCCAACAATATTATTAAACATATAATTGATCTAATAGTGGTCCCTCTTACTCTCTTAATAAATAGAATATTTAACACAGGTAAATTTCCGGAAGTCCTGAAGGCTACAGTTGTAATACCAATATACAAGAAAGGAGATATAAACAGACCAGATAGTTATCGCCCAATATCCCTCATACCAATAATATCCAAGGTAATTGAACATTGTATTAAATTTCAAATGAGTAGCTTTTTTGAAACACATCTTCTTTCTCCATCTCTTTTTGGCTTTAGGCCAGGTCTGTCGACGGTAAACGCAGTAGAAACTTTAGTCACAGAAATACTCGATGGTTTAGAAAAAAAGTTGGTAACTTGTGCTTCATTACTTGATTTAAGTAAAGCTTTCGATACTAGGGCTCATGACATCCTGATCTCTAAACTAGAGAACTATGGCATCAAGAATAAAGAACTGGCACTTTTTAGGTCATACTTAGCAAATAGAACACAAGTAGTCATGGTAAATAATCGTAAATCAAACACCTTACCGGTCATTAGACGGGTACCGCAAGGTTCGGTTTTGGGACCGTTTCTTTTTCTGGTATATATGAACGATTTGCCAACATTTTTTGCCACATAAGTCCGTAATATATTCTAATGATACAACTTTCATAACGGCGGACCATAATTTAGAGGAAGTAAAAAGAAAAACACAAGAAATGCTTAGAAATTCCACTGCATGGTTTCATACAAATAACCTCATCTTAAACAATAGCAAAACTGAAACACTGTTCTTCTTCCTCCATAGGTTAAATGGGAATATAAATGAGTCCGAATCTGTTAGACTATTAGGCATCCATTTGGATCCTAGATTGAATTGGAAAGCCCATACCGAACAGCTAAGCATCAAGCTATCCAGAGTAATCTTTTTGTTAAGTAGATTAAAAACTTTAGTTAGTAAATAGCATCTACTTAACTCTTATTATGCTTTTTTCCATTCCCATCTCCAATATGCGGTTATATTATGGGGAAATTCTTCTGGCGCCCAAACAGTGTTCAAGTGGCAGAAAAAAGCAATAAGAGTAATTACGGGAATTGTACGCCATGAATCATGTAGACCCATTTTTAAAGAACTAAAAATCTTAACTGTACCCTCACTCTATATTAAAGAATGCCTCCTTTCAATAAAAAAACAGACAAACACTTTACCACTCAGAACAGTTATTCACGGGTATGAAACTAGAAATAGAAATGATTTAAACATGGACTACACCAGATTATACATGAGTCAAAATAGTTTTAAATATACAGGTATGAAGTTGTACAATATGCTACCGCTTACAGTGAGAAATTTAGCAATTCATGTCTTGAGAAGTACCTTCATAATATTTTAATTGAAAAGTGTATATATCATGTTAATGACGTTAATTTTATTATGTTTTTAATGTATTTTTTATGACTAAGTTATTGTCTATTTCAACTTGTGTTGACAAATGACAAATAAAGAAAATTCAATTCAAATTCAATTCAATGCCATGAATTATTATCAGAGACATCCGCAGTAACCAATTTTCACACGCCTGACTCCTCCCTCCAATAACCTTGCGCCAGATTTATAAGCATAGGCTACTTATAGGCAGTGGCGTAGGAAGGGGGTGAGGGGGGTGCGGGACGCCCCGGGCGATGGCGTTATTATTATTTAAAACAATTAAACGTGCGTGTTGAAACTTCTTTTAGTTTTAAATGCAGTCAACAACGGTAATAAAACGCGGCTGAACTGGCCGCTGTGTTATACGAGCAATAATATTATGGTTAGGGGAGGGGTGTTTATTTCTGCCGATGCTTGTCTCTGCAGTTTTATTAATTTAAACAAGACTTCAACAATCGGTGATATTTTATATCACTTAAGCCGCAACCAATTCTACCCGCTGCGGCAGTCATGACTTTGATGAAAATAAACTTCGAATGTGAGTCGAACTCCGAAGTCTCCGGCAATCTAGATTTTGAACTGGTATGTGCGCATATTTAGGAATAGGTAATTAATAATACAGTTCCGTAAAATAGTTACATTACTTGTTTATGAAATTTATTAGGATCAACCTATAAACAAATCTTATGTATAATTCACATAACTTCCTCTGCCCAAATAAAAGTTAACCTCTCCTTAAAAACAAGAGAAAGTCGTCGCCAATCTTCGTGTCACATCCCCAAAAGATACCTAACCCAAATACAAAATTTTGTTTTCGTATGATTTTCCGTTGCAAGAGGCCGTATTGCAAAGAGCGCAGCTTACAACTACCCTTCAGAGAATTATTTCGAAAAAGTGTTTCAAATAAAAGTATTAGCTCTTAGTACAAGTAACCCACGTGCAAAATTTAAAGAAAATCGTTAAAGCCGTTTTCGAGAAAACTTTCTTTATGTAAAAATAAGGAAAACTTGTCTCCAATCTTCGGGTCACATCTTGAAAGGTACCTGACATAAATACAAAATTTGGTCCTTTTATCAAAATTCATCTGTCCAAAATTCGAGATTTCGCTTCGAAAACAAAAAATATAAATATAAAAAAATCACTCCAAAAGTAAAACTTTGCACAATTTCGGGAGTGTCTTTTGGCCTAGATATTCGCTGACCAACAATTTGTGAATCTGTCGCTCACGAAAGCAGTGTAGCCTATATCTGTCTGTCTATAACGTACTTTAGAATAGTGATAATAATAATAATAGCATTTATTGTCGTTTAACAGTGCAATGTACAATGTACAGCATAATGTGCTTGGTATGTATGTCGTTCCTTAAACCTAAAAAAAAAAAAATTGGCTGAATTAGGTTAACCTAATATCCTATATGCACCATTGGTAGCACTGGTTACAACATGGTAACTCGAATCGCTTTATGGATGGTTGATTCATAGTACGCCATGATTTCGGAGCTTAGTTTTGTTTTTATATAACAAAGTAATTATTACTAATTTTTTATAATCCGTTGAGTTTACGAGTTACATCAGATAAATTCGTTGCAGCTGCAGCTATCGATAAACTCTTAAACTCTCGTGCGATTACCTTTGACTATCCAAAAAATAACACTTGGAACTGTTCCATCTTTTCATAATTTAAATGGGGGAGGGGGTGAGAAGAAATTTTCCGCACCGGGTACCACCTAAGCTTGCTACGCCACTGCTTATAGGTGTGAATAATGGAAGACATAGGCGTACCGAGGGGGGGGGGTTTGGGGGTTTGAAACCCCCCCCATTGATTAAAAAAAGGTAAATTGTATAATTTTTTTAAGTCTGCCCATAAATTACTTAATACAAGTATAAAGCGTGGGAAACTTAAAACTCGTTATTTTGCGTCTTAATTTTTAAAATTTTCCGGGGGAGGACCCCCGGAAGCTTAAAACTCGTTATTTGGAGTCTTAACTTTTAAAATTTTCCGGGGGACCCCCGGAAGCTTAAAACTCGTTATTTTGCGTCTTAATTTTTTTAATTTTCCGGGGAGGGCCCCCGGATCACCCTCTCCCTGGGGGGGTATGCCATACCTCCAGACCCCGCGGATGTTATAACCCCCCCCCATATGGTCGGCCTGGTTACGCCTATGATGGAAGATAATTAAACTTTCCCAAAATATAGTTTATTGGCGATGTATATTGCATGTATAATAAGTTAAAGGGAAATACATATTCTATTCGCATATCATATCGATTAAACTCAGAAATTATCGATTCCAAATTATTGTAACCGTTCGCCAAGTGCAAGTTACAGACTGGACATGCGCAGTACAATAAATCCTCAAGCAGTCACGGATTTGCTTTGCGAACAAACCTATTAGGTGATGAAAGGTACTACCTCTCCTCTCTCCCTTGACCCCTTACTATTATTATTATTATTATTATTATTATTATTATTATTATTATTAAACTTCCAATAGATATAAAATCAGTAAACGAACTCAGAGGAAAAATATATTTTAAACGTTATGATAGAAAGAGCACATTATTCCATTAATGAGTTCCTTAACGAACAGTACACATAGTACAACAAGGAAATAATGTAAATTATTTAAAATACTTGTTACGAACACAAACTTATATCATATTGTATTTTTATTGTGAGATATAGCCTACCGTAAGCTATCCTTTCCACTACAGGCGAAAGTTGTATAAGTTAATATATATTACTACAATCAAATAATTTAATAAATCTCTAGTAATGAACCATAAGGCTGGATGATTATATTTAAGTTGTTGTGGACTCAATGTATGTAGGCCTACCTGAAGATTTTAGAATGATAGATAAATGGCGTGTCCAATATCAATAATGTATTTATCTTACAGACGAAATAAATCTATTATATTTTTTAATTAGCCTCAAAAGTAAACTCCGGCGAAGATTTTCGTCATAGGCAAACAGTAGGCCTAGGCCTATGTATTGGCTGTATGTATTGATTTTCTTTGAGAGGAACCAGCAGAGAAGTTCGCCGTAACTAGGACCACAACGTAACCAGTAGTCACTTATGGTACAGTAGTAATATTTTCTTTTAAAAATAACAGAATATATATACCATTTCACTTTAACAATACAAATTTCCTGCGAACCAATTACAAGTAGGCCTACAAGTACCGTACCAATCAATTATGAAAATATTATACCAGAACAAATTAAAGAATTCTGGAAATACGGGACCCGAGATCACATTCAAAAGTATGTGAAAATAGAGGATTTCCAGGAAATATAGGATAGTTGATAACCCTAATTAAGGCTTACATTATAACAAAAACAAAGCAATTTAAACAAGACCAATTCCCTGAGTTAGAACGTCATAGGACTCAAGAAACTGGTGTACTTGCATGAGTCACTGTCTGCGAGATAATAGCTAACCTACATCTTCCTGTGAGATGATTGAGTATCCCGGCAAGAAAATAGGAACACCGTGCATGGAACGTAAGTTGTGTATGATACATAATGGAGCCCGTACTTAAATCGGAGTATACTAAGATTGAAATTAAGGAAGAGATTCCTGAAACACAATCAGCCAGTGAATATATACCAGTTGCATTCGAGACAATACAGATTCACGAAATCAAACATGAGAATATAGACTACACTGATTCTACAGCATGCAGCACCATTCACAACTTAGAGCAGATTTCAGGAGTTTCTCAAGTAACTAATGAAGATGATCAGCTAATGCAATCACACTCACGTGCTATATGTACAAGCACATCCTCTGCTGGAAACAGTGAACAGCTAACTCGTACTCCAGACAAACGTTTCTCATGTGATTTATGTACCAAGAAATTTTTACGTAAACGAAACCTCAAAAGCCATATGCTCTCTCACACTGGACAAGAACCATTTTCGTGTGATATATGTAGCAAGAAATTTTGCGAAAGAAAGCACCTCAAAAGACATGTGTTCTTTCACACAGGACACAAACCATATTCGTGCGATATATGTAGTAAAAATTTTTCCCAAAGAGAGGATCTCAAAAGACATTTGCTTACGCACGCTGGACTCAAACCATTTTCGTGTGATACATGCAGCAAAACGTTTACCGAAAAAGGAACTCTCAAAACACATCTCCTCACTCACACTGGACTCAAACCATTTTCGTGTGATGTATGTAGCAAGAAATTTTTCCAAAGAGTGAATCTCGAAAGACATCTGCTTACGCACAGTGGACACAAGCCGTTTTCATGTGATAGATGTAGCAAGAAGTTTTCCCGGAGAGCGAATCTCAAAACACATGTCCTCACTCACACTGGTCATAAGCCATTTTCGTGTGATATATGTGCCAAAAAATTTTTACGAAGAGGGCATCTCAAAGAACATCTGCACACTCATGAGAGGGATAACCTTTCCTAATGCAATGAGAGCGCTAAACCTTTGTCATATGTGAAGCTGTTACAACTGAAGACTCACTGGCAAGATGGTATCATAGTACGTCAAGCAAGAGAATATTAAGATGCATGTGTAGAAATTACTTTCGTCCTTGAAGTCAATCCTGAATTAATAGTTTGGTCTGTCAATGCTAACTTTAGTTCTCACCAAGACACAGGCTGATCAGGATCTACAGAAATAAAACTAGAAGAAGCCAACTTCAATGGAATTGGGGTTTTATCATCAGTCAGACCTGAAAAAAATGTGTCCACAACCTGAAGGACAGAAGAGACAAGGTGGCCCTAAAAAGGATCAAGAGTTAAACAGCTTTTCAAAATGGATGTTGATAATTATTATATAGATATGTTTATTAAGAATTAATGTTGCCTTGAGTGGGTCCCTCTTCATTATACTGTATTTCTCGGGGGGCCTTCAATAAAACTACTTACAATATTACTTTATTACAAAGTATATTATCCCTTACGACCTATATTCCAATTATGTTCGTCGAAATGGTAATTTATGCTGTGCACAGGTTTTCCTTCCACTGAATAATAAAAGACCCTTGCACCAAACATAATATGTCACAACTATAAACAACAAAATAATATTTCATAATAAAAAAAAAAAAGACCCTTGCACCTAAAATCATATTTCACAATTATAGGAGAGGGAATGGGGGACTCGTGCACAGCATAAAATAGGTATTTTTCTCCTATGTTCTCTTCTTAACATTTCTTTGTGGATCCTTTCCTCTTTTAAGCTGTACAAGTGGTTACTCAGCGTTATGAGATCTTCAAGTAATTTATCTTTTCCGATCCCTCTTTCCACGTCAAACAGGCTGTCTTGTGCAGGCAGCCCTTCATTATTTAGTCTAATTTTGCAGAAAGTCTTCGATAGCTCTTCAATTTGCTTAAAATTCCCTATACAAAAAGCTGTTAGATATTTTCTTATAAATTCTAGTATTCTATTATATGTTAACCCGGAAAACGCATATTTCTCACATTGAAATTTCTTTTGTTCGTTCTACTATTTTAGACTCTTTTAGCAGATCATTTCTGCATCTATGTATTTTTGCTATGCAGTCTGGTACATTAATTCCTGTATAATGGTTGGACCCATCGACATTCTGCAATCTTTGTGCGTGTGTTTGTGGATGGCCTTCAGCTTCCTTTAAAAACATTTGTTGTATGGCAGAGTCTAAGTTCCCGTCTCTTCTGACACAGCTACTACCTGTAAGGTGCGTTGTGTTCATACACTGTAATCTGATCAGATATTACACATTCCGTACAGTGGACATGTCTCTAGTTCAATGAGTAGTGATAAGTCTATAATTATAATGTTAACCTAATAAAATGTTGATTCTGTCTATAAATAATTAACACAAACAATATTATCAAACACCGTTAGTTCATTTCTCCTGCTCTTTTGCAATCAAAATTTCCTACCTCTTTTTAATTATATACAATAATAGCCCCACACCTTTTATGCCAATTTTAATGTATTTATTTATTATTCTGCTACATATGATGTTCGAATATGAGCTTTTAATATTTCATTATTTAGGTATTTCCTTCTAGAAATTTTCTGTTTTGGGGCACTCTAATATTATAAGCTGAGCATCATCTATCCACTTGCATGTTGGGCACTATCTTTTTCATAGTTTTTCCTAATTCCTCTAAGTTTCCAAACTCCTGATCTCTAACATGCCCATCTCATAATTTCCTTTTGTGAGCATTTACAATCCTCCTTGCCCCTTCTCTTTTTTCATTTCCAAATAGAATACCAATGATTTTTTTCTCTCATTATTATTAAGCAATCCTGCACACTGCTGTCTCTTGCTTCTTTTAATATAATGTTTACTATAACTTTTATGTCCATTTCTCTGTTTATTAATTTCTCATATAGCATACCTATTCCTAGCATACCTATAAACTTTTATAGTGCCCAGTCTGTTGGGATATGCTCTATTTTTATTTTTTGCCACATTCTCCATTTGTTCTTTCAGGAATAATTTTGGCAGGTTATCTTCTTTTTTATTCCAAATATAATTATAATACTTCATGATTGTACTCAACACAATATCTTTTCCACTCTCTAAACCTAATTCTAATCTGGTGGCCTCATTTGATGATGAATGTGGAAGGTGAAGTGCCAATTTGGCTAATTTCGCACATAGGTTATCTATGGTTTTCCAAGCTTCCATATCTCCCCATATTTCGACCCCATACAGCACCCTTGCTACGAGTACTGACAAATATATTGAAAATTAATTTAAAATCAATGTCCAGCAATTTCGTTTTGTCTACTCTAATTGTATTAAAAGCCACTTTCCCTTCATGCCACACGGCTCTATTCTGTTTCTCCCAAGATTCCTTGTAATTTATTTCTAATCCTAAATACTTTATTTTGTGTGCTGTTTCCAAGTTTTCCCCATCCAGTTTCCAGTATTCCTTCAAATTCTTTTTGGTGCCTTTTTTACCTGTTAAAACTTTAGTCTTCTTAGTATTTATTTTTAAATCCCAATCCTCGCAAAATTTTCGTAATTTGTCTATTTTCTTTTGTAATCCGATCTGAGACAAAGATGTTAAACGCAAGTCATCAGCAAAGATTAAGTCTGGAATTTCTGTATTGTTTATTGCCGGAGAATGCTTGCCTGCATCCATTCAATCTTCTAATATATCATCTATGAATAATAAAAATAGTTGAGTGCTCATATTACATCCTTGTCTAAGCCCTTCACTTTGTTTTAATTATCTCGTATTATTAGCGTCATCTAATTTCACCCATAATTCTATGTTATGATGTAAACTTATTAGATTATTGATGAAAGCGTTATTAACCCCTTCATTCTTAATTTTTCCCATAGCAAATTTCTATTGACTATCAAATGCTTTTTCTAAATCTATAAAGCGCCAATATAATTTCCCTCTTTTATTGAATAAATATTTCTCCATTAATGCTGAAAAAATAAATATGTTATTGTATGTCCTCTCATTTCTAAACCCATTTTGCCAAACTGACAAGATTTTGTGCGTTTCAGCCTATTTCACTAATTTGTTGGTAAGTATGCTTGTATATAATTTGAAAATTGCAGTCACCCAACTTTAGCTTTTGCAGATGACGCTTGCTTGTTGGGGGATGATATAAACACAATCGAGAGAAATGCAGAAAGTCTTTTCAATGCCTGCAGGAATGTTGGATTGGAAATTAATATAGAGAAAACTAAGTATATGGACATGGAATGTCAAAATAATGTTCCACAACATATTAGAATAGCCGATAAATCGTTTGAACAAGTGGAAAAATTCAAATGTCTGGGAGCAATAATTACAGACACAAATAACATTAAGGCAGAAGTCATATCTCGAAAGTATTGACTGGGAGACCCGAAGGGAAAAGACCACTCGGAAGACCTAGATGCAGAATTGAAGTGACGACTAAAATCAGGAAATGCTTGTTTTTATGCAGTTCACAAACTCTTATCTTGTCATCTTCTGTCCAGAAATATAAAAATAAAGATTTATAAGGCTATTATCTTGCCGGTTATATTATATGGATGTGAGACATGGTCGCTTACTCTTCGAGAAGAACATAATCTGAGTGTGTTCGAAAACAGGGTGTTTAGGAAAATATATGGGCTGAAGAGAGATTAATATGGGGACTGGAGAAAACTGCATAGCTACGAGCTTTTTTACCGGTTCTAGTAAGGGTAATTAAATCACGCAGGATGAAATGGGCTGGACATGTTGCACGCATGGGGAGGAAAGTCATATCTTAAAAGTATTGACTGGGAGACCCGAAGGGAAGAGACCACTTGGAAGACCCAGACGTAGGCGGGAGGACAATATTAGGATGGATTTAAGGGAAATAGGATTTGCGAGGGATGATTGGATGGAGTTAGCATGGAATGGAGTTGAATGGGAGCTCAGGTAAGGGTGGCAATGAACCTTCGGGTGTCTTCAGTTCCCAATAGCATTCAGTTCTACCGACAGATGCAAATTTGGTACCGGTATTTTAAAAGCATGTGATGGTTAATTGGTCTTTATTCCGGCACCCGTCAATCGACGTGGTAAAAGATATCAATAGGGTTTTCCTATGGAGTTTATAAAATTCAGGAAAATCTGATATAGCGTATTCGAGTTACGCGCGCACTATCACATGGACGGACGATTTTCCCGTTCACTGTTTCCGAAAAGAAGTCAAGGGAAACAGAAGAGATTACGTTATTTCTCAAAATGCAGCCATAAATCCAGTTATAAATGTCATAAACTTTCCTACTGAAATGCCTTACGTGTTCCCGACAGCAGCGTCCTTTCGCTTTTTGTGCTAAGTGTAATTCGGGGGCTGGTATACCTAATTGCTTAATATGTATTTTATATTCCAAAGATATAGCAGAAGTTTTATACAGACTATCAACAGAATTCATGCCACTCACCTCGGAGAAGAGAAAATTTAACACAACTTATGAGCAAAGTAACAAACAGAAACCACAGGAATTTAAAAGATAACATTCCTCGAGTCCGCGTGTCGCTTGATTAACGTCGCCAACTCATTGATTGTAGTAGGCCTACCCCTTAGCAGTCACGATCTATATTCAGATATAGTGTAGTATGATATATAAAGTAGAGAATACGAACTTCACCTAGGAGTTATGATTATAAAATATAAGTTTTCATCTAATAGTGTAAATATAATACAGTTTTATGTTTTACATCAGAAATAAAATATTTCTTCTAATGAAGAGGAAGGGGGAAACGTCCCCATAACACTAGCAGCATTTCCCCAATGCAATGAAATGCAGCTTAATTTCATACTATGCAATTTAATATGCATTTCTAATTTTATCAACTAAAAAATTGAAAGTAAAATTACATACCATGTTTCCATCACAAAAATTCATGTTTCGTAATTATATTATATTTATTTTTAATATATAAAGTTTTAGGTACCAAATACGTAAGTTGGCTGTTGTGGTCTGGGTTCGTCTACTAGAGAACAGAGAGGGTAGCATTTGTAGAGATTTTCAATGCATGCGGGAAAGTGAAAATGTGGTTAACGCACAGATATATAGGGTTAACGCACGCGCAGTTCTCTTCTTTTCGAAGCGATCTTGTGCTCAGCACATCTTATATTTCATTAGGTTGTGAATGTAGAGACGTTGAACATCCCTCACATTTGTAAATAAAATAATAATAATAATAATAATAATAATAATAATAATAATAATAATAATAAGAAGAAGAAGAAGAAGAAGAAGAAGAAGAAGAAGAAGAAGAAGGATGTGAATGGTGACGCGTGGCGAGGCGAAAGATTCGAGCGTTTTAACAATACAGAACGGAATTAAACAGTAGCAATTACATTAAAACATATATTTTATGATTTTTTAAACAATTCATTTCCCCTTATTTTGTATGTGCTTTTACACGTGAGCACATAAGGGTGGGCCGCCCCTGGTACTAATAGATTCGTTTCCTTATTCAAGACCTTATTTGTAAATATCTCCTTTTCTTCCTCTTTCCATATTATCCTCTATTGGTTTGTATAACTATTATTTTCGCTATGAGTGAAAGCTATCATACCATTATTTTCGCTTGGTCTTATGCTTCGCTTGGGAAGGAGATGTACAACTTTAAAAATAAATGGTTGCTTGTTGTCGTTTCTATTATACATTAGAAAAGTTTACAATCTGGTCAGCTAATTGCTGTGAAACTAACGCATAATCAATCACACTCGCTCCCAGTTCACTGACTACATGAAATTTCCTTGCCCATCTCCTTTGCAACTGCCATTGAGTGTAAATAGATTATTCTCCCCAGCGAATTTCAGCAGTTTCATCCCCTTCTCGGCGTTGTCTAATTGATTTCTTCGAAAATATTTTTGTCTTCTATATTAAAATCCTGTATGTCCCGATTGCCTATTCTGGCATTCATGTCACCAAGAATGCAAATTTCGTGATTTTTTAAAATATTGGAGAACAACTTAATATCCTCCTCTATCTCCTCATAAAATTTTGCATTATATAATTTTGATTAACGCGGGTGTTGATATAGTACTCCGATTAATAATTTTGTATTACAGCTAGTCTTTGTGTTACCCCCAGGCGACCCGGCCTCTGATGTAGCGGACCGTAGAATTCTGGGTGCAATTCCCGGCGATAACAAAATAGGAAAGATTGAGCAATATGTGGTTCGAAACACAAACTCTATTGTATTTCCAACAACAAAAAAGAAGAATAAAGAGTTTATGAACACATAGAGTGATGCTACTTGGATAATATAAACATGAGTTTGAAGGAAATGTTCTTCGTAAATCTTGATGTTATGAATCTATCCGAATACACATGTAAATGTATTGGAAAACTGCATACAATCGGAGGACCAGTATTAATCGTAGCAAAAGATATAGCTTATTGAAGTTGTTACTTCACACCAGCTAGAAAATTTGTATATTAATGTTTCGTGCAAATGATAAATTGAATATTCACAGCACATGAAGCTCTGAGCGAGGATTTGAAATGAGTGATTTATACACTTTGCTTGCTAAATGATAAAAATGTCTACATTTATTATGAATCACAGTTACATAAATTCCTTTGAGACTGCGAATCTCACGAAGCCAACTAATCCTTGGTCCTTGAAACGTACCTTTGGTATGTAGTTCACGAAAGTACTAACAGAATGAATGATTTTCCCCTGATAAGTATAAATGTCCTGAGATTTGACGAAGAACTATTATCTTCGCAAAGGAGTCCTTAAGGTCCTTGATATTGCATTGCATGCAATCTTGAAGGTCGATGGATTACTTAATCCATGATAAAAGTGAAGAGGAAGGTTTTCCGCCCGAAATTAGCATTATCTTCAAATGATAGAACCCTTTTATAGGTTGAAAAAGAGCTCCTTACTCTTGGAAAGGAAGAATGGAACGTAGATAAAGTTATCCATTTTGAAGAAGAATTATATTAAAACAACAGAAGGTTGAAATAATTAGATAATCGCCAACCCAAATAATAGCTCGATCTGAACATTGAAATAATTAATCAATTCATGAAAAAAACACTATACTAAATATATAATCGAAAGATAAAAATAAAATAAACAAAGAAATGTTTAAATGGGAAAGTATTTAGAAATAAATAAAGTCATTTTGGTTTTGAGGATAATAACAATAATTGTCAAGACATACCTTAATAAGTAAAACTATGAGGCCTTTAAATAATGACAAATGAAACCAATTAAATCAAAGCCATCTAAACTAGATTTATGACAAGCATTGCAAGTAGGTATTACATGACGTAACACTTTGAGTACTGTATCCATAGGCTCCCCTCGTTCTTGGCGTTTACACTTTTATATTCCTTGCTAATGTATCAGCAAATAAAAAGGCCAACCCTCCTGCGGTTCTTCCAAATTAGTGTACACGTATAGCAAAAACTATCAGTTAACTTCAACTAAAACTTCATGTGAAAACTGAATCTGTCTAATTAACTGTATTGAAGAAAAGCACAATGAATAATTCGTAAAATACAATTAGATAAATATTCATAACTAAATTCAAATTGACTGCACCAACAATTACTCTCTCAGCTTAGTTGGCATGTAGCTAACGGTGAAGATAATTAAGCTTTTATTAAGTAAGATATCACTGTTATTTTAATTCTAAGTGCAAAACAGAGTACTTAATGATCCTTTAATTAGAAATGTGCAAAACAGAGTACTTAATGATCCTTTAATTAGAAATGAACTTTACTTCCAGCAAATAGTATTATTACTGTTTTCATGCTTTCAGATAAAGCATAATGGCATGATTGTCGCTTTTACGTAAGAAGTGAGAGACATCGTAATATCAGAGCAACCAAAAAAAATTTACTACACAACGAATTTAGTCACTAATTAAATTACAAGCATACAGAAAAAGACGAAGGCATTACTTAATACAGATCACCAGATAAACACGGGTCAAAGCTCCGTGCGTGAAGTGAAAACAGGTCTTACCCCGTAATGCAAAAACAATAAACAGATATCATAACAGGAAACCTAACTTCCGATCAACATTGAAACTTGTGTTATTGAATATTGCCAGTGATTACAAATGAAAGATAAATATAAGCTACAATTATATTGCATGAAGTTTAAAGCAAGAAACTGAAACAACAATCAGGTCACGTGCATTAGTTCTAATTTCTCATATGTAGGCTATGTGAGTGAAGCTCTGAAAATTTGATGGCTTAAAAGATTTTCTATAAATTTCCAATAAACTGCCGAAAATGGCAGTTGATCATGAACCTATCTTTAACACAAATCCATTAACTAATTAAATACGAAAGAACAAATCGCAAAAACCACATAAAATAAATCATTTACTAACTGAACTGAATAAACTAAGCAGAAAAATCTAGACTAAACCCAATCCCACAACTAAACGAAATTATGTAAACATCCCATAACTAATAATCACAAAACGCGAATATTGGAGACCAATTTCGAAGTCCAGAACAGAATTTCACAAAAGGCCAGAAC
Source organism: Ectobius pallidus (assembly GCA_964059195.1). Lineage (NCBI taxonomy): Eukaryota > Metazoa > Arthropoda > Insecta > Blattodea > Ectobiidae > Ectobius > Ectobius pallidus. The sequence goes on along the minus strand of CAXKWD010000012.1, from coordinate 26,585,051 downwards.
CTAACCATGCCGAAATTTAGATGGCCGAAAATGCAAATTTAGAAGCCAAAAGTGGTGAGCACGCAAGGTAATTTTACATGATTTAAATATTTCCAAAAAAACAAATAAGATATGGTGCTCACCGAATCCGATCCCAAGTCGCTGTTCGTCCAAACACCCTCACTGTCTAATTTCAACTGCCTAACCAAGATGGCCGCGTCCTTCAGCCATCGCGGGCATTACGCATGCGCACTGAATTTACTCATTAATATTAATTAAGAAATCGCGCACAATGTGCATTATCTTAACCTACTGACAAACACCCAGTCATGAACCCGGGAAAGGGATTTTTCACTACTGAAAAATCCCCGACCCGGCCGGGAATCGAACCCGGGCCGCCGGAGTGGAAGACAGGCGCGCTACCGACTCACCCATTCAACCTCATACAGTGCCCTCTTTACTAAATTTAAACAATAACAACGCCATCTTTCTAATTTGTCCAGTCTATTCCGTCCATGGCGGTAATTCAATTAATTCCAGGTACAATTAATGCGTCAACATGGCGCAACATCCACTAGTGACACCAACATTTAGAAAATGTGTGAGAGGCTATGATTCAGACAAAGCGAAAAGTGACTGTCGATGAAGTGGAAAACCATATGCAAATTTACCAAAGATCAAGAGCTTAAAAGACCTGTAAACTCCCGGGGTTTGTACGACTGAATGAAAAGTAATGCCTCCGCCTTCATAACTTGGGTTTCGATGGGAGTATTTTAATAAATCAAACACAGAAATAATCCTTAGAATGTGTCCATTAATTACCAATATTCACTTTTCCACATAATCACCAGACAATTGGATATACTTTTGCCAACGGTGAACAAGTTTTATGAAGCCGTCGCGGAAGAAGTCGACACTCTGTTTCTTCAATCAGCCTCTCACAGTTCTCTCAACTTCTTCATCAGATGCATAGTGATGTCCCCGCAGATATTCTTTCATTATCGGACACAGATGAAAGTCAGAAGTTCTGCTGTGGTGTGGAGACTGCGGCATTCTCCATACAGTCCATATTTAGCACTGTCTGACAATCATCTGTTTCCGATAATGAAAAAAGATCTGCGGGGACTTTACTATGCATCTGATGAATAAGCTGAGAGAACTGTGAGAGGCTGAAACAGAGTGTCGACTTCTCTGTGACGACTTCATAAATCTTCTTCAGCGTTGGCAGGATTATATCCAATTGTCTGGTGATTATGTGGAAAAGTGAATATTAATAATTAAAGGGCACATCCTAAGGATTATTTCCAGTGGCGAAGCGTGACCATTGAAGTAAGGGAAGCTCCAATGTATTTTTATCTTGTATAAATTCTGAAGAAGGCATAGTGACAAGGGCGCTTTGGCATAAGCCTCCGAAACACGATAAACAATTAAGCCTAAATTAAGGCAAGTAGCCGAAAGATAATATTATTGATATGAGTGTACATAAATAATGAGTTACTAAATTAAGTATGATCATACGTTATTGTTTGTATAACAGTTCAACTCTTCTGTTTTTCTTGGCAAATACGTCAATCACGTCATCATAGAAGGACACTACCTTTATCATTTGAGAAAGTATTCTTCTGTTCCTTTTAACATCCTCATTATGTGTGTCTATTGACAGCCGGAATTGTTGACTTAAACAGGATTCAATGCGTGTTAACTGTGTAAACTGTTTTAGGCACATTATATGGTTTTGTGTGACCTGATGCCTTTTTACAGATTTGTGCAAATTATTTAAGTCATCAAAACCACTATGATTCCAAGCACTTCTTTCCTGCGAAAATAACAAGCATGGCCAACAGAATAATTTTCGCAGTCTATGACATCCACATAACCAAGGAACAGTGTCATACATGTTTTCGTTGAAATGACGCATAAACGCCTTAACCCCTTTACTCTGCATACCGATGTCATTATTAAGCAGTTTCTTAGGTTTGCCACTCTTAATAACAGACAGTTTCTCCTCATAAGGGAATGAGCTGAATCTACTTTTCAAAAGCCTTTCAATTTCACAGTCACACGTAGGTCCTTCTTGCACTGGATTGCCGGTAGTGTGACTGCAAGCATCAGGACTGGCCATGGTCTCAGGACGTCCCAAAATCTCTCGGAGCTGGCACTCGCCCCTACACTTCGTAACCCTAGAAGCGAACAAGTTAGTTATGAACTACATTCATCTTCGCTGATGATTAAAACTAACAAGATAAGCCCATTTCTATATTCTAAATACTAGTCCATACAAGATAAGATAATCCATTACTTAAAAATATACTTTCAGTTCCTTTTTTTATGGTAAACTAAATAAAAATGATCTCTTTTCTCTATAAACACAATTTTCTGCGAGTGACTAAATATTGCACAGCTTACCGAGGAATTCCGAGTGTTTCCGATCAGCCGGCTATCGTTGGCCTGCCCACCTGCTTTCACCCCACCACTCTGCTCAGTAAATAATGCGCAGTCACTCATCTCCGTGCAGCGTTACCGTTGACATCCAGTTTGACATCCAGTTCGAATGGTTCTGTATGAACGTATAGCTTAATTTAAATCCAGGACGATTTAAATAATAATATTTCTCTTGGAAATTTAGGGGAAGCGGCGCTTCCAGCGCTTCATCGGACGCTTCGCCACTGATTATTTCTGTGTTTGATTTATTAAAATACTCCCATCGAACCCAAAGTTATGAAGGTGGAGGCATTACTTTTCATTCGTAATTTGCTTGTAATTCGAAGTAAACTTATGGTGTAATTTCGATTTTCAAAGTCTAGTGCTCTTATATTGGCTGCAGGGTTCATATGACCAACACTCTTTCTTTTCTTCCAGATTTTGAGACAAACAACGCGTGAAGCGTAGCCTATAAGGCTGCCAGCCTTAACGCACTGGCAGTCTTTACCCACAGAATTGTTCCACGTATACGTTTCTGTTATATGCTGAGATGACCCAGATCCGTGGTCTCGACAGAAGGATTAGGCTTATTGAAATTCCGTTGGTTTCATTCGGATTCTGAAACCACTGTAGTTTCGTCTGCTTTCTCGCATTTACTAATTTCAAGCACTCACTATCAAACCACGGTTTATAGGAGAGTCCTACAGTACCGTCCACTGTCATTTCTATTTTGGGGGTAGATGGCAGAAGCTTTCACTGGCTAAACCAAAGAAGCCAAATTTTCCATCACAATAGTTCAGGCATTCTTTTGTTAGTTCATTGTTTTTTTTCTGAATTGTGAGTGAACGAAGGTTGTTGACTTACAATAGCGCGCGGAGAGTTATTTCCATCTTTCGATTTGACGTGAGTAAATTATTCTTGGTTTTAGTTATTCCTCAGGTTCGCGAGCGACCCCTGGTGATCCCGTAAGGGGATATTCTCAGCGGATTTGTTACCGGGGTGCGCCAGTCCCCTACCTACTTAAACCTAAGGACACACACACACACCCAGTCCTGAACCCGGGAAAGACATTTTTCACTACTGAAAAATCCCCGACCCGGCCGGGAATCGAACCCGGGCCGCTTTACGTTTGACTAATCCATATTCTTTAAGGATATATATATACATACATATACTATACACATAAAAGTACCGGTACAAACTTATTACTAACATCGCAGCTAATATATAGTTTCCAGCTTAACACAGTGGAACTAAAATGAAGAATGGCAGCAATGTGCCAAATTGCGGAAATAAATAAAACCTTAGGATAAAAGAAGTCACATAGTGTGTTGTAGCGCCATATAGCTTTAACCAAGAACAATGCATTACTCTATATCCTGTATTTGATGGATTAGGCCTAGGAGCTACTGGCCAATGTTTACAACATGTGCTGAAGCCATGTGTTGCTCCACATCAATCACGCCAGACTGTTTCAAAAACAAACTGCTGCCTTGTATAATAAGACAAAAGTGAAATGCTACTCAATGTCAGCATTATATTACGGATTGTGACTGATAGTGTTTACAGTAACACCTACACCACTTTGGAAGTTGCACGCAATAAAAAATATGTTCTCAACTGTGCTGCTCCTTAAGTTAAATTCCAACTTATGAATTCTAAAACTTTCAAATTCTGTGATATAAATTTCAGATTTCATATAAGCTCTTGCTATTCGTCTTCTGTCCACAAATGTAAAAATAAATATTAATAAGACTATTATCCTGCTGGTTGTATTATACGGATGTGAGACATGTTCGCTTACTGGTCGGGAAGAACATAATCTGAGAGAATTAAAAAACAAGGTGCTTAGGAAAATATTTGGGCCCAAGAGAGATTAAAATGTGGACAGAAGAAAATTGCATAACTACGAGCTTCTTGACCTACTCTTCACCATATATAGTAAGGGTAATTAAATCACGGAGGATGAAATGGGCAGGACATGTTGCGTGCATGGGGAAAAGACATATCTAAAAAATATTGACTGGGGGAACCGAAGGGAAAAGACCACATGGAAGCAGGGCCGTGGAGAGAAAGCAAGGGCCCCAAGGACAAATTTTCCCGAGCCCCCTTCAAATATTAAATTCACCACTGAAACCCAACCTCGCCCTTTATAATGTATGCAACAAAAAGATTATGTAATGATATTACATAATTATTAAGTGTCAGAATGGTACCGGTACTTTATGAGATTGTGAGATAGACGGGAAAATATAGGCTATGCCCGTCTGTCCGTGTGTCTATACGCGCGATAATTCAAATACGCTTTATCGGATTTTCATAAAACTCGGTATACACATTTATATCTCCCATGGCACAAAGCCTATTGATTTTGGAACAAATCGGTTGACTGATGCCGGATTAAAGCCCAATTAGCGCCTTTTTATGGTAATTATAGGGCCCGGATTTTTAGGCTTTTGAAAGACTGATTTTAGCCTTTTATTTTCGTGGAATAGTCCGTTTTAGGTTTTAAACAAAAGATTTTAGCTGCCTTAATAAAACACTAATATTAACACCGAAAATTGTAATATTATTTTGACACAGTTATTCTAGTTTCTTATTATAAAATAAAGAAATAACTATTCCTTGTATCGGCACTCGCAAAATTGCATAAACAATTGAGATATTTACCTTTTAATTATGCAATTATTCTTCCTTTTTATAATATTTTAATGAAAAGTCTGTAATTTAACGAACGAACACTAAGAAGATGGCAATAATTAAAAAATAATAATGTGTTCATGAAAATTTCAACTTCATTTAAACCGCATATGCATGTTACTAAAGGTATTTTAAATTTCGATTTCAAAATCCGAAGGAAAAAATTTGGTAGATAAAATGAAATATAGCTTTGTTTATTTACTTGTTTTTTACAGGCTTGGCAGAAAATTACTCAATCATCCACTGCTGAAAAAGTTCTATTTTTTAAGATTTCTGTTTAGGCATATTAAACTATCTTAAGCAACACCATGCAACTTTACTTCCGACCTGGAGTGTCACAAATTTGTTCCTTTAATACACTTCTCTGTCGTCGGACAGCAACTTGTTATTTTAAAGTTGAAACGACAATGGATTAGTTGCAAATTTCAAAGTATTGCAGACAGGAGACGGCTCAAGTTTCATTTCCTGCGAAGGCGAGGCGGCACATTTTCGAGTTACAAAGACAAGCAACAAAGCGACATATACATTGTTAATTTCAGTGCGTTGTATAAATTTATTTTTATTATGTCTTTTCTTAAAATGCACAAATTCACATCTTTATTTTCCTTTGCATTAATTGGAAAATCTATTTAAAAATCGCGTTTTTCTGCAAAATTCCTCTCCAGCCCCTAGTTTTTCAGCATAAGTCCTCTTTCAGCAAAAGTCTTCCTTTGCCCCTTTTAGGCTCTTTAGTCCGATTTAGCCCTTTTTAGGTTCTATAAGATTCATGTATTTGGAAGCAAGGGGCATGAAACGGAAAAATATGTTAAAATGTTCTAATTAGGAACAATTTTATCTATATGTACCAATTCAATCTGTATGTACCAAAATTGATCTTTTGAAAATTATTACTGTATTTTAAATGCCGAAAGTTGGTGAAGCCTACTGTTGAGTCCATAAGGATTCCTGCTTCTGCTTTTCAAAAAAAGCAATTTCTCTTCAAGAATAATCCGTTTCAGATGAACTGATTAATTCCGTGTCACAGTTATACGACAGGACAATGCATATAAAATAAACACATAAAACATTACTTAAGCTGCTTATTGACTTAACTTATAACCAATTTTATTTTATAATAATTTAGAAGATAAAAAATAAAACCTGGTCTGTCGGGCCCCCTGGGCTGCCCCTCCCTCTGCATGGAAGACCCAGATGTAGGTGGGAGGACAATATTAGGATAAATTTAAGGGAAATATGATTTGCAAGAGATGACTGGATAGAGTTAGCACACAATAGGGTTGAATGGCGGGCTCAGGTAAGTGCGCCAATGAACCTTCGGGTTCCATAAAATAGATAATATTCCTTTAGCTTGCTTAGGAATTGTCTATTGCCATTGAGTAAGTATGTAAGAGATTTCAACACCTTATGTTATGTACATAATAGTGAATTTTCTTTTAAATAATGTTGCCTTTAAGTTTGCAGGCAGTTAAAGCGACATGTTGAAATCATATTATGGGTCAAGACTAAGTATCTGGTAAAATCTGCTGACACTGAATTCCCTGACATTAGCATTACATCATAAAAATATTATTTAAGTACACCAGAACTTTGTCGCAATTTTGATTGCATTGTTTATGATTTTCTGATAAAAGTGCCAGTTCATTGTATATTTATATAATTTTATATATTTTAATATATATATATATATATATAATTATATATTGTCATTTAATACAATGCAATTTTGATTGCATTGTTTATGATTTTCTGATAAAAGTGCCAGTTCATTGTATAGGCCTATTTATATAATTTTATATATTTTAATATATATATATATATACAATTATATATTGTCATTTAATACAGGGAATATTATTTTTTATTTATGTTATGTTCTGTTATTTTCATTATTATTGAAATCATCAATATTAAATATTATGTAGCCTAAAAAGATAATACAAGAAATTGAGAACTACATTAAAATAAGTTAAAGACATACAATTTTATGTAAAACTTCATAGCACTTTTAAAATTTAAATGAATTCTTGATTTTATTTAAGACATAAGCATTGAAAGCTAGCCACATGACATTTAAGGCTTTTAATTCGCAAAACGATGTTACTTTAACCAACAAGACTGATATTGGAATGAGTTACATCTGTCTCATTTTCACATATAAATTACGAATGTGACTTAGCCCAAAATAAAAATAAAAAATCTCTCAATGCACAATATTTAATATTTAATATTTAATTTAATATTTAATATTTAAGCTTTCCTTTAAGTTGCCACTCATACCTTTTCTGGAAATAATTGATTTATTATTTCTTATGTAGGTTTGCCTACTTTGTGTGATGCGTTTTATCTTAAAATCCAAGCATTAAGTTAGAAACTTACTTTAAAACCTTTTTCCTATTCTGACAACAGGTAGCAAACAACATCTATTTGATGCACACTCTTCTTCTTGTAGAGTTAGGTGATTTTTATACCATATAATTGCTATTCTCTTATCTTGGCAGTATGTGGTATTAATTTAATGTACCCCTATCCAACGTGGCACCCCTGGATGCCATAGCAGCTGTGATGTATTTTCCTGGCCCCTTCATATAGCAAAATTTTATTCCAACTATTCCTAATACTAATATTCAAATTTCAATGGAAAACTATTTCCTTTCGAACATCTTCCCAGTACGCACCCATGAAGCATGTTTTTGTGCACTCAAAGCTGTATTCATTATTTCTGTAACCAAACAGTACAGTACCAGTCCTTTCCGTCTTCCTCTCAAAAGAAGGTTTTTGCCCTAATGGTAATAACCTTTTAATCAGCTGTGCCACTGTGGTGTAATAAAACTTTCTGTTGCAAACAAGACAGACAAATTCACCGCTTCCCACCCCCTTCCATGGTAAGTTACTTTAATCCCAACAAAGCTATTCCACAATCAATAAGACTGCTCTTTTCAACATTGTTATTTGTACCAATAATGAGGAAAGGGGTCAGTTTTTGAACCAGACATTCAGTAAAACTTGAGAGCATGTTTTTGTGCACTCAAAGCTGTATTCATTATTTCTGTAACCAAACAGTACAGTACCAGTCCTTTCCGTCTTCCTCTCAAAAGAAGGTTTTTGCCCTAATGGTAATAACCTTTTAATCAGCTGTGCCACTGTGGTGTAATAAAACTTTCTGTTGCAAACAAGACAGACAAATTCACCGCTTCCCACCCCCTTCCATGGTAAGTTACTTTAATCCCAACAAAGCTATTCCACAATCAATAAGACTGCTCTTTTCAACATTGTTATTTGTACCAATAATGAGGAAAGGGGTCAGTTTTTGAACCAGACATTCAGTAAAACTTGAGAGCTTGCGGTAGCTTCAGTTACATGTTTGTGTTGTGATCGATTATTCTTATCACAATATGTCTAAAATGCAAAGAACTTACAGTTTTAACATTGATTGGGAGGAGCAGTATTGTTTTGTTGAATTCAGAGGAAAACCCATTTATTTACTAAGTAAGAGTAATGTGTCTCTTTCTAAGAGAAATAATGTAGAACATAATTTTTAAACAAATCACACAAACTTCAATACAGATAGCCTAATGAACTTCCTGTTAATTCCGAATTAAGAAAACACAAAGATAGAGACTTAAAAATATGTAAATTAACATTACAGCAATGTATCTTTACAAAGCCAGTTAGGCAATATAATAACATACAATGGCCTCTTACAAAGTCTGTTACGTATTAACTAAAAGGAAGTCACATTTCAGTGATGGGGAAGTAGTTAAAAAAGCAGTGTTGCAGATTCTTTGTTCGATGGTTGCAAAGATAAAACTGCACTTATATTTTCCATAAAAGAACTACAATTGTCTCACAAAACTGTTACTCTCAGTGGCGGTTTCTTCTAAATCCTGCAGTGCTACAGCACACAGCTTGTTGTCTGCTCATCGTATAATGTTATTTTCAAACGCAATACTATATTTTCTTTTACTTAGATTTTGAACTTGGTGCGTCCACGTGAGAATTCCTTAGCTATTATGTTGGAGAATCAAAGTCGGTAATGTGAATATTATCTTTTCCGCCTCATGAATGCATTTTGCAAACAGCACATCTCTCGTAGGGTGTGACATCATGCTCAAGCTTGACTGTATAGCGTGTAAGCTGGTTTCAACATGCAGAATGGGCTGCACTAGGATTGCCTGCACGAGATTTCGAGGCTTTACTACTACTATTACTAATTACTTCACGTCTCACTGGCGTGCTGTTAAGATCTCGCTGACACAAAACGACACTTGCTGCGACATCTGTTGGAATATAGATGAAACTGTAGTTCTGGTTCTAGAAGCATTACGGTGTCTTGTGTTTACACACGTGCTTTCAGCCTATTCCTTTTCTCAGCGCTGCGAATGCGCTGGCAGCATTTTTATTCCAAAACTAAGTAATGACATCATCGGTGCCACCAGTTTCCACAGTGCTTTGGCATCAGTTCCATCGGCCTGTGGAGATGGTGCATAGATCCATCAATGAATCTGATTGGCTCGCGTAAAACTGCGGGGAATTAGCAGACGATGGGCTTCACTCAATCCTGTCCGGTGACCATGCTGCTGTCACTTGATGACTTATAATTTATATATATATATATATATATATCATTTTGTATGTATAGCTTGATGATAGAGGCATAGGAACAATAAAACTCCAAAATATTTAGGAAGAAAGGTAATGAGTATAGGCATAATAATATTAGAAGCATTATTAGAAGAAGTAGGCTACATATATTCCATTTCACATTATAAGAACGCTATGGTATTCACTATTTAAGAAACCCTAGTGGGAAAAATGTTTTATATTAAAAATTGTGACACTTGTCAGTTGTGTTTTGATTTTATATGGAGAATTTCCTCTGAAAGTTTTAGGTTAGACGTGACGGGTACGGCAAAGGGGGATATTTTCAGTTATTACTAGTTGAGGAGATGTTTAGCTATTTCAATAATAATGTAAATTCTATTTGTTTTAAACCGTAAAACACCATTGCTTCCTGTAAGAAAATATTAGAATCACTAGTAATTTAGTGTTAGTCGCCATTGATGGCAGCATAAATCCAGCAGTTTTGTTCCAATTCCGCTGCAGCGTGACGTCATCGATTGCCACCGGCCCACTGTAAATGCACTGAAAGGAATACGCTGTTTCAGGCGAGTGATTCAGTGCTAGCGTAGCATGTGGCTTGTGAATGTTTGTGGAAGTATGAATTCGGTGGACAGCTTGCTAAGGACGCCATTTTCTTCCAGGCAATTTGAGGAAAAAGTAGTCATAAAAAAACTACCTACTCTTATGAAATGGTATTTGCAGCACACTCTCATTTTGAGCCACGAGCCGCTACTGCTGTTACTTGATGGGTTGAACAGATTTCTTACAATTTAGAATCTCAATTATATCAGGACCTGCAATCATGTGAACAATTTTCGCTTCAGTTTGATGAAAGCACTGATATTTCCAATATGAGGACCATTTTGACAAAACTCAACATCTCCATTTTTTGCCAAATTCGTTTTTTAACTGTTTTAGGTGCTTTGCATTGAAATCTTTAAGATGGTGGAAAAAGAACATAAGAAATGTCAACATAACCAATTCATTTTGAAGCCTCAATATGCAATTTTATATATTTATTTTATATGTTTATAAAAACCTAAGAAACCTTCTCCTGAAAAGATTATGTTTTGGCACATGTTGAGTTTTGTCATAACGGTCCTCATATTGGGCAGTTGTGTGTATTTATTAGAACAGTCTTATGGCTAAGGAGGAGTTTTTAAAAGTGCTGTCACTTATTTCTTTCTTATAACTGCATTATCCACCAGGAAGGGCAAACATTTTGAAGTTCGACCATGTCAAGAAAGTTGTAACTCGTATAATAAATTACATCAGGTCATCTTCTCCAGAAATCTTTTGAATGATTGAAGCATTTAGTTTTATAAGGATCTAAGTGCCAAGATAATGATTTTTCAGCTGATTTTTTTAAATGGATCTATGTACCCAGACTAATGCATTTCAGAAGGGTCTGAGGTCCAGGGAAAGCCACGTTAATAGCAATAAATTCCAAGATACAGCACTGTGTGTATCTCCGGCACGTCTTTCTGTGGGTCTATGTCTTGTTTTCTACACAATCATGATCTTGGCACTTAGATCCTTATAAAACTAAACGCTTCAATTATGTCAGATTCTGAACGTGTTGATGTAATTCTTCATGCAGACGTAAGGTTTCTTAGTAGGGAGATAACTCTGGAACCATTCTGCAGCGTTCTGGATCAAATCAGTGATTTTCTGAAATTAACTTCTGGGCAATATTGTCAAGAACTTCATGAGAATGATATGACTACTAGATTTAGGTTCTTTACAATATCACATCAAAGTTAAACAATGTAACCTTGAATTGCAAGGGAAGGATCGGAACATTTCAGGCTTGATAAGCATAGTAAATTCTTATCAGAGGAAACTAAATGTATGGTGATTTATGTATAGCGTAGAGCTTTATCACTGGTACTCACTACTAAATTGCATGGATTGCACATTAAAAAGAAATTTCCTTCCACACTTTCCAATTTTGAAATACATTACGGAAAATGTCTGTGAAAGTGATCTTTTAGTTTTTTCCTAGCATCTTGAAATCCTAGTCAGAGAACTTATAGTAATAGGTTTAGTTACTTTTCCACACTTGAACTAATGCTAATTTTTATCAGTAATCCATTTGTTTCAGTTAACATTACTGAACTTGGAGGTAGGATGTGTGAGATCTCCGGAAATTGTAATCTTCAAGAATTAGAAATGGAAATTTAAATCTTCAAGAACGGATAGGCTATCTATGAAATAATTTTTCTGGGCTCAAACACTTCAAACAGTTTCTGGGCTCTGGTGGACAGGATTAATATCACATAGTCTGTAATGTTGCTTTGAAAACTCATTCTTGTTTTGAGAGGTCACATTTTCATCTATGAGCATCATCAAGAATAAATATAAATCCAGCCTAACAGAGTCACATCTAGATGATGCATTAAGAGCAGCTTGTTCCACCTACATACCAGATTTTCTGAACTTGCAGTGAACATGCAGGGTCAAACTTCACACTAATTATGTAATTTGTAATTCTAAGCAATTATAGGCCTAATTATTATTAACTTGAAATATTTTTTCAGTATTACACTTTTTAAAATAATTGTTATACAGTTATAATAATAATAATAATAATAATAATAATAATAATAATAATAATAATAATAATAATAATAATAGGCTAATAATAATAATAATAAAAAGAAGAAAAATATTTTATTGATGATCATGGTGATGAAGATGAAGATGATGATGATGATGATGATGATCATAATAATAATAATAATAATAATAATAATAAAATTAATAATAATAATAATAATAATAATAATAATAATAATAATAATAATAATAATAATAATAATAATAATAATAATAGTCAAATAGTGAAATAATGTATGTGATGGTAAAGCACCTGTACTGGTATTCCTCAGGCATGAATTAAATGTACCTGAACCACTGCCTTCTAGACTGTATTACTCATGTATACACTGCCTGTCCTATACGGCTAATTTTGCGTACGCGGCAACATTACAGATGGCAGCACCTTTCACACCCAGCTGCGATACCCTTTACATTACCGTATGCTGTGTTGCCCTCTGAAGTATAAATTCGCAAACTGAAATATGCTGGAATTTCATGCTATCTGGGTGTGAACTGTGTCGCCTCTACTGGAGAAATTAGGCAATTTAACAATAGGCCTACTCTGAACTCCATGTTAAAATTAAGCATGGACAGGCAGTGTAATTCTCGAGATGGTGGTGACCTGAACACATAAGAAGATTGGATAGCACTGGTGTTAAGTATGGACATACTTTATAAAGTAGGTCATGGTTGTTATGGCGATAACAAAATATAACTCTATAAATGTGTATGAAGTAAGGATTTATTTATATAGTAATTTAATCTGTCTTATTTTAGAAAAACTTGTTTTACTACAGCAGAGCATACATCTATAAAGAAGTGAGTTATTTTTATTAAGCTATCATATAAAAAGCCTCAAGATGCAATGCTTTTGTGGAATGAAAAATGTTAAAGAGAAAGTAATGAAGTATTCATACTGGGACCTCTTGATGTTAAAGAGGCCAAACAGGCTGGATGACTTTATTGCAACTGTAAAAAGGCCACAAGATCTAGTGTTAAAAAATGGCTTGCCTATGTGGAAAAAGGTGCCTCTTGATTTTAAAATACCTAAGGTTGCTGCTCCTAACAGAACTCTTACTTACACATGCAATAAAGTAGGGAAAAAGCTTTGGAGGACAACAGCTAAAAAGGATTTTGACTTATATGACCTCAGTGGTAATCAGGTTAATTTTGAATATAATCCATTGCATGATGAGCATCTTAGAACATTTTTCAATAGACAGGTCAATAGAGAGTACATGATTAAAAAGGGGTTTATTAATAATAAGGGTGATGTTATCTGTTCTCTTAAAGAATTTAACAAATATCGTAAATTCCTTCAACAATTACATAATCAGGAAATCTCAAGAGAAAGAAAAGTGGCAGATGAAATTGATGGAGATAATTTAAAATTGAATTTAGCCTACAAATGTGCACTGCAAATTCAAGATCATGAAGTAAAGAAGAAGCTTTTATTGGAAAGAACAAAAGAGAGGCGAGAAAGGGAAGCCAGAGAAGAGGAAATTAAAAGCAGGAAGAATGCTGAACGCAAAAGACGAAAAGAAGAACATCAGATACTTTATGCAAGAAAAAAAGAAGAGGAAGTTAGAGACAGGATACGGAATGCTGATATGAGAAATGAAAGAATTCGTAGTCGTCTTACCAATGCTCGAGAAATAGAGATCAGGAAGAAGACTTATTTAGTTAAATGTTGGTATGAATCTGAGGTTCAGCGTCAAATACGTTTGAAAAATGCTGAAATTAAGCAAATCAAAAGACGTGAGACTGAGAGAGACCAATTCTACAGAAATAAAGTGAGATTCCAAGAGAATAAGATTGCAAAGAATAATAAGATCATTGATGAATACAAGAAGTCTCTGGAAATTAATACTGTATATAGAAATAATCTTGTTGCAGAGGAACGAGAGCGCATGGAAAAATTATTTTACAATATAAGAACTAAAGGTCATAAGAAAAAAATATGTAGGAAGAAAAAGAAAGCTATTCAGGATGCAGTCACAAAATTATGGACTGATAGGGGCTCCTTTGATTCTGCCCAAGATATTGAGCATGCAATTATTACTGAAATGAATAAACCTGATGTTGAAGATGTTTATCGCATAGCCAAAGCAGCCAAACGTAAGCTTGAAATAACTAAGGAAGTGCCTGATGCTGTCATGTATGCTCTGGATTGTCTTATTGAAAATACAATTAGGAAATACATTAACAGAAGTGTAAATAAGCTTCTTGAAGAAGTTTTTCACAAAGCCAAGGATGCCATACAAAAGAGCTTGGTACGCAAACATTCTTCTTCAATTGGAAGTCGTAGCCAGTCCTCAACAAGCAATATTGGTAGCACCAGTAGACCTCATAGTAAGCTCCTATTAGCATTACCTCCAGATGATCTTACATCAAGCCCTTCTCTGACACGAGGTGTAAGTTTTGGAGAAGTGCATACAATAGATGAGATACCAACTTATGCAGACCTTCGTAGTATAAAGGATAGACCACCAACACCAGTGCCATCAATTGCTGATATTGTAGCAGCTGCATTCCAAGACTCAGTACTTCCTACAGAAATTATACCAGAAGTCAAAGATTCAGAGGAAGGTGCCTTGAAAAATCAACTGAATGAATTGTCCAAATACATGATTAAAACCATCTTGAAACGCACTAAGAAGTGGCATGTATCAGTAGGCCTACCTTTGACAACTCAATTGACAACCAGAATGTTATTACAACCACATCAAGCAGAAATGGCATCCAAGATTTCGGAAGTCATATTAACTAAGGATATTGCAGACATGTCTGAATGTGAAGAAATAGAAGAGGCCATAAAGGCAATAATTAAAATCCTTTACAAAGTCTTTGTAAATAAGTCTATTGATTCCTCCTCACACATAAATGTATTACAAAAAAATAACTTGAAAGCTTAAGTCCTGGCCTGTGAACATCTTTTAAACTTGTCATTAGTTTTCTGCTTTTGTATAAGATATACACCATTTTAAGGAAGGAGGTCTATGTTTATAAATGAACTTTAAAAATATGTAATTTAGAATATTTAACTCAAATAAAAATATTCTTTCAATAAATATGCAAATAGTTATAGTTTTACTAGTTAACATCTCTTGATATTAAAAAGAAAATAATCTTTGACAATATCTGCTACAGAAAATCTCCAAGAAGATTAGTATTCCAAATGATCTAGGTTTTGCTATAAGTTAGCAAAATAGGTTGTAATGTAAAATTTTACAGTCGATCATGTTATGAACAATGTAGTCTATCTATTGCAAATGGAGTCATTAATACATCATTTTGTCACTATGAGCTGGTGGCAGCACCCCACGCGAAGAGACTGAAGTGGCACTTCACCTAGATTACTTTAAAATTTAAATACAAATTATGGCTATATATTTTTCTCTTGTAGGCCTACATGCAAATTCCATATTTTAAAGCATAAGGAAATGTTTGGATTTGGCAATATGATAGAGTTTGGATATAGCAAGGTATGATTAAGGTCTAGAAGTTAATGCTCTATTAGAAGAAGGAATATGCATGCAAATATGCTCCAAAACCAATGAGGTATGAAGTATAAAGTATGAAGTAATTTAATTACCGTAAAATTGTGTGAATAGGAACGGTGGGGTGAAGAGGAATGAATCTTCTTGTAATAAGAAAATCATTGCCCTACAGAAAAATACTACTCTTTTTAAAGATGTTTAATGTTATATTGCTATTTTTATAGATGTTTAATGTTTTCCTTTTAGCAAATATGATAGTACGTTGCAAAAGCAAGTTTTGTGTTGTTGTCATCCCTGTTTTCTATGTACGGGAATGTGAACAATGGCATTAAAAATCACATGTTTTTGACATCACCAAAACTTCTACTTTATGTAGGCCTACAAAATTGCTCTCAGTATGGAAGTAAGACTATTATTTTTCAAATGCCTGTAGGCATTATTTTACTATTTATTTATTTCAGTTATGGCCATTAGAGACCATGTTAGGCAACAGTTATACATTTCTGGAAGCCTTCTTCACATCCCAAAATCTTTGCATTCTTCTCTGGCAGCCTGTCTTCTTTCTTCTGTCCAACAACTTTTCAGTTTTGGTTCATCATGAAATCCTTTAAATTTGTCGATCACTGACCTAAACTTTGTTCAGTTCAGGATGTCTTCCGAATTTAGTCCAACCTGCTTGATATCCTTTCTCACCTTCCTGAACCATTTGTTAGACACTTTAGGTCTACTATAAAGTATTTTTTAAATATCTTTTATTGATCTCTTCTCATCCATTCTAAATATATGGCCAAAGAATCTGAGTCTCCATTTTCTTATAAACTCAATCAACGTTTCATTATCACAGTGAAGCTCTTCCCTTCCTCGCAACCTATACTGTCCGTCCACATTCTTTGGGCCCATTATCTTGTGAAGGATCTTTCTTTTGAACTCTTCAGCTTCTCTCAGTTCTACCTTCTCTGTCATTTGGAGGCATATACTCAAGTACAGACATTTCGTTTTAATCACTGTGTTGTAGTACCTTAGTTTAGCTCATCTCGAGATGGCTTTCTTCTTGTATAGAATATATGTCCTGCAAAAAGCCACAGTCATACTCTCCCGCCTAATATTGTTGGCTTCTCTTTCAATAATATTTAACTGCATGATTTCACCCAGATACTTAAAGCTATCAATTCTCTCTATTTTATCGTGCTTTGTCTTCAGGTGATGAGGAACTGTTTTGATGTTTGTTATATACTATATTTTTTCAAAGAAATCTGTAGTCCTGCTTTTTCCTGTTGTTGTTTTAGTACATTTAGCTGTTCTATAGCTATACCAGTATTTCTAAACAGTAGCACAAGATCATTGGCAAAAGTAAGACAGTTGATCTTGACACCATTTGTTGGTTTCCAATTTATACTTTATTAAGTGTAGTCTTAGGCATGTGCTGTCAATACTTTAACAAATCAAATCTAATCCAACCTAATAAAGAGCTCACACACAAGAAATCTGCCACATGCAGAGCAGGGGAAGGTTTTTGTGTTCCTATTCACCCCACAGATATCAGTTGTTTTTTATTCCTTGTAGGCTATTACATTTGTTTCATGATAATTGTGTTCCTTTACGTCCCTTGCAGTTGGTGTTCATTCCAATTGACCCTACACGTGTAGAAATAGGAACACCACTTTTTATGTATTTTTTAAATTTATTGTTAAGTTTAGAACTTTCTGATGACCGGTTATCAATAGAAGAAAGTATGACTCAAATAACTAACTACTATTCTTTTATTTAAGAAAATGTTTATTATTGTTTTCTTTTTTACTTTTACAGTTGAAATCAGTTCCTATTCACCCCATTTTATGGTACTTTACGTGTTTGTTAGCTCATGTTATAAATTACAAATTTTAAAAAATAGTAGAAATTGTATAAATTACATTAAAAAATTTACTTTAAAAAAGTCAGTTCCACAAATTTTAGTAAATTGAAAACTAATTAAGAGAACCTTCACTTTAATATTATTAATAATTTCCAAAAACATAGGCTGTATACTGCCAATTGGACCATTTTATGCACCATTGAACTCAGTGACTTTAACACAACTTTTCAGTATGAAGGTTTAAGTAAACTTTTACGCACAAATTACATCACTGTATAGCCTATACTGATCTCAAATTTTTGTTGTATACAGATCTTACTAGTTTTATTTTTCTGAATAAGTGAAATTAATTTAAGTTTTCTTTTCTTTAAACAGACATATCTTGATCTTTTGGTGGGTGGTCTATTGATGCTTCATTCACAATTGCAAAATGCTACAGAAATCTGAAAATCATGTCTAATCTGTTGATGCGTATCTATCAATAATCGAAAACTTAAGATAAAGTATTAAAATATGTTTATCATTCATTTCAAGTAAACATATATATGTTTTGTTGATAGCTTCATCTAATGAAACAGAAGTAACAATCAACATAAGAAAGAAAGCTTAAAAGTACGGTAGCATATTTGTGATTTACTAAATAAAACCACTTTTATTACAAGTAAGAATCAGCTTGAAAAATTTTATGTCATAACCGGGATTTGAACACGGATCTTCGGCTTAACGCGCCGATGCTCTACCATTGAGCTACCATGACAACATGCCAGTACGACATCAAATTCCTCAACTGATTCAGAAGACAAGGCAGACCACGGGAGGTTCCTCCGTTGAGATCACACATCCAATGGCGTCCTACATTTGTAGGTACTTTGAAGCCAAGTTATATTTATATACTATTAATTAAGTGGAGGGAAAGGAAATAGACATTAAATCCATGTCTGGGATATTAATGCAAGTAAGAATCAGCTTGAAAAATTTTATGTCATAACCGGGATTTGAACACGGATCTTCGGCTAAACGCACCGATGCTCTACCATTGAGCTACCATGACAACATGCCAGTACGACATCAAATTCCTCAACTGATTCAGAAGACAAGGCAGACCACGGGAGGTTCCTCCGTTGAGATCACACATCCAATGGCGTCCTACATTTGTAGGTACTTTGAAGCCAAGTTATATTTATATACTATTAATTAAGTGGAGGGAAAGGAAATAGACATTAAATCCATGTCTGGGATATTAATACAAGTAAGAATCAGCTTGAAAAATGTTATGTCACAACCGGGATTTGAACACGGATCTTCGGCTTAACGCACCAATGCTCTACCATTGAGCTACCATGACAACATGCCAGTACGACATCAAATTCCTCAACTGATTCAGAAGACAAGGCAGACCACGGGAGGTTTCTCTGTTGAGAACACACATCCAATGGGTTTCAGTTGAGGAATTTGATTCAGAATCAGTTGAGGAATTTGATGTCGTTCAGAATCAGTTGAGGAATTTGATGTCGTACTGGCATGTTGTCATGGTAGCTCAATGGTAGAGCATCGGCGCGTTAAGCCGAAGATCCGTGTTCAAATCCCGGTTATGACATAAAATTTTTCAAGTTGATTCTTACTTGTATTAATATCCCAGACATGGAGTTAATGTCTATTTCCTTTCCCTCCACTTAATTAATAGTATATAAATATAACTTGGCTTCAAAGTACCTACAAATGTAGGACGCCATTGGATGTGTGTTCTCAACGGAGAAACCTCCCGTGGTCTGCCTTGTCTTCTGAATCAGTTGAGGAATTTGATGTCGTACTGGCATGTTGTCATGGTAGCTCAATGGTAGAGCATCGGCGCGTTAAGCCGAAGATCAGTGTTCAAATCCCGGTTATGACATAAAATTTTTCAAGCTGATTCTTACTTCTATTAATATCCCAGACATGGATTTAATGTCTATTTCCTTTCCCTCCACTTTTATGTTTATTGGATAGTATTGGCAGTAGGCTACCAAGTTTATTAATCTATCCATTTAACAAATTCAGACCTAATTAAAGAGATCTGAAATCATAACACTTTTCACACGGGGATTTCACAGGAATGTATGCCATCTGTTGCTGTGAGGTTTTAATAAAACTGTTTTTCATCACTTAGAATCAAGTGCAGCAAAACTTTTATGTCAGCCAGTTTTGCAGGAGGAATTGGTTTTCTTATTTGACAAAGGGGAACAAGCCTTTGGAAAGAAACTGCTGACATCTGCGTGGAGACTTCTTTTCTATATTTACTTCCTGCAGGACTCAATTGAAAGTAGAGGATTTGAAAATACTGTTTGGTTTGTCCTTCTTCAAAATTATCTCCCAATTGATTGGAGCATTAGGTACGTCTTTTCTTATGAAGAATCAAGAGATAATGGAACTTAATACAGTGAAGCAACAACTTAGTTAATTACATAATACGTCTTTTCTTATTTACTGTTTGTCTCTAAAGATGATGTTCCAACAAAATCCTCACATAGCATCTGAGTAACTGTTAGTTTGTTTCTCTTGTGGCAAGTTTCCATTATTGTGATTTGATCCTATATAGAATACAGGGTAGAAAAATGGTAGTTTTTGCAAAATCCGATATCTATGGTTAAGGTGTTCTAGCAAAATCTGATATCTGTTTCGAATAAAGGATAGGCAAATTTTTTCATGTGGCAACACTGATCATTCCATTAATTGTTGGTACCTGGTCATAGTTATATGCCACCTGATCAGGTATTTGGGAGATTAGAGAAGGATTAGAGGTTTAAAGATGACATTATTTGTCCTCAACTACGACATAATGAAGAAACATATAAAGGTACAAAAGCTTGGTCAAGACTGGAAAATACGGGATTTTAAGAAGGCTTCAATAAATTCCGGCATTGAGATCCCAATTGTCAATTTAGATTTCGGCAGCAACACTATTCTTCCCCTACAAGAGAAATTTTAAAGGGGAAAGTAAAACAGTGCTTCTTTCGATTTACTTATTTTGGATCTGACATTGAATATGAAGTGCTAAAAAAAGGTGTTAAAGACTTAATTTTAAGTGTTTGTGGAAAAAAATGAATTTCCCAAAGTAAACCATGTGTCGGAAAAAAGGGATGTTGAAAAACTAATGCAGTACGTTTCAGTCCCTGATGATGCCAAAGCATTTTACTCAGATGTGATGGCTGCAACAAATAAATGAATGGAACTCTTTTAGCAGGCTATGTACGAGGCGCATCCATAAAGTAAGTTTCCCTGGGGCTGTTTACAGAAACAAAACACATTTTCGTGGACATGTATATTCCAATAGGTACAGAAAGTGTTCAGCTGTTTTTCAACACATTTGCCACCGGAATTGAAACATTTGTCGTACTGTGGAACCAACTTTTGATATCTGAGTTGGAAAATTATCTCTAGTTAATTACTGTAAAGGATTTAGTTTAGATACCATCCTAATTGCAGAAATCTCAACTAATAATAAACCATTTGTTTATAAATAATATAGATGTTATTTCAAACATAACTATTAAATATACCAGCGAAGAAACTTTGCAAAATACCTTGCACTGGAGAAATGTTAATTTCAATTTTAAATTAAAACCTGTGATGACTAATGTGGATGAATTAAAAGCTGCAAGCTATGTCTTATCAGAACTAGACTCTTCGCTAAAACAACAAGAATGGAAAAATAAACACGAGCTGACGCATCAAGAGTATTCAGCCAGTGTAGTTTATTTATATCATTGTACTTCTGTTAGTTCAGTACACTACATACAGGATTTACAGGATTTATAAATGTGTAAAAAGTAAATCCAGGTGTAGTCAGTCATGTTTGAGAGCAATAACTACTACTAGTGCTATCAATAGAAATAATAGCAGACAACGTGACAATAGAGAAGGCCCAGAAGCTACTCTATTGGATAGAAATACACTACCAAGCATAGAAATTGATGAGCCAAAACAAAGGCGAGAAGAAGTGAGGTGCTCAGTCCATCTTCAAATAAAACTTGCTTCTGACATGTTCAATGTAACATTCTTTTCAGTGGGGAGATGTTGGATATTATGATGTTACATAAGGTATATTACGGTGTAACATTGGTATATATGGTGTTAAATAGGTATATCAAAAAAGTTAATAAAGAATACATTAATATATAAAGACAAATACAGGTGCTAAGAACATATTCTAAAGCCTAGCAAGATGTCAATAGAGAGGATACAAGATCTCTGTCTCCAGACTAAGTAAATAAAACCAGAGCTAGGAAATACCTGCTAAGAATCACAAGTTTCTAATGGAAAGTACTGAATGAACTGTCACCTTTCATTGTCAGTGATACTGTCAAGGTAAAATATGAGATAGGCTAGGAAAACAAAGTGACATATCATCACACTATCATTTGTCATTGAAAACTCTGAACGAGGATACAGTGCTCTTGGTCTGGCCAATTCAGTTGTAATTTCTACAAAATTCAGAATTGTCTACTGAGAAGGTGTGGTCACCACAAGCAGTGGCGTACCAACGCTACTTGGCGCCCGGGGCTAATTAGATGGTAGTCGCCCCCTAACACTAAAAGGTTCAAGGTTCAATGAGTAATTTAAACACAGTTTAATGTTCACAATTATTTATTTTTAATAAGTAGTATGTTACTTTAACACATTATAAAGAGAATAGTATGAATGAAATAAAACTTTAAGTATTATAAGGTTAGTTTGTTTGAAAAAAATAATAAAGAGAAAAGAAGTTTCAGAGTCATAACAAAATTTTTAAAATGTGCCTTCGTAGCCTTGATGGATGCAAACTTATTCGTAATAGATTTGAAATCTGTTGTAACAGCTTCATCACGTTCAATTGATAAAATTGCTAAATTACACCGTAAACTTTTCCTGTATGCTCGGCACCCACGACCTATTTCGTATTGTCTATAAATAGTTTAAAACTAAAAATTTATTTCATTTCTAAATAATATTACTGCAGTATTTAACAAAATAATAAAGAAAATTTGACCAATAAAACCTTATATTTTGCCTGAAAAAATAATTATTTCTTAAACTAAAAAAATAATTTTTCAATTTTGGCACCCCCTTCTTTACGGCGCCCAGTGCGGCCGCCCCGTTCACACCCCCCTTGGTACGCCACTGACCACAAGCCATCATGAAGGATCCAGGAGGAGCTTGCGTTCAAAATCACGTTTGTCCATGAAAGATGAAACTGAGAAAAATGATAAAAACTGTCACACTTAAACAATTGACGTTATAATTTTTGTGTATTGTGCCATTAACTTGGTTCAGTACTCAGTGAACAATGGGCTCTCGCATTAAAATGCCCTTCCAATGTTTCAAGTCTCACAAAGGAAAACGTTCAGGACATAAAGTTTTGAAAACAAACTGTGGACAAACAAAGTTTTGAAGGAAATGTGGACTGAAAAACAACAATTTAGTAACAAAAAAAAAACTAATATTAATATTAAAACACTGTCTGACGTGAAATGAAAATGAAATGAAAATGAATGGGTTGGGCCCTTTCGGTCCCGTGCACGTAGGCCACATAATTGGGCCCATTGTGCCCCTCTTACTGGAGAATTCATTCAAGTCCTGTTGCCTTCAAGAAGGACAGGATAGATCTTGGGTTAGTTCTCCTTATGTCATCTGGTCTCAGTTTATCCGAGCCCAGGAGAAAGTGTCTGATTGTAGCAAGTGCTTCGCACTCGCACAATATGTGTAGAGAGGACTCATCTTCTCTACCACACTTCCTACATGTGGGATCCGCGCTAAGCTTCATCACATGTAGGTGTCTCTTTAGGGTGTTGTGTCCTGTCAACAGGCCATCTACACCTCTAAGTTGTACCCGGTTAAGGGTTAACAGAATCTTGCTGTTCTTCTTGCTAGGTCCCTCGATCATAGCTCGAGCCTGCCTAGCAGTAGTGAGATTACTCCAGAAAGTGCCATGCTGATGAGACATCCAGTCTAAGACCTCACGTCTGGCCCTTCTTGGAGTAATACCAAGGACAGGTTCCGGTCCAATAAAGACATTGGCCGAGCCCTCCGTTGCTAGCTTATCCGCTAGTTCATTTCCTCTGATTCCAGCATGCCCAGGAACCCAGCAAAGCTGCACTGGTCGGCGGGAGCAGAGAATATCCAAGGTTTTTTGGCACTCTCGTACCAACCTAGACCTTGTTGTACTGGCACATAGTGCCTTCAGGGCAGCCTGGCTGTCAGAACAGATATTAATCCGACCTTGCAGCCAAGGCATCCCTAAAATATGATAAGCACAGGCCAAAATAGCAAATATTTCAGCCTGGAATACTGTAGTATAACCTCCCAAAGAGTACGACAGCCTCGTCTTAGGCCCATAGATGCCAGCCCCGTTCCCCTCGTCCGTCTTTGAGCCATCCATATACCAGACAAGCCCCTTGACAGACTCCGGAGCCCGTGGGCCACGAGTCCATTCCTCTCTGGGCGGAATACTGACCCTATATATAGAGTCAAAGTTATAACTTGGCTTCATATTGTCACAGCCCATCGCAAGGATAGGCTGCGACTTCTGAAGTCTGCTAAGTATTTCTCTGTGTCCTTTAACTGGATTTTTAAAAGACCAACAGCCCAAAATCCAGAGACGATGAGCAGTCACTCCGGCCTCTCCCTGAATAACTAGATCCAAAGGATGTAAGCCAAGCAGCGCCTCCAGGGCACTGAGCGGAGTGGTGCGCAAGGCTCCAGTAATCCCCAAACATGCTAAGCGTTGGATTTTATTTAATTTGTTCTTGGTGGCCTGTGTCTTAACACATGGCCACCACACAACCGAAGCATAGGTGATGGAAGGCCTAATGATGGAGACATAGAGCCAATAAACCACACGTGGTTTAAGTCCCCACCTCACACCAAAGGCCCTCCGACAGGCCCACAAAGTATTGCAGGCCTTACTCACCTTGTTTTCAATGTGCTCTTTCCAAGTCAGCCTAGAATCCAGAATGACTCCCAGATACTTGACCGACGTAGATCGAATCAGCTTCTTCCCGAAGAAGGTAGGTTCATGTAGACCATCAAGCCGTCGCTTCCTCGTGAACACACAGTTTTATCAGGGTTAGCTTACAATTCTACCTCACGACACCATCTTTCAACAGTTTCAAGGGCACCTTGTATAAGGCCCGAAACTGTATCAGCAAATTTGCCCCTGACCACAATGCAGATATCATCTGCATAGCCTTGGGCATATACTCCACTTTCATTGAGCCTGGCAAGTAATTCATCTACCACCAGGCACCAAATAAGTGGGGATAGAACCCCTCCCTGGGGGCAGCCTCTGGGCATAGTGCACATCAGCTCGCACTGATTAAGAGACACTATTGCCCGGCGGCCCTCCAGGGATGCCATAATCCATCGAGTTACACACAAGTTAACTCCATGTCTAATCAACCCTCTATAGATAGAGCCATATGAAGTAAAATTAAAGGCCCCCTCTATGTCCAAAAACACTGCCATGGCTAGCTCTCCCTGGTCAAGCACTTCTTCAGCCCTTGAAATCAGCTGATGAAGCGCCGTCTCCACGGATTTGCCAGCCTGATAGGCATGTTGTTCAGCACTCAGAGGCCTTTCAATTAAGATAGGTCCTCTGATATATCTATCTATTAGCCTTTCCAAAGTCTTTAAAAGAAAGGAAGTCAGACTAATAGGTCTAAAATCCTTAGGCCCAAGGTAAGAGCTCCTACCGGGCTTAGGAATAAAAACTAGTCTTGCCTGCCTCCACGACGAGTGTACATAACCCATCGCCAGGCAAGATCTGAAAATTCTTACTAGGTTTGGAATGAGTAAATCCTGTCCCTGCTGAAGCAAGGCCGGGAAAATCCCATCCATCCCTGGGCTTTTAAAAGGGGCAAATGATTGAATTGCCCACTTTATTCGCTTATAGGTGGCAATATCTTTGGCAGTCGGCCAGTCCTGCATAGCAGGCCGGCAAGCCTGACTAGATACAGCCTCCTCATTAATTACCTGTGATTCAGGGAAGTGCGTCCCAAGCAAGAGTCGTAAAGTATCCTCCTCCGAGCCAGTATATGTCCCAGAGGGGGTCCTTAATGAGCCCAATTTGACTCTAGAGTCTCGCATTAGGATTTTATACAATCTAGCCGTACTTGGTAGATTGTTGATACTCTGACAGAAGTCTCTCCAGGCTTCCCTGGAGGACTTCTTCAGTTCTTGCTTATACTTGTGCTGTGAATCCCTATGCAGGTTCCAGCTCTCAGTATCTTGATTACCTTTAGCTCTGTTAAAAAGACGTCTCGTGGAGTTCCGAAGGTTGCTCAAAGTTGAGTTCCAGCGGAACCTCCCATTTACTGTCCTAACTGCTCTAGGTGGACAGTTATCCTCAAAGGAAGATCTGAGGGTCGTACTGATCCAATCAATGCAGTCCCCCAAGTTTTCCTTGTTATAAGAATTTCTAGGCATTCCCCCAGCGATCCTGCCCCTCAGGTCCTCCCTATAAGAGCCCCAATTGGTCCTCTTGGGGTCCCTGAAGGTTCTTGGATCAAGGGAGCCTGCCAACCGAAATTCTATGTGTCTGTGGTCGGAAAGGGACGGTTCACTACTGACCCTCCAACCACTAACCTTATCCAGGATTCCTATGGATCCTAGTGTTAGGTCTATAGCTTCCTCCCTTCTGTTATTACAGTATGTAGGTTCGCCGTTATTCAAGATTTCCAAATCCGTTGTACTTATGTAGTTCGCAAGAGCCTCGCCCCTGGCGTTAACGTTGGTGCTACCCCAAATCCCATGATGGGAATTAGAGTCGCAGCCAACCACCAGGTCAAGTCCCTCCCGTCCACAATAAGTAACAAGGTCCTCAAACTCCCTTGAGGGAGGAGGATCCTCAGAATCATAAGGGAAATATGCAGAGCAGACAACTAATTGCCGCTCTGCATTTCCCTCCTTATAGCTCACAAGAACAGCTACCACGTCCTGAGAACAGAACTGCGGTAGTGCCCATGCATTCATACCTTTAATTAGGATGCATACTCTAGGCCTATCTGTAGTGCGAGCACTAAAAGTAGAGAAGCCTGCTGCAGTCAACCCCATGATACGGCCCTCACGAATCCATGGTTCCTGTATCAGGGCGATATGTATCCCTCCAGTCTGTAGCCGTCGGGTAAGAACCCTAGAGGCCACAAAACTGTGTTGAAGATTAGCCTGCAGACAGTAAATAACCCTAATGGTACTCACCATATGCCTTAAAAATAGAGCTTCTTTCTAGCTTCAGGTTCCTGCTGTGAGGTCCCTGAGGCTATGTCGGGTCCGATCCCTTTATCTTTGGAGTCCCCTGTTAAGGAGCTCTCTGATCTCTTGAGTTCCCCGGCGTAACCCATAGAAACAGAGTCCCCTATAGAGGAGCGCTCTAGTTCCCTGGGTTCCACAGCCAGATTTCTCTCAAACTTTACCCATTTTGAGTCCCCAATTAAGGAGAGCTCTAGATTGTCATTGGAGTCCCCCTTTAAGGAGCCTTCAGATTTTATAAGTTCCCTGGAAATTTTCCCCATGGGAACTGAGTCCCCTGTGGAGCGCTCTAGTCCCCCGGGTTCCATTGCCAGGGTTCTATCAAGGTTCATGCTATCTGAGTCCCCTGCTAAGGAGCACTCTGGATGATATAGCTTGCTAGACTTAATAATGGTCCCACGAGCTGGGGGAAATATCTGTCACTACTCCTGGAGCCCCCACAGAAGTAGAAGGTCTGAATACCATGGGGTTCGACCTGGTTCCCCAAGGGGATCGTTCGCAACACCATCTAACCCTGGTGCCATTCAGCCCTCAGCACGATGCCTCCCTCCTTAGCTTGGGTAGGGAAAAGGGAAGGAAACAGGACAGGATATGGAAGATAGGCCGTTGCAGGACGCCTTCGTCAGGCTTCTCCGCGTGAGACCTTCCCGACATGGGTGACCCTTCTGGTAGCTAGCTACCGTCGGTATAGCTCTCCGCCTCATTGAAGCACGCAAACCTCCCCGCCTGCACGGACAGTGCTTCGATAAGGCGACGTCCCCTGGGGAGGACTGTCTGACGTAATACTCAATGTTTAGGAAATGGCAAAAAAAAATTTCCTGACATAAAATTAAAAAATTAATCATATTTTTACAGAGTGACCACGATTTTGTCCTCCTCCAAACACAAGTGCTTTGTTCATCTTCTTTCCCTACAACATCTCCAGTAGCAAGCAATATTGGTTTGTTCCGTCCCAAATCTAGTGCTTCATTTGCCAGGTGTCTCCTGCAAAACTTTGCAGGACCTTTAGTACATCATTTTTCTTTTCCTGTGAAATAGGATGCTGGAGTGGTAACTTCGTAGACTTCTTTCTTCTAAGGTACAACCTCGTTTTACCATTTTCCCCCAACAATTTTGATGGATCCTGTGTTCTGTAAAAAGGCTCCATCTTTACCTTGACCAATCTTCGGTCTCTTGGATTGTCCTTCTTAATACATAATATCTTCTGTAGGATCTGTAGCAGGCCCTTAATATCATATAATTTCCAATCATCTCCTTTGGCTTTAGCTTCTACAACTTCCCCATAGATTTCCCTGTCATTATAGTATTTTCTTCTTTTAACAGTTTCCCAACTCCTGCGAAGACACAGTGCTCTGGTAAATATGAATGTCCATGGACTGAAAATATTAAACGAATTTCTTTTACATTTTCTGGTACATCCACATACATCCAGAATGACAAAGCACGAACAATGTGTGTGTTGACTTGAACTTCCATTGGCAAACAGTTTGATCATTGTAGTTTCTCTTGGTATTTGCAAGGTCCTGAGACATTGTAGCAAAGCTGAGCCTACTACACTTGGTCCTCTTGCAGCTGCAACTTCTGTCCATGTATGAAAAATGGAATCAGCATTCTGAACATTCATAATGCATATAAGGAATAGAACTCAAGTTGTCTGGCATAAAATGCTTCTTGTATAGATAACTGTGGTACGTTTTGCACTTCTTGTAAGTCAAAACACAACAATAATGTTCCCCATGTTGTTCCTTCATCAGTAAATGGAACTGTTTACCTCTAAGAGTATGTTCTCTAAGTTCAGTCATTAATTGCACTTTGATCTTATCCTTTAACAGAAACTACATTTATCCGTAGTTGGTGACCAAAACCAATGTTAAATTTGTTGAGAAAAGTTTGAAGAACATGCTATATTTCACTCGGAAACTCTCTTCCATTCCCTGATTATAAATTCTGGTAATACAAGAAATACTGACATTAGGACACAAGTAAAGGCATTTATTCCTTGAATAGTGACTTTATTTTGCTTCTAACGTTTTAATAAATTCAACACCTTTCACCTTTTTCTCCTTGTTGGTGTGAGATTTCCTGCCTGAATTGCAGGAAGACTTTGTATTCTGACCGGCAATGGACTAACGAAGTTTTGAAAATAAGAAAGATATGGACATACCTAGTTTTGACGGAAACACTATATTTCTCTCCTATATCATGGTGAGCCTAACAGAGTTGTGACCACGAATGTTTTTCCCAATGATGGGGATCCCTTTTAACATTGCATTCCCATAGATAACTCATTTTTGTTCAAGAGTGGACAAACGTGTTTTTAAATGCAAGCTCCTAATTTTATTGATATTATAAATTATTCCTTCTCAGAAACAGATTTCAAACATCATCTTTAAAATACATGTTTTTAAATCTGATAATACCAGAGTCACAATACGCAGACACATTTGTAAAGTGCTGAAGGAATAAACCAAGTATTTGTATCTGTATAAGTGCTGATGTCACCACATGTTGCATGTACACCTGAAGAATCATTCCTACAACAGGAAAACTCACCTTTCTGAACAATCCACTACACGTCCTCTAGAGGAGAAGCTGACACCACTCTCCAACAGATACAACATTCCCTTCAACTCATTCTTCTCCTCACCAGTGACAGACATCTCCCGGATCGCTTTCTACTATTGTATGTTACCCATAAATCATTTATACCACAGTTTTGAATACACTCTTCTATAATGTAAAAATAGTGTTTATACATAAATTAATTATATTCTTGAAAAACTTGTAATAGTAATCGAAGAGATTTTTTAAACTATTGTACTACGTGATGCTGTTGCAGTCAAAAGTTTCTGAAAATGGGTACTATCAGTGGTGTAAAAGAGAGTGTATGCAGGTATAAGCCTTGTATCAGCATAACCTTACTCATTAGCGTATATATATATATATATATATTTTGCATATATCTTCTGCTTTGTTTATGCTTTATTCTTATTTATGTGTTTACTTGTTTTCATATCTGTCATTGAATCGAGAGACCAATGTAAGAGTATCCTATGTACGAAAAGTTCTAGTGACCCATCAAAATAGATTCCATGGAGTGTTTCTGATTAAATGTCCAGAACTAAATCATGAAGATTTTATCTATGAACCAAAATAGTATGGTTTTCAAATTAATTTTTATAATAGCACTTAAGTTCAAGCAACATCAATAAAATGTATCCCATCTTGCAAGATATCAAAACTCCATATCGTTCCCATTATGCCTATTTTATGAGAAATTATGGGTGTTAGTGCACTGCACTGAATTCATCTACTGACGTCATCAGTCATTGGCAGCAGTGATTTCAGCACCTCTAGCAGTGATCCGAGGTTTCCTGGGGGGCAGGAAACTTCGAAGTTATGAGTTGTTATGCATTGCTCTTCAGCGGCAACAGCTGCCCTTCATCAGTTGCATGTTGGGTATTGGCATTTATGGATCCACCCAGCTCATCAGCCGCCTCTCAACAGCTGCCCCTCATCAGAGAATATTCATCACTCCAGCCAGCGGCAACAGCTGCTTTCTCTCAACAGTGTATTTCAACAGCACAGGCAGCAGCATTAGCTGCCTCTGTCTACAGTTGGCAGCAACCGCTCCTCAGCAGAGTTATCTTGAAGCATCAAGATTGCAGGATCAGCTACCTTCTGCATCAGCAATTTATCTATGAAAGACAAATCATCAGCCCTTCTTCATCACGAGTGAACAGACTTCAGCAGAAGTAATTTCTACAAGAAACATTTGTTCATACTGCATCCACAGTGGGTATTATAGTCATAACTATAATATTGTATCATCATGTCAGCGCACATCATAGGTCTACAGCACAGCAGACAGCAACATCAGTGATTGACTTTGTTCGGACAACATTCCACGAAACATTCGGTGCAAGTTACGTGAGTTATTTTTGTTCAGATATATGTCAATAAATATCTATACAAGACTTAACGTATATGACTTACGGTAATATACCGTACAACTTAAAGTATATGAACAGTGTTAAAGTACAAATTCACATAGTAAATGAGTATGATTCATGACTATATTACAGACATTATTCTAGTCAAGTTACATATTCAATGAAGAAATCACAGACACTATCAAGTTTCATATTTGAAGCTATTTATTTATTTGAAGTGAATATTTATTTAAAGATATTTGTAAGAAGAACTATTTTGTTAATTTCATCAAAGAAGAGTTACGTTTATGTTATGTATATTATTGTGTTGAAAGTAAATAAATATCACTGACTGAAATATTCCTAACTTTGCAATTTTGGTTTGTTTTGTAAACAACCTGGCGACTAGGACCTACAAATTAATTAACAGCATAGTATATTACTAATTAATTGGTAATTAAGATTGTTTGGCATCATTAATAATGTCTCATATTTGACTGCTTCTATGCAGTCCAAGAATCTAGTTAAAATACAAAATCCGCCCTGATGTTAGGAGTACGACC
This sequence comes from Ectobius pallidus, assembly GCA_964059195.1. Taxonomy (NCBI): domain Eukaryota; kingdom Metazoa; phylum Arthropoda; class Insecta; order Blattodea; family Ectobiidae; genus Ectobius; species Ectobius pallidus. The sequence goes on along the minus strand of CAXKWD010000012.1, from coordinate 26,553,622 downwards.
TCCTAAAGGATTGTACATTCACTCTGCAATCCTGAGATGTATGATTGTGACCCTCAACTCAGATTATGAAGATCTTTGCAACTTCACTGCATTGTGGATCACTTCTGGGGTGGTCTCTACAGTGGCGGGTAATTGGTTCCACTTTCTCAGTAAAAGATTCCTTTTGAAAATAAATTTTATTCTTCTCAATAATCTTAATGCATAAAAGTAACAAATGAACAACGTAAATTAATATTGCTTCTCAAACTCACAATCGGTATCAGTATCCTATAGCTCATTGCAACTGCTTTGTAGCGATACGTACTGGCTAATGTTTGCCTTGCTATAATGTAACCAGACCTGGCAAGTTTGGTGACAAGAGCAGAACTTGATAACTTTTCTCAAGGAGGACTGATTCATGATTTCTTTGCCATTCCAGGGCTGGAGAACAAGACACTCACTTGCCTGCTCAGGGGCTACTGACCAATACACTTTCCTCATGGTCACCATCAAACACGGGGAAAAAGTATGTGGAGATACTGAGCTCTGATGGATCCCTGTGCTGGGCAGTAATCAAAAGACCATTCAATAATGGACTGACAACCAGTACTTTGGATTTTTAGAGTATATTCTGAGAAAAGTCTGAGACTAAAGCACTCGGTACTATATGAGCAGTGGAGGCTCACAGCTAAAATTATTGGGGGTTCGGCTCCAGAAAAATTTTAGCCTTTGTTTTAAAATTATGTGAAAGGATACATACATATATAAAAATAAAATTTATTAAGAAACTTGATATAACCCTAAAAGAACAAAATCATAAATTTTTACTTACTTTAATCTAAATTGTTACAGTTCAAGCTTGATCTGTTCATTTAAAAATGAAATCCATCCTTCTTGTTTTAATTTTCATCAAAAGATCAATAATTTTCTCCTTGATCTGCCATGGTTAACGTTTTCTGTTAAATAAAAGAACAAAAGAAATTGAATAAAATAGAATACCTGGAAACAAGATAATAATCTAATTGTACACTTTATTACATTCAAGAATATGGTACTTGGTTTTTAAGCACAGCATACGTGGAGCATAAAGAAAATAAATAAATAAAGAATCTTCCATCAATATGCCAGGGTTGGCACTGTGGAAGCAACAGTACTCTCTCTCCTTCGTAGCCGGTGCACTCGCCGCAGTGTGCACCCTCCTATGTCCACATGCACACAACAGTCAAACCCACACAGAAAGATTTTCTTTTCTCTTTTTAATAAACTGTGGGATGGTTACTAGCATTAAGCTTAAGGATTATATATTTTACAACTATAAAGAAAGAATTAAAGAAAAAATGGCTCATTATATTAAATGTCATCAAGTAGAAATAGAGGGTGCTGCAGTTCTACAGTGGCTATACATGAGCTCCACTGTAGGCTGTATGAGTATTCTACCATTGTAATGATTTTCCTGCTCAGACATGCAGACTACTGAATCTAATTTAAAACTAGAATTAGTAAACAAACAATTTTTAATTGTTAATTTAAACACCTGGTGGCTTTTAAAATTGAACCATATCTCATTCTATTGTGTTAGTTGAGTATATATCAGATAAGGTTCCCTAACGACTTAGTTAATGCCTACCTTAGATTATAGCTTTTCATGTTAACTCTACGGTATGTTTAGATTCATAAGAAATACACAGGGCAATTTGAAAATACATAACACATGCTGCTTCTTCTTATCAATAATTTCTTATCTGCATAGCCTTCAAGACTCTTGTCCATGCATATAACTGTCACCTAAAATACTGACAATTAAGTTACTTGTCATTATGTGACGTAAAACACAAAATATAATTTTTACTATAAACTCATTTAAGGAAACTTTCATTGTATTGTATTATGTCCATGTACTGATATAAATCGTTGGGAAACCAAAATTTCTTGATTAATTGTTTTCAGTTTTCCTGCTACTTTGTATAAAAGATGTTGTTCATAGATTTTATTTGTCTTACTCTAAAACTATTCCGACGCTGTGTTGCTCTTGGCCCTCTGCATTTTCTTACATAGTGGTAAGTACCGCATACCTATTCTTTTAAAATTGAGGAATTACTTTCTTTTTTTATTGATTCTACTGAAGAGTGTGGATGGTCATACTAAGGGGCAAGATACAATTGAGTTCACATAGAGATGCTTAGGCCTATATATCCAAAACTATGGATTTAAATAGGCTACCTTCCAGTAGCCTAGATATTATGTTATTTACAATGTTCTTATGAACTATTAAAACATGTACAGTACTTTCCTTTGATGTCAGAACTAAAAGAAATATTTTGGTAGCTCCATCTCAAAATGGTAGAGTGGAACATGAAATTTTGAAAAACACTCATTGAAGTAATTTCTGTAAATCCCTAGCCATAAATTCAATTTTTTTTGCCTTATAAATAGTAATAGCAGCACTAGTAGTAAAGTAGCATTACTAGTAGTAGGAGCAGCTTGATCATTAATTTGGGGTCAATCCATATCAAAACAACCAATGATGGTTGCTGACAATTCTTTTTATTTTTTATTTTATTTTTATCAATGTTTGTACTATATTCAGAGAGTTGAAAACAGGTATTTATTAATTTTTTAGATGCTCAGTTTCTTTTTGAGCAACCATTTTGTATTGGTGCCTCAGCCTATTTTGCATTTTACAGAGGTTTGCATTAAACTCTGTAGCTTCTTTGTTTCTTAAGAAATTTGGTTCAAAGGAAAACCATGTTAAAGAGCATAAAATGTATATATTTTATGTTTAGTATATATATATGCCTAATTAATTATAAATAAATTAAAGAAATAGGTAAACGTTAAGGTTATCAAAATAAAAGCATTCTTTTTAAAATTAAAAATGATACAGATAAAACTAAGGATCACCATTAATTTTTGTCTGCATATAGTGTTTATAGTAGGCCTATACCACGTCTCTAAAAAGTTTCAAATCTGAGAGTCACATCCTTTTTTTTAATTGGTCTTCAAATATTGTAATTTTTCTAAGATCAGGTATTTTCAATCTGAAATATGTCACTGAACGCCACTGAAAATAATAACAGTAGGTCCATTGAAGATCAAGAAAAAACCAATGGGTTGTAGATGTACACTCTTATAGAGTGCCTCTACATATCTGGTTGTGTAATACCTTCCAATATAAATGCTTTCTTTTTTCATTTTAACCCATTTGGAGATGTTTCTAAACATTGATATGAGACCTAAGCATTGAAGTAAAATCAAGAGTACGGTAGATTATAAGTCTTAAATTGGTGTGAAAAAGTTAAATGGAATAACTGATGCCCCTGAATGACAACTGTAGCATTTGAATAACAGTCCTCAGATTTTTATAAATAATTTCTCCATTAATTTAACAAGTAGGCCTATACTTTTATGCAATTTTTCTTAAATTCAAATCTATATGTCAGTAATAGTGAAAAAGTCAAGGAGCTATAAATTAGAGGTTGCAGGTCAGCATTCAAAACATTCATGACAGAACAGATTCGTTATAACTAGTTTTCTGCTAGATAATTGATTTTAAACCACCTAGTGGTTGAGTTAAGTAATGCAGGAGAAGTTGCAGGCACCTGCTAATGTATGATATTTTGTACACATTTCAGGGTGCTGATTCAGGATGGATTATTGTGCTCCCTTCATAATTCTGCTTCTGGCTTTTCTAGAAGGTAAGGAAATACTACTATGAACGCAAAGTGACTGTAATGACAAAAGATTTCACATAGTTCTGAAATGTTTTAATCAGACAATTTAATTTCACACAGTTCTGAAATAATTTAATCTGACAAGCAGATGTTCCCTATCAATAAGCTTATTTGAGCATTTGCACCAACATTTTTTTTTTTTATTCATTTTGTTGCACCATATTTAAAAAAAAAATTGATTGAATTAATTAATTAAATAGCGTGTTGCCTGTGCTGGATCATAAATGGAATGACTCAAAATCTGTCCTGTAAATAAGATAAGATTAGACTTACTACATTTCATACATTAAAAGTAGACCTGCAGACCAACAGACAATTTGGATATAGAGCAAGTAAAACTTACAATGAACTTGGTAGTAGGTTACGAATGCCAAGAATCAACAAAATAAGCCTGCATAAACAGTGATTGGAATGCATGCATATATAGGCTACATATTTTATAACTGCAGTTTTGAATGATAATTTATTTCCTAATAATATCTTTATTTCATTAGGAAGACAAATAGTTTAATGCACCCATATTAAATACCATTCGGTAACAGATTGATGATGCTGAAGGCAAATGAAGATCAAGTTTGTATCTAGTATTGATAGTATGATTCAGTGGCGACTCCTGGTTTTTTAGTTGTGTAGGATGGTGTGGAGAGAGTGAATTAACCCATTCACTGCTACTGACGTACATATGCGTCGCCGTAAAAAAATGCATAAAGGCTGATATATAAATTTAATACATTAATACTTTATCGTAAGATATGAAAATATTTAACCACGTATGAAAACGGTCATTTTTGGAAATCAGCTATTCCGCTATAATTTTCGTTCCTGATATCAAACTTATAATTCATTAGTGAAACCTGTATTACTCCAGGAATACTTATATTGAAATATAAACAGCACTGTAGAGATTAATAATAGCTAGGCCTATAATATATACCAAGAAATGAAATAAATAAATAAATAAATATTAATAAAATAATGATCACTCCCTCCTTAGAAAACAAGCTATCAAACGTGAGAAAACACAGAACACATATTGTGAGGAAGGACTGTAAGACGTCCTCAACTTCGTCCATATGAAACTGGCTTCTCACTACCTTTTCTCTTCCCACCTCCCCCTTCACATGCCCACGAGCTTTAACAATGGCATGGACTACGTAACATCAACAGTGAGTGACTGAGGACATCCTCGCAAATACCAACCTGCTCAAAACAGAACTGCTAACTTCCTTCCCGAGTGCTCTACAATAACGCTGCTTTGTCATTTTACTGTTTTAATCTTGACAATGAATGCTAGTAAACATTTATGTAGATAAATTATGAAGTGTAGGATGATCCTCACATCCTATATGGAATAATCGCCACTGGTATGAATTTTATTATTCTTGGTAAATTTGCTTTGATTATTCACACAGAAGGTAAATGCAGGTAAAATGTAGTCTTATATAAATATAGTAGCCTTCACATCCGCTACTCTGATTGAAACATGACACTTCAGAAGATGTTTTGTCTGCATCTCTGCCTTCTTGACACATTGCTTCTTGACATTTTCTTTGGGTTAGCCTATGGAAACCCACTGTAAACTACATTCTTCTTAGATAAAAATTAAGTGTGATTCAAGTTGATAAATTCAAAACATTTCCGTTCAGATGCACAACTTTAAAATTCAATAAAAATTAGAAGACGAAGATGTAAGCAACTGTCCAAAATTCTTGAATTACATCAACTTAAAGCTGCTGATGATAATTACATCCCTCTCGGAAATGTAAACAGTGAATCTTTAGATGGTGATTTATCACACTGAGAGACAAGATAAGCAAGCATAATTTTAGGTAGATTTCGAAGAAAAATCTACCTATTGCAATGGATACCATGTCATGATTTTCGAAAAATTCTTTCATATCTTTACGTTTCATGCTCCCCTAAGCACGAAACCACCGCCCGTTCAAAAAAAAATTTTGTGATATTTATATATATATATATCTCTTTACACGATAGCAGCCGTAATTTTGAAGATATTTGAACCAAATTTTATTATGTTATTTCTAGGCCCAATAGTTCGGACAAGTTCGTTAATGGGCAAAATTGGCCCAAGGGGGTGGTCGGGGGAGGGGGTTGAAATTTTAAAACATTTATATCTCGGCCCCTATGAAGTATAGAGGGAAACTTTGTTTGAATAAATTAGAGTACTCCCTATGGAGTTCACAGTGACACCAACGATTCGGGGGTTCGAGTGAGGGTGGGGGTGGGGGTGGGGGTGGGGGATGAAAATTCGAAACTTTTGAAACCACGTCTTGTGGGGTATCGTTGAAAAGCTCTTGATGAGTACTCTACAAATCAATAAATAGTTTCTTGATAGCTCTCATATGACGCGAGATTTTAATGTTTGAAAATAATAACACTTAAAAGAATTATTATAATATCATAATTTTTGTCTTGTTTAGCGGCTTTGCTAATTTTATTCATTGCTAATCTTGTGCACGGCCTCCCAGAATATTATATCCTATTCTTGTTGTCAAAACAAATGATTGTAGGCTCTTCCTCTTTACCGAATTCAGTTCTTATTACTGCAGGTTTGCCATGCCAAGGCTAGAGAAGAAGAGTGCTATGCAGCGACAATAAATTAAACCAAAAGCACTTCGAAATCTACCTCCGCCTGTAGGCCTGCCTAAAGGGATTTTTTTTTCTTGTTGTTGTTGTTGTTGTCATTATTATTATTATTATTATTATTATTATTATTATTATTATTATTATTATTATTATTATTATTATTATATTATCACTATAATTTTGATAACCATCATTACCATCATCAAATTATCATTATTATCAGCATTTTCATTATCGTTGTTGTTATTATTATTATAATTATTATTATTATTATTATTATTATTATTATTCTCATCATTATTATCATCATTATCATTATCACCATTATTATTATCATTATTATCAATATTATTATTATCATTATCAATATTATTATTAATATTAATAGTATTAATAATAATATAGGGGCACAAATAAGGCTGTTGGTTTTAGGGCACCAATTGGAGGATTCACGGCCTAGATTAATTTTTGCTAAACTTATTTCCTAAGGCCCGGTTGCATAAAAGCTCCAGATATCTTCTAGACAGGTAATGGTTCTATACATTTATAGACTCGATAAACACCTTCCCATTTCCGAAAGCGAATTTGCTCAGTAAATAGCTAATGCCAGATAAATGAGTTGAGCACTTTGTCAATAGATGGAGACACGGTGCTTACTGTAATATCAAATTGGCCGTGATTGAGTAGCAACCAATCGGAGCGCTTCTTGCTATGTATTCAAAATGGCTGAATTTTCTGTCTGCTTTTTTCTTGTCAGCTGTTTCTCTGGTAAAACCAATGTAAAATATGAGAGAAACTTCGGCAATTTCGAATTCTAGACTTGTGCATTAGCGAAAATGTCACCCATTACAATCTGACAACGTAATGCATAAAACGTAACACATTAATTAAGTTATACCTGATTTACCACTGAGAAAGGAATGCTGCGATTTGTTCTCATTTCTAATGATGGGCTATTTAACGCTGAAAAAGGCATGCTTGCAGTTGTTCCTTAATTAATATGATGGCCTTTCTATCCATAGGTCATTGCTTTGACAGCCTGATTCTTTCCGAAATTCAATATCGTCAAAGATCTAATTCTTTCAGGGAATACTTTTGCTTTACACATCTCTAGGCCTAATTATTGCCTCAGGATGAAGATGAATATTCGTGCTGTAAAAAGGCAATATTTTCTTCATAAAGTGTTGCATCAGAAAATAAAATTAATATACTTAAGCTACATTTTTTCTGAATCTGAATGTCATCGTAGGCTACTTCTTGAAAGGATTGCTGTATTTCTTTCAGGGAATATTTTCTTCTGTATAGACCTAGGTCTTATACGATCTGGCATTGAAGATGACCAGCAAGAAAATATGATGTGAATTAATATTCGCGATGTTTTCCTAAAAGTATTAACTTACTCGTATTATGTAAAGTATTAACTGGACTCATACCAACTACGAGAAAAGATATATAGCGACTGGCCTGGCAGTGCATGGCTTCCACTTCAAGCTGTGTAACACAAAACGGTTCCACGACCCGGGAGAGGGATGCATGTGTGCCTTGTGTGGGAAAAAGTGCGGTAGATAGGCCTACCACATAATGGAATGTGAGGAAAGGAAGACCGCCATCAGCGAGTTCCTTAAATCAAACAACCAATGCACATTGTGCGCAAGTATTACTATTAATTAACTTACAACAGAAAATGAAATTAATACAAATAAACGATGGATACATTAATAGCCTAGGCTATAACAAAGTTCATCTAACCGATAATATACAATTTTTCTAGTACAGTATTATGAATTATTTCACACACAAATTAATAACCAATGCCAGCTTCATTACTACTTTTAATTTTAATACCATAACAAGCTAGTAACATAATGTAAGATAAAATTCTAACATAATAACGAAACATACATCCACATAAGCCCATCGCCTCACAAACTCTCCTCAGAAAAGTAAGGTATTCCTTGGATGTGAAAGGGCTGATGAATTACTTTGTCCAGGGGCTCTAATTTGGGCTTGGAGTTTTTAAAGTCCCATCCTGAGGACTCCATGCCCAGAACTTTTACATACTGAAAAATCCAATGACCACGGCCCGGTTTGATCCCTGCAACCTTCAAATCTAGAAGTGGACATGCTACCTCTACACCACTGTTATTATTGTTTTTATTATTATTTCTATGAATGGGTAGCTATATTTTGCAGTAGCCTATCTAGGCTTACTATTATGATTGTTGATATTATTATTTTTATTATTATCAATTGTATTTTTATGGATGGTGGTTATCATTTCTTATTATTGTTATTACTATTACTATTAACATTACTGTTACCATTATTAATATTATTACTAGCTGCATTACCCAGCTTCACCTGGGGCTATGCAATTATGCCTATTTTTTTAAATTTTATCTAAAGAATGGAGAATTTTCATTGGTTGCTGAAGATTACGTTGTATACCATTCATGTTTCTAATGTAGAATTTTCATATAACAAATAGTGAATTCAGTGATCTGGTTCTGGAGGTTATAACTTGTGTACAATATAATTTTCAAGGAATAAATATATCACTCAAGTCTTCGAGATACAATTGTAGCTATTGATTCAAGTTTATTTTTGTATTTATTTATTTATTCAAGTTTACATATTGTATAAGTTTTATTACATATTATTCGCATAATTTCATAGAGCAATTTATTATTTATATTGTATATAGCCAGAGTTGCTCTTGCTTTGCTCAGACAAAGCCAGCCAGCTCCTATTAAATTTTATTTTAAAACATGAATTCTTAAATACAGAGATTATAAAGATAAACTAAATCATTATACTCGTATTCTCAATACAGTTGTATTTAATTTTGTGATAAAACTCTGCTTTTTATATAATATTCTTTTCACTTTATTTCAACTAAATTAATTTATTCCCTATTATAAAACTTGCTTACAAACTACATTTGTCATCTTATTATTTGATGTGTAGATATATACATTTTTGGGTTTCCCACTCTAAAGCATATAACTGTACATATAACTGACCATGAGGAAAGCATGATTATTTTAAATTAATACCACAATATCTTATCGTTTGTCCTTGAACTTTATTTGTAGAGATATTAAATGCTAATCTTGCAGTGTTTAGAATGGAAATGGCAGTTGGGTAGATATGAGCAGAATACCCGGAATAAATACTGGTTTTCCTTTATCTCTTCCTGACATTATTTTTGCTTCAATCATATTGTTTGATAATTGTTTCACGGTCGAATTTTACCAAGATAATTAAAGTGCATTACAGAAAGTGCTTTATTCAACTATTTCATACAAAACGCTAAAGTTGGACACAAGAATGAATTCTTTTTTCATTACATAATCTTGGTGAATCTAAATTTTTCAACAAAATAATTGTTGATCCTAATTTTAATCTTAAACAATGTATAGGCATTCCTGGCACTTGCATCAAATTCAAAAATTTGGTGGGGTAATGAACATTTGAATTTGCATCATCATTGAATTAATTTATATATTCTTTCCTCATGAGGAATCTTGTTTTGAATTTCTAATTAATATCGTCAACTACTTCATTTCTTATTGCAAAAGTGGATCTATCAAATAACCAATTGGAATTTGTGTAATTTTGGACATTTTTTGGATAAACTTTATCTATTAATTAATCTGGACTGTTGACGATAAACCATAAATCATTCATAATTTAAATTTGGCCAGTTACATCTGCTGGAGTTGTATTCGGAATAACTGGAAGCATTGACCAAAAATCTCCAGAAAGTATAACTAATGCACATCCTGTTAATTCTGGATTACATCGGAGACCCAGAAGTCTACAATTTTGTCCAGTAGGCCCATACTACAAAGAATATAATCTGTCTCACTCCCACGTTTGCACCAATCAATGTTAGGTTTCCCTCCATGTCTCTTCCATATTTCTAATTTAAAGGCAACGCAAAATGCTAATAATTCTCTTCCTTACCCTTACAAATCATTGTCCTTGCTATTCCTGTCTGGTCACCTATTGTCTTCTATATCTCCCTCCCCACCCCCTATGGAAATATATTTTCGCATCTTACTCTAGCATTGAAGTCTCCGAGAATAATAAGTTATACCTCTGGTTCTTTTGATGTGATGATGTTAGGTCCTTAAAAAAACATGGGTTGGCGTAGCGAGAGTCTTGGAGGCCTTTACATTCCAAATATTATTATAACAATTTCTCTTACCCTTAAAGAAACCCCTAACACTCCCTCCAGATCTACCTATAATATTTTTAAATTTCCCTCAGTATCTTTCTTGATCAATATAAAAATTCTAACCAGACAATGCCCTCGTCTGCCTCTCCAATCATTACTAAAACTAAACTCCGTGGCACTACATCCCTGGAGGGACTTGGCCTACCACCCGACCGCTGCGTCATCTACCAAAGGCAGATGGCATTATTGGGGGGCATGTGGTCAGCATGCCTCTCTAATCATTACCCTTGTTAAAACTAATAAAATTATCTAATTCTATATTATGCTTAAAACTAAACCACATTTCCGTGAAACAAACAACATCCAAAGTATTCAGAAAACTCATAAAGTCTTCACAGAATAGTCTCCTATTAAAACCTTCTACATTGAAAGTTGCAACGCTAAGGGGTTGGGTGGAAATCCTATCTCCTACCTTGGAGTTGAACTGCCTGCAGCATAGTCATGGAACTGCACAATTCCCTTTTCACAGGTGTGCCGGTCTCCTCTCCATGGCCAGTTGGCGTCCGCTCTCCCCTCTCGGACCATGTGGTGATTTTTGGGGGTGTTGGTTACCAACCCTCGTTGGTGAGACAAGCTGCTTCCTCAGCTTCTTTTTGTCATTATCTTCCTTCCATGCCTAAATGCATTGAATAGAACACAATTCATCTTCAGAAACTTTTTTTGCCATATTTAATTATTTCTTTTCTTCAATGGTTTGCTTTTTTAGAGCCTTCACATATTTATTACACTGGGTATTACTAAGAACATCTGCAAAGTGATCTGCATACAATATTAAGTACTATAATTTCTATATTAATAATTTTGTCATTGCACAAGGCAGGTGACAAACATGATTTTCATCAGAGAATAGCAAGAGGCACATGAAGTACCAACTATAGAATTCTCTGTAGCCCTATGAACGGTAAGGGAAAATGAAAATTTGGAGAAAACAATGTCTTATTACTTATGCACACCAGTAAGAAAAGGAAAATATTTCAAATGTTACTGATGTGATAAGCCAGCATGTTTGGAGTGCACAAGGAAAATTTGTAGTGAATGTATTGAGGCAGAATAACTGTAGCCTATGTCTTGTTTCTAAGGGGGAAAAAGGTGTAAGTTAAGGTACTGCAGTTTTGAACAAAAACACATGACGAACTGTATGATTAATATCTGGTTGGGAGTCATGTGAGTGACTGTGAAAAATAAACTTTTGTGTTAATTAAGGTGTTAATTTGAAAAAATATTAACATATCTTCGAGACAGTACATTTCAATTCATTTATGATTCGGTGATTCAATTGTGTGCCCTAAAAACCCCTTAAAATGGTGTAAAAATGATGCTTTGTTAATTAAATGTTTAGTACTCATTTTCCTTGAATAATAATTTAAATTCATATTTCATAAGCTTTTTCAGTGTTAAAAGCACCTTAACTCTGAACAGTCACTTTGACCTCATGTCCATGTTAATATAACAGTATAATCACGTCCATGGTTAAGGGATAAACCTCCAAAGAAGGACTGCACAGATCTTCTAGTTACATCTTCTAGGTTACATCGTGTCATACTTTTTGGAATATTTCTATCGATTACAGGCTGTAAGCTTTAAGTTTTCCAAATTTCAAGTTTCTGGCTCATCTGGAAGTGGGCAGACAATAATTGTGTTACTATGTAAGTTGGCCATGCGGTTTTGTGGGCTTTTGGGAAGCGAAATCCTGACTGTCAATGTGAAGTTCATGAGTACAAGGTTGAAAATGTAGGTGAATACTGGTATAGGACTTTTTCAATTGAACTTCTGACTTGTACACACTATAAGTAATAACTTGGAACTTAACCTTTTCACTGGTACTGACGTATATATCTGACACCTTAAAAATTGTATAAAAGCAGAGATGTAGTAGTAGTAATAATAATAATAATAATAATAATAATAATAATAATAATAATAATAATAATAATAATAATAATAATAATAATAATAATAAAAATAATAATTTTAAAATTATATTTTCATTTATTTCATTCCATACTGGTATGAATACATGGCAGTAATTTTATCCAAAATGCTTATTATCTTGCTGTCTATAAGTTTGTTAAGTCTGGATAACTTTTAATTTATTTAGGCTACTATCAGCCACATTTTAAACTGTCCTGAAAATATTTTCATGGTCATATCCCTAATAGATAACAAATTACAAAAATGGGCATATGACTTCACAGTATGATAATAGTAACTACTATGGATAAAAAAGACGATTGTCAGTTCTAGGCCTCAAGGTCAGTCACAAGATAAAATATAACCTCAGTTAGTTCTCCACGTGGAAAAAATTTACTGATAAACTCCTCGTGGTTAGGCAACTTCTTCAGCACACTTACAATGTGTGTTGCCATTGTCTGTATTGACAGATACCACCTGTGGATTGCAGGAAGGGCTGTAGATGTCAGCTCAAAGAGCACATCCATAAAACAATTTACAGCAAAGAACGTGAATATGCTGTATGTGACGTATGTCAGGCATTTCCATCTGACTGAGGAATGACGTCAGAGTTTGTTTCTCTTGCATAAAACCGGTATGGAGCAAATTCGAGAGCCGTGGACACAGCAGTGGCGCAGTAGTGTGTTTAGTCAGTGTATCATGATACCTGTAGTAGTATTACTGAAAAGCCATCTACTCAACCTAAATTTATTTCTATTTGGGAAGAGTTGTTTATGATTAAGAATACTGGGACAGTAGCAAAATGTTTAGTGTGTTCCAAAGAAATGCGGTATGTGAAGAAATTCAATTTGCAGAGATATTACTCGTGCCATGCTGCTGAATACATCAAATGGCCGCTAGAATGCTGTGTATGTTTGGAACCACATATGTCTGTGAGCAGTTTTTTTTCTAATGAAAATTAACAAATCTTGCTATAGAAGCCAGATGTCCGATAAGAGCTTATGGTCAACACTTAGGTTATCTGTGACTCAATCTCTCTATCCAAATTGTTATTTTTGGTGGGTGGAATTTTTTTTCGTATTGGCAGCAGTGCACGAGAAAAACCAATAACTGCTGTCGGCTGTCTACGTGCTGCAACATGACTGGTTCTACGGCATGTAATTCATTACAATAATAAATATTATTATTTCACAAAAATATTAACGTCTGTCTAAAAAATAGTGTTCGGCATGTGTGTTAAAGCAATTTTATTCTGCTCGCCAGGTTATTCCTATCATTCCTACTTGCAGAATAAAATTTTGCTTTAAATAACTATTATAAGAGTCTTATTTAATTCACTTATTTTCCCATAATACCTTTGTCCTGTAGATAAAAATCATTCTCATTCTCTGTGATCAGTATTGCTGGGTGACTATATGGCTTCGAATTTTTTTAATTTTCATGTGGAGGGTAGGTCTGCACTGTTGTGCACTTGGACTCATGTAAGCATTTGAGAGCTGTTTCATAAAAGTAGTAAACTCAGTTTAAAAAAAAAAAAAAAACCTTTGTGAATAGTATAAACTAACCTGAATTGAATTGTGATTTCTCACAGAAAAAAAATATATATTTAAGTAGATTTGATTCATAAATTCCTCATTGTTTTAGGTGAATACTGGAGAGAAGAATTTTAAATAATGGGCCTAATTCATAATATGGGTAATTGATAATGAAATAACTCAAACACTATGGGATATAATTGCATTAAATTAACAGAACATATTTAAGATATTCTAGTGAAAAAATCAACTGAAAATTAATTTTATATCTGCATAATTTTACAAAATATGAGTTTTTATGTTAAATGTACATAGACTTAAAAAAATAAAACTTTAAACATTAAAAAATGCCTCATCTAATTGCTATTGCTGGCCAGCAGAACATAAATAAGTCAACTCATAGAGAAACTGTAACAGATGGAATGTACCTGATGACATGTTGTAATCTAGGACTTAATAATCATAGGGGCTTTGGCAAACCGTCCTGTGATAAATATTAATAAACTGTATGTTACTTTAAGTAAATAAACATTATGGGGTACATTGTGGTTCAGCTAGATAAGACACTACAGTACAAACTGCAAGACTATGGGATTCATTCTCACAGTCTCACTGATATCACTGGAATTTTTCAATTGACTAATCCTTGGTGGCACTATGGCCATGACAGGAGCAGTGAATCAAAATGCACTCAGTCCATAGTAAATAACTTTTCAGGAGAGAGGAAAAACTAATAACTCCTAAACATTCCAGGAAATCAAAAAACATTTTATGTCAAACTGTAGTGTGCGATACATACACATAGCCCTATTTAACAAAAAAATCATATTTTTGTATAATAGTTTGGATTGAGAGCCTTTTGAAGCAGTCATATTAGAAAATGTAAAGGTTTATGATGAAGAAGAGTTTTCAAAATTTATTTTCATGATATTTTCTTTTCAAACGTGATATTCAACATGCAATATAAGGGGTACTTTCAACAATATTCCGTTCCTAATTTTACACTTGTCACTTGCTCTCTAAGGAAAAAACTTGAAACTTATTTAGAAACAAACTACCATGCTGGAAGCTGAAATATATTTGCATAACTTCAAAGTTATTAACCACTTAAACTTGGTCAGTATTCCATTTATATAATCCCCACTTCTTCTTCCAAAGATTCACATTCTTCCTCATATTCATTTCCATCTTTATTGGAAATTTCAGGCTGTTCATCTAAGAACTTGACGTAAAATTGCAGTTCAGTCTCCTCCCCCAATTTTTTCCGAACCTCTCCTTTAGTAATCCGTCAACATCAGTTTTCTTTGTGTCACTAACCATGCTTTTCATTTGTAAAATCTGAATCTCAATTAAGGTCCCAAACTTAACCCTCGTTTCAAAGGAGAGAAAATAAAGTTTTGATGGATCATCAAAATTGTATGTTGGTTCCATGACTGTAGATTTATTTTCTTTCAAGATTTTCTTAAAAATATATGTTTCATATTGCTTATTCCTGTTACTTGTTTAAGTAATTAGTCACCTGTTTGACAGCCTTGATTTACCAGTCAATCCCCAAAACTCTCACCAAATTCTCTATACATTTCAGTGTAGCATACAGGATTGATATTTTCAGAATGCTTCCGAAAGTTCTTATCCATCACCCCAAACATTCTATCAGCTGGGAGGTAAGAGTGTCATAGCATCATGATGTTCTTGAGATAGGAAGGTGTTTTCCTAAACAGCCATAAAATGAGACCATGCACAATGTGGGAGTTTCTGTTTTGCCACCCCATCTGGAAATTGTTGACAATAATAGTACATGAATGGGTCAGCTGATATCCTTTAATCCCACCACATGCTTGCATATGTTTGCGGTTTTTTTCTAATCTGTATGCAGGTGTAAGCAAGGTCTCAAATAACTGATATTTCTGCGTAAGTCACTAAGCACACTTTGTTCCAAACATGGTCCTGCATTCAGTGCATTCTGAAACAAATGCATTATTTCAATGAAATTTTAGACTGAGAAGGAGTGTTTTTTTAAACAATCTGACTGCACAAATCAATTCAGCGCTACTGAAATAGGGAGAATCCGTATCATACAGAATTTCCACCGAGGATGGACTGAGCACATTTTGATTCAGAGCTCCTACTATCTTCTCGTAGAAATAAGTAACATGCCAATTCTGGAGCTGGGGTGGCAAAAACCAACACCTCACCACCTCATGTGCTGAATTTCTAAAAATCGGACAGCACCACCCTGCTGTAACCCTAAGGGCCTTCACAACTTACACTAGGAAAGGATTACTTCATGTTAAATAAATATCAATACTTATTAGCATAAAATCTATTACCTTTGATACACCATTGTAAGAGCATAAAAAATATTATTATGTACTAAAAAATATGCTTACGTTATAATTACAGCTGAAGGTACTCCCTGCCGAAAACTCAGAGATTCTGGTGAAGCAAGTTACGCCTGTGCCTGCAACAGCAAATTTTGTGATGATATCAACTTCCAGCCTAAGAAGCAGCTAAAAGAGAACAAATTCATGCATTACGTATCATCTAGAGATGGTGGAAGGATGGAACTGAATGTAGGAAACTTCATAAGAAATCCTCTTTCCACACGTAAGATTAATAATATTTCTTTATTTCCCTCCACAGAAAATGAAGCTCTATTTGCCATTAAAATGTATGTAATGGGGTTTTACTTGTAAAGAGATAAGTAGGGTTGTATACAATAAACTTGGAAAACCTAAAATGATTTATTGAACAAATTTAAAAAATATGAAAACAAGATTTATGTTGATAATGTGGGGTAAAACGGGCCAGATATTCATATTATGTTAATGATAAGTGACTCCTTGTAATAGATAACCCCTTTAATTTTCATTAAAAAGACATGCAGATAAATTATTTTCTTCTTTGCAATAAATACAATTATATCCACTCTATGATAACTTTGAAAATATGGACTATCTCATTTTAGAGGCTGGACCACCGATTTAGCTGAACTGTTAGCATGTAAGAGTTTATTTGATTTGCTACTGAGATTATTTCATTTGTGGACTTTACCTGAGAGCACTGGTTACTTAGGAAAAAAGTTCCTCTGACATAGGGACCCAAACCTATGGCTTTCTATACCAATGCTCTACCAACCGAAAGGTGAAGGTCTCGTATTCAAATTTGAGGGATTAGATAAATTTTGAGGGATTTTTCTCCAAACCTAGTTTTGATTAAATTTTTCTTCTGGTTCTATTAGGTCTATGCAAAGTCTGGTAGAAATTGGTCAGAGAATGATGATTTAAATAAAATTTATATAATAGAGGCTGCAACATTTAAGGAGTCGTTTCTTCCGAATTAACTTTGGTTAAACATTTCTCTTGGTTCAATACTTTTTTGATATAAAGTCTGATAAAATTGGGCAAAGTATGTAGATATAATTATACTAGCTTAAAAGGCCCGGCGTCGCCCGGGTTTTTTATTTTGTAATTGGAAATTATCTTATGAAGGACTTTCAATTTTTAAATTATAGGTCTTTATATAGATATTTAGATTTTGAAATAGGAAGAACGATTTATCACACTCAAACTATTCCCTCAGAAAATGCTTGGTAGAGCTTTTTATGGCTCATAGAGGATGTAGAATTTTGCATCCCATCGCTTGTACACTGCAAGCCTGGTAGGGGTTCAAATAAGAAGAAACATAAATTCCGGTAACATAAAATTGTATTGTCTTTGCGGAATATTTTATTTCTCACACTCATGTTACCATAAAACCGTTTTGGGGATGAAATTAAGCAGAAATGTAATATCACTTTCATATTTCTCTCTCCAAAAACCTGTGATATAATAATATATATATTACCATACCTCGTATTGTTTTCTCTATGTCCAGGGTAGAGAAAGTTATGTGACTGTATTATTTTCGTGGATTTCATCCTTTAATATTTATTTATAACATGGATTATATTGATAGTTTTCTAATTTTTCAAGTCTCATTTCATTTATTTCCAAAGCCTTATGTGAAGACTGCCAACAATACTGTTGTCAAGTGAACTGTGATTTGGATTTGATAATTCTGTGTAAAGAGGGATTAAGTATTCTCAAAAACATTTAATTTTGGGCATTTAAAATTTAAAATTTTCAAAATCCTTTCTTAGTGAGCACCTACATTATGAAAAGAAGGTACTGTCAAAATTCCAAGTCTCTATCTGTTATAGTTTAGGCTCTATGTTGATTCTCAGTCAGTCAGTCAGTCAGGACAAAGCCTTTTATATACCGGTATATAGAGATATCACATAACAGGGGATGGAACATCTAAGGTGTGGTTTGTTTTAAAATTAGCTTTCCTGCCATTTTCTCCTGGTTCTATACATTTTGTGTATAAAGTCTGTTAAAAACAGGTCAAGAATGTATATCTAAATTTTGGTTATATAATAGGGGTAGAAACATTTAAGGGGTGGCTTCTTCCAAAATTCAGTTCGCCTATTTATTCTCTTAATCTTATAGGGTCTGTGTGTTAACCCTGCAGTGCTCGCGCAGTATTTTAGGACATAGAAGCTCGCGCGGCGTCTGAGAGACGCCGTTCGTTTTTTACGTTGTTTCTATTGTTTTATGTTGTTTTGAGTGTTTATTTTGTTTATTGAGGGTTGTAATAGTTTATTTAATATTTGAACATGTTTTGCATACATTGCTTAGTTAAAAATATGTGTATTAAGTCAATTTATTGAAAATGAGCATTTAACTAATCATCGTAAACTTAGCTAAAGTGCACTCATACCCACAAATCAATATTAGCACATTATGACATTAATTAATTAACAATAAAACAATGTTGTTAGGCATGTAACCATTTTAAAATAATTTTAAATTATTATTGTCCTAAGACTGTGTAGGTATAACAACTTTTACTACTATTTACTGATATCTTCTTATTCCATTTAGAAACTTTGTCCCGCCCTACGAAATTTTTAGGCCTATCATATTCACTATAATCATTATCATCATCTGCTTCTTGTTCAGTGTCCGTAGACTCACTTCTAGGCTCCGCAATGTCTTCAATCAAGTTCTTTCTTCTTCTTCTTCTATCAACTTTGCACTATCTTCCAATCATTTGGATCAGAAAGATTATATTTCTTCTCCTTTCCACTCATTGCCAAGCCTAAAGATAAATAATCTCCATAAGATTGGTAGTGTAGGTTTATGATCACTAGTTTCTGCAAGAAATTTGTTTTAAACCAGTAACTTACCTTGTAACAGTAAAGCTCGCGCGGCGTCTCACAGACGCCATCTACATTTTTGCAAAAATAACGTCACTCCACTCTTGATAGGCGAAAACTGGAGGGTTGCCGCTTGGATATGTTATTTAAGAATAATTGATCGAAAGGTAGATGGCAGGTCAGCACAATGACCTCATAGGTATTCTAGATATGGTGAAATGAATCTGGTCTGGCGTCTGTCAGACGCCGCCCGAGCACTGCAGGGTTAAGTTTGGTGAAAATCGTTCAAAGAATGTAGACTTGTGAAGAGATCACATAGTAGGGATTGAAAATTTCACAAGGGGGTATTTTCGAGAATGATTGTCTCTTAGAATTTTTACTCGATTCTACAGGGTACATGAGTAAAATTTTGTAGACATTGGTCAAAAGATATAGATTTGTAGGGCTATACAGAAAATATTACTCATGGGAGTTGAAAATAAGGGAAGGAGGGTGTACCGTCGTACTATCTGCAGGGCATGATTTACAATAATTATTATATACAACAAACAAATTTCGAGGTTTTCACACCTGTGTAAGAGATTTATAACATCTTGTAATGTGAGTCGATCTGGCATCTGTGCGCTGCATAAGACCAATACTGTCTTTTAAGTTCAGACGATCTACAGTCATTTCAACGACTCTAGTTAAAGTACGGGAGCAAAACTACATTGCACATTCCTACATGGTTAAAAGAAATGAATGAAGAAGAATCAAGAAGTGCAGAGGGGTGCAACACAAGTAATGCAGGAAGGATTGAATTACGAAGCAGAAAAGGACTACAATCTTTTAATTCTACTTAAAGATGAGTGATACTAGGGCCTGGATTTGAAGGTTTTAACCTATTTTTTCCCCCGCTTCCTACTAATCAGAACATTTTAACATACATCTCCGTTACATGCCCCTTGCTTCCAAATATATGAATCTCATAGAACCTAAAAAGGGCTAAATCGGACTGAAAGGCCTAAAAGGGGATAAAGAGAGCTTTTGCTGAAAAACTAGGGGTTTGCAGAATACATTATTTTCAAATAGATTTTCCAATTAATGCAAAGGAAAATGAATATATGAATTTGTGCATATTAAAAAAATTACATAATAAAAATATATTTATACAACGCACTGAAATAAAAAATATATATGTCGCTTGTTGCTTGTCTTTGTAAATCGTAAATGTGCCTCCTCGCCGTCACAGGAACTGAAACTTGAGCCATGTGCAATACTTTTAAATATGCAGCTAATTCATTGTCATTTCAACTTAAAAATAGTAAGTTGAGAAGTGTATTAAAGGAACAAATTTGTTACACTTCAGTATACTTATTTTTGTAGATCGGAAGTAAATGGAGTGGTGTATTGAATAATTGTACCAATATAGGGCAAAAACCTCAATTGCTTATGCTACTTTTAGAGTGTCATTATAAGGAATAGTTACTTGTTTATTTTGTAAAAAAAAAAAAAGAAAAAAATAGAATAACTGTGACAAAATTATAACACAATTTTCGGTGTTATTATTAGTGTTAATTATATGTTCTATGAAGATGGCTAAAATTGTTTGTTTAAAGCCTAAAAAGGGCTATTGCATGAAAGTAAAAGGCTAAAATACCTTTTATAAAAGCCTAAAAACCCGCTCCCTAGTGATAACTACATTCTATGAATGAAAGTATCTCGTAAGCAGGCAAAGATGACAGTGATAAATTTTGAGAAAATAATAATGTTGAAATGTAGCCTAATGTTGTAGAAGTGCAGATTGTCTATATTGTTATTATGGATAGAGAATTATAACTGAAAGAAACAGGGAGTGAGACAATATTATTGTGCTGATGGGTTATATTTCACTAATGTAGCTTGCTTACTTAGTGAAGATCACATAAGCATGGTTTTTGTTTATTAGTGAATTTCATATAAGTGTAGGAATTAAATTTGGGAGAAGTCTTGAGGAACAACAGTATAAAAGGTTCTTTCTCTAAGTACATACTGTCTATGTAACAAAATAATCTTGACATGATGGGAACCAAAAAGAGGCACCGGTAAGTGATATGAAACAGTAATGATGAGAAGATGGAAACCAAGAAGAAACCTATTTTATTTTTTAATAACTTTTTATTATTATTGACTTAATATTCTTTTTTTATTATTAAATGAGAACAGTAATGAGACAAATATGATTTTTCAGCAGCCCCTTCCTTTTGCCTACACACACCTCCACTAATTATGTGCATTTGAATTTTAAGATGTCTACTGGGAAAATGATTGAGCATCAGAACTGGTAGACTTCACTTAAAACCTTTCTAAGTGCAATACTTTAACTGTAAGAAAGTTCTTTAGGGCAGATTTATGTTTCCTCATTTAGAGATATTTTATGACTGTTGAGAGGTGTTAGTCCTTTTTCCATTTGGGTGTTGTATGAATGTACTATTTCTTTCATTAAAGTTTGTGATTTCTGTTAGAGTAGGTCTACTGGTAGTATTGTTTTGTATATGTACAGTGAGGTAAGAAGTTATTTCTGAAACTTTCCTTACTGAACTCTGAGTTAGCACTGCAATGATTTAGTAAAACATGAAATCAGTGTTACATGCTCATTAGTGAACTTTTTAGGTAATTTCAGATAATAGCCTACCATTTATTATTTAGATAATACCTTGTAGTGATTTTCTGATAATACTTTTTATTTTCTCTTACTAAAACAACAAGGTGATGATGCCATATCTTCTGTTAATCATTTCAGTCGAGAACCCAGATCCGGTTGTAATTAAGGTGAACACATCTGAGAGATATCAAGAGATCTTTGGTTTCGGAGGGGCAATGACAGATTCTGCTGGACTAAATATTGCTTCACTGCAAAAAGCAGAGCAGCAAGCTTTAATGAGGTAAATATTTTATTGTTTTAAGTAAACCCCTAGTAAAAATTATTGCTATTAAAGAATTTATATTTTTAAGAATTACTATATAAGAATTAAATATGAAGTTCCTGAATAATTAGATTAAGAACTTATATTTAACTACTGCTTCTAGTAATTTTGCTTTAGTGAAAATCCTGGTTCTAAGGAATAAATTTTCTGAGAATGTAGAAACATTTATTCCATAGTAGCAGCTTGTGGCTTAAAACAAGGGTGTGCTGCAAATATATGTATTATTTCAAACATTTAAAATAAAGCTCAATTTGCAAGGTCCTGGACAAAAGAAAATTGTGGGACCAATGATATATCTATTCAGCTAAATATGGTCTTTCTCCTTCAGTGACTGAAAAGATTTTTAGGAGTATTTAAGCAGAATACCTGAATAAAAAGGTGTAACAATTGAACAACATAATCATAAAAACTCTGATATGAAACACATAACATCCTATGACAAAATAGAAGTTTTGCCTCTTAGTAAAATACACAAAGTATGACATACTCTTCATGCAAATAGATTGTAAAAATGATACAAAACCTAAATAAAATTTCATTAATGCACTCACATAACTTTCTTTACCATAAGCATGCAAAATACACCTTTCTCACTACAAATTCTGATACAGAATAAGAGGCCATATTACAAAAAGCTGTTGTTTCAACCTGATGCAAAACTTTTTTGTTCACCAGGCATGATTAAGTTTCAACAAAGAGTGGATGGTTTATAACTACACTTCAGAGAATTTTTGGAAATTAATGTTTCAAATAAGGGTTTCAGCTTTTAATATGAGCACCTCACGTTTAAAATTTAAACAAAATCGTCAGAGCCGTATTCTATAAAACCATGATAACTACATGTAAAGTGGCATTAAAAGTGAGAGAATATCGCCACCAAACTTCATGTCATGTCCCCGTGACAAATACAAAATTTTGTTTTCATACAATTTTTTGTTCTGAAGTTAGGCTGTACCCAGGCATACAATCACACACGGACAAACAGACATACACAAAGACTTACAGACACAAATAGAATATTTCTGAAAATAGGATTTTGGGATTCAGAGAACCTCAAATCATATATTTTTGTTAAAGATTCAACTTTGAATTTCAGGGTCGAAAACAATACTTTCTCTTCCTACAGTACTTTTGGAAAGGGCAAATGAAGTAAAAATAAAATCAGGTAAACTGATATAACAAAGTGTCAGTATGCTTGTTTTAATCAGTGATAAACACAATTATGATAGACCCATGCAGAAAAGTTATTTTTGTGATAGATCTCAGAGTTAAACCTCAAAAACAAAATGCCCTGGCAATAATAATAATGATGCAATAGGCCAACAATTCGCTGATATGTCTAGTTCAAGTTTAAAGCAGCCTTAAAGGTTATGAATGAAAAAAAGTCAATATTAAATCTATCTGTCAGGAATTACATTAGGTATATTGCTGCACTGGAACGAATATGAAAAATACTCCATTAAAATATAGTCTAATGTAAATATCGGTAGAATACATATCCATAGAATGCACAATATAATATCAATATTGAACGGCTAGTTGTTATAAATTTTTATTTACATTATTTAAATTATTATTTAGCCCACACTGACATCGTTATGAAGAAACAAATCAATCAAGGCTGCTAACAATATCAATATACGATTGGCAATTTGTTACGTTATTTTAATAAATTGTAGGCCATGGAAGAATATTCATTACAAAATTAATATTGAAATACTCGTTATTTTGGTACCCATATACCAATTTGGCCCAAATTCAATAGGCTTGTACCCAAGAACGTTGTAAATTCGTATACCAAGTTTCAGGAAAATTCAATAAAGCATATTTGAGTTATCCTTGCCTTTGTGACATATTACCATAAAAAGGCACTAAATTGGGCATTATTCCAGTATCGGCCAACCGATTTGGTTCAATATCAACAGAATTTTTCCGATGGACATTATAAATTCATATACCAAGTTTCATGAAAATCTGATAAAGCATATTAGAGTTATCGCTACTTTAAAATAGACACTAAATTGGGTTTTACTCCGGTACTGGTCAACCAATTTGGTCCAATATCAATGGGGTTCTTCCCATGAACATTATAAATGTGTACACCAAGTTTCATTAAAATCTGATTAAGCGTATTTTAGTTATCGCACGTACAGACACATGGATGGATGGACGGACAGATGGACAGACATTTTCCCGTTCCCACACACAATCTCATAAAGCATCATACTGTCACTAAACAATCTATGTACCTGTTTTGAGTATCTGTGTTATACTGTAGGGGATTGTGATATTCTAATTTGTATTCAAACTAATAAATGATCACATCAGAAATAAAATAAAATCAGGTAAACTAATATAACAAAGTGCCAGAATGCTTTTATTTAATCAGTGATAAGTTAATTGCAATTATGATAAGAGCAAAATAAGTTATTTATGTACTCTATCTCCGACTTAAGCTCCAGATCGATTCATTAAGCAGGGCTTGTAGAAGGACATGCTTAACCTTATTTCAAACTCATATACAGTCGGTCAAATAAAAAACGTCGGGACTCGTATGCAGTTAGAAATTAAAGTTTTAACGCATTAGTTCACAAGTTTCCTATAAAAAACATAAAATACAGGTCATTCTCGGAACATATGAGGCCATGCGACAGGAGGGAAAAAAATGAACAACGAGGGAAAAAATGAACTACGAGAAAAGCGCAACACACGATATTCAACTTAATGTATTGTCATAATTCATTTTGCTTTGTGTCATCGCGTCACATCCAAATGCTAGCTTGAGAGAAAGTGTAGTTAGGGCTGTAATGTATGAATGTTTATTTTTAATACAGTTAGGCCGTAGTCTGGTGGTAGTTTTACAATCATATTGTAATTGACCTGCATTTTTCGGCCTCTGAAGCAGCGAGAAGGTTCCATATTTCTTAAAGAGCAGCTGACCGGAAGTTTTCATAGGACTGGCCGGCCGCGTATTTCGATGCTAAATTGCTTGCAGAAGTTGAACGTAAGTTATTGATTTTGCACTACAAGTACCGCTATTATAAAATAAAATCTTTAAAAAATGCTCCTTGAATAAACATATTCCTCGCGAATTTATTCATTATAATAAAATTATAAGAACTTCCATGCAAGAATATGGCGGACGTGAGGCATATAGCCACAGCCTTCTATACATGTTTGTTTTGGAACAAAACTGACTAAATAATCAAGAAAATACATGGATAGACAAGAGGCGTGTGTGAACCTAACCTTAAGTCTTCCTGTACATGCGCATATGCTCGTTCGTGATACTTAATCAAATACTGCCCGACGTTTTTTATTTGACCGACTGTACATTGATGGTAATTAATTCTTAAAATATGTCAACATTTCACAAAATACACTGGCAAAGAACTCCAACTAATTTACGTAGGCCTACTTATTTCACAGTAATATACCTACCTTCTCCATACAATCAGTATTGAACTGAACGAAATAAACATCTGACTAGTTCAAATGGAAAGGGTGTCATGGCTAACTGTATTGCAAACTCCAAAGCCGTGTATGATCCGTGTAAAACAATATGTTGTCAGCATAACCGATTTGCATTTGTTAATTTTTTTCTAATATATTACCATAAAATAGGCACTAAATTGGGGATTACTCCAATACCGGTCAACCGATTTGGTCAAATATCAGTAGGTTTCTTCCCGTAGACATTATAAACACGTTCACCAAGTTTTATTAAAATCCTATAAAGCGTATTTGAGTTATCCTGCCTTTTGTTATAAATTACCATAAAAAGGCACTAAATTCGGCATTATTCCGGTACCGGCCAACCGATTTGGTCTAATAAGTTATCAACAGACGTCTTCCTATGGATGTTATAAATGCGTATACTGAGTTTCTGAAAATCCGATAATGCATATTTGAGTTATCACTTTTAAAATAGACACTAAATTGGGTTTTACTCTGGTACCGGTCAACCCCTTGGTCCAATATCAATAGAGTTCTTCCCATGGACATTATAATCGGGTATACCAAGTTTCATTAAAATTCGATAAAGCATATTTGAGTTATCGCGTGTACAGACACACGGACGGACAGACGGACAGACATTTTCCAGTTCCCCTCACAATCTCATAAAGGATCATACTGGGCCTTAATAAAGAAATCCTGTAAATTATGAAATATTTCTCAAAAGACATGCAATATTGCATAACATCAAACATTTAACTTACCTTGATCTGAAGATAATATTCACAGGTGGAGTAAGTACGAGATGATAGAAAAATTTATGTGGGACTTAGTGGCATAAGGGATATGAATATTCCATTGTATTCCAAGATCTATTCATCAAAGAATAATAAGTAATCTTTTGGATCTGTTTTCTATTGAACTGAGATAGTAGTATGGGACCTTTGCTGGTATTGTTAATGGGAATGGGCCTGGATCTGAATCATTCAGTCTATGCAGACGAAACTGCTAAGCCTGCATTTATCGTGTCAATGTCACTTGTGTCGTTGTTGCTTTCGGCAGTGTCATCTGGTATAAATTCTTCCCCACCATTACTACAGTCACTAATATGTTTCTTTTAACACAGAATGTTCTACAGAGTTAAGTTGTTCTTCACTTAGCATTCTCTTGGATGCCATTTCACTACCAAAAACATAAATAAATACGAAAGAATATAGATTTGTAGGCCTATAGAGAAAATATTACTCATGGGGGTTGAAAATAAGGGAAGGAGGGTGTACCATCATTCTATCTACAAGGCATTATTTACAATACTTATTAGAAATAACAAACAAATTTCGAGGTTTTCACGCCTGTGTAAGAGCTTTATCACATCAAGTGCCTCTTGTAATGTGAGTAGATCTAGCATCAGTGCAATACATAATACCAAGAAAGACACGAGAAAAATAAGATAAGATAATTTATATTTCCTGATTTGACTAGTGCAATCCACGAGGAAATCATGTGCTGAAGGAGATTCACTGCAGGAAGTATGAAACAGAATTCTCATGTCATCTTGTATCGATTTTGTGCACTCCGTCACCAGAGAGACAGGCTGGAGACGTGAATTTAATGTGTTAAATTCCAAGTTACCACAGATGACATTGGATTTAATGTAATAAATTTTGCATGGGAAGGGTTAAATAAATTTATGTTCTAGCACCATGAATTGAGTGTCAAGAATTGAGAGGGTCTTGGTATTGGGTTTGAAGAAGGTTGGGTTTGAAAAGATTTACTGCGGAAAAGTACTTGCTTCGATTCCAGTTGAAGTTCACTTCCTCACAATGTGCCACTTTCCCTCTTGCTTGGCTGCTTGCTCATCAGCTCATATGAATCATCTGAGGGTTGTGTTTCTTAACATTGTGAACAAGAATAACACACATAGATAAGTAGTAACAAACTTTATCTTTTATTTAAATCGTTTCATTTCTTGTGGAGATCACTCAAGTCCCAGTTCACTTCGAATTGCGTTTAACTTTTTTGCACATACTTTATATCACAAACCATTCATTTTATGCAGTACTTACGTATGTACTTACATATGTTCACAATACCTTCACAAGCATAAATCACATAAGTACATCACACAAATTCTTCTCCTTTAATATTCTAATGTAATGTTCAGCACAGACTATAACCTGTGGTTCATACACCTTACTTTAAAATGAAGTATAACAAGTACAATAGGTCACAAAAATTAAAGTGTGATTAAATCACGTTAGTTTCAATGTGTGGTGAAATCACTATAACAAGTAATATAGGTTTGAAAATAACAATGTCTTAAAGGCCGTCCATATTCAATTTTTTCTTAAATGTCAATGATAAGTTAAATGATAACTTTTGAAGTAAGTGATTCTCCTTGTGTTCCCAAAACGAAGGCAAATACCCATTCATTTAATTATTTATTTATTTATTTTCAACTCTGTTTTTTTTTTTTAATTAATCCACCCTCTCGTAAAGGCTATTATTATTTCTAACTATACAAAGTCTACAATGATACCACTATTATATATGCTTATACATGAGGACATAAATTGGCTCATCTCACAATCTTACTCAAATTATATAATTATAAGTGCTGTCTGTGAAAACAAGTATTCAGAACTTAAATTGTTCTATTCTCAGTTTTCTCTTGACTAAATACAAAGCTAGGTTAAGTTAAAAAATTAGCCTGACAATGGACTTACTGTTATTGAACACTTTTTGCAGGCAATATTTTGGAAAGAATGGAAGTGGATATTCTTTTATTCGTGTACCATTTGGTGGAACAGATTTCTCAACTCGCAATTACTCATATGATGATACAATAAATGATACAAGCCTTAAACACTTTGCATTGCAATATGAAGACCTGCATTATAAGGTAAGTATAAAAATATGCTAACTAATTTTATGATAAGGTTTGCTGCATTCTTGAATAACAGTTTCCTGGATATTTTAATAGAATTTTATTGTTGTCTATACTTACTTACTTTTCCAGTCCTAGAAAACACTGCTGAACAAGAAGCTAGGGATGTTATGAATATCGATAAAACCTGGGAATGCATTAATTGTTGTCCATAATATTAAGAAATCAACTGAAATAAATATTTTCAACAACTTTCCTTTTTACTTTCTATACCTGTACTACAGGTAGACCTACTATAGGTAAAGAAAGTATTGTGTTCATTCCTGAAATTCATTTTTGAGTTTCTTGTATTATCACGTTATTTGAGGTCCCCCTGAATCCAGAAATATTGGTTTCAGAGAAAATGTCTATGTGTGTCTGAACAGTGTTGCTTGAAAACAACATAATGTGAATGTGACAAAATGATTTGCGGTGACTTTTTCTTACTACTACTTTGCATAAAAAAATTAATTTATTACGACTTTCTTTAAAAGTGCTCTAACAACTTTGTTGTATGATCATTTGTAAACAACTGACAGATCTCATAACCACAGAAAGGAACAATTGCAAAACCACTGTACCAGCTATAGTACACCCAAAAATAGAAGTTACAAAATTCTGGCCAAAAACAAAGTAAATATAGAAGATTATAAATAAGTGGGTCTAAAAGAAATAAATATAAACCAATGTATTTAATCTGATCATACAAATTACATTGGATATATTTTATATATATATATATATTATATATCCAAAGTAATATAAAAAATATGATACTATACTATTAATTGAAATGGATATGAGTACATAATTAAGTTAACAATGAAAAGTAATAAAACAGTTAGAACTAAATTTATAGAACAGAATTTTAAAAAATCTTTGGCAAGACAAATGACAGGGAAATTATCACAGGAAGGAAAGAGGAAGCAAATAAGGAAAGACTGATTGATCAAATAATATTCCCTTAATTGAGTTATCTGAAAAGGTGCCTGATGGTGAAAACACAAAAAATACATTTATTGGTAGCTTCTCCCTTGACCTTGCCTTAACTGAATGTAGATTTTCAATCTTTAATAAACTGTAGCAGTAGCAAAGCACACCTGTTCCTGGCAAGTCTTGCAGGTCTCGAAATTCATCCTACAATGAGTTCAAACTGAAAAGGTTTTCTGAAAGGCTGCACACTTGCATTTGGGTTCAAAATACTTGGTCTGCGATTTTACTTAGGTTTTTGTTTTATGCAACCAGAAATGAAAAATATAAAATACATCAAAACAATAAAAACGGATTCACATCAATAGTTAGTACGGCTTAGTGGTAGGCATATACACAAACATTCAAAAGACATCAAAGGAGAAATGACCTCCTATATAGGCCTACTGTTAAAATAATGTCTATAAATAATTTCTATAAATAATGCTAGACTCAAGTAATTCCTGATGTCACATTTAGTTCACTACCACTAGATAGCACTAGGGTCAAACACTTGTGATATTGTATGTAAGAAAGAAAAAACATCATCCATGTGTACAAACTATATAATTTTCCTATGAAGTAACACATCAAATGGAGTTGTCAGGTGATGTAGTTTAATATGACATAACCAGTAAGAAGAAACTGCTAATGTTTTGTTCATAGAAAAATTGTGCTAGTTGAAAATGTTTCTAAAATATGTAGAAGAAATATTCATTGCTACAGATCAATATAACAGAACTGAATAAATTTAATGTGATTCGTGTTATGATCGTATTGTTTATAAATAACTGGAAATTTTCTGTAAGTCTATTACAGATCGTGTAACTCCCTGACTAGAAACTGGGTACGATGTAGAGCAATTGATTAATTATAGTTGAAAATGCATAGCTGTCTCATAATGTATACCTCAAAAACCCAATCCAAGTGAGGTAGCAAAGGTAAGACATTCTGGGTTAAAATCTTAAACCACATGTTTGGCCTAATTAACTTTAAGTTTGCACGGTTTCCTCAGTCTCAAAGGCAAAAATGCAGGATATATTGAAATATCACTGAACAAGCAAATGCTGCATGAATGAATTATTACAAGAGCCTAATAGTAAATTTGGGTAGGCACATGGTTTGATTTGAACCCAGGACCACTTCCCTATTAACCTATACTACCTCACTCTAATTGATTTTGGTGGGTTCATTACAACTGAGGTAAGCTGACTACATTTCACAATAATAAGTAGATTAAGCCTCTAGTTTTCTTGTTACTATAGACAATAATAGAAAATCATTCATGTTTTAATCAAAATATATGTTCTGAAATTCACATTTGAGTCATATTTATTTCGTTTCTATCTTGATACATCTTAATATTATAAATACATATTATTAAGTTTAACAAAAAAAAATTATTTTAATTTTCTCTACAATTTAACTGTGCTAAGTTTTGATGGTATCACCCACTGTAATGGCGATAGCTTAGAAAAATTTAAAATGGATACAAGTACAGTACACCCTAAGTAATTTAAGCAAGTATCAGTGTTAACAGACAAAAGATAGGACACGATGATTCACTTTTCTGTGTATCATGAACTGAAACACATTAGACATTTCTCTCTGAAACCTCCAGTTCATTAAGTGTAAAGATAGACCTGACCGAGTTACAATTAAACCAGCAGCAGCTATATCTGTTAATTTTGCTAAATTTGTTGAACATAGTCAGATGGCTTTCACTGTAAATAGAAGTGTGCAGTAAATTATGTCAGTTGCAATTGCAAGTTTCTAAACATTTAGGCTTTTATTTTATGGTTAAACATAGGAGTCCCACAGAGTGCACCTATGGTATATCTTACAGATTCATTACCTAAGGTTAACAAATTTCCCTGATTTATTTTTCTTTCTTTTTTTGACATTAAGAGATAAAAGTGGAGTGGGATGGTTGAAAACCAACAAGTCTTTCTGCCACTTCAGTCACTTCACCTGGCGAGCCACCATTGAACATTGACTTCTACTTGTACTTACTTACTTACTCAATGGCATTAGACAATTCCTCAGCAAGCTAAAGGACAATTATCTATTTTATGGAACCCAAAGGCTCATTGCCACACTTACCTGAGCCCGCCATTCAACCCTATTCTTTGCTAACTCCATTCAATCATCCCTCGCTAATCCTACTTCCCTTAAATCTATCCTAATATTATCCTTCCACCTACGTTTAGGTCTTTCAGGTGGTTTTTTCCCTTTGGGTCTCCCAGTCAATAGTTTTGAGATATGTCTTTCCTCCCCCATGCATGCAACATGTCCAACCCATTTCATCCTCTGCGATTTAATTACCCTTACTATATCTGGTGAAGAGTACAGGTCATGAAGCTTGTCGTTATGCAAATTTCTCCAGTCCCCATTTTAATTTTTCTTAGGCCCATATATTTTTCTAAGCACCCTGTTTTCAAACACTCTCAGATTATGTTCTTCCCGACCAGTAAGCGGCCATGTCTCACATCCTTACAATATAACCGGCAGGATAAAAGTCTTATAAATTTTTATTTTTATATTTCTGGACAGAAGACGAGAAAATATGAGTTTCTGAACTGCATAAAAACAAGCATTTCCTGATTTCAGTCTACACTAACTTCTGCCTTAATATTATTTGTGTCTGTAATTATTGCTCCCAGATGTTTAAATTTTTCCACTTGTTCAAACCATTTACCAGCTAGTTAATTATTTTGTAAAATATTATTTTGACGTTCCATGATCATATACTTAGTTTTCTCTGTATTCATTTCCAATCCAACATTCCTGCAGGCATCGAAAAGACTTTCTGAATTTTTTTCGATTGTGTTTATGCCATCGCCCAACAAGCAAACATCATCTGCGTAAGATAAAATTGGGTGACTGCCATTTAATTCTAGTCCTACCTTCTTTTCCTGAACTTTCCTAATAGCATATTCCGAAGCGAAATTAAAAAGTAAAGGTGATAGTGCACCTCCTTGCTTCAATCCGCTTCTAATGGCAAACCTATCTGATATAAATTTCCCTACCCTGACTCTGCTATAGGTTTCATTTAAACACATTTTGATCAGCCTAACAAACTTCTTTGGTATCCCGAACTCAATGAGGATATTGTACAATTTGTCTCACCTAACTGAATCATATGCTTTTTCAAAATCTATGTATGGCTGGTGAACAGACTTATTATATTCCCACTTTTTCTCCAAGATGGCAAATACAAAATATATGATCAATGGTTGATCTGGAGATATGTGTGTTTTTAGTTTACCTATAGCTGTTACAAGTATTTCTACTTGTACTTCTACTTATTCAAAGCAGGGCTTCTCCACTTCATGAGATATTATACTCTATATCAGAATGTGAAATGATAGTGTGCTATTGTATATGCTTAGGATAATAAAAGTCAAGTAAGTATATCACATAAGATTTTTCAAATCTGTTACCACTTTAAAAAGTCAGCAGATTCAACCTAGGTGCATTATAATGTAATATTTCAGAATAAGTCATCAAAAGTAAATTTATAGTATACTAAATTTTGTGTTCAATAAACTTAATTACAAACAAACAACTTCAGGAATGAAATCCTACTCAATATAACATGTATATTGTATCCCGTTAAATGTCCATTCTTATATTAAATTGTTGGTTCATTTTTAGTATTATGATTCTTATCATATACCGGTAAGTAGGATGAAAGAGTTGCCTTTGTCTTCAAACTCTGAAATAGACACACCTTCACTGAGATAATTTTTATTATTAAAATAGTTTTTTTATCAGTTAAGAGCTTCAAAGATGATGATTTTGAATAATTTGCAATTTTGGTGAGGAATGGAGCCTTCCTCCAATTATTATTTCAAAACCATTCAACCATCAGTAGCCAGCTGAGAGGCTATCTGTATTGGGTTACACATCACAATAGCCAGCTGATATTTTAATTTGTTGTTTTCACAGATACCGTATATAAAACTGGCACAAAAAATGAGCCCAGTAGAAGTTAAATTAATTAGTGCCTCTTGGTCTCCTCCAGAATGGATGAAAGAGTCTCGTAATGGCACAGTAGGATTTACCAGACTCCAGAAGAAATATTATCAGCTATATTCTGATTATTATATAAAGTAAGTTAAAAAGTATGTTTGTATAACACTTCAGCTGACTTATTCATAAGTACCTTTATGAAATTTATTGTTGTTAAAGTATCTAATGTTATGTATCTCTGATTTTGTAAATTATTTAGACTATTGATAACTAACATTGCAAACTGGTGGTGCTGAATTAATTTGGAAACTTTGTTTTGTAATCATAATTGGAGAACCAATCACAAATAATTTGTCAGTTTTGTCCAAAATAGGAGCACAGCAAGAATTTCTTAAACTTTATGCTGATTTATGCAACCCTGGGGATGCATGTTGGCACAAAACAGCTCAGTTAGATATCAAGTTTTTAATGGATGGTGCAATACATCCCTGAAATATTTAGTTAGGCCCTACAGATGTAGCCCAATTCAAAGAACAGGGAACTGACAGTATTATGAAGTAGACAACAGATGACACTATACATTGACTCAGATCATGTTATAGCAGAGAAAGGGTTAATGTCACTACCAGGAACAGAGCCATCAAACTTGCATAAATTTAAAGGAACAATTACACAGACTGGTTTCCTGAGTTCTGTGTAGATATTATTAGCTACAGTAAATTATTTTAGAGAAGTTCTTAGGTCATACTCAAAGATCTCATTTTATTTTTATCGTTGGCTTATTACCGGTATGCACAAATGCTATCTAACGTTAACATATTAATTTGACCTCAAACTTGTTATCAAGTCTGATCAAAGACGGCAGTCAGTGGTGTTCAATGCAGAGGTATCAATTGCCCACATCCTCTATACCATCCCCCCAAAACATTTATGAACTTTCATTCACTGGCATTCAGAAATCCATGGTAGTATAAAATAAAAAACTGAGATAACATACCAAATAAAATATCCTACTATTGATGCACATTGTATTTTCCAGCAAGCTCTTATTTTATGATTTAAAGTTTTATAATTGGGGTTCACGTAAGATGTGATGGTACATTAGATTTGAGCAAATATGGTAACTATTATTGGAGATATAGAATATAATCATATTTTCAAGTTGAAGTATACAATTTCTCTTTTATCTGTCTTTACATTTTTTTTATTCTTCATATTGGCTTACAATAATTCATCAGGCAGCTAAGTTTAAGGCCTTGCACATTAAATGCCATGCAATTGCTCTTGGTATGAGCACTTACATCATTATGCTTTGAAGTAATTGATGTATAAATCAAATTCACAATTTATATTCGGATATCAGCTGTTCTAAGTGATTAACTTTGAAAGTAAGTTACAACAAACAGTATAATTAGGTAAATCACTATCCTAGAAAAAGTAGTATGCAACACCCCTGCCTTAAGGGTATTTCCTCAATTCTCTAACGATGCACATATGACACTCATGTAACAAAATAATATTTCTTTAAACTGTGTTGTAACATTGTAAGGATTAGGCCTGACAAGAGGGGCGACAGCTGGGGCTGTCTGTCCTGTTGTATAATGATGACATGGAATTAATCAGTTAATTTGAAATGGATTATTCTTGAAAATAAATTGCTATTTTTTTAAAGTAGAAGCAGAAATAATTTTGAACTTAACAGTAGGCCTCGCTAACATTCAGCATTTAAAATAATAATTTTCATAACATTAATTTTAGTACATACAGATTAAATTGGTACATGCATAGGCGTACCGAGGGGGGGGGGGGTTTGGGGGTTTGAACCCCCCCATTGATTAAAAAAAGGAAAATTGTATAATCTTTTAAAGTCTGCCCATAAATTACTTAATACAAGTATAAAGCGTGGGAAGCTTAAAACTTGTTATTTTGCGTCTTAATTTTTAAAATTTTCCGGGGGATGACCCCCGAAAGCTTAAAACTCGTTATTTTGCATCTTAATTTTTAAAATTTTCCGGGGGAGGACCCCCGGACCCCCTCTTACTGAATGTTATAACCCCCCATATGGTCGGCCTGGTTACGCCTATGGGTACATGCAGAGCTATAACAAATATAATCTCTTATCATGAAATCATGATAAAATTGTTCCTAATTAGAACATATTAATATATTTTTCCGTTTCATTCCCTTTGCTTCCGAATATATGAATCTTATAGAACCTAAAAAGGGCTAAATCAACTGAAGGGCCTAAAAGGGTGTCATGTAGCTGTAGTAACTCTCTTTCCTTGCAGATAGTTTGCTACTACTTTTACACATCGATATGTGAGAATTTCTCTCCTTAGTTTTAGTAGATATTGATGATGGTCCAGATGTAATGACGAGCTCTAGAGTAGTTGCTCACACAGTTTACTTTATGTGGGTTTATTTCCTTGGAAATAACTGAAATACATATGATGAAAATGTAGACACAGACTTTATTCGTAAAGACACAAATACATGTTGTTTCTGACGTTGACCAACAGCAAATCCATCAATTACGAATTATTCGCTGTTTTTATCCTCATAGATTGTAGGAGGAGTTAAACAAATTAATTTATTATGATGATTATTTAAAATAATTACTTTCTTTAAGTCAACTCTACACCATCCTTTTTGTAAAAGGATGACGAGTAAAGTCTTCACCATATGCAATATTGCTGCTTCAGCATCTTATTCAGCGATATCCTTCTATTCACTAACAGGTTTCTTGTCCCGACTATGAAAGTAATTATTACCTATGTTGCTTCATAATCTAAACTGACTGACATAGTGAATACCAACTGATATTTAATTTCATATTAATTTCCTCAAATTTATGCTAGACTATACAACAGGGGGTAAGGAAGACTTTTGCTGAAAACTAGGAGCTAAAGAGGATTTTGCTGATAAACTAGGAGCTAAAGAGGACTTTTGCTGATAAACTGTAGTCTAAAGAGGTCTTTTGCAGAAATACACGATTCTTATATAGATTTTCCAGTCAATGTGAAGGAAAATAAATATGTGAATTTGTGCATTTTGAGAAAAGACATAAAAAAAATAAATTTATATAAGGCACTGAAATTAAGAATGTAGGCCCTATATATTGCTTTGTCGCTTGTCTTTATTTCTCGAAAATGTACAGCCTCGCCGTCGCAGGATGTAAAACTTGAGCCACCTGCAATACTTTGAAAGCTACAACTAATCCATTGTCGTTTCAACTTTCAAATAAGTTCCCGAACAATGATAGAGAAGTGTATTAAAGAAACAAATTCGTGACATTGCAGTCTACTTATTTTTGTAGGCCAGAAGTAAAGTTACGTGGGGTATTGACCCTTATTGTGCTTAAGATAGTTTGATATGCCTAAACAGAAATCTTAAAAAATAGGACTTTTCCGGCAGGGGATTGAGGAAGACCCCAATTTCACAATTGATGATGGAGTAATTTTCTACCAACAGTGGCGTAGCAAGCTTAGGTGGTACCCGGTGCGGAAAATTTCTTGTCACCCCCCCCCCCCAATTTAAATTATGAAAAGATGGAACAGTTCCAAGTGTTATTTTTTGGATAGTCAAAGGTAATCCCACGAGAGTTTAAGAGTTTATCGATAGATGCAGCTGCAACGAATTTATCTGATGTAACTCGTAAACTCAACGGATTATGCAAAATTAGTAATAATTACTTTGTTATATAAAAACAAAACTAAGCTCCATAATCATGGCATACTATGAATCAACCATCCATAAAGCGATTCGAGTTACCATGTTGTCGCCATGTTGTAACCAATGCTTCCAATGGTGCAAATAAGACATAGTTAACCTAATTCAGCGAATTTTTTTTAGGATTAAGGAGACATACATATCAAGCACATTTTGCTGTACATTGTACATTGTACTGTTAAACGACAATATATGCTATTATTATTATTATTATTATTATTATTAATAATCTAAAGTACGTTATAGACAGACAGATATACATTGTTTTCGTGAGCGGCAGATTCACGAATCGTGGGTGATACCATTAATAAAGCGAACATCTTTTGTTTCACACATTTCTAGGCCAAAATACACTCCCGAAATTGTCCAAAGTTTTATTTTTGAAGTGATTTTTTTATATTTTGTTTTCCAAGCGAAATCTCGAATTTTGGAAAGTTTAATTGTGATAAAAGGACAAAATTTTGTATTTATGTCAGGTACCTTTCAAAATATGAACCGAAGATTGGAGAAGAGTTTTCCTTATTTTTGCATAAAGAAAGTTTTTTTTCCGAAAACGGCTCTAACGTTTTTCTTTACATTTTGCCCGTGGGTTTCTTATACTAAGAGCTAAAACTTTTATTTGAAACACTTTTTCTAAATAATTCCCTGAAGGGTAGTTATAAGCCACCCACTCTGAATACGCGCTCTTTGCAATACGGCCTCTTGCAACGGAAAATCGTACGAAAACAAAACTTTGTATTTGGGTTAGGTACCTTTTGGGGATGTAACACGAAGATTGGCGACGACTTTCTCTTATTTTTAAGGAGAGGCTTTTATTTGGGCAGAGGAAGTTATGAGAATTATACATCAGATTTTTTTTATAGGTTGATCCTAATAAATTTCATAAACAAGTAATATAAGTATTTTACGCAACTGTATTATTAATAATCTATTCTTAAATATGCGCACATACCAATTCAAAATCTAGATTGCCGGAGACTTCGGAGTCAACTGACATTCGAAGATTATTTTCGTCAAAGTCATGACTGCCGCAGCGGGTAGAATTGGTTGCGGCTTGAGTGATATAAAATATCACCGATTGTTGAAGTCGCATTTAAATTAATAAAACTACAGTGACAAGCATCGGCAGAAATTAACACCCCCAACCATAATATTATTGTTCGTATCAACACAGCGGCCAGTTCAACCGCGTTTTATTACCTTTTTGACTGCATTTAAAACTAAAAGAAGTTTCAATACGCATGTTGACTTGTAGATAGTTGTTAAACTTATTTAATTGTTTTAAATAATATTATTTTCTTTAAATTCCCTTGAGCGATTTTTTACTTACAAAGATATATTTTCATTTTGTCACCCCCTCGGGTGATGGCACCCGGGGCGGCCCGCACCCCCCGCACCCCCCGCACCCCCCTTCCTATGCCACTGTCTACCAAGCTTGTCAAAAACAAGTAAGCAAACATAACTTTCTTTCATTCTATTTACCAGACTTCTTCCTTCGGATTTTGAAATAAAAATTTAAAAAACTTTTACAATCATGCATATGCGGTTCAAATGAAGTTGGCATTTTTCATCTTTAGTGTTTGTTCGTTTAATTACAGGCTTTTCATTAAAATACTGTAAAAAGAAAGAATAATTGTACCATTAAAGGGTAAATATCTTAATTGTTTATGCTATTTTTCAAGTGCCAATATAAGGAATAGTTACTTGTCGGTTTTCTAAAAAGAAGTAGAATTACTGTGTCAAAATTATAATACAATTTTCGTTGTTAATATTAGTGTTTTATTAAGACAGCTAAAATAGTTTGTTCAAAACATAAAAAGGGCTATTCCATGAAAATAAAAGGCCAAAATATGTTTTATAAAAGCCAAAAAATCTGGGCCATATATATTACCATAAAATAGGCGCTAAATTGGGCTTTACTCCAGTATCAGTCAACCAATTTGGTCCAAAATCAATAGGCTTCGTCCCATGGGCGTTATAAATGGGTATACCTAGTTTTATGAAAATTCGATAAAGCATTTTT
The DNA here is from genome assembly GCA_964059195.1 of Ectobius pallidus. Taxonomy (NCBI): domain Eukaryota; kingdom Metazoa; phylum Arthropoda; class Insecta; order Blattodea; family Ectobiidae; genus Ectobius; species Ectobius pallidus. The sequence goes on along the minus strand of CAXKWD010000012.1, from coordinate 26,514,393 downwards.
TCATTATTGCACTAACAGGCACATGGACAGACAGACAGACAGACAGACAGACAGACAGACACACAGGCAGACGGACAGATATTTTCCCATCTACCACACAATCTCATAAAGTACCATTCTGGCACTTAATAATTATGTAATATCATTACATAATCTTATGGGCGAGGTTGGGTTTCAATGGTGAATTTAATATTTGAGGAGGGCCCAGGAAAATTTTTCCCTGGGGCTCTTGCTTTCTCTCCACGGCCCTGGTAAGGATGCTAAGTCCATAGGCTAGCTAGAATGAACGAAAAATAAAAAATAAATAGTGGTTCAATCATTCTACAAATAGGGCCATTGAGCAGCAGTAATTGGCTGACCCATTTGCCACACACCTTCCCAATGAAACACCTGAATACCTCAATATCTATAGATATAAGACAAGTAACTCTACTAAATATTGCAGAAAATATAAATCAATTCACAATATTTTGTTTAGTTATGAAGTTTAATCTAAATTAGAAATACATTAGGTTTTATATGTGTTATATACCAGTACTTTCATTTGTATTTTTTCTCAGTTGGACTACTAGCAAATGAATTAACCTAATATAATGTTTTTCCCTTACTTTCATATTGTTTTGAAGTTTTCTCTAAACTAGAAATACATTGTGCATTATATACCAGTACTTTCATTTGTACTTCGTCCCAGATGGTCTACTGGTAAATTAATTATTTTATTCTAATGTTTTTCCAGGTGTTTAAATGCATATAAGAAAAATGGACTGAAGTTCTGGGGCATATCACCACAAAATGAACCGTTTGTAGGTTTAGGAGTTTTTTATAATTTTAATAGCATGGGATTTACTCCAGAAGAGATGAGGCAATTTATTGGCGAAGCTTTTGGACCTACTCTGCATTCAAGAGGATATGAAGATCTCAAGCTCATGATTCTAGATGATAACAGAGTGCCTTTTCTGCCTGGATGGCCTGTTGTGGTAAGTAATTTTCATTGGCAAATTCAGAATCTTTTTACAAAGATGGATTAATAGTCCTTTCTATCTGATAACAGGATTGCCAACTTTTTTATCAAAAGAAAGGGAACGTTTAATATGACATTAGGTGACCACTATAAATTAACAACAAAAAACAGCCTCAAAGCAGCTCCAATATACCAAACTAAGAAACTACACAATTATTTTACAGAAGTTGTTATTTATAACTAATTTTTACATTTTTGGCAGCAGCCTAAACTTCGGTATGGTATATTTCTTCAGAAATAATATATTATGTGCTGTACATTTTCATCTCTCTTTCTATTTCTCTTCAATACACACACACACACACACTTATATATATATAGGCGTATATATGAAAGTCACATGGGAAAAACATTCAAGGTCCATAAAAAATTGAAATTGAGTTAATTTAATGTTGCCATCTTATAGTGGAAAGGGAGTAGTATCACAAGGTAAAACAGTATTCTGTTACAGTGATCAAGGTCCTGTAAAATGGGTGTTAAAGGTTTCGTGTGCTTGAGAAAAATGATCTAGCTCCAGTCAGTTCTGTGGAAGAATGATCAAGATTCATGTTCGTACTAAGTTTTTTTTTTTCTTTCTCTCTCTCTCTCTCTCTCTCTCTCTCTCTCTCTCTCTCTCTCTCTCTCTCTCTCTCTCTCTCTCTCTCTCTCTCTCTACTTTATGTTTCACTGTATAGTGCTGCAGGTGTTTATCAGAATAATGTACATGAAACGTTAATGGTAGTTAATATTCCATTGTTAAATTTGAAAGCATATTTTTATTTGTGCTATATTATTTCAGTAGACCTGTATAAATTCTTGAGATTATAGGCTTACATGAAGTTAAGTTGTAAGTGAAATGGAAGCTCTACAGTTCCATCAAATAGTCCTAGGTTCTCATAGGTTGGTTTTAAATTAATATTCATACACTTGTGACCTGATTGGTCAAAAAGTCAAATGACCAGTGCATTTTAGCCATATTTTTTGTTCTAAGAAATGGGCTACTGGACTTTCCCATGCACACAATAAAATTGGTGGTAGTGAATAATGGCTATAGAAATTGAACAGATTTTAACACAATAGTTATTCTTGAAACTTAAGCTGGAGTAGTTTCCTTCGACTTTATACTGAGCGAGCAATTTTTAGAATCTCAGTACCTGTGTACTGGCTACTCATTGTATTCTGGTACTGTAATGGGTCCTTTAAAACTGCTCGTCCTACTAGAGTTCTCAATCTCCAGTACACTGCAAATTTATTACATTGAATATTAAGAAAATCCATTAATTTCCATTAATTTCTCACCCTTTCCCTATCATAATGAAGTTAATTAATATTCATGTCAAATTTCTATATCCTGTTAATAAGAATAAGAATATTGATTAATTATTACTGTCTATATACACATTATGATTTTAGTGCATAATATCACTCACATAAATTAGTAAGGCTAATTTATTGCTGCATGGTTTAGAAAAACTTGTAACCTATCGATATGTGAGTGTTAAGTTAAGAACATTCTTCCCACATGAGTATCGCAATATTCTATTACAATTCAAAGCAAAGCCAAGTAAGAATTTAAAAAAATACAGCTTGGTCTAAAAATAGATGAATTGTTAAATTGTCTACATCTACGGTACACCTTTTGGGTGTTGAGTAATTATGATGTTTTAGTAACAGTGCTTCCTGTGCCAATATATTAAAATATATCTTATATTGGTTACATAGCTTAGATTTTTAGAAAAACTCATGATTAAGAACTTCATTACTGGTAGGCTATGTCAAGAGAGCTCTGTTGGTTATCTCCCACTACACCCATTGGCTGCTGATGATATTTCATCTCATTGGTTCCAGTGGCGTATCCTGATATCTGATAAAGGGCGTGCTATGCTGCCGTCCTACACAGAAAATGTACTTGATTCCTAAGTTAATTGAGAATGTAGATTTACTTAAACTGAACAGTTAAAAATAGCTTGCTTTATTAAAGTAGACTTTTTATATCTTTTAAAATATGAAGGATTTGTACTTATAAGATTTAAAGCTTTCGCGGCGCTGACTATTTAAGATGGCTTCTTGGGTTATCAGCCATGTCAGAATTATTAGACTCGAGCTTTCGGCCATAATCACTCTGTGGCATTCCTGAGGAACGTGTGACTGAAAAATGTTGTATATATTCTACATTCTTGCATTTATGTATTGTACAAAGACTTGTTAACTCAGGGCAAGGCCGTTCATTTGTCACAATTTGCAATTTATCTTAAAAAGTTCTGGATGAAAATGTATTTATCAGAAAGATCTTCAAAAATACGGCTGTACTCTTCCATAATGCTTTCAGAATTAAATACATTAACTAAAAATTAATTTAATACATTTGACAATAAAATAAAATAATTGTTATAATATTTGCCTTAAAACTATTAAAATCATAATATACTAAGCTACATGCTTGCGGGACTTCAGTAGCATGCCAGATACCGGCAAATCTCCACCGTCCATACCTTGCTGCCTTCTTCGCCACGCTCAGAATAACACTAAATAAAGTAATATTTACAATTGTTTACTAGGAAACTTCTTAAAAATGATAGACTAACAATTAAACACTTTTGGCAACATGGAATGAAATAATATTTACAATAATTTACTTTTTAACTTCTTAAAATCGCAATATACTTCGCTACAACACAGCTGAGTGCGGAACTTCAGTAGCACGCAAGGCACTCAAGATACTGCCAAATCTCCACCGTGCGTAACCAATTCCCTTTTTCACCCTGCGGTCAGGATAACGCCCTTCTTCAAAACTCATAGCACACAAGTTCTAACTTCGAGAGAAGGCCATGCCTAACGTTCACCCTCCGCCCGCTCAGAAACTCATTCTGATTGCGGAATCGTAGCACGGCTGACAGCCTAGCAGTGAGGCCCTTGTTTTCTCATTTCAACAATGAAAATTACACTAATTTTGTACAATTTATTGAAAAAATCAAACATAATGAATGTACATATTCCATCCAGAATTAGGGCGTGCGGCACACGCATAGCACCAATAGAATATATGCCCCTGATTGGTTCTTCTTCACAGGCTTTTCCATTGCCACCATCAACTTTATAAGTAAGGTTAGTTACAAATTTCTTCATTGCAGGTGCTGAAGGATTCAAAAGTAAATAAGTATGTTTCTGGCATAGCGATACATTGGTATTTTGATAATATGGATCCTACTGGGCAACTGCTGAATAGAGCACATCATGCTTATCCAGATAAATTTCTCCTGTATACAGAATCATCAGTTGGTAAGTAGGTTCAAATGATCACTCTAAAACTAGTTACTAAGCTCATACCTAAGGTTCATACACTTTACATAACACATTTTTATATTCAGTACCATACCTTTTTCAAACCTCATCATGTTGCACCAACATAAACTTATATGGTGTTTTGTTAAGCATGTGGAAATGTATGTTTATTTTATTTTGCATACTATGACTTCAAAATATAATTTCTATAAGATACAATATTACTGTTTTGAATATAATAAAACATTCATTTATAAAAAGCTCATGGTTTCTGTTTAAACTCAGAGGTTGGCAGAATGTCTCTATCCAGATGTTACCAACATCATATCGAGTGTAAAGACAATATTTCTCTCGTTATTAAATTCTGTTCATTTTGTACTATGTAAACTAATATTAACTTGGATATACTTTTTACTGACACTCACTACCACCATAGCTCTAGTTGCTGCAGCTTCATTCTGTGCATGTATCTTTCTAGCTTGTAGGACTATAGAAGAAGAGAGAATAAGAACCATTTCCCTTTGTGGTTTATCAACAAGTTAGCAGTCTTTGCGCAAGCTAAATACAAAGATTATTATAGGTATTGATACCTTAAACTCCATGACATAAAGTGCTGCAGGATCTAGAATGGCTTATGCTTTGTGTGTATGCATAACAGATATCATTTCGACCCTTGTAGAAGTTATCTGGCAGTGGAATGTTGCCATTCTGCAGAATCTTGTATTTGAATTTGAATTTGAATTTAGCCTATGAAATCCCTTAACGGGCAAAGGCCTCCTGCTGATCGCAGGGAAGCTCAGGTGCACTCATTAGGGGAGCTACTCCTAAAGAGTGTTGTGCTACGTCCGTTTAGTCACTAGTTTTATCACTGTCACATCACTATTTTCATTATGCTTGGTCTCATTCCTCTACTTGCAATATTCCTTTTTCTAGATCTTTCCACTGATCCCTGTTTCTGGCTTGCCGTGTCCATTGTTTTCCCGCTCGTTGTGTGAAGAGTTCTGCCCATCTTGTCCTCTGTCTCCCTACGTGTCTTCTTCCTAAACTTATCTCAAAAACCATACACACAATCACAAAACACAAAGTTGCCTTTAATGAGATCTACTGGACCTTTGAATCGGCTTAGTTATATCCCTTCTACTCTGTACACCACAAATCAAAATTACTAGTATTAATATTTTAATATACCGGTATTCTTGTTCCTGTTTCAGTTCCTATTTTTGACAAATCTGTTCCCAATCCGAAAGCTGTTAGATTAGGAAACTGGGAGAGAGCTGAGAACTACACATCCAATATAATCCAGGTAATTAATTTTATTTAAATTCTATGCCACAGACCCAGTTCCCAAAGAGATTTAAGTTTGGTTAAGTTATATTTTTCCAAACCATGAAGTTTGGTGCAAGATTTCACATTGTTGTGGGAATGTCTTAACAGTGAATAGGCTCCCATATGAAATAAGTATTCCCAAGCACAATATTAATTTTAATAATATTAAGATTATTAATGTTTTTAAAATATGAAGGAAGAATCATGGGGATAATGTTTTAGCAATTTCAAGCAACAAATTGGAAAATCTAATCTTTTAATACCGGTATTTCAGCTTATTTTATTTTCAGACAATTGAGAATTTTTAAATAGTTTCTGATTATTATCATGATCATAATGATATTGGGGAGATGCATTTTAGTTTGATTATTAATATGGTATGGGTTTCATTTGATAATGATTAAGGCTCGTGTCCACATGAGAGCTGAGAGTGCGAGAAACTCTCGAGAGTACTCTCAGGTGATGTGTCCACTAGAGATCGCTAGTCCAATCCTGAGAGTAGCTGAGAGTAAAACTCGCGACATTACTCTCAGGACCGTGTCCACTTGAAACAAAATCGCGCGAGTTTTCGTCTCGTATTTACGGACAAGATGGACGCACAACAATGTATTATTCGTTGTTAATATTAATGTAAGCATTTTATGAGGGCCTGCTGAATGCTTTTAAGTGAGTACATTCATTTAATTACTAAGCGTTTAGAAGAATTTGACAATCTAATATTGTCAGAATATCATCAGAACATCATGAAGTATTAGTGAATTCGATAGGCCCACAGATTAACTAAAAAGACATTGAAATGTGATATGAGATTCTTGTTAAATATAAACTAATTGTGACTCTGTGCTTTTCCGGCATCAAGCATGTGATTTTTAATTCATAGCATGTCAAGTCGAGTTGAGTGATCCTATCAAACTGTGAATCTAAACTCTGTGCATCTACATGAACGGATAGGTCTACTATTTATCCTCTGCGTCCACAAAGACCAAGAGCCAACAAATGTTCCTTGTTGATTGGTCCTTTAGCACTAGAGCAAAAGCATTTTGTGTGTCGCTGTTACATGTCTACTTTTATACGCAATAGACTCGTGTACGTCATCTTGGTCCCCTCAAAAGAATACAAAGACAACCACCAAGACTGATTACGCTATAGGCGCCGTGTTTCTAAACTCCGATTTGCAGAATATTTGGAATCGTATGTAGTCTACACTAATATTGTGTTTGTTTATATGATTATTTAACGATTGCAACTTTGGCCTATGACGGTCACCGCTGTTCCGGAATTTTGTCCCGCAGGAGATCCCTACATGCCTCTAATCTACAGACATGAGGGTTACTGCACCCGTTACAGCCTTCTTTGCCTCAGAATATTCTGTAGAGGAATCTATGATCACCGTAGTGAACCATGGAGATTATCAGTGTTTCATTATGTTTCATAAATGAACGTAATGTAAAAAAATTATTATTGTTCAGTTATTCCCTTATGAACTTACATTTTTTTCATGATGATCATATGAACATTAAACGATACCGTAGGCTATTATAATCTATTATCATTGAGTATTATTCTATTTAGATTTCGTTTTTAGAAAGTATAAATAAATATTGAAGGCAAATTAAATAATTTTATCATATGGCTTGTTGGGCATAATAGGCCTATACACATTATGTACTCTCAGAGAACTCTCAGCTATACGAAACAGATTGGTATAGTGCGAGCTGCTCTCGGAGATTGATTGCAAAGGCGTGTCCACCTGCGAGTTGACTCTCTGAATGCCACTCTCAGCTACCTCTCAGACAGTGCTCTCAGACGCGTGTCCACATACTGAAATGGAACTCTCGAGAGTTCCTCGCACTCGCAGCTCTCATGTGGACACGAGCCTTTATTGTTCATATGGTAATGTATTGAGATCTTTTTATAAAGAATCATTGAAAGTGGAATTCATGAATAAATTTGGTTAGGATGGGACCAAAAATGCTAATAGAGTTCACATAATAATATAGCGTAATAATGGAAAAATGATTGCGGAGGTTAAGAACTATAGGTAGGGGTTTTGACTTGATATAAGGGGATCCATGCAATATATGCAGGTCTTTGTCTTTGGTCTTGGTCTTGGTCTCCATCTTTTAGTCTTGATCGGTCGTCCATTTCTTTGGAGATGGACCTGCAACCTGACCATTTAAGATGGTATCAATAATTTTCTGTAACATCGTAATGTTCATGTTATCTATGCCTGGTGATTTTGATTTTATATGCATTAGCCTATAGCCCATTTTACGTTAACATGAGTAGCCTAATGCAAGAGAAAAAGAATTTTTCTCATCAAATGGCTTCAATGCTTCATAGTTAGTTAATTGTCTGATTCTTGGTCTTTGTGTCAGTTGGTGTAATGGGTAGGGATGTAAAATAGTCATTAAGCTGTTGGGAAGGAATGTTAATATTATCAGTTATAGTGTTTGTAGTACCTATGGTCATGTTTCTTAAGCTCTTCCACATATCTGATGGCTATATAGTAGGGCCAATGAGACTATGAGCGTATTTTATTTTTTCATTTCTTATGGTTTGAGTGGTTCTGTTTCTGAGTTGCTTGTACTCCTGAAAGTCAGTTTTGTTTTTATTACGTCTATATTTTCAATAAGCAGATTCTCTCTTACCCATGAGTGTACATATTGTTTTGGTCATCCAAACAACAGGTGGTCTTGTTACGTGTCTTGTCTTTGTTGGTACATATTTGTCATATTAAGTTATTATTAATATTGTAGCCTACATATTAGCTGAATTATGAGGTCATTAAAAGTATCAATTTTTTCATCTACAGTGTGCAGAGTCCATACTGTGTGCTAGGGCATATTTAATACGTCAGTATTAATAAATTCTGGTCATTATGTTTCAAGTCCCTGTAAGTTATGAATTTAGGTTTTTGTTTAGGGCATTATAGGGGATATGAAACATAAATAAGGTTGTGAGATGACAGACCACGAGCAGAATGTTGGCTGTGGGTTGTAACTTTGTCACAGTTTGCAGTGGCAATTATGTCCAGTAACATCTTGGAAGTAAGTGTGAAATGAGGTGCACCAAATTGAAGAAGTTTCATGTTGTAGGCTTAGAACATCGTCTTTAATTCTATTGTATTAGCTGAGTTAATTGCTAGTAGGTTTGTGTTCAAATCACCCATCACTACATGTTCATAGTGTAGCAATACGTTTAACAAATGGGTTTCTATATCATCCAGTCAGCCAATCTTGGGTGGCTTGTAGATCTATACAAGGCATTTTTGAAGGATGGCAGTTATTCTATGAATAAGAATTCAGGTTTGCCTGAATATTCAGAGGGGACTGATGAATCATTTCTGGATTTAATTCTGAACTTTTGTATGCAGCCGCACCACCTCCCCTTTTTTCCTGTATGATCATTGTGAAACAATATACTGTATATCTGTCTAAACTTACGAGAGTGGGCTTTATCCAACTTTTTGAGATAAGAATTACGTGAAGTTTTAAAGCATTAAAAATATTTCAAAACTCATCAAAATATAAGAGAAGACTTTGTGCATGTAGGGTAGGGTGGGGTAGATGGAACAGCTGGGAGTAAGTTAATTTTTCTAATAGCGAGGCAGTGGGTTTGGGCTTTGAAGGTCGGCTCTATTGTATGCATTCACTGCACTTGCAGGAAGGGTTGGGGAGAGGGGGATGAACAAGTTTTGGTCATTCACTCTACCCTGCACATCAGAACCAGATTGAGTTTTAAGTGCATTCTTTGCAGAAATGATGTTGCAACTGATAAAACCAAAATACACTAGAAAGAAAGTAGCTAGACGAAACTAAGCAAAAAATAAGAAAATTTGGTGTGTGGAACGCCATGCGAAAGAAGTCATACTTCTTTGGCAACGTTGAGAGTGAAATAGAGGAATACATATAATTATATCAAATGGAAGAAGGAAATCGTCTGAATAAAAAATAAAATAAGAAATTCACTTTTTTGGCACTTTAAATCGAATACGTATAAAACAATAACACAGTTGTGATGAACTAATGCCCAAACTGTCACTGATCATAGCCACTGTGTTTGTTTACATGAACAGGACACTTTGGTTAAGTTTCCGAGAATGTTAGTGATGTGTAAACGATGCTCACACAACAAGTAGAGCCATCTATAATGGTGAAGGGCTCACCATGCCACTAGCTCGAAGCAGTAATAGCCCACCACTCAATGCCTGATACCTTTCCCCTGCCAGCTCCTGTGGCCCCACTCTTTCGATAGATAACAACTCTATGCTTGCTACTTACCCCCACTACTTTCATGATGATTTTGTTTGTAATTCTAGAGTGTAACAGAACTTTGGGTTAGCTCTTGATTTACTCCTAGCATGCCTAAAGAAGTTTCATTTCAAAAAGGTGTTAAGAAAATAGTAGTGTATCTAAATAGTGAAATACAGTTAGTAACTAACTAGTTAATAACAAAATTGTATGAACACTTTAAGCCTAACCGTGCTATTAGAATAACTTATTAAACTGAACAAAATTAAATTAAACTAATGTGAGAGTAGTACTGTTAAAATAATAGTTGTGATAATACTTATACTACTACTACTTCAAATAATAATAAAATTTTGAAAAGGGGATAGGGCACTGTGCATTGTGTGTGACTTACTTCAAGTCAGTAGAGCATGCTATCCATAGCATGCCACTTCCACTTTTAACAAAAATGACACCATCCAGGTTCCACAGATTTGTAAGGCTGATACATTCCTTTAACAGATTATGCCTTATCTTTGATAAAAGCATGAATTGTAATTCTGGTATTCGAAGGAATCTTTTGCTGTGAAAGACTTCGCTCCGTTTTCTGTAGCTAGTAAACTTTTCTTTCACTGGACATGGTTATTCAGTTTTTCTTCCAACTTGGTGACTTCTATCAATGTTCCCCTTATTGAATTCACAGGACTTAAACCACTGGGTGACTGGATGGATTGACTGGAACCTTGTTTTGGACACTCAAGGTGGTCCAAACTGGGTCGGAAACCATGTTGAAGCTGCCATCATAACAAATGCTACAGCCAATGAATTTTATAAACAACCATTATTCTATGCCCTTGCACATTTCTCTAAGTTTGTACCTCCAGGATCAAGACGAATTGCTTACAAGATTTCAAGCGATACAGTTATAGAATGTGCGGCTTTCCTTCGACCAGATGGACTAGTCACAATTATTCTTCAGAACAGGTATGTCACATAATTTCACTTTCCTTGAAAAGTGTTACTAAATTAAGTGTTGTATGTCATAATAAAAATCAGTTTTGAAATAAGTATCATTATGACATATTTATGCCACACAATATAAAGATATTACATATGGTCGAATAGAACCATATTAATGAAAGTAATATAGGCTACACTCTATTAACACAGAAGATAACAACAATGCAACATTTAATCAGAAATAGCAGAAAAATGAGAATATTTAATGTTCCCAATTGGGATTGCACTACACTATAGTTACACTAATATATAAATATATTATATACATGTTACATATCTTCTTCTACAGAAGATCTTTAATGCTATCTGAATAATTCAAGACCTTGAACATTTAGAAGGAATACCTTCTCCTAGTTGGTTCAAATAGCTTTGGGTGGTATGTATCGAACGTTTTAATACCACATAATAATAATAATAAATAGTTGAATAAAAACACTTTCTTCAACGCACTTTATTTACCTTGGTAAACTTCTGGACGGCCGTTGACACTAAAGTCGGACACAAGAATGAATAATAATAATAGGCCTACACAAGAATGCCAAAAAGAATTATTTTCCAGGAAGAAATTATTCAGCGCTCCGTCCCCACTCATGAAAGACAATCACTGATTTGTTGCACAGAGAAATACTTTATTCAAGTCATCTGCCTGGAAATCAAGGTGACCGTACTCATCCAGAACACACAAAGAAAAAGAATCCACTACAGCACTGCCTCGAGAACTACGCACAAATTTATTTAATAACTTTTTGAGTCTGTTCCTTTGTTACTTTCTGAATTTAATTCTGAATTTTAAACAATAATTAAACAGAGAACTTTTTAATATTTAGTGCAATTATCAACAGTGCAAAGTGTAGGATGAATACTGACAATGAAAGCAGGGTTAATCTGACTAGATCTATATCTTTCACTTTTCTTTATAATGATTTAACATTTTTTATTGAAGAATATTATGTAGGACTTATATGTAATTATGCCACATTATTTTTAGCAGTCTGACAGCATTCATATGCTGACATTCTTAATTTATTAATTGAATTGTTTGTATTACCGCTATGAACTTTGTTATGCACTTATAGAAAATTCCTTTCTACATATTAATAGAAGATAATAATAATATTACAATAAGCCAAATAATTAAAGAAAAACAAGCCAAATAATGAAAACTAAACAACATGGCTTACAAAATATTCCACATAAGCATTCAAAATTGCAAATAATATCTCAAATAACTCCTTATATTTGTTGTTAAAGCTTCATGAATTTCTAAGTTAAGCAGAACTGACTAAAAAGAAAAAAATTAAAATTAAAAGGAACAAAAAGGTGATGCCAAAAAGTTAACTAAATTACCTTAGAAAGAAATATATTTACATTAAACAATGCTTACCCAGTTAAAAAGGGAACAAATAGTACAAAAAGATAGTATTTTTGACCCTCAAAAGTATTGATTGGGAGACCCGAAGGGAAAAAAACCACTTGGAAGACCTAGACGTAGGTGAGAGGACAATATTAGGATAGATTTAAGGGAAGTAGTTCTTTTGAGGGATAACTGGATAGAGTTAGCAGAGAATAGGGTTGAATGGCAGGCTAAGGTAAGCATGAAAATGAACCTTCAGGTTCCATAAAATAGATAACATTCCTTTAGCTTGCTGAGGAATTGTCTATCACCATTGAGTAAGTAAGTAGGCCTAAGTGGTATTGATTATATTATTGAACATGGAACAATCTTGAGGCCTTGAGAGTAGCAGCTGAAAACTGCATAATAATCAACCTGTATTTTAAATAATATAAATTCTCTGCATGTTAATTTTATTATTTTACTAAAATGAATTCATTTTGTGTTGTCAAAATCCATTGGTTTCAAGAAAACAACTGAGGAAGTTTCAGTTTGACCAATGCCATAAGCTGCTATCTATCTTAGAAGATAAGAACTACAATCAGCTGATGTGAAGGACAGCACGCAGAAGCTTGGCCATTTCTTTGTGAATTTGAAATCTCAAAAGTTAAACATTTAAATTAATTATGGTCAAACAAAAACAGTCATATGCAACACACCTATAATACTCGTAGTAATTAAGATAGTCATATGAAAATTATGAAATGAGCAACATGAGTATCTTAATGAAATATGCTTGTTCCATAATGTACTAATTTAACATTTTCAGCATTAGTTTATGCAGTGGCGATTATTCCATACAGGATGTGAGGATCATCCTACACTTCATAATTCATCTACATAAATGTTTACTAGCATTCATTGTCAAAATTAAAACAATAAAATGACAAAACAGCGTTATTGTAGATCACTCGGGAAGGAAGTTAAAGCGGTTCTGTTTTGAGCAGGTTGGTATAAAACCTGAGGATGTCCTCAGTGTATCCATGCCATTCTCTATATATCTGTGATGCCGTTGTTAAAGCTCTGGCAAGTGAAGGGGTCGGAGGGGAAGAGAAAATGCGGTGAGAAGCCAGTTTCATGTGGAAGAAGTTGAGGACGTCTTACAGCACAGTCCTTCCTCACGTTCGATAGCTTTTTTTCTAAGATGGGAGTGATCATATTTTTATTAATATTTATTTATTTATTTATTTCATTTCTTGGTATATATTATAGGCCTAGCTATTATTAAACATTACAGTGCTGTTTATACTTCAATATAAGTAAACTATTCCTGGAGTAATATCAAGTTTGATATAAACTACGAAAATTATAGCGGAATAGCTGATTTCCGTAAACGACAGTTTTCATACGTGGTTAAATATTTTCATATTTCACGATAAAGCATTATTGTATTAAATTTACATCTCAGCCTTTATGCATTTTTTTACGGCGACGCATATGTACGTCAATAGCAGTGAATGGGTTAATTCGATCTCTCCACACCATCCTACACAACTAAAAAACCAGGAGTCGCCACTGAGTTTATGGAGAAGGGAACATAAAAATTAGCCAAAATAACAAATCTCGATATTACAAGATCATACATTTTTAATACCTCTAAGATCTAATTTTTTCCAACTGAAAATCTCCAGGAAAATCTACTGCAATCTCCAGGAAGAAGTTTCGTACATAAGGAAATAGTTCCACATTATGGACAACATCCAGTTGAAAGAAAGAGATAAACTTGGGAAAATGTCACCAATGATCACTGATGGAAAAAGTACAAAAAGAAAGTAATTGGGCTGAATTACAATTATCTGAGAGATATTTTACTTAATTACAAGTACAAATTACTTTTTCAAAAAGTAATGAGTAAAATGACAATTACATTTACAATTACTTTACAAAATGGCAGTACCTAAAAATTCCTTGTTTTTGGTTTGTTTTGGGCACAAGCCCAAATTATTAATGAACAAACAAACAAACACATCAATGAGAATATTTTCGGAAACATTGAGTAACTTTTTGTTAATATTAACTCTTTTTTGGATATTATTTACAAAAACAGTAGTGATGACGGTATAGCAAGCAAGAATGATACTAATACTAACGACTACTAAATTGTAACAATTACAATTTTATTTTCAGAGGTAAATTACAAGTAGAAATTACATTTTTTTAAAGTATTGATTACAAGTAAATGGGACCAAAAAAGGAATTGTTACTGTAATCCAATTACTTTTACTTAATTACGTCCCATTACTGGCAGTGCTTTAGTTGGAAAATATTTTATGGGGGTACTCACCTTCCATAGAACGCATATTATCTATTGCGAATTTAATAGTGTTTGTCATTATTAACAAATACACTCTCGTGAATTGGACATTTAATAAGTATTTTAGGACAATATCGTTCCTGTACTGCCAGTACGACGTACCGGAGCACATATTTTTCCCGGTATGGTAGAAGGAAAATAATTTTATACCGGTACGCAGTACCGGTGCGTACCGGCCCAACTAAAGCACTGATTACTGGCAATAATACTATGATGAACTAAATAAAAATCTATATCAGTAAGGCATTTTTCATAAGGAGTAAAGTATTGATGAACTGGTAGTTCCCTACTATGGCCTTCTTTCATGCAAAATATTTATAAATGGTAAACCCATTCGTTTTTGGGTTCATAATCTGGACACTCTTATCAAGTGATGGGTATACTTATCCCATGAAAATCTATCATGGGAAGGAGGCTGATACATATGATTTATGTAAGATATCAGTTTGAATGAATGTGTTAACTACTTTAGTGGATGTGGTGATCAATTCACTGCAAGTTGAGGTACCTTCTAATAAATCCTTAGCCTACCTCTTACACATTGTTGAGAGATATGAAATACAAGGGGTTCAGAGCAACCGGCACAGTATAAGACAAGAGGACTGGCAGATGTTCCTTGCTCCCCACAAATGAGATGATGAAGAAGAAGAAAAGAGGAGAGTGTTACTTTAGATGTGATGGTCACATTTACATGTTTAGATGGAATGACAATTCTGTTTTCTTACCTTGGCAATCAACTACCACACACACTTGTCAATGCACACAACAAAACGGACAGACAGACAGACAGACAGAGAGATGGATGGACAGATATTTACCCGTGCACATCAGAATCTTAGAAAATCCGATTCTGGCACTTAATACACACATTATTTTGTAAAAAAATGTATATGGTTCTGACAAATTATTATTGTTCCATACACAGATTATGAAAACAAAACATAATTCCTCAGAAAAATAACATAAAACTAATATTAAGTTATAATGACCAAAAAATATAAGTTTTAATAAATATCATGATTCTATGCTGGCCATTGGCCTCTTACAGTAAATGCAGCCTTCTTCCAAATGGGATCAAAAGAATATAAATTCCTACTTAGGCAGTCAAAGATTCAAAATGCTTGTGATTTGCTATTGCCATAAATAGTTAAATAAAAGTTCAGACATTCAAATGTCATTCAGAATGAATAATCCTGTCTCTGGGTAAAGTATTGGTATATAAAAATTGTATGTTTTTTATCTTGCAGGAGGGATGTTGATGTGGATGTTGTGGTTTTACTGGAAAACAGACAAAGTATAGTGATTCCTGCAGGTGCACACTCTATCAACACTGTACTCTACAAACCAAAACATACTTCAAGCTATTGAATATAAAGAAATTCAGGTCCATTGCAGTTGTATACTCAAATTACTTGAGTTAAAGAGATATGGCTTCCACAGCTAGATAATCGATATAACTGAGCCACTGGCCATTTCATTGTAAGGAGTATGATTATTTTATCACTTAATGACATTACTGGTGTTTTATTTATTTATTTATTTATTTTTCAATCTGGCTTATTTGCACTTATTTACTTATTTATTTAGTTATTTCATCATATGCTCCTATTAAAATTGGTATATTAGATTAAATTAAAATTGAACATGAGATTATGGTTTGATAAATCCCATAATATGGAAATTTTTGAGGTCTCAGTCAACACTGTTTCATGTAACAGATAATGTAAAAGATGAGAAAGATATAAAAATGTACTTTTGTTATGGAAAAATAAACACTTTAGTTTAGAGGCTACCACTCGAGCAAGGTAAATGAAGAAAACATGTAATGTGTGGCTGTTACAACATACTGATACAATAAAAAATATAATTTACTGCAAGAATCTTAATAATTAACTTTTATCACCTTCAATGTAGCCCACTCCTCATATCTCTATATATATAAAAGGCTTTGTCCTGACTGACTGAATGAATGACTGAATGACAGGAATCAACGTACAGCCTAAACTATAACAGGTAGAGACTTGGAATTTTGACAGTACCTTCGTTTCATAATGTAGGTGCTCACTAAGAAAGGATTTTGCAAAATTCTGATTCTAAATGCCAAAAATTAAATGTTTTTGAAAATACTTAATCCCTTTTTACATAGAATTATCAATTCCAAATCACAGAATATATTGTTGCCAAATTTTATATGATGGGCTTGGAAAAAACAATTGAAATGCACTTTTGACAAATAAGAGAAGTTATCAAAATAATTCATGTTATAAATAAATATTACAGAATGAAATCCATTAAAATAATGGAATCACATAACTTTCTCTACCCTGGACATAGAGAAAACAAAACGAGGTATGTTAATGTGTATATTATTATATTATATCGCAGGTTTTTGGAGAGAAAAGTATGAAAGTGATAATGCTTTCTGTTTAATTTCATCCCCAAAACGACTTTATGGTAACATAAGAGTGGGAAATTTCCCGCCTCGATATTACAATTTTATGTTACAGGAATTTCTGTTTCTTCTTATTTAAACCTCTACCAGGCTTGCTGTGCACTGTACAAGCGATGGGATGCAAAATTCTAGATCCTCTATGAGCCATAAAAAACTATAAGTTATCAAGCGTTTTATGAGGGAATAGTTTGAGTGTAATAAGTCGTTCTTCCTATTTCAAATTATAAATGCCTATATAAGGACCTAGAATTGAAAATTGAAAATCCTTCATAAGTTAATTTCCAATTACAAAATACAAAACCCGGGCGACGCCGGGTCTTTTAAGCTAGTCTGTCTATATAATACAAGACTGCATAAAGGTCTGCTACCATTCACAGCAATGCAGCAGTCCATTTTTATGCTTCAAATATTTAATTTCACCACTTTATGCAATTATCAATAAAGGTTATAAAACAGATCCTCCCCATGATGGTACTCGAAGGGTACAAAAATATCATTATGTGTTAACCTTAATATTTCAGGTTTCCTCTCAGGTATCTGTTTAAATTTCATTTGATGCATTTTGATCTTCAAGCATATCTCACAAGAAACTTCTTTCTGTTCTTTCTCTAAATAGATTCCTATAACACTATGCTCTGCTGCTTCCCTTAAGTCTTTAAAATTTAAGTCACCCATTTTAAAATGCCAAATTATAATTGGCGATTCTTCTCTTATTAAGTTGTTGTTACTTTCAAATATAGTCAACTCCATAGCATCATTAATTACTACTTTAGCTAAATATTTATTAAATACTAGGTTAAAAGGCCCGGCATCGCTCAGGTTTTGTATTTTGTAAATTCGAAAATAACTTTTTATTTTTTTATTTACCAGTATTTATTTATGGCGGACTTTGGATTTTCAAACTCTAGGTCTTTACATAGGTATTTAGAATTTGAAATGAGGAAGAACGACTTACCACACTCAAACTATTCCCTCAGAAAAAGCTAGATATAAATTTGTATACCTTATAGCAGATCCCCATGGCTTTGGAAGATTAAAAATTAAAAGCAAAATAATTAAAATATATTTATTAACACTTTGCATGCGAAATATTCATAGGTCTGAACGATTGATTGGCCTAATTAATGAACCAGCTATAAATCTGGTTTTCAAGTGAATTCCACCATTAGAAAGCACAGCATGGGAAAAATATCCTCAGATTCGAGTTCCCTGGCCCAGAAAACCCCTGCATAGTGAGTTTCCTCCAAATCGAACAATGTTTGTCCATTTAGGCCTATATTCATTTTCCTTCTTCCGTCTACTAGGAAAATTTCAGATGTCTGCGTGCCTTGATATTATAAACAAATGAATCGACTAGCATGGGCGTACAACATTCAAGCGATTGCAATGCTTTTATTTCCAAGGTATGACAAAAGTAGGCAAAGCCATCTGCAATTGAATTGACAATTGAAATGTATTACTGAAAACTGATGTTTCGAAAGCACAAAAAGTGCACGTTTTCTGCCTGTTTTCACTCATAATTCGCAAACGAAAGCTAAAATTAAAAAGTACTATGCCGGAAACCTTTGTGGGAGTGTACTCATGGTGATCGAATGAATGGTGTAGAAATGCATAAAGGACAGACAGACATACATTCACTTTTATTTATATAGATTAAACTACGGTATGTCTGCTTTTACTTGGCATAGGTAGCCAAAAGTTACCCACTCCACTATCCCACTGAGCTCAGGAAGGAGTAGGGTTGTAAAGAAAAAATGTAGAAAAGCCAGAAATTTGCAGTTTAAGTAATTGACAGATGTCTTTCACCTCTCATATTGCCGTATAGAAAAGCAGACGTGGCGGCTTGTTACTGTGAATGGTGTTGGTGTCAAGAATTTATTTTATATTTTTGAAAATACATTGTAATATTCACCTTTATTCGACGTTGGGGTTTACTGCATTATTTCATTGCAATGACATTTATAATGAAAGCATAATAATTAATGATTATATGAAAGCTGAAACACATGTGGCAATCACCATGTGATTTATACCTGTTACACTCCCTTTAGATATATATATATATATATATATATATATATATATATACATTCTATATATATATATATCATACTACAAGAAAACTTGTTTAACGGCAGCAGAAGGGTGCTGTATAAGGTATTATAGCAATTAAGATTCTAGTATGTAAAAATAATCAGGGGGTGAAAAATTTTTTTTAGAAAGACTTGATGTGGTAATAAGACGATTTACATACTTACGGAAACTCAAAGACTTGCATAGTTCTAACCGTCTTAATATTTATTTGGGTGAAACCTGGGTTAATATAGTAGGAAAGGAGTAAAGAAAAAGTGGTACAAGAGGACTCTCAATTTGGCTTTATCTCTAATGCCATGTTATGTTGCAAATCTAAGTTCATGAAGGAACAGATGAATGCAACGGTCTTCAAAAATGATTTGATCAAAATTCAATTCCTGATATTCCTCCAGATTCAATAGCACTAACGGATAATGCAAGCTACAATCAAAATAATCCTCCTACCTACCTATCTACTTACTTACTCAATGGCAATAGACAATTCCTCAGCAAGCTAAAGGAATATTGTCTATTATATGGAACACTCAGGTTCATAGCCAAGCTTACCTGAGCCCGCCATTCAACCCTATTCTGCACTAACTCTATCCAACCATCCCTCGCAAATCCTACTTCCCTTAAATGTGCAAAAATTGAGGTTTTGAGTTAAGTGCAACGCTGGCATTTACTGACATTTATCTTTGTTCTGCAAGAACCGCGAATGTTGTATCTTCTTTCCTTGGCGAGTAATAGCTAGTTCCATTTCCATGAAAGTGCAAGTTCTGTTTTATTTATTATGCCATAATCACGTATGTGCCACATTTGGGAGTTTGGCAGAACAGATGCAGCACTTGAAGAAAGGTTAAGATTCGTTAAAATCGCAGTACATATCTGGTTAAATCAATGACAAAGGTTTCAACATTCGCGAACGCATTGATGATGGGCCCTTGATATCTATGTATCTGAAGTACACGACTGGCCCCAGAGATCTTTATGTTGACAAAGGGTTGATTTCTCAGGAGTTAGCTTTTATGTTTTAGGTCATGGGTTATACAACATGGTCATTTATCAATGGATAGAAAGTGAAGTGCATACTAGTCCTTGTATTCATTACTCTACTAAGTCCTTTTATTATTATATTTTTTGTTTATAACAATGACAGCAGACAATACTATGCAGTCTTGTTTTGATTTTCATTGAGCAGAGGAAAAAAACTTATTTTCACCAACCTTTTTACACTTACTAATATAGAAACTATAGTACATAATACTGTATGGTAGTACGCAGATCATTTTGCAGATTTCTTAGTAGTACTGAATACTATTCTAAGATAATTCCGTTAAATGCAGCAAAAACTGTTCTGCTTCTGTTTCTAAATACCACCCTATTCAAAGCATTTAGTGCCTATAAATGTCACAGCCGGTCACTAAAATAACAAAACTTCCTAGAAAATAAGCTGTTGGCCTTGAATTCCCAATAAGGGCGAAAAGGATCTGTAAAAGCATCAATGCACTAAGCAGCACACAAGAACTCACCAAGGTAGCTTTCAGAAAACAGCAATAAACATAGATTGCTAGCGGTGTCGTACTTTGAAGCACTATTGGCACTGTTTAGTGCACTAAAGTTTGTATTTCAGCAATTATTTTATTTTGAAAAATTTACGGCCATTTAAACTGAGGAGGGCGGCATGTTTAAAAGGCACATATGCTACACGAGGGTGAATGTCCGATCTGAAGAGTTGACCAGCCTGGAACAGCTGCTGCCAGGCGAGATTGTGTTAGTATAAATGCAGGTAGTAGCCTCCTAGTGAAGAAGCTTCTACATTTTGTCAACAATTGTTTGTATAGTTTGCGAGTGTTGTTGCTTTCTGCTAGCATCTTTTTCGTATTCATTATGAGTGAACGTTCAAGAAAAATTCTTAGTTTGGCTAAGAAAATGAAAAATAATTCAGGTTTGTTCAATTTACGTATTTTACTTATCTACTTGATATTTTATGGGCATAAGTGAATACTTGCATTTCACTTCAATTGCAATGAGTATAAAAATGTTTTAACTTTTGATACTTGCAGATACTGGAAATTCTGTTGACAGTTTGTGTGATCCTTTTCCTGAGATTGAAACAGTTATACCATTCACTTTTTTATAAATTTGATGTGATCCTCTTATGATTTTTCATTTTGTATTAATTTGAAGTGATTTTTGTAACATAAAACAAAGAGTAATTTCATCTAATCTTTTATTCTATGTGTAAATAAAAGTGCATTTGTTAACCTTGTTGCTCTGCCAAAACCACGAATGTGACAAAACCAATCCATGGAAGGGGTTGTATTCACAATTAATTAACATTATGGTATACATACCTTTCTAACTGCTGATAAGACATATTGCAATACAAATATTCACTTATTTTCTAATTATGTAATTTTGCTTAAGCTCTAAAGTTTCAATTGCGTTTTTCTCAAAACTAGTAAAATGCACATTCGTGGTTATGGCAGACAGATGACAGGTGACAGGGTACGCCGTAGCGTAGTGGTTGAGGCGCTGCGCTACAAACCGGAAAGTCGTTGGAGTTTTTCAGTTGGCCTAATCCTTCTGGTGGCACTATGGTCCTGGGGTCGACTCAGCCCCAAACAGAAATGAGTACCAGGAGCAATCCTGGGGGGTAAAAGCGGCCGGTGCGTAAGGCTGACAACCGTACCACCTTCATGTGCCGAATGTCTAAAATCTGGGAGTCTCAACTTCCTGGGACCCTCTTGTCCTCCATGGTATGTAATAGGGAACACTTTACTTTAAGATCTCGGCACGGGAACGAGTTTTTGAAATCCATCGTGACAGGGGATGAAACGTGGATTCGTTACCACAATCCAGAATCAAACGAACAATCCAAACAATGGATGCACGCAACTTTCCCGAACGAACCCAAGATCTGGCTCCTACACCAACGGAGAATTTCAAAACACTTCAAAATGCAATGAAGACCCTTCTCAGTGCGCTGGCGGAAAGGTTCTATGAAGAGGGTACTTGAAAGTTGCACCATGCTTCGACAAATGTCTCTATCGGAGCGCGACTAGGTAGAGAAGGAGCTAGAAGGTGTACCTAAATGTTCCAAATAAAACAGTTTTGATTTTCACTGTGGTTTTCATTTTTTGCCCCATCGGAGGTTTAAAAAATAGCCTTCGCATTTCCGAAATTGAAGTTATTTTTTCCGAAATTGAAATTACTTTTTCCGAAATTTAAATTACATTTTCCGAAATTGAAATTACTTTTTTCCGGAATTGAGGTTGAAAAGGTGTAGGCCTATATCTAAGGTGAGAGGACAACATTGGGATAAATTTAAGGGAAGTAGGATTTGCGAGGGGTGGGTGGATGGAGAATATAGAATAGCGGGCTTAGGTAAGTGGGGCAATGAACCTCCGTGTTCCATGAAATATATAATAATCATTTAACTTGCTTAGGAATTGTCTATTGCCATTGAGTGAGTAAGTACGAGTAAGTAAATAGGCCTGTGTAACCCAACTGGAAACTGATTTATTTACCATATAAGCAGTGCTTTAGTTGGGCCGGTACGCACCGGTACTGCATACCGGTATAAAATTATTTTCCTTCTACCATACCGGGAAAATTATGTGCTCCGGTACGTCGTACTGGCAGTACAGGAACGATATTGTCCTAAAATACTTAGGCCTATTAAATGTATAGAAGAAGAAGAAGAAGACTTGGGCCATCAATCTTTTGTTTCGAGTCCTCGACCATAGGCCACTCTTTGGTAGTTCTCAATATATTTTCAATATGTTTATCCTTAGCCTTCTGATTTTATTAGCTTTAAGCCAAGTGTTTGTTCATCTACGAGGGGTATTCCGAAAGTAAGTTTCGTCAATGTATGGCAGGAGCGGCGTGTTCACCAGGGGAACCAAACAAACGCCAGACGAATCCTCACCCGTGGCTGGTTCCACGACGGAAGTGGCGTCAGCGGAGGAGGCATAACTCAGGCGCACTGCGCCGTAGAAGAGCGAGTCGTAGCAGACTGGCGTGCCCGCGGGTATTAGTGTACCGCTCACGATGGCACGAGAGATTTGGCGCCACTGCCATGTACCGCTATCTCCCCTCTTTCAAACGAGCCATTGCTGCAGCCGCTGAACCTTTTATTGTCCGAGATAGAGCTGTTTGAAATTGATCTCCCGATTTCCGTCCCCGCAAAGTGCGGCCTCCACGAACCCATCTCGCACAAACCTTATGGAACATCAATTTGTCACTCAAAATGGTCTGTATGGAACCTTTAGTAATGTCAGGAAGCTGAGGTGGAGCAGGCTGTGCGCCAATTCCTTGCATCGCAGGGCACCGAGTTTTACCACAGTGGGTTCTTCAAACTGATCGCACGCTACGACAAATGTCTCAATGTCGCTGGCGACTATGTCGAAAAATAGTGCCCGGTGTATAGTTCATGCTGCCATGCTGTATTGCTTTTGGGCCAATAAAGTGTCCGTGTGACAAACTGACGAAACTTACTTTCGGAATACCCCTCGTATTTTGTCTTTCTAGACATCTGAGGTGTCTTTTCACCGTTCGTTCTGAATTGGTTGGTCTATCCCAACTTTCGTTCTGCATTGGTTATTCTATTCAATTCAATACCAGAGTGTATTTGTTAAAAATGACAAGCACTATTACATTCGCCACAGATATGCGTTCTAATCTTCACCTTCGTGCGCACTTCTACAGTTACTTTCTCCTTAGATTACATATTGGCTAGCCACCTTGTTTTCATAAAATGTGTGGGACCACCACTAGACGTTTTTGATCCTGCTCCATACGTCAGGTCATGACTACAAGGAGGCAATAGGTCAGTATAAGAAACTGCATGCAGAAAATGTCAACCGAAGGATTACATTCAGTTTGAAGCGATATGGAAAATTTTGAAGTAAGGTGAGTACCCCCAAAAAATATTTTCCAACTAAAGCACTGCATATAAGCCTACAGAGTTATAAAAATTGTGTGAAACAATACGTGCAGTCTCTTATTACATACCCCCACGTATCCCCAGAAAAAAAGAACTGGTTAAAAGTCAATATGGATTACGTGTAGATCGGATGACAAAAAATTACAAACAAGTATTCTTCGCACCATTTGGAACAATGCAGCAGTTACTAAAGACAGGAAGTTGTTCTCAGCAATACAGAATGATCAGCTTGACAATAAATTTGTTCAGTGAATAAATTTGTATGCTCTTTAATAAGAAGTACATTGTGGACAGGTGTTCAATGAAAAGATACTGATGTTTTCTGACTATACTTTATTCCAAAGAGTGAAAAATAGAAACGCTAATATATACGAGTAACACTGTTCTAATTCCCTAACCCCTGGACATTTTGCAATCCCAGACGTCACCCTGGACAACACAAGAAATCCAGAACTCTCCGGGATAATCCTGGACGTATAGAAGAGATAAGAAGCAGTAAAAAATTCGATTCTGGTAAATGTGAACCAAATTTATCCATTCTCACTCTTTTTTGAACGATTTTATTATATGACCATCTTTCGCTTCATCTTGATTTTAAAATGTTAAATCCTACCACAAGGTCAAATAAAAATAAATCCTATTTGGATGTTTTTGTTAGAAGTTTATCACAAATCTTTATTTACAGAACAGCCATTGAGCCAGTACCGGTAGCTTATGTGTTTATATAGGCTACAACTAACAGATGTCCATGGCATCGCCCGCGATTATTTACTCAACTGCTACAGGTTTCATTGAAATTATTTATTTAACATAAAAGTAATTGAAAGATTATATTAACACTGACATCAGTTTTACACTAATTAAAAGAAATACATAATTATATTTTTAATTAAATTGTTTTACAGAATAAATATAAATAATAAACGAGCAAAAATCATGCACAAACAATAAATTGTATTACAATGAATTATGATTAAAAAGCTAAAAACCCGGCTTCGAGGTGCATTTCACGATTAAAGTAGGTCGCCCGGGGGAAAAAACGAGGATATCTGAGATTCGCATTCCTTAGCCCGAAAAACCCCGCATAGTGGGTTTAGTTCAAATTATTCAATGTCTCCAACTTAGACATGAATTCATGATCATCTTCCTTCCTCCTGTGTAAAAAAATAATCATATATCTGTGAATCGTAAACCAGTGAATAAAGATAGCAACCGAGCAAGGCAATCTTGAAATAATTTCACAATAATTGAATAACTGTTTTCCACAACGATAGAATTGCTCGCACATTTCTTATGAAAGTTATTTCGTCTCCTCTAAAGCATTTTATTTTTGGCATCATTAAAAATTAAAATTTTGCAAAATCCTTTCTTAATTAGTGTGCACGTCATTATTAAACGTAGATACTGTCAAAATCCCAAGTCCCTACCTATTAAACATTAGGCTCTACGTTGATTCTCTGTCAGTCAGTCAGTCAGTCAGTCATTCAGTCAGTCTGGAAAAAGCCATAATTTATAGATCTTCTCTTCTTCATATGCAGTTTATATATGCATAACTTACCCACACTTAATTGATGTGTTGAGTATATATTTTTTTTATCAAAGAAGCTGCTGCAGTGTTTCAGTGCTCTGTCGTGAATTTACTTAAAAAAAAAACATTTTCATGTACCGCATATTTCCGCAGATAAGACGATCTTCAGATAAGACGAGGTATACATTTTCGTCAAAGTTTTATAGTTTTAGCATATATCTGATATACAAGACGACCCCCAAACTATCAACGTCCTATGAATTTAGGTTTGCGAAACAACTTCAAAAAGATTCGTTTTTGTTCCAGTTTTCTGGTTGATCGCAAAAATGTTGCCAACCATCACACTATTATAATCCAAAGGGGGTAGTAGAAGATAAGGAAAAATAACTACGGTTAGTTGAAAAGAGCAAAAGACTGTTCGCTACCCTTAGGGCTGCCGCACATTGGGCGTTTTGTGGTCGTGTCAACCACAAACGCCGCCGCCGCGCCGGTGGTCGCCACTAGAAGCTTACACGACCACGAGTGGTCGCCACTTCTACCCAGAACGGCTTTCTCTGTAACAGTTCTGGATTAAAACAATTAAACAGGGCCGTGGAAAGAAAGCAAGGGGCCCAGGTACAAATTTTCCCGGGTCCCCGTCAAATATTAAATTCACTACCCAATGTATGCAACAAAAAGATTATGTAATCATATTACATAATTATTAAGTGCCAGAATGGTACCTGTACTGTCTGACTGTCTGTCTGTCCGTATGTCTGTAAGCGCGATAACTCAAATACGCTTTATCGGATTTTCATAAAACTTGGTATACCATTTATAACGCCCATAGGACGAAGCCTATTGATTTTGGACAAATCGGGCACGAAACGGAAAAATACATTAAAATGTTCTAATTAGGAACAATTTTATCTGTATGTAGCCGATTAATTTTTTGAAAATTAAGATTTTAAATGCCGAACATTAGTGAGGCCTACTGTTGAATCCAAAAGGATTTCTGCTTCTACTTTTTCAAAAATAGCAATTTTTCTTCAAGAATAATCAGGTTAACTTATTAATTCCGTGTCACCGTTATACGACAGGATAATGCAGATAAAATAAACACATAAAACATAACTTAAGCTGTTTATTTACTTACAATCAATTTTATTTTAGGGTAAATTTAGAAAGTAAAAAATAAAACCTGGTCGGCCGGGCCCCCTTTTGAGGCCCGGGCCCCGGGGCTCTAGCCCCGGCTGCCCCTCCCTCTCATCGGGCCTGCAATTAAATCCACTCGAACAGAACTCTGATTGTGAAGACCTTAAGGTATGTTTTCTTAAATTGTCTGCAGAATTAAAATTTTTGGGGATTATTACTGTTCAACATTTGAAGTGGGATAAACACATTTCATATATGTAATAAAATACAAAAAGCAATATATCAATTTTTAAATCTCCGTAACTGTATGGCCATATTTTATTTAGCCCTAGTCGAATCCATTACTCAGTATGGCATTGTTGCATGGGGTAGCATTTCTAAAACTTTTCCTACTCCATTAACTTGGATACAAGAACGTATAATCAAAATTTACTTTGAAAAGCGGCTGGACTAACCAACTGAACTAATCTATTCAGAGTTTAATGTATTTAACATTAACTAAATTTATAGATACTCTTTATTAAAATTCTACCATAAAAATAAGACAAAATTCTAGTTGTTCCACATGAACATTGCACGGGACGGAATAAAACTAGTAATTTAGTAGAACCAAAATGTTTCACTTCTGCTGGTCTGTCACATAGCTCTACGGTAGTATCGGTCCTCGTCTGTATAGTTCTAAAATCACATTACATCCAGGTTTAATCTAATGTAGTTATGGAGTCTTTAAATCTAAAATTAAAAAAATACAAACTTTAATTTCCTTACATTTTAAATATTCTCTTTCTGGCACTACCATCATATTAATTATAATTATTATTACTTAGACCATATCACTTGAATCATGCCATGGTTCTCAGCCTTTTCCATTTTCCTTTTCCATTCTCTCTTCTATTATATTTTGTCTACATCTTAGATTTAAGATAAGTTTAGTTCAACATCACACTTCTACTGTAAGATAGGCCTGTATTGTAACAATGGAACTGACCCCGAGCACGAGCCCTGCAGTATTTATTTCTGTGTTGTTTGTTGTCTGTGGGTTGTACTTTGTTGATTGTTTTGTTCTTCATTCTAAACGCTATTTTGTATCTTTGTTTTCTGAACTGTTGGGCGATTTTCTGTGTATGTGTGTTTAAGTATGTGAGTATGGTGTATTTGTCTTTTTTCTTGTCTGCGTGTTGGTCGTTTTTCTTCGCTCTGATTTTGTGCAGTAAGTTGTCAATGACTGTGTGGTTGTAGCCATTGGTAACAGCTAGGTGTTTTATAGTGTTTAGTTCTTTTTTGTAGTCTTCAATGAATAGAGGTGTGTTCTCAAGTCTGTGGAGCATGGAGCGGAATGCAACGTGTCTGTGTTGTGTTGGATGATTGGAGCTGTTGTGTATCAGTGTTTCTGTCATTGTGAGCTTTCTGTATATTCTGAATTTATGTTTCTGCGTATTGTTCTTAGTGATAGTGAAATCTAGGAAATTGAGGGTCTTGTTTATTTCAAATTCTGCTGTGTATTGTATGTTTTTGTGGATTTTATAGATGTGGTGTAGTAATTGTCTGCACTGTCTGGTATTGCCTCTGTATAGTATGATAATTTCATTTATGTACCTGTGCCAGTAGATTATTTTGTGTGCGTGTTTGTTTTTGCGGAGGATTTTGTTGTGTTCTCCGTGTTGGAGGAATATCTCAGCTAATATGCTGGATATGGAGGAACCCATGGGAAGGCCATCTGGTTGAGTGTAGTGCTTGTTCTCGAAGGTGAAGTTGTTCTGTTTTGTGATGGTTTCTAGGATGTTTATGATTTCTGTTATGTGTCGTTACGGTGTGTTGTTTTCCTGTAGTGTGGTCTTTAGGATGTTTAACAAAATACAACCCACAGACAACAAACAGCACAGAAATAAATACAGTAATCCAGGAGTCTACAAACTAAAATGCAGCGACCGTTAAAAATTGTACATAGGACAAACAAGCCGAAGTTTCAAAACACGATACACAGAATATATACGAGCTCAAAAAAAAAAAAAAAAAAAAAAAAAAAAAAAAAAAAAAAAAAAAAAAAAAAAAAAAAAAAAAAAAAAACACACACACAAACAAACAAAAAAAATAGACTCTGCCTTTGCAAACCATGTAATGATCACAGGCCACGAGTACGTAGACATCAATACAGACATGGAAATCCTACACCCTCAACACACTCGAACAATATGAAATATACAAACACACTACGCAAGACAACACCAACATCTTAAACCAACAATTACAGTTCAAATCACATGCACTCTGCGACACAGTCATTCAAAAATATCTTCAGAGCCACAACGGTGGCATCATGGGAGTCAGTTGCTGAAGATGGCCGCTCCACGCGGTTGAAAGCGCTCCAACAAGGTAATTAACATTGCCATACCACAGTAGTGAGTGTCAGTGAAAAAGCTATATGCTCTAAATGAATCATTAAGTTATTACATCACTACAAAATGGACAATACACAAGAATAATCATTTTGTAATTTTTTTAATCCACATAAATTTCAGTGCATTTTATTTTATTTTATTTTTGTGTAACTGTCCTAAAAGACGTCCCGGACTTTTGGGGCCTTTTTTAATGATTCAACTATCGTCTTATCTGCGGAAATATTCGGTAGTTGCAATAAAATTAAAGTGATAAAAATAAAACGAAAAAATAATTACGATGTACTTGTGATTCGTTGAAATTTCTCATATTCTTATACTGGATTGGTCTATAATTCATGGGCAAAATAGTCTATAAGAATTCAATTATTGTAAGCTGTTGAACATACATTTAGACATTTTAAACACAAATTCAATACATTTCAACGTGATGACTCTGCAAATCTAAGCAAAAATCCCTTCGTTCCTCTGTAGCCCGAAACACCCTTGGTAACATATCTGGCGTTATCTGTTCCGCAGCGGCATAAATGCGGTTTTTGAATTGTTCAAGACCAGTGAATTTCACCTGATACACCTTGGAATTCATAAAGTCCCAGGCGAAAAAGTTCATTGGGTCAAATCGGGCCAATCACAAAATCAAAAGTATATGTACCCTACATGTTTGCTGCGCGAACAGTAACTGGTATCACCTACGTTGTCTTACTGCAACCGTTTTTGAAACCACGGTTGATAAAAGATGGCATTTTGGATTCTGTAGTGTACAAGACGGAGCACCACCTCATTTTACTAGAATTGTCCTGGACTACCTGAATGACACTTTTTCTGGGAGATGGATTGGCCGTGCATCGCCAAGACTTTGGGCTCCCCGTTCGCCCGATTTGACCCTAATGGACTTTTTCGCCTGGAGCTTTATCAAGTCCAAGGTGTATCGGGTGAAAATCACTGGTCTTGAGCAATTGAAAAACCGCATTTATGCCGCTGCGGAACAGATAACGCCAGATATGTTAGCAAGGGTGATTCGGGCTATAGAGGATCGATGGGACTTGTCCTTAGATTTGCCGGGTTATCACGTTGAAATGTATTTAATTTGTGTTCAAAATGTCTAAATGTATGTTCATGTTGTTTATAATCTATAAAACGTGTTTAAGTGGAAAATTGTAAGTGACTTTTTAAACACCCTGTGTATGAACGTGTGTGAGTCCTTGTGTTGTATGGGTGTTTCACAAAAACAGAGATTCTACTGAAAGGTGCAGTACTTCGACATCTTAGAGATAATGGTCTTGTTAATAGTAGGCGTTGGATGTGCACGGAAACACGAGTCCAAATATTATATTAGATTATAATGAAGCTACTTTCCATTAAACCTGTCCCAATATATTTAGATATTTAACGAACAATAATAATAATAATAAGCAGTTACACTTTTATAAAAAATTGCCAGAATACCTTTGTTTATTCAGTGATGATTGCAATCGTGACATGCAGGAAATAAATTATTTTTGTCTTCAATTTCAGAGTTAAGCTCTAGATCGATTCATTAAGCAGGGCTTAAGGAAGAACAAAGGTCTAAAGTTTGAAAAAGCATATGTGAAGGAATATGTGGGTCGAGTTATATTTTGTCATATCTACCTGTATTGCGGGGGTACACCGTAGCGTAGTGGTTGAGGCGCTGCGCTACAAACTGGAAGGTCGCGGGTTCGATCCTCGATGAGGTCGTTGGAGTTTTTCAATTGGCGTAATCGTTCTGGTGGCACTATGGCCCTGGGGTCGACTCAGCGTCTAATAGAAATGAGTCCCAGGAGCAATCCTAGGGGTGAAGGCGGCCGGTGCGTAAGGCTGACAACCTTACCACCTTCATGTGCCGATGTCTAAACATCTGGGAATCTCAACCTCCTGGAACCCTCTTGGCCTCCATGGCCTGTAACAGGTATTAGGGAACACTTTACTTTACTTTTTACCTGTATTCCAACTTCCAAAGCCGTATATGAGCACCGTAAAACAGTATGTTGCCATGAGAACTGATTGCATTTGATAAATTCTGTATAATGCATTCCCATAAAACAGACGTTAAATTAGTTTTACTCCGGTACCATTCAACCGATTTGGTCCAAAATCAATAGGCTTCTTCCCATTGACGTTATAAATGTGTATACCAAGTTCATGAAAAATCCAATAAATCGTATTCGAGTTATCACGCGTAGAGGCACACGGACAGACATTTTCCGTCCATTATATGCTCTCATAAAGTGCCATTCTGGCACTTAATAATAACAACAATAATAGTCTAATAATAATAGCAATAACAACAATAATAATAATAGCTTAATAATGGTAATAATAAAGAAAACTAAAATGTTGAAGTCATTTGAACATGTTGCAACATATTCACATTTAAATAATTCGTATGCAAAAGAATGATAATATTCTCTGGCAGCTCTGAGCTCGCGGATGGAGGATACAGTTACCACATCCTACTACTCTGATCACCTTCCTCACGATTCAGGAATCTATGATAACGGAGAAGACAGGTTTCTTATGTGATTGCTCATACTTCGCGGAATCATCTCGACTGAAGATGAAGTTGAGATCTCCGCTGCTCCTGCTACTCGGGATTTTCATGACAGGTAAGGTTATTTCTTTTGTTTTACAAACATGTAAACAACCGCGATTTTACACAGAATATAAGTAAAATTATTAAATTAAAGTACTGTAGTTAATACACTGTACTAAACATATTTTAATGCTATATGGCGAAATTTAAATTTTTCAAACGTTTAACTTTTGTACTATTAGACTGAGAGATTTACAATATAAACTGTGATTACAAATACTATTTTCATGAATTTAGAGTCTCTGGCTGAACTTATTGTGAAGTACCGGTACGTCAACTCTACTTTTAACGTCTAAATTACGGTGACCAGAATTTCAGGCACAAAAAGCAGGACTCAATCTTTAAAGTGCTCATGGTATAGGCCTACTAGACTATATTTTCCCGTCTAATTACCCTATTAGATCAGAAAGAAAATACTTATATACTTATAACTTACTAATATACTATATACCTCCTTTGACGCAACTGATAAATGTATTAATCTACATGTAATTAAAATTACACAATTATAAAACTATTTTATTGTTAGTTCCCTTTAGCCTAGTTCTACCTAGTACGATTAATATTCACTGTTTGTTACATTGAAACACGCAATATCGTATGGTTACTGACCTCTTAAGGAGTTAATGAAATATAGGTTGCCATTATGGACATTAGTTTAAATTTCCGTTCATTCATAAACGTTGGTACAAGTATAAAAATCTTTATAGGAACGATAAAATAGCAGATTTCAGATAAAATTCTTTTTCACAGGATATTTTTAAAAGGATAATATTATGAAAATTCCAAGCATTTTTGCAGGCCGCAGGTATTATAAAAAATCATATCTTGTGAAAACCATTACATCTGATCACCTAAGGAGTAATCCGAGATATCAAATTGAGCAGGCTTTCCAACCTAAGATAACTTTATTAAATTATTGTAAGAAAGGGTGCATAACAACACGCTTTTACTTCTTCACATCACTGAT
Source organism: Ectobius pallidus (assembly GCA_964059195.1). Taxonomy (NCBI): domain Eukaryota; kingdom Metazoa; phylum Arthropoda; class Insecta; order Blattodea; family Ectobiidae; genus Ectobius; species Ectobius pallidus. The sequence continues at coordinate 26,481,711 of CAXKWD010000012.1, read as the reverse complement.
ACCTTCTGACTAACCATTAAACTTTCCTCCATTTTTTTAGAGCCTGAAATATTTATAAAATAATAAAATTATACTGGTAATAATAATAAACCGGAATATTATTTTATATAACATTTTGCGGTAGAGAATCTTTTATTAAATTGTTATTTCTTTTATGTATGTAGAGTTTTCTTCCAGGTAAAATGATATAGGCCTATCTGTAAAATATTTTCAACTTCAAAGGCGGTGAACTATTACACCTTGGAGTCGAAAAAGAAATAACATGGAAACGCATGAAACTATATAATTATTATCTGTGCGTTGGATGGAGGTAAAGGACACTTTGTCATAAATATAGAACTTTGCAGTAGACTGTATTACTAAAAGGACACCTTTTCTGTGTTTGTACCACTTGAATGTTTTTTTAATAAATACCGTTTTATAAACTTAATTTACATATCCTAAAACTAATAGTTTACGCCTTTCTAATGTCCGGTTCTTAAATTTGGCCGTCATTCGTTAGGCAATAATGAGCATGGTGTTCTTCTCAATACGAGAGTGACACAAACTGCCCATTCCTACTGGATAACTCGCGTATTATTGTGTATAGGACATTGTGCTTTTCACACCGGAAAAATGCTGAAAAATATAATAAACGTGCACAAACATCAATTCCGCAAGAAACTGATGTAGTACCCTTCACTCTTCCTATGCGGATAACGTAGAGAAGGGTCCCCCTAAAATATACGAAATAAATTTCTCTATGAATCATAAGGGTGTAGCGTAATGTCTTATGATTCCTTTCTTTAAGAAAGTGATTAAGAAATTAATTAAATATGCACAGAAATAACTTGCATAGCCTACAATATACACGATAAGAAGTCTTAAAGATTAGTATTAACGTTCATTAATTTTACCGAACGACAGAAATGGGTTAATTTTAAACGGCCGTGGTCTGTAATATAAGTACTCGAAAATTCTTTGAGGTGTGTTAATTAACCTGTTAACTCTCTTTAAATTTTACTCGTTTCCTTAAAGACTGTAGTGTGTCTGCCTGTCTTATGTCTGTTTCATTTATCGCTATTTTATACACTCCATGCCGTTTTATCCTTTGTGAGACAAGCCTACCATCCGACCGCTGCGTCATCTATCATGGGCAGATGGCAGAATTGGGGGGGGGCATGAACCCCCATGGTCCTTATTGACCGGAACCGCTATCTCTTTATAAAGCATCTCCTCAGTTGATGAACTCCGTTCCACACCTTTCCACTTCAGAAAAATTAAAGGTGTCGCGATCGAACCCAAACCTGCGGATCTGTAGTCGCCAACGCTAACCACTTGACCATGTTCTCTCACTATTCTAATTCTTTGAAATCATTGCAACTTACCTTTCAAACGGCAGAATTTATTATATTCAATAAGCTTCAAAAATATAAAAGTTTGATTTATGCTTACCAAGCTGTAATTTTCATTATTGCAGCCTTATAGGGAATTTTGTACTTAATAATAATTTTAACTGTTCCTAAACTTAAGCATTTTTTACATGAAAGGAAATTACTACTAACGATAAAATAAACAGAAGTAACTTATGCAAGACTTTCGGAAAACGGAAAACCAGTGACACAAAAACTAGACTTTTTTATTTACTTTAAATTACATATTATGTTAAACAAGACATTCATCTGTATAAATAAAAATCAATTGCCACATGTATGTTGCAGTATCACTTGAGAACGGCTCGACCGATTTGGCTGATTTTGTTTTGTTTTGTTTTGTTTGTTTGTTTGTTTTGTTTGTTTTTTGTTTGTTTGTTTTTTTTTCGTAATTGTCAGGACAAGGTTTGTATGAAATAATTGTTTTAGAAAATCCACGGATAAAGTCGGAAATGTGAAATGGGGCACAGATTGAGAGTTCTGCTGTCACATGTTTACCAAAAAAAAAAATCTACATTTCTTGACCAATTTAGACGAAATTTTGAAAACATACCCAGTTATACCCGGGAAATACCACGGTCAAAATTAAAATTCAAACAAGCCACTCCTTCCCTTGAAAATTTATATAATTTCTGAAAATATTATACTGAAAAAATTAAATATAATTCAGTTATCATGACAACAGTGTATTGTTTACAGTGTTCACATAGGGCTTTGTGAACTATATAATACCGGGCTTTAACAAATTCTGATGCTATCGATGTAATTAATACATTTGTAAAAATAATTCTTGAAGAATGAAAGCCGCGAAAATAAAGCACAATGTGAAGCAGTCACATAAATTTCTCTACCCTCGACATGGAAGATATTATTTTCTGAATTCACATTTTGATGTAGAATAAGCGGACGTATTGCTAATCCTAAAGATCATAAGCATGGAGCACTATATGATAATTGGGACCCGTAAACTGTTGAAAGTCAGCTAAAAATTTTAATGTCTGTTGGACAGCTTAAGTGTGTGCCAGTGAGTAAGCTATATCAGAAATCGGTAAAAAATCCTATCCACTGATACGTCACTCATAGCTGTATAGACTTTCTATAGGGATGTTCATCATAGGCCCTAAACATCTAAAAGAAGTCAAAATAGGATGGAACATTTTCAGTCCTATGGGGAGGTATGAAAGTGATATTTAATTCTTTTTTAATTTCATTTCTGAAACGGTTGTATGGTAACATGAGAGTGAGAAATAAAATTTTCCATAACGACAATACAATCTTATGTAAATCTGAATTTATGTTTCTTCTTATTTCAACCCCTCCCAGGCATGGTGTGTAGAAGCAACGGAATGCAACATTCAATATCCTCTATGAGCCATAAAAAGCTATATCTAGCGTTTTCTGAGGGAAACATATTATACAAGGAAATAGAGTTTGAAAATCGAAAGTCCTTCGTAAGTTAATTTCAAATTACAGAATAAAAATCCGGGCAACGCCGGGTTTTTTAAGCTAGTTTTATATACATTCTAAATCAATAAAAATGATCATTGGTGAAATTTCATAATTTCACTTTTTTTTTGCACTCCTAGGTTGTTTTGGAGGGAGTACATGACTGTTTTAATTACTTTATTTTATTTACACGTGATTTGTTTTTAAGTTAGTCATAATAATAATAATAATAATAATAATTACCACCAAACATATAGGACTAATATTTAGCGATTATAAATTATTATTCCTATAGTATCATGTTTTCCCCAATAAAGTTATAGCATAAGTTATAGTGAAGATAAGGTACCTATTCTGTTTTGTGCAAGGGTACGAAAAATCAATACCAGCTAACATTGAAAAGTGAACTAAAACTTACTAGGAGATATAGAGCAGACATGTAAGTACCACTTAATTCCTTAAACTAAACATGTGAGGTTTATATCTCATTCACTATGTTTTACGCTCTAAAAAAATAGCTCTGTGAAGCTAGTTTCCCTTTTATATGGATGGTCACAATTGGTAATAAGAGAACTTAAAACCGATTTAACTATGAACTATAGACCTATACGACGTTGCAAGAAATAAGGAAACTCGAAGACAAGGAATAAAAAAATAACAAATAACATAGGATTTTTAATATAGGTCTTTAGACCATGTTACAGTCGAGACATTCTGAAGAGCACCGGGGAATGTTATTATCTAAAGAAAACGTTTATAATGATCTTTTTTAAAATCCTCATTATAATTATTATTATTATTATTATTATTATTATTATTATTATTATTGTTCTTGTTGTTAGTAAGTAGGATCTACTACTATAATACTACCACCTGAACGAAAAAGAATCCCTTTCATTACAATTTACGTTATAAACCTTGAGTTTATAAATGTTTGCCCAAACTGAAATCAAAAATAAAAATGTATATAAAACCTGACTCAATAAATCTTGAACTAAAAGTTTGATAAAAATCAAATAAGTAAAAATATTGTAAATTTACATGCATATACGCATTAGTGTATATGCATATGCATTATTGAGAGTAATTGCATGAAAATAGTAGCATTTTTGAAAGATTTGTAAAATTAAAAAGTTAACTAATTTCACTTTAATATCACAAAAATTTACAAATAATTCATTTCTTAAATTAGTAAAGTAAAGTGACCCCTGTACAGTCCATGGAGGCCCAGAGGGTTGCAGGAAGTTGAGGCTCCCAGATTTTGGACATTCGGCACCGGAAAATTTTTAAATATTGAACTAATGAACGTCACAGTTTATGCTATTTTAGCACTGAAAAACCAGTTAGCAAATTTGTTTACCATATTCTAGGACATGCCAACGTAAACAAGAAATCGTTACCTAAGTTATAACACTTATTACTATTTATAACAGAAGTTAAATAACACTTGGAACAATGGTAATAATAGCCTACTCATTACGTTATGAAAACATAATAACTGCTATATTATATTTGACAAACCAACAAAAAAGTTTTTTATTTAATAATTTTTTTAAAATACAAAAATAGAATTTTAGGTTTTAATTTTTAGGGGTCCGGACCCTCCTTTCCTAATCCAATGTGGATTCTGCTTCCATGTTGTCGATTTGGTAAAACTTTTGCAAACTTTTTATGACTCTATTAACTTTTAAATAATTGTCCTAAAAGAAAATCACGTGACTATAAATATTAATATAATTTTTTTCCTTCCCCTGAGAGCTAGGAGGGGGCCGCCCCCCCTCCCATGACCCGGGTATGGGCGCCCAAGTCGTATACTGTATAATGCACCTATACCGCATTTCCTGTTGGTACGGTTCATTGTTATTCTGTGACTCAGGTGGCTGTGAATCATGACGTCGACAAATGGATGACTATGTCGTTTATTATAATTAATTATACGTTGTACAACGTACGCAAAGCTCTAGCGGAATCATCTAGAATTTCGGATTCAGCTTACGCCTCGTCCTCATTACTTGATTCTTCCACTAAAGTGTTATTTTGCCTACTTGATACATAAATGGCTATTTTTTTAAAATCTGTCAAATGAATTAGTGGTACATATAATAGTTTAAACAAACCAATGTATGAAAATGTGGGGGGAGCGGTGAAAGGACCGGAAATTGTTTGGACTATGAATTATTTGGACTAAAAAACTAAACTAAACTCCGTGGCGCTATATGCCAGGAGGGATTTGGCCTACCACCCGACCGCTGTGTCACCTACCACAGGCAGATGGCAGGAGTGGGGACATGTGGTCAGCATGCCGACACCCACGGCTGTTAATGGGGTTTTCATTACCGCAGCCGCTACTTCTCTATCAAGAAGCTCCTCAATTTGAATCACGAGGCTGAGTGCTCCCCTACCAGATCTCCCTACCTCAGAAAAAACCGAAGAGGTACCGAGGATCGAACCCGGGCCGACGGATCTATAGTCAGCGACGCTAACCACAAGACCACGCCGGCGGTCTTTATTTGGGCTACAGACTGTAAATAAGAGGATGAAGTATCTGTATAAACAAATAATATTAGAATGTGCTGCAAGATTTAACAGTAGCCTACCCTACCAAACCCAGACGTTAGCGTTTTTCTGAACTAATATTACAGTACCGGTATACGGGTCTGTATAGATTCGCTTTTTAAAGGACATAATTACAATCTTCCCTGTACCGGTACCATAATTTGTTGCTGTTACATTTTACTTTTAAAAGAATAGCCATAGAAGTTTGCAGTCAGATTCCAGAATGGTTCCAAGATAACGATAATGATATGTGAACATAGTACCATCGCACTCAGACAAATACTGAAAACCGATAGAGCTTGCAATAAGAAGACTGGATCCGACCAGATACCTAATAAAAGTGAATATATACATAAAATCTGTGCATGTTTTAATGAATATTTTTAATTTCCGAAATTTCTGAGTCAAGGCATTTAATTTTGAAGTTATGGGAAGGTTATTCGGTAAATCTAAACCGAACTGACAGAGAATTTAAATATAACCGAGAATTGTAGTGCAAAAGGATCTTGTGGTTGGGTTTTCCCTGTGTTGGCCGCAGGCTCTTCGCCGATCGTGATATCAGATTGCCTTTGTATTAAAAACAAACGAAAGCTACTGAGCCAAACATCCTACCATGTACCCAAATGAATTGTTGGCATATTCCTTAAAGTTCTTGGAAATTTCATATTCTAAAACTAAAATATTTAATTCATGCACAGACATTTAAACAAATCGGAAGTTCCACATTCCCGACTTTGCCTATAAAGGTATGACCATTATTACTATCTTTATTTATTTCTCTGTTTAACTAAACAGCTTTACACGCAGATAAGTACACTGTATGTATATAGTAACAACAACTATTATTATTATTATTATTATATTACTATGGTATATGGTAGGAAAATGGAATAATATTATTAAAAACTATTAATATCATCATCATCATCATTATTATTATTATTATTTCCATGGATGGAAACCCTGTTTCGCTACAGAGACATGTTACAAACTGATCATGATCATTATGTAATTTCAAACATAAATAATAGCCGGTCGTGTATATAAATTATGAAACTTATAAATCACACCAAACAGCTGATTCTGATGAGTAAATTGAAACATTAGTTAGAAAATGTTTTTTTTTTTCACACTTCGATGCATGCGGTTCAGAATTGGACATTCTTCTTATTATGGGCAGCTGAATAAAATGTGTGTCATGGTTTCGTTCACAATTGATATCTAAAAAAAGAAACTAAAAGCTATACTCCGTGGCGCTACATCCCTGAAGGGACTTGGCCTACCACCCGACCGCTGCGTCATCTATCATAGGCAGATGGCAGGATTGGGGGGCATGTGACAGTTGAATCTTAAAACACTGATTCATGCTGTAATAATTTTGAACCTCATAAAATAACTTGCAATCCTTTCATGGCTTGTTAGAAACTGTGTTAAAATGAAATTTCAAAAAAATATATTTAGCCAGTAACCTGTATCAAACACAGCAGGAAAAACAACAGTTCCTTAGATATATAAGCTTTCATGAACCACAGATTATTGTCTCTGTTGGACATTACATGAGAATATTATAGGAGAAAAATTAGGGCAATCAGTCATAGGAGATAGGTTTCGTCTGGCGTTGTGAATTGAATTCCGGCTTTTTTTATTTTTTTTATTTGTTTAGTTACATTACAACCCGTGTTTCACCAACTGGTATATCACGGGATATTTACAGAATTATACATAATTACTATAACATATTATAATATGAAAACAGTTTATGTGATGGAGCGGAAGACGTGATTAATAAAGGTGGTTATCTGTATCGTATTGATATGATACTTGAGCACAATTGGCAACGGTAGTGACTTTAGAATTCCGGCTTAGCTCGGTTGGTAGAGCATTGGCGCGAATAGCCAAAGGTCCTGGGTTCAAGTCCCAGTGGCGGAGGAAATTTTCTCCTATAATATTCTCAACAGTTCCTTAGTTCCAGAGCTCTTAATACTTTGGACCCATTCCATCATCTGATGATAAGATTCGTTATTTGAGTTATAATTCGTTACCCTAACATTTACTCTATTTAATTTTATTTATTTAATTACTTGTTTTTCAATTTGGGAGTTTATTAGTTACATAAATAGCTATTACGTCAGCCCTTCAAGGGGATTCCAGAATATCGCAAGACATTCAGGTCTCAGCTCGCAGATAACGTGAGTACTCGCCCGCGCTTAAACCCACGATCGAATTTGAAGAATACGTGACACATGTATAATTATCTACTTCGACGGATATGGGAGCAGCAAATTAGGCCTATTTGTTGAAAATCTTTATCATAGGCAATGTAATGAGAATTCCGGAATTTATCTTGAATGTAGACCTCGAATTACATTTTATTGTGACTAACTAAAGAGCACTCACAGAATTAAGTATATAATGATTATTATTACGAAAGTGAAAACTCATCACTATTTGTGTCATTTTAAGCGATATAGCCGATATATTCTGCTTGTGCAACTTTACACCAACTGTTAATTTCATTGGAATAATAACAATATCGCCTTATTAGGTAGATTTCGAAGAAAAATCTACCTATTGCAATCGATAACATGTCATGACATTTGAAAAATTCTTTCATATTTTTACGTTTCATGCCTCCCAAAGTACGTAACCACCGCCCGTTCAAAATTGCTTTTGTAATATATATATATATCTTTACACGATAGCGGCCGTAATTTTGAAGATATTTAAACCAAATTTTATTATTTCATTTCTAGGCCCAGTAGTTCGGACAAGTTCGTTGTTGAGCAAAATTGGCCCAAGGGCTGGGAAGGGTCGGGGGAAGGGATTGAAATTTTGAAAAATTTATATCATGGCCCCTATGATGTATACAGGGAAACTTTGTTTGAGTAAATTAGAGTACTCCCTATGGAGTTCACAGTGACACCAATGATTCGGGGGTTTTGGGGGTACGAGTGGGGGTGGGGGATGGAAATTCAAAATTTCTGAAACTACGTCTTGTGGGGTATCGTTGAAAAGCTCTTGATGAGTACTCTACAAATTAATAACTAGTTTCTCGATAGCTCTCATATAAGGCGAGATTTGATGTTTGAAAAAGTGCTCTTTCCTCTTTTTTGCAGTTAATATTGCGGGTTTGTCATGCCAAGGCTAAAGAAGAAGAGTGCTGCGCAGCGACAATGAATTAAATAAAAAAGTACTTCGAAATCTACCTCAGCCTGTAGGCCTGCCTAAAGTGATTTTTAATATTGTATTTATTATCACTAGATAACTAAACCCGTTACACAGACTGGGAAAATAATAATTTTTTCAATACGTATATTTTACCATTAATGGAAAATAACGTCACAACAGTAGACTCTGCACGTAAAAAAAACCCTAAGTGTAAATAATGACACAACACTGAGGTTCCGCAGCAGGAATGATCGATGAGCTCACAACTCTACAACTTAGCAATACCGACGCTAGAGTGCACTGTATGCAGTCTATACACCGCAAGAGTAGGCTACGTCGTAATCAGTTCATACCATGGCTGTACAGGACGGCATAAAGCAAAACAAATAAACTTAACCAAAATTAAAAATTAGATTTTAACCGAACCAACAGTGCTATTAGGATGAAATTTAACACATGCACTTCCCGGATCATGGAGGACATATGATGAAAATTTCAGATCTTTAGGTTAAAGGAGGAGGAGTAGGCTAAGCGAGCATACACACATCTCAGGGTGCATTTAGTACAATAAAGTTAAAGATAGATACGAGATTTATAATACTTCTTCACCACAAATCTTCTTTTGTCCATATGCAGCTTATATATATATATATGTATACACACACTTAATTGCCGTGTTCAATTAATGTTTTTTTTATTAAAGAAGATTTTAATTACACACACTTAATCACAAAAATGTTGCCAACCATCACATTATTAAATTCTATAGAGTGGATAGTAGAAGTTAGAGCAAAATAACTACAGTTAATGAAAAAAGGCTGTTGGCTCCTCTTACCGGAAAAAGCTTCATCGATATTTTTTTTCTTTCAGAATAGCGTCATTGAGCACAGTCGACCGCAATGGAACTAAACGATAGGCGCATTGTGCATGAGCCATGTGATAGGGAAAATGAAAAAAGTACCAAAAAATAGGTTTTATTTCGTGGGTTATGGCGTTTGTGGTTTTATTTACGAAATTCGCGTTATTTCGGAGCTTACATTAGCCAGCAAATTGTACCTAACATCTTAATTCATCAAGATAATATAATCTTGAGATCAGTCATAGGAGAGAGGTTTCATCTGGCGCTGTGAATTGAACTCCGGCTTAGCTCAGTTGGTAGAGCATTGGCGCGAATAGCCAAAGGTCTTGGGTTCGAGTGCCAGTGTCAGAGGAATTTTTCTCCTATAATATTCTCATGTAATGTCCAACAGAGACAATAATCTGTTCATGAATGCTTATATATGTATCTTAAGAGTTACATGTTGTGATTTACTTTCATTCAGTAAGAAACCATTGGGTCTAAACCATATATCAGCCTTTGATAATGTTACATCAGTAAGTTTTTGGAGAGTCTGGTAGTCTTTACTAGTGCTTAGAAAAGTTGTATCATCTGCATATAGGACAGTACGTGCTTGTACAAAGGATGGGAGATCATTAATCATTATCACAAACAGCAAAGGTGCACTATTGTATATTGTATGTCTCCCTCTCGTATAAAATCTCACAAGCCGCCACTGCTAATATCGTAATCATTAACACTCCAAATTCACTTAAAATGAACACAAGCCATGACACACACATACACAATAAACAGATGCACATCAATATTAGGTGGCCTACTGGTAAAACTGAAGATCCTATTTTTCCTCTCTCTCTAGGGACCATTTCATTACAGATCTCTGCATTGTTCTATGAGAATATTATGGTCAGGAAACAATAGAGAATCATAAAATCATGTTATTGGATCCGGGATACTATTTGGTCAAATATTATCACATATTCTATATTATTCAACATTATACTGTATTTGCTTTTGAACCTCCAAATATGTTAGCTATGCTGTGAAATGATGCCCCAATGTATAACTATTGTAAAGCAATTTGTAATTGCTGATTTGATGTCACAGCCTTATATTCCTCAAAGTGTTGTACTGTAGAAATGATTAATACAATAAGTGATTGGTTGAACATTTTATAAATTCATTACCATACATTTCTTCCGCCAAAGTACCGGTACAATGTCCTCTGGGTCTGAATATTCTTGCATGTTCTTCATCAATTCCATTTAAATATTAGATTTAAAGAAATATTATGAAAACATACATTTAATGAAAGAATTTCTAGGTCATATGACATTGCCCTGGCTTTCATATTAGCACACACATATAGGTCAAATACTGAAACAACATGGCAAAATATTTGTAGGAAATATAGGAAAATATTTGTTTATTTTAAAGAATAATTTTAGATAAGAAAATTTCAAATTTATTTTAAAAAATATATTATTTTTTTTTATGTATTAGCAGTGTTAAAGCTTATTTATTGAGAAAATAAATTACATAGTAAGCTAGAAGAACGAATTGCTAATTTCACTGGCATTAGTAAACATGTTCTAAAAATAAGAAAGGTAATTTATGACCCACTTAATATCCAAGAAAGTACATAAATCTGATATTTCCTTGCCATTAATTAAAGAAGTTTTCTTTGCACCTCTAGGCTAATCATTGAAATAAAATCTTTTTAATGTTGCAGTGGAAAGTGCACCCTGTCGAAAACTGAAGCTACCCGAAGAATCCAGTCATGTATGCGTGTGTACCGACAGATACTGCGATGAGTTTGATCAACCACCCGAATCCTACGTCAAGAATGGTTTCTATGCCCATTATGCCTCTTCTAGAGATGGAAAGAGGCTAGAAGTTGACACTGGACCATTTTTGGAGAATCCTTTCTCTAGAAGTAAGTAGAGCTTCCTTCCTTGCCCTTAAAGGTTGACCCAAGTGTTGAGAATGATTTTCTAAACTATTTGCGCTACAAACTTGAAATGTGATACACTTAACTAAAACTTAAGCAGAAATTACCATTTCATTTTTCAGTTTAATATCTCAATTAAGCTATACTATTTAATTATTGCTATATGAATAAAAATTGAAATCTATCTCCCCTAATAAACATTAAAATATGAACCTGAATTTTTTATGTAACATTATTTGACACTTACTTTACAAAATTCCTGAAGAATTTTTATCCTATTTATGCTTCTTGTTCCAAAAACTATTTTGCATAAGAAAATAAGGAGTTTGAAAAAATTTACGTATGATAATAGGCTACTAAATCTTTTCTTAAAAATAATAAAAGTCCTATAAAAACTGATTAGTACTTTTGTTGCAGACGATGTGAAGGACATTGTGAAAAAATGTCAGAGCAGTGTCTGTAATTTTGTTGGAGAAGATAGATTTTGGATTTGACTATATAACATGAAATTTAGTATTGAGAAAATTTGCTATTAAAGTTTGCTTGCATTGGCCATTTAAACTGCATGGTAAGTTACTTTAAATATAACATCAGCAACAACTTTAGATGTGCCCGAAGGCTTAAAACTTTACAGATCTACATTTTAGGGAATAAAAAGTCATAACTTCGCCTTGTCAACATACGCGTAAAATATAAAATATTAAATATCAGATATATTTCAACCAACTTGTGGTCATCTTCAGTGATAAGATAAGATAAGATAAGATATTTTATTCACCAAAAATTTCTATACAGAAATATAGACTTCGTCATGTTCTAATCCTAGTCTTAATGGCTAATAATTACTTACATCTAATAACAACTAATACCGGTATGAGATTATGTACATTATTAATTACCGGTATGCACTTAGTAACTAAGGCTGGATTTAAATATGAGCTATGAAACAGCAAACAATATAATTGAAATCATTAATTGAGATCCATGTTCAAGAATTCATCAGCGAAGTATGGCATATGATGCAAGCGCATTTTTCTAACTGCCTTTTTGAATAGGCTTGCATGATAGGTTTTTATGTGGCCAGGGATTTTATTGTATAGGATCAAGCCTCAATTTCCAGTTGGAAACTGGAAGATGAAATGTATAAACATATGTGAGTTACTGTATGCGGATGATATAGTACTGTTTGCTAGATCTGAGGCAAATTTACAAAGAAATATAGAACTAATGAGAACAGAACTAGAAAAGAGGAATATGGTGATAAACCAAAATAAAACTAAAACAATGATGATTGGAAGGGAAAAGAAAGGATGTAAAGTGAAAATCGGGGACAAGGAATTAGAACAAGTTGATAATTTCAAATACCTTGGGATAACTATTAACCAGGATGGAAAGATTGTTGAGGAGCTGAATACAAGACTACTTAATACGAGTAAACTCTACTACGCCATAAATAGAGGATTTCTAAGGAAGAAGGAAATTAGTAAAAAGACAAAAATGGCAGTATATAATTCTACATATATTCCAACATTGATATATGGAAGTGAATCGTGGACAATAACCAACAAACTGCAACAAAAGATACAAACAGCTGAAATGAAGTTTTTAAGAAATGTAGCGGGAAAGACCAGACGGGATAAAGTAAGGAACCACACCATTAGGAAGACATTAGAAGTTCAACCTCTGCAGGATCAGATTGAACAAGGTCAATTAAGATGGTTTGGACATCTAAACCGTATGAACAATAATAGGATGCCAAAGCAGGTGTGGGAAGCACGATTAGGAGGTATTGGAAAGAGACCCAGAGGAAGACCTAGAAAGACATGGGATGACTCTATGAGAGAGACGCTTCATAGAAGAAATATTACGTGGGAGAAAGCCAAACAGTCGGCACTGAATAGAAAAGAATGGCGCGCTCTCTGCAACTCCTCGACACCGAAAGGTACAAGAGGACAGGATTAAGTAAGTAAGTAAGGATCAAGCCTCTGTGATCAAGTCAATAAGTAAAATTTAAAGCATTGCTAAGTTGAACCAACATACTTATTATGGGTTATGTTGGTTCAACATAACAATGCTTTAATTTTTACTTATTGACTTGATCACTGCAGATGACCGCAACTTGTGTGAAATATATCTATTTTTAACATTTTATATTCTATATTTACAAGGCAGAGTTACCACATTTCAAACCCATAGAAGACATCAATATGGCTATATTTTATCAGTATTGCATTTTAGGGTATGCTTGATTTTTTTACATTAAAATAAGAGATACAATACTTTTTAACCAACACTTTTATCAACTATTAAAAGACTGAGTTTTGTGTATGTTATACAGTAAATAGAATTGATTATTTCCACGTGCAAGCACAGATGGATAAACAAATAGGCTACTTAGATGCCCAGCCGTATCAATCTTTAAAAACTCCCATTCATTTAAACTACAGTAGAACTCCAATTATCTGAACTCCAACTTAGCTAATTATTGCTTAGAGGCTGTATTCAAGTGGTTTTTGCATTGGGAAACCCGCTTTCAGGGTTAATTATTTGCAAAGAAACAAAACTTTTAGCTGACAAAATTGACGGTTTGTCAGCAAAAAACTGACTCTGACCAATATGTTCATGATGTGACACTTAATGTAATTTAAGTACTGAAAAATTAAGTTTTCTTTTTTTTTAAGAAATTACCTTTCTCCATGATTTATCCAATTACGTATACGGATATTTGATTTTTCAGATTTGGTCTGGTCCCAATTAATCCAGATAATTTGAATTCTAATGTATGTAAAGAAACATTCCTGCATTTGGCTGCTGACAATCCAAATTTTATTTCATACTAGCATGTGCCCGCAGCTTCGCCCACGATAATTATTTCAAAAATTAAAAAAACAATAGCATAAAAGTTAAATCATTATATTTATTAACACCTAAATCACGTGGTCTACATACCACGATTAGATAGCGTCGCCTGATAAAAGCGACCTCAGATTCAAGTTCCTTGGCCCAGAATACCTCTGTATAGTGAGTTTCGTCCAAATCGAACAATGTTTGACCATATTTAGGCCGATATTGATTATCCCTCTTCCATGTTGGTTGAAAATTTCATATGACTGCGGGCCTTGATATTCTAAACAAATGAGTCGTCCAGGATGGACTTACAAAATCAAGCGATGGCCCGCGATAATTATTAAAAAATTAAGAGCATAATAGTTAAATCATTATATTTATTAACACCTAAATCACGTGGACAACATACCATGATTAGATAGCGTCGCCTGGTAAAAGCGACCTCAGATTCGAGTTCCTTGGCCCAGAAAACCCCTGTATAGTGAATTTCGTCCAAATCGAACAACGTTTGACCATATTTAGGCCAATATTGATTATCCCTCTTATAATAATAATAATAATAATCCTCTTCGGTGTAGGTTGAAAATTCCATATGTCTGCGTGCCTTGACATTATGAACAAATGAATCGACCAGCGTGAGCTACAACATTAAAGCGATCGCGATGGTTTTATGTCCAAGGTATGACAAAAATAGCCAAAGCCAACTGTAATTGATTTGACATTGAAATGTATCTGAAAACTGATGCTTCGAAAACGCAAAAATACACGTTTTCTGCCCGTTTTTCACTCATAACTCACGAACGAAAACTAAAATTAAAATTCCGGCTTCGAGGTGCATTTTCCGACCCTTCAGTCTACCTATGTTTAAAATTTCAGATTTCTACGTTCTGTAGATTTCGCTGGGCATCGCGGACAGACAGACATCAGACAGACAGACAGACACTTCCTTTTATTAATATAGATAGAAGACTATAGCCTACTAATGTTTCAAGTTTGTAGGCCGGTTAAAGAACACAAAAGCATGGTCCATGAGTTAAGAACTAAATCAAATCATATTATCACAAGGTAAAGAATTAAGACATATTGCAAAATTACATTGTAATGATCAACTATATAGAATGAACATGATTAGATTCATGAGCTTTAGAATCAATTTTTGTCATGGTTAAAGAAATCCTACAAGGAGGGTAATTTAATGAATTCTGTTGCCTACTTTCATACTTGAAAGAGTGTTGAATACTTTTATAGTTAAAACATAATTTTATAGTTGAATAAAAACACTTTCTTCAACGCACTTTATTTACCTTAGTAAACTTCTGGACGGCCGTTTCACAGAGCACTCTGCTGATGATGCAGGAACACCACCTGCGAAACGGCCGTCCAGAAGTTTACTAAGGTAAATAAAGTGCGTTGAAGAAAGTGTTTTTATTCAACTATTTGTTACACAGCGCTAAAGTCGGACACAAGAATGAACATAATTTTATATTATCTTTAACATACAACAGTTACTCAAGAATATACGAGAGAATTGTGTAATGTATAGTTATAATAATGTATAACAATGTTTAGTTAACTAATATTAATGCCATTATTTATTAATTATTATTAACTCTAGCAATTGCCAAGGGGGCATCAAGAGTTCTATTATCATAAATACTTGGAGTACAAATCTGAAAAGAATAACTGTTGTCTTTAAGTCACTCTGCTTACGAATCACAGAGACTGCTGAAAAATAGGCTATGTAAAGCATAATAATGATTACTAAACTTCGTTGTAGCCTGAGAGCCTGAAGGCCAATCAACATAGATCTATGTGAAATATTTCAAGTAATTTTTTTAATCAGCATTGAAATTACTAGTTTTTACATGTTTTCTTTTCCAAGTTATTTACGTTTGGACATTTTTTTTCTTCACAAAAAGTGTTCATATATCATTTTTTAACGATAATTATAATTACTGGAAACTGAATTCATATATTTACCTTGATCATTAAGATACAGCATATGAAAAGTCTATGTTTTAATAGAAGTGAGGAAAAGAAAATATCACTATTAACATAAGTTTCTAGAATATAGTGGATGCAGACTCCTTTGCGCTTTTGATTCTAATCTTTGGAAAGGTGGATCTTATGCATTTTAGATACATACCAATTATTTCTTTATTTATCTATTCATTTGTTTTAGAACACTATGAGATTAAACTACGCGTAAAATGTCATTATGTGCCATGTAAACAGTAAAATTGTGATATAATAACAATATAATTTTTGCGCTTGTCACATAGACCAACCTCAGCAACTAGACTAGCGAAATGTACTGTAAGTTACTATCCATTGTATCATAAATATAACATGTGATTGAAGGCACAAGGATATAATCGAATTGATACTGGTTTATCATTATGGTAAAGATAATTCAGTACCTAGTCAAATAAAGAATCAGAAATTTAATATTTCAATTATGACTCTTTTCACATTAACATGATTGCAGGTGTTTACACAAAGTGTGCATACACTTATAAGAACTTTCATACATGTGTTACGACAATGAGTGATTGTCATCTTATAGACGAGTACAAAATGAATTAGTTTTGTCAAATTATTATTGTTATTGTTATATTTAGTATTATTATATAGAGATTCTCTTGGTAGTATTTTAGGCAGACCAGATTTCCCAGATTTTCCGGCTCTGACTTTGAGTGTCATCCACAGTTTTGTCCCTAGATGAAAATTCTGTCATGAGAAATTCCCCTCTTAATCGAAAAAATTTGTCATTCTTTGATACATTCATCTTAAAATAGGGAGTATCAAGTAACAAACACGCTATTGCCCCTGATAGATTATGTCATATATTTACTACAAAGATAATTAAATTAGTAATATAATTACTCGATGGGAGAAAGGCAGAACATCTTAAGAGCCATTTACATTTTTTTCAGGAGGAGCAAAAAAGTTTTTCGTAATGTCCATTATGCCAAACTGAAAAAATTTACATCAGTATGCAGCTGGGAGGAGTACAGTTGCATATGCATCAGCATTGTTTCCTGAAACTGATTATTAGTTGCAGAAAAGGTTCTTAAGTTGTTTTTTTGGTAATTACATTGTTGGTACAAATTATCTTATAGTTACTTAAGATGTTTTTGCGGACATCGTTTTCTTCAGACTATCACTTAAGATACTCTGCTGGACTCTCTGAAGAGTATTATTTT
Source organism: Ectobius pallidus (assembly GCA_964059195.1). NCBI lineage: Eukaryota > Metazoa > Arthropoda > Insecta > Blattodea > Ectobiidae > Ectobius > Ectobius pallidus. Next base: position 26,464,287 of record CAXKWD010000012.1, on the reverse strand, counting down.
GTCAAGTTAGTGAAATATTTACCTGATTTTTGATAACCTTGCATGTTTGGTAAGGAATTATAAGTCTCTGGGGTAAAATAAGTGTTAAAGCATTTTAATATCTGATGGGTCTTTGATGATAAGTGTTCATATAACTATACAATTTAAATGATTGACCTTGTAACTCCGTGGCACTACATCCCTGGAGGGACAAGGCCTACCACCCGACTGCAGCATTATCTACCATAGGCAGATGGTAGGATTGGGGGCATGTGGTCAGCATGTCAACAGCCACGGCCGTTAATGGTGGTTTCCATGACAGGAGGCTCTACTTCTCTATCAAGTAGCTCCTCAATATGAATCACGAGGCTGTGTGCACCCCGTTCCAGACCTCCCTACCTCAGAAAAATCCGAGGTACCGGGAATCGAACCCGGGCCAACAGATCTGTAGTCAGCGACGCTAACTGCAGACCATGCCGGTGGTCAATTGACCTTATAATGTGTGAAATTCTAAGGCATTAAAGCAAGAAAGTTAACATTTATAGAAATAAAATAAAGTACTATTTTTAAAAGAAAGATTAATCAACATTCTAAGTTATTTAAATTTGAGTATTTATTTTCCTCATCAGTTTCTGGCAAACATTCTTTAATTGATTGTTCGATGATTAATGAAAAGAGCTTTTCGTAGCAACAAATTACAAAAGATATATAAAATTATAAATATAATACAGTATGATTGAAATAAATATAAATAAAATAAATATTAATAAAATTATATTCAAATTAACTTTTCCTCCTCATCAGTTTGTGCCAAACATTATTCAATCGAGTATTTAGTGTTGAATGAAAGGATTCTTCATATCAAGAAAGTTACAAAATATACTTAACATTAGATATTATGGTTTACAGTACTAAGTTTGAAAGAAAAGTTATTCACAATTCCATTTTGATTTACTTATTTTATCAGTTTCTGGCAAACATTCTTTAATTGAATTCTTCATTAAACCTATTTTTTTTTTAGACCTTTGGAGCATAGATATATCAAATTGGTAAGGAAGGGGCTTTGATAAGCCAGATTGAAGTTCAGTTCTACCACACTAGCCCTCCTCATTCTCATCAGCAGTTTGATAGGAATAGTTTATTTCAGTTTTATGTCTCTCTGTCTTAGGAACAGCTATTTTGATGTACCGAACATCATTTTTAGAGGGTTCTCCTTCACTGTTCTTGCATTTGAAGGAAGGAATTGTAAGGAAAAACCTTTCCAATCAAGGAAATCGCAATGAGTCAATTTTAGAACTTCATAGTTCCTTAGTGAACTATGAGCATTTCTAATTAATGTTGACTATGCTGAAAGAGTCCGTACTATCCTTTTCTTTAGGAAGTGTTTATCAGTATAAAATAATACAATATGCTTCATTGCCCGGTTCTTATTTTGACCGGTACAACTATCTGAATACCGGTACTGTATAGAAATATTTCCTGATGTCCTTCCTGTGATCTACCATTTTCAAATAACCGTGAATAATTATACGTATTTCACTATTTGCTCTCTGACCATCAGATTGTCCCCAAATGTAACAAAATGCATTCCTGCTTCCAGTCTTGTACAATGAGATCAACATACTGTCGTCATGGGGAGTGTTCAATACTCTCTGCAAGTTGAAACTGGTACAAAAAATCTGATGTGTAAGTCACATAACTTCCTCTGCCCAAATAAAAGTTTGCAGCATTTACGCTAATTATGCTATAAATATCTTATAGTCTCTTCTTTGAATATTGCGACTAAAAACGCAGGCTATGGGGAAAAAAAGTGACTGCAAACGTTTATTGAACTTTCCGCTGTTAAGAATAATTTCCGAAATTTATCAAATATTCCCCTCACATATTTCTTTACTGTAAGCAGAGCCAACAGTACATTTTTCTCACTTCACGTGCTTATATAGGATAAAATGCCTTAAATGTCCGCGTATTGAGTTGTTCACCAGGCAAGTTGGTAGGTTACAACCACCCTTCAGAGAATGTTTTTGAAATGGTATAAGCAATCCATGTAGAAAATTTAAAGGAAATTGTTAGAGCCGTTTATGAGAAAATAGCAAAAAAACAAAATATTCTTCATGTAAAGTCCCCTTAAATATAAGAGAAGGTTGTCGCCAATCTTCACAGCCTCAGAAGGTACCTAACCCAAATACAAAATTTTGTTTTCGTACGATTTACAAGAAGCCGTATTGCAAAAAGCACGTATTCGCAATGGGTTGCTTATAACTACCCTTCAGAGAATTTATTCGAAAAAATGTTTCAAATAAAAGTTTTAGCTCTTGGTACAAGCAATCCATGTGCAAAATTTAAAGAAAATCGTTAGAGCCGTTTTCGAGAAAATCGCGAAAAACGAAAATTTCTTCATGTAAAGTCCCCTTAAAAATAAGGGAAATTTGTCGCCAATCTTCGAATCACATTTTCAGAAAGTACCTGACCCAAATACGAAATTTTGTTTTCATACGATTCTCCGTTTCGGAGCTAGCCTGTTCACAAACTTCCACACAGTCAGACAGACACACAGACATGTTTCCAAAAATAGTATTTTTTGACTCAGGGGGCCTTGAAACGTGTACATATGCTAAAAACTCAACTTCGAATTTTGGGGTCGAAAACAATACTTCCTCTACCTATAGTACCTATGGTACGGGCAGAGGAAGTAAATTTTTTTCTTTTTACTTTCTCCCATATACGTAGTATAGAGAAAGTATTGTGATCGTGACAAAAAATCGAAGTCGAGATAACACCGGGAGAGCATGTTTCAAGAAGCCTAGAAACCGAAAAAAGTATTTTTGGAATGACGTCTGTCCGTCTGTCTGTCCGTCTGTCCGTCTGTCCGTCTGTCCGTCTGTCCGTCTGTCCGTCTGTGGACAAGCACAGCGGGTAAACGGCTCGTTGTATTTACTTCATTTTTTGAAATAAGGACTTTTTCGAAATTTTGTCGAACCGCCCAGAAATTTAGCTTTACAACTGAAATATTAAGGGGACTTTTCATGAAAACTTTTTTAAAATTTTCGATTCTTGAAAAAATGGCTCTAACGATTTTAATAAAAATTGAAAATTGGAAACTCTTATCTATGGCCAATAAAATGGCTATATCCGTATTTCTGCAAAAATGACTTAAGGGGTACTTTACTCGTATCCATTTTCAATTTTTGTAGATTATATCCATTAGTGTAGGCGATACATGAAAACCTACCACAGTAAAGTTGTAGAGAAATTTAAAATGAACATTTTTTGTTTAACACATTTCTTTATACATTTAATAGATATCAAGATAAAAACGAAATAAGGACGGCTTAAATGCGAATTTCAGAACATACATGTCAATTGAAATATGAATGACATTTTGTTGCCCCTAGCAACAAGAAAACTATAGGCCTAATGTACTTATTGTTGCAAATGCAGTCAGTTTAGCTCAGTCGTAATGAACACGCCAAAACCAATTACAGCGAGGTGGTATAGGCTAACAGGGAAGATGTCCTGAGTTCAAATCAAACCTCGTGGCTGCCCAAATTGACTTGGGTTTTTCATGGTTTCCTCGTTCGCAAAGGCAAACGCCGGGTTTGTAGGACTTGTTTATTTTCCATAACTCATCGCCGCTATGTCAGTGGATATTATAATCGTTTAAACTGAATATTACATAAGAAGACATAACTAAACAATAGATGCAGATGAGCTGTTGCTATAGACTAATGGTTCACGCAAACATACTAAACACGTTATATGACCTACATGCAGTTAAAGCGTGCAATATAACCTAAGTAGTAGCAGTAGTGGTGAAATTCAAATATAAGTCGCTCCATAAGCTCCGCCCATTCGATATTCACATTTGCATGAACTGTGTGATGTATTTTGTTTCTGAGCGAAGCAGAGTGACCAACTGTCCTTGTATATTGTCGCAAGTGCCTTGTATCCCCCTATACATATAACTAAATAATGCATAACACTAACCACATAGTTAAAGTGCGCGAAGCGGAGGCGGAAGCCGTTGCGAAGCGCCCTTGCATTTTCAAATAATGTACGATACACTGTTTGTAGGTTTCGAAAATGTGGCATATTATATCTCCCGCGAGGTTTGTCAGCCTGTCATCTCTCGTCTAGCGGTATGACGTCACACCTCCAACGTCCGATCACGAGTTTCTTCATAATACGAGGACAGAAGAATTTGCTAGATCGTGGTATAAAAGAAACTGCATCGGTGAGGGTGGGTTGGGTGGACCGTTTCATCCCATGGTGCAATTTATATTTGAATTTTCCCGTAGTATTAGTAGGCCTACTAATAATATGAAGTTTTACTGCCATTGATATTATTATTATTATTATTATTATTTCATAGTAAAAGCATTGAACATAAAGATCGACCCTGATGCTTTCCGTTCTAGATATTTGTTAGTTTTTATGAAAATGTAACAAGTAAAATTTAATTATCTCTTTAATTTACTTTTCTCTGTGCTAGCCTTTAACACGTATATGGGAGAAAGTTTGTGCAATATATTTTTGCACCATTTATTTACTTTTCTTCGTTTTCCAAGAATGTTTCTTTAACCAAATCTTTTCCTTTGAGATTCACTTGTTGCAATCTGCATTCCTCTACAGAAATGGAATTTTTGGTTTTGAACATCTCACATTGGGAACACTTGTCATTGAAAGCCTTGTAAATAAAAGCCTCTGATAAAATTGGTTTTGAAAATACCACGAAAAAGCTTTTAGGCTAACATGATTAACTGGAATCTGAAAATGGATCCTCCTGTGAAGCTTAATCAAGTGGCTAAACCTTGGCTCCTCAGAAATAACATCCATTGACTCCAGCTGTTGTTAGAATAATAATGCTAATTGGAATGCGCAAGGCATGCGCTGTCCACCAAGTGAATCAAACCATTGTTATGTCACATTGCTATTGTTATAATTAAAAATAACCCTAATTTACAACATACGTATTATTGCTGATCCTTAATATTATTGATTTTAACTTAAAAATTGGATTTTAAGCACAATTAGTAGTATTAATTATAAAAATAATACATTATCTTAAGCGCCAGTGTATAGAATTGGTTCTGGAAGAATTATCTCAAGAGCCAAAATTTTATCTTAAGCACCACTTTGGGATAGCACTTACGATAAAAGTGCGGGAACAGCTCGTTCTGCTGTTTTGTCAGGCATTAAAATAATTATTTGTTTCTTAAGATAAAATACACCACCATTTTTCTCCCGCCACAGAAGGAGTTCATGCAAGATCTTTTGCCAGGACATAAAACAGTTGCCTCTTTCTATTCATGTTAAAAAATCAGTTTCAGAAAAAGTGGCGGTTAAGATGTTTTGCATTTCACTCATTGATATGAGCATCAGGAACATGAGTAGACCCACTGATGATTTGCTAATTGAATATCTTCTGTTTCATATACACCCGGCTAATGTCTCACGTGAAGTTACATATTCGTGAATACGTTTCAGTTCTAGGTTTCAAATCCGTTTCACTCTGTTTAAATGTAATTTTTTAAAGGTTTAAGATTGACTATTCCACTCGTATGTAGCATTATTGATAATGACCAGTTTAGCAATTCCTGGGATGTAGACCAATCACGACCATTTATCTTACAATAACCTTCCTCGGATTGCAAGGATGCAATTTTATCTGATTAAATGTCACCTCGACACAGCTGTCAGCTGTCAGCTGGACACAAACGGCATCAATGTGCAGTGATTAATATGTCCCATGCTACCATTGAGCAGATGAAAACACATTATTTAATACAACATAAGTTGTTTGGAAATTGAAATAATATAAATGTCCATTCATTAAAAACACTATTTTGATTCGGTGCAAGCCAGTTTGTGTGCTTATATAGCTTTTTGATGTAAGTAACTACCACGATGCCCTCAATCTTGTGATGCACGCTATTGGTAGCATTGGGAACTCGGATAAATTCATGGAATCGATTCGTGGACTCTTCGTTCATCTAATACGCCATGATCTTATGGCTTACAGAATATTGACAAAAAAGTTAGGAAATAATTATTACCGGTATTTACAAAATCTGTTACATTTTATTCATGGAATAATTTTAATATATTTTACTCGTATTTATAGCTTTTATTGACCCCAGTGGGATGTATACAAAATCCAAAGCCCTTCAGTTTTGGAATTAATCATACATCATGTATTTTACAGTTACTAAACCAAATCCGGTAGTTATGAGAGTGGACACATCCAGAAGATATCAAGAAATGTTTGGGTTTGGTGGAGCCATGACAGATTCTGCTGGACTGAACATAGCTACTCTGAGTAGAGCAACTCAGGAAGTGCTTTTAAGGTTAGTATTGGACTTAATTTATTCATTTATTTATCCTTGGATCATATAAATGATATCGGATAGGTAACACAAAGTAAATAATTCAATTCAAGACAAATAAGTAAATCAACAGACAAGTATACATAGAAATATATAGCGGTTTGTGGTTGATATCAACCAAACATTTTCAGGCAGTATATAGCAATACTACTTTCCCTACATTGTACAGTTTTCTTTGAAAATATGTTCTTCTTTCTTCTTACTTTAGTAATGTCAGAGAGCTAACATGCGAGGGTATCTTGTTCTGTTTTCATGGTTTGTAATATATAGACTTATTTTATTTAATCCTATATTTAATTTCCGTATATGAAAGTTGATTTGTAAGATGTTACTTAAAATTAATAATTAGCTCATGTTTACTCTGAAATAAGAAGTCTTATCTCTAAAACACAACACCTTAAAGGAAAAGTAAACTAAAAATTCAGTATCATTTTCTTCATACAAATTGAAAGAAAATGTTTTTAAAAAATGATATTCACTGTTAGAAATGTTTTACACCTTCTCATTTAATCACAAAACGAATATGTTTATTGTAACTCAAGGGGCGCATGACGTCATGCTTGATGAAGGCTTGACACAGTCCCGCCCGGTGAAAGACAGTTCACAGCATTCTGTCTACTGTTATGGTTTTTGAGTGAGTATCTGTTTATTGTTCTATTGTCGGGTGTACAAACTCATCGTCGAAGAGTGATAACACTTTTAAAATATCTTTTCATCGATTTCCCAACAGAGATAAGTCACCCGAACGTTATAAGCAATGGCTGATCAAAATAAAAAGAGAAACATTTGTTCCTAGTAAATACAGTATGGTTTGTTCACAACATTTTGAAGAACATTATTATGAGCTTTCGGTACAGTTACGAAAACAGTTAACTGGAGAAACCCCGCAAACTGGTAAAAAAAAAAAAAGCTCTGTCATCACTTCTTTTACGTGGGAAATCTGAAACACTGCCAATGAAGAAAAGAAAATCATCGTACTTGAGGAAGAAGGAGATGAGAGAGTTGTTGCAAGATTCGAACAATAATCCATCAGTATCTGGGAATGGACAAATCATGAATGTGGAATCTAGTATTTATGACAAAAATTCAGTTTTTAACAGCATAGGTGTTCTGTGTGAACTAGGAAATGAAACTTATTCCAATTTTTGCACAGATTCAGTGAATGTTTCTTCTAAAAATTGTGATTTAGATAGCTCTTTTAGCATTTCAGACATTTCTACTACTGCAACAGATGATTCTGAATCTGAAAGTGACTCTGTCCGTATCTTGAGAAATGTTTTGTTTTTTAACTGTATTAGTTCTAAGTATTAACTGATAATGACTGGCAACTAGTGTATCTTTTTTTTTTAAACGCTATCAAATGAGGCATATTGTATTATACAGTCTGCACCCCCCTTCTGTTCACAAATTCCTTCACAGTCCCAACAACACGCACTTTCTCGGTCCGTTTTCATCTGTATACACAGCCCACATTTACACCATTCCGTATTTTCTTTTCTTCCTTGCAATTCTTTCAATAATTCCTTGTCATTTTCTTTTCATGTGATATTAATTTGTGAATACTGAGGTTCGTCCTTATAAGGTAACATTGAAGACATCTCTATCAACAACAAACCAAAGGAGACTTTGTTTTCTATGTAGAAACAGCATGCGCTAGCATAACAGCAGCTGTCATCCCGTCAATGAGTTGTCGCGCATGACGTCACAGGAGATTTTTACTTCACCCATACAAAGCGTAATATTAGGTGCCTTAAGGTCACGAGGTCGCCATTGATTTCGTAATTCAAAGCTCCATGCGATGAGATTAAAATAAAAAAGTGGTATTATTTTAGTTTGCCCTTCCTTTAATATTCAGTGGCACCTACTGGGCACCTGGGTTCAAGCCCACCCAATAATTTGCTGTGTATCATTACCATAACTAATACTAATACTAATGCTAATAATAAAAATCATGTTCCATTGTTAAATCGCTCTAAAGTGAAAATCAGGTCTTTCATTACAATTCACTCATGGATAAAAAAGATTTCTGAAATAATAAATAAGATTATCTTCAAAGGAGGCCTTTGGTTACAAAGTTTGTATGAAGACTTTCATAGGTTCCCGCTCGAGTAACATCTCGTCATCATTGTTTGAAATCATTCCTAAGTTAATTAATTTTTTATAGCTTACTCTGTCAATGCAGTTTCCTAGGACACTGCCAAAATATATTTTATGCTTTGGAAAAAGAAAACTTTTATACATTCAGAAAAAGAACTTATCACATTGTTGTCTTAAATATACATAAGGAGAGCCTGAAAAAGTTTGATTTAGAATTTAGATAATACAGGTGATTAAGAAAAATGACAGGAAGGATTAATTGAGAAAATAAGGATTTGTGATATAAGCCAAGAATGTGGAGTACAAGATATCGGCAACTGAAAAAAGAAGAAATTCAAAGTGAAATGAAAACGTAGAAAGAATGAATTAAGAAAGATTGGTTAAATCATCATGGGACAATAAACCAGAGGGAAGATTGAAATAAGGGGCGGGAGTATGAAAATTTTAAAATCTTTGAGCCCCAATATTCTTCAAAACTTGGCACCCCTGTTTATATTCTTATTTTCTTGTGTAGGCCTGTATGTTTTTGTAAGTGTTTATGTATGTGTGCAAGAGAAACAGAGAGGGAAAAATAATGTGATGGAATTACAATACGTTGTAACTAATGCCCATAGTTCAGTCTGCTTATTCTTGTTTTATAAGAGATCTTATCCTATGGGTAATAGGCCTACTACCAACATAATGTTATTTACTGCTCAGATGGTATCATGTCCCTGCCGAATCTTCAAAAATTAGTGGAAGAAAATGGTAGGTGAAAAGGGAGACAGACCATTTATTTTGCCATTACCATTATTGTGTTAAATTCAATACGAAGGAATGAGAGAACAAATGTGTTCCCAACTCTTATGGAAACTACCAGATCTGTTACTAGTGGGATTATAGAGACTATTTCACTTACACACTGTGTGTTTGATATTGACCAATATTATTTAGCAATTCCTCGGATGTAGACTAGGGTATCCATTCAACCCATTTTTCCCAGGGCTGTCCAGTTTTTTTACAAAATTTCCCACTGTCCCAAATTTTTTATTGGAGACACTCAAAAGTTCCGCTTTTTTGTGATTGTGATTGGCCATGTGTTTCATGCTACAATAATAATAATAATTACAACAGTGAAGATCTTGCTCATTGTCAAAACATACTTTAATGGAGTAATATGTGCTGACTTTTATGATAAATATTATAAGAAAAAAAACGCACTTCTTGATGGAATACATAAAAGTGAAATGTACATTGACAATGAGGCATCTATTTCTGTGCAATAAGTTATCTACACCAGTCTGCAGAAGAAATTTAAGAAGTAATTTGGGATAATTTGTGTATAGGAGACAAAGGTAAATTGTAAATATTCTTTACATATTTCGTGAATTACATTTTTGTCCATTTTTCCCTTAATTGTCCCAGGTTTTTTAGAAAAAGAATTATGTTCCATTTTTATATAAACATTATATCTTATAATATCCTTCCTCGGATCGGAAGGATGCAATTTTATCTGATGAAACATCAGCTCGATACGGGACACAAAAGGCATCAATGTGGGGTGGTGAATACGTCACATGCTGCCATTCAGCAGAATGAAAACACATTATTTTATACAACTTTTTAAACATTTTATACAATTGAAATAATATAAATGTCCATTGATTAAAAATGCAATTTTGATTCGGTGCATTTTGATGTAAGCAACTACCACAATGCTCTCCATCTTGTTATGCACACTATATTGGTGGCATTGGGAACTTGGATTCATTCATTGAATTGATTCGTGGACTGTTCATTCATCTAGTATGATCTTACTGCTGACAGAATACTGACAACAAAGTAAGAAAATAATTGTTATTTACAAAGTCCGTTACATTTTATTCATGGAATAGTTTTAATAAATTCTACACAAAATTATGAGTTTCATCAGATAAATTTGCTCAAACTTTGTTCTCGCAAATATACCGATAAACTCAATATCTCTCATGGGATTACCTATGATAATCTACTGACTTACAAGCAATGCTTTCCATGGCATTAAAATAGCAAGAAAACAGACTCCCAATCTCCTGTGGGTCATGACACCAACTGCTCAGCAAAAAGACCCATAAACATGAATTAACTCGTATCAGAAACTTAATCACCGTTTAAACCGAGTTAAGCTTTGTGTAAAGAATTTACCATAATGGTTTAATGGTACTTAATCAATAACCCAAAAAATTACAATGAAAGTAGTGTGATAAGTAAAATAATTTAAGGTTCCTTTTGTGAACTCATTATTACATTTTCAAAGAGTGCACGGTTGTAGCTGCATAAGGACACTAGTTCTAATTCCGCTTTAATAGAATTGGATGGATGATTGTTTTAACTGAAGCTTCCCTCTGGAGTAGGAGCTGCTATCACAACCGGCAATTATGAAGAAAAGGGAATTTTTGAATAGATGTTTACCAACTAATTTTCATGGCCCCACACAGTGGTCCAAAACATGAATCTAGCGGGACAAAACTAATTTACCGTATTTTACAGACCATAAGACACTCCGGACCATAAGACTCATCTTAATTTTAGGATGGAAATTTAAAGGAAAATAAATTTAAACGAAATATTTTATATATCATTACATAAGCAAATTATAACCGTACGGAAATCTCTCCTGTACAAGTGGCATCGCGTAAATTTTAACAACTGAACTGATTTCTCATGAAAGACTGCAAATAGCCTACTTTTACACCAACTAACCCTCAGTTCAGCATACGATAACGGGACAAGGCTGTTTAGAGATCACTGTTTTCATTTAAACCACTTGGTGAAGACACTCCTTTTATATAAAAGAACTCAATATTCCATTCTTTTCGCATTGTACATCTGGCTTCCAACTACTCTCATTTGTGACAAGTGCAGTGATGTACAGTCTGTGCTAAAATATGTAACTGTCTTATCATTACATCTTGTGTACAACTATGATATTCCAGCAATATTTACCATAATTTTAATGTTTCTAGTGTACTTCGGACCATTAGACGCACTCAACTTTTAAGGCTCTGTTTTCAGGATAAAAGAGTTCGTAAAATACGGTAGTCACCCTTGTAAGAATAAGTATATGGCTCATTCTCCAGAAATGGAGCATTTCAGCTTATAATTTTTTTTAAATATTTTTTCTGAAATATATGTAACTTTGTTTATATTTTAGAAGTATAGAGTGAAATTAATTACCTTATCTTAATAGTCAAGCTCAATATTAGTTTTATCATTTCTTAATTTAACACATGAATTAGGCAAAAGAAACCATTATAATATTTCAACGTAGTAGCCCCTTCTCTCCTCATAAAACTAGTAAATAATACATTTAATATTATTTCCATAATAGGCAACCACTAAAAGAAATAGGAGTTTTCAGTAAGCAAAAAAAATTATAATAAATTATTTTATTTTATGGAATTGGTGATTTATTCCATAGGGTTGATGTCCGTGGAGTTGACGAATTTCTAGTTAAAGCTTGCATATGGCTTCAAGAGTTAGGTTATTATATCAATAGTTTATATACACAATCAGATCAACATTTTGTATGACTATCTAAAAAATAAAACATAAAATTTTAATACCGGTAACATTTACCACGTTTACATGCGGGATTGAAATCTATCTGAATCCGATCCCAACTCAATACGTTCTCTGTTTACATGGCAAGTTCTAGGAGTGGATTGAGATTTGTTGGACTATTGGCTAACTTGGTTTTGTGTGGCTATTGTTGTGGCTAACCTGTTTAAACAAAGGTCACATTTATTCCGTGATTAAAAATATAAATAAAAAGTGTGTTCTATCAATAATTTCTAGTCACCATAAACAAATTATGACATAAAAGAGTAACAATGATATTAATATTATAGTGTGAGTGGGTGTTTTTTATTAAATTGACTATCAGCTGACAGAACAAAATGACGAACGCCATGCGAGTGTATGCGCACGCACCAGGATTGAGTTCGCTAGCGTTTACATGGAATTGAATATGATTTGAATCCGATCCATTCCTCCATTTGCAGAGGATCGGATCGAAAATTCATTCCGGACTGAGTCCGTGTTTACATGACTATTTCAACACTGGGATCGGACTCAGATTGATCTGAATCCTGCATGTAAACGTACTAATAGATTTTATTTATGGCATGGAGTTGATGATAAATAAGTGTGACATGCCTGGAATTCTGTTTTAATCTGCAATAAAATCGTGCATTGGATCAGCATGTGGTTTCTTTCATAACAAGAATAAACATTGTGGCCGACACTATTTTGGATGTATTTCTCCTTGCATTCAGAGAAACCAATATAATTATGATTAAATACTAAATTTCCCTTTGTTCATGGAGTTGACATAAAACTGGGTTTCATATTTCCGGCAAACAATTCCAGAAATTAGTATGCTGCATAACAGTTTCCAATAATGCATGTGTTTGAATATAGACTTTAATTCTAATATATTCTAATTGAAAATATTATATTTCGAAGATCTGATTTTGAGCTGGTTTCATTCCATGGAGTAGATTTTGAGCATATAAAACAGCTCAGAAATACAATTCTTATCAACTGAGAGACACAAAATAAGTAGGGGAGTTTTAAAGCATAAAAAGTTAGTTACCATGAGAATGAAACAGCATAATAATATTCATAAGTTGGCCTACACTTAATATTCGCCAGTTACATAAAATGACTCATTTTTGGAGATTGAGCCATATATAGTTGGGTAACACTGTAAACATGTTCCAGTATCACGAATGGACCTTTAAATTTCGGTAATCTGATGTATGATAGTGTGACATAACCTCAAAGTTGAATGAAAGCCTGCTGACTTTGCACCAAGCAAAGTGCAATCAGCAGGTTTTCATTCAACTTGGAGGATCTGTCATACTATCATACATCAGATTACCAAAATACCTTTTCCGAATACCAGAAGAACTCCCGAAAATGACAACATAAAATAGCAGTTAATAATAATAGTCGTCAGAAATGTATCAAAGAGGTATAAAGGAATACAAGAATTTTTTTGGTACAATATCATCATCAACATCATCATCATCATCATTGGCTCGACAACTCATCACTGGGTCTTGGCCTCCCCAAGAAAGGTTCTCCATCTGTCACGGTCAAGTGCAGCCATCTTCCAATTCCTCATTCCGTAACTTCTAGCATCACCATTCACCTCGTCTATCCACCGCGTTCTTGGTCTTCCCTTCTTCCTTCTGCCCTCCGGTTGTATTATGAGTGTCCTCTTTGGTATTTCAGCTTCATCTTTTCTGATTACATGTCCTGCCCATCTTAATCTCTTAAGTTTTACATACTTACTAATTTCAGTATCCATAAAGAGTGCATATAGTTCATGGTTGTACCGTCTTCTCCATACCCCATTGTCACACACTGCACCATATATTCTTCTCAATATTTTCCTTTCAAAACATTGGAGAATATTCTCGTTGACTTTTGTAATGGTCCAGGTTTCACTGGCATATAATAACACTGGTCTTATGAGTGTCTTATATAGTAGGACTCTCACAGATCTTGTTAATATATCGCTTCCCATATGTTTCCGGAGCCCAAAATAACATCTGTTTGCCATGTTGATTCTCTGTTGTATTTCTTGTGTATTGTCATTATTCATCTGAACTATGAATCCCAGATATGTAAATTGGTGCACTCTTTCAAATGTATAGTTCCCTATATGCACTTCTAGTCTTCCTAGATACCCTACATCTGACGTCATATATTTGGTTTTCTTTTCGTTTATTACTAGTCCTATTTTCCTTGCATTACTTTCTAAGGCCAAAAATGCTTCTGACATTGCCGAGAAGGATCTTCCAATTATATCTATATCATCTGCATAACCAAGCAGTTGGACGGATTTGGTGAATATGGTGTGCTCCCTCTGTACTCCAGCATCTCTAACCACTTTCTCCAATGCCACGTTAAAAAGAAGGCATGATAGGGCATCTCCTTGACGCAATCCAGTATTACATTGGATTTCATGACTCATGTCAGTCTGGATTTTTACTTTGCAATTCGACCCTTCCAAGGTCATTCGTATTAAGCGAATTAGTTTAAGTGGGACATCAAGTTCCAGCATTGCTATATAAAGCTGCTCCCTATTTATTGTGTCATATGCAGCCTTGAAATCCACAAATAGATGATGGGTGTTTATATTAAATTCATTTGTTTTCTCAAGGACCTGCCTCAAAGTAAAAATTTGGTCTACTGTGGATTTTCCTCTTCTAAAGCCGCCCTGATAATTTCCAATTTCCTTTTCTACAAATGGCACCAGTTTATTATATATAATTCTGGATATAATTATATTTTATAAGCAATATTTAATAATGTTATCCCTTGATAATTTGAGCATTTTAATGGGTCTCCTTTTTTGTAAATAGGGCAGATTAATCCTTTCTTCCAATCCTCTGGCATCTTTTCTTCCTCCCATATCTTGCTAATTAGCTTGTGCATATTCCGTATTATTACTTGACCCCCATGCTTAAACAATTCCGCCTGTAAATTATCTTCTCCTGGGGACTTATTGTTCTTCAAATTTTCTATTGCCAATTTAATATCCAGTTCATCGGGTGGTTCTATGACAGACTCATCATCAACATCACCATCATAATAATATTGCATTAGATTAGATTAGATTAGATTTATTTGCCACAGACATTGTACAATGTATTAGCAATAACAATAAACACAAATGAGATAAAATAACAATAACAATAAACACAAATGAGATAAAATATACAAGTACACATTTCACCAGATAATGTCATTGAAGTCCTTGACACTGTACAGGGTATTTGACAACAGGTTAGATTTAATTGACCTTTTAAATGGAACATATGATAACTCCTTAATTTTGTTTGGCAATGAATTAAATAGTCTGAGGGCAACATATTCAAAACTTTTCTGGGTGGTGCTGAATTTACATTTATTTATATATAAGTTTTCATTGTTTCTGGTAGAGTAGCTATGGATAGTAGAGCATTTATTATACAAGTGTGCATTCTTTTTTATATAGAGAAGACAGCTCAAAACAAACACTGATGGCAATGTAAGTATATTAAGTTCTGTAAAGAGTGGTTTGCAGGATGTTGTAGGCGATGCTCTAGAGATAATTCTTATTGCTCTTTTTTGCAAGATGAATATTTTGTTGGCATAAGGATGTCCTCCCCACAATAGGACTCCATAACTGAGATGGCTGTGTATATGGGCATGATACACTAGTAAGAGTGACTTAGCATCTATGTTATGAGTTAGTACTCTCAACATAAATATACCTCTACTTATTTTCTTGGCAACATAGTCAATGTGAGAATTCCACTCCAAATTAGTTTGGATATATAATCCTAAAAATCTTACAGGATTCCTTAGTAGGCTATTGGAGCGTTGAAGATTAATTGTCAATGCAACAGTCTTACTAGCATTAAGACTTAGGTTATTAGCATCACACCATTTAGTAATGTCAGAAGAAGCATTGTCAATACAGATAGAGTCATTTCTGTCACATGATACAAGTGCTATATCATCAGCAAAAAGATAGGTAGTGAGACAGTTCTCCCGTACTGTAGAGGGAAGATCGTTAATATATATTATATTACTTCATTATATTACTATATTACTTCATTTCTTCTTCATGATTCAGGAAATTCTAACGTATGATCTTGAACGAAGAAACAATAGAACAGATGTCATGAAACGTGTTTGGCTTGTAATTACTACTACTGTAGTAAGAATTGTCATAAGAGAAATTAATATTATATGTCTTTCTCTGTTTCAGTCAGTATTATGGCCGAAAGGGAATAGGCTACTCTTTCATGAGGGTTCCATTAGCAGGAACCGACTTCTCAACACAAAACTACACCTATGCAGATACAGAAGATGACTTCCAGCTTACATACTTTGGCTTGAAATTTGAGGATTTTTCATACAAAGTATGTCTGTTTACTAGAATTTGATTTCTTTGAGTCCTCCTTATATTTGTTACAATAAGCAATCTCTCCCTCTCTCTCTTTTTCTGAATGTGTGAGAGGGAATCAAAACTTTGTCACTTTATGCAAGTCTGTTTAAAGACCTGAGAGTTTTACTCATTGCTACAGGGTACAAAAGGGCTGGAAATTCTTCCAAAGGACCCAACTCGAGTTTATAATATAAGTAGTTATCATGCTGTAAATTTTAAGTGAGCATTCACACTGAAGTAGCATAGCATGTGAATCGCACTACCTGGATGCAGACTGCACATTGAGTTGCATGGTTCACAGTTTTGCACTCATACTGGAGTAGCGAATGCGATCTGCAATTAAACGTAAATTATTTATTTTCACTTGAACTATTAAGAAACCCATTTAAAATAATGTAATTTACCTAAAGAGGAAATAGTTTCAGCAATTTTAATCCAAGCTTTTTTCCTACTTTTTTCATTGCCATATTGTATAGCCTACGCATGTACAAATTGTAGCTCTTTCCAGCAATTTTCATTACATCTTTGCCATAATCTACTGTTACACAAGCGAATATATTTTGAATTTTCTTAATAATTAGAAAATAGCTGAGAAGGCACCTGTACGCATGCATCATCCCAAGTAGCGTTGCATGAAATAAGTCCAGATCTATCTGAAGAAATGAATCTCGCACTCTGCGAGATTCATTATTGCCATGCTACTTTGGTATGAAGACTTGAACTTGTTTATTTGGGATATAAAATCAGTAGCGCACAACCTGCATCCAACTATTGTGACTCGCTTGCTACGCTACTTCTGTGTGAATGCTCCATAGGAGAAATCAAGATGGAATTTTTCTTCATGACACTTTAGATTTATTTTCTGCAATACTGATAGTGTTTTACAGTTAGGAATACCAAGATAGATAACATATTTAAAAATACCGTAACAATTAGTTTTTAAAGGACCTTAAAATGTTAAACTGGAAAAAAATATTGTACAATTATGTGTGCATCAGTATCCTAAAATAAAGACTTAAAGATAAAGATAAAATTGAAGACAACTATTCATACAGATTTTAAAGTGTTATGCATAACAGTAGAAGCCCGATATAATGCGGTTGTTGGGGACATGCTTTACCCCCACGTTATAACCTTACCACTGTATATCGAAATGTGACCAAAGTAGTGACAAAAATCGACTCCTCAGAGGGGAACATTGGTTCACTAATAAATTACAATGTTATACAGCAATATAAAATACACTAGTTTTAAAAATTACTCGCCAGTTATGCTATTTAATCCCGTCCTTTAACTGATCTCAATTTATGTCTCTTCTTTTCCAGATGGGGAGTGATAATTTTTCTAATACCCGAGAGTAATTTACAACATTTACTAAAACATACACTGTAACATTTAGGTATAATATTCAGAGTCCCCGTTTCCCCATTTTTACACGATCAATAATTTTCAGTTTATCTCTTACTGAATATGCTTTCTGCTTGTGTGACATTTTGTATTCCAAACTCATGTTTTTACAATCCAAATGCGTGGTTCAAACTAAAATCATATTTCAACTTTCCTAGGTTTTAAGAATTTATGGCAGGTACAGATTTTAAAAATCCTTATTGAACTACAATATTCATTCCATGTCCCGTTACTTCTGCTAAATCCTTTGGAATGCAGTGATGACAGTCAACTAGCAAGTGAGGGTGGGTCTAATGGTAAAAGAAATGTATTGCAGAAGCGCTCCTTGCAGAATTTTTACTGTTTTAATCAACTTCCAAAATAAAAATTTTATTTATAAAACTACGGTATTTTTTATTGGGGGACATACTTTCTCCCTGTGTACTTACATCCGAATCCGCGGTATTTTGAACCTTGCTATTTCTGGCTTCTACTGTATTTAAATAGGCCATAGTGCATACTAAGAAATCATGTTCTTATCATTTATGGTACTGCACACTATTATCTTTCACCTGATGTTCTGATGTACCATACTTCCTTATTATATAAATAAATATTGTACTAGTTTGCCAAGTGATTCTTGCAAAAAATTACTTTCTTCTCTGAAATAATGTCAAGCAAAAATTGTAGGAAACCATTACATTTTCTAAATGTTCAACATTCTGAAGTAATTGTTTTAAAAATTTCAGATTCCTTACATAAAAATGGCTCAAAGGTTAAGCCCACTTCCAATCAAACTTCTAAGTTCTTCATGGTCCGCTCCAGAATGGATGAAAGAACTGCGCAATGGCACTGAGGGATTTACCAGGCTGAGGAAACAATTCTACCAACTGTATACAGATTATTACATTATGTAAGCTATACATTGTAGTGAAACTTTCTTGGAAGAAATACTCAAATACGCTGGGCTTCACAGCAGTCTCAGAAATTTTTCTCCATGACTTTGACCAGTGCTCTATGCTTCAACGCTTATTATTCAACAGTTTTAATAGACTTGCTTCCTATGAATACTAGACTCTACCTAATAAGATCTCTTGAGCTAACATTATTTACGTTTATAAGGAGAAAATTCCAAAATTTACAATTTTGATCCAAGACAGTTCAAACTTAAAATGTACAATGGATTTGCAACAAATGTGATACACACCAAATTTTGTTCATTTATGTTAACTCATCTTACCATGCTCTAAATTTTATATTTTACCCCTAAACACGAGCTTTGCTCATCTAAGGTCATACCTTACATTTTTTTTATGCTAAATTAGAAAAAGTATTTTCTGTTGGTTTTTGTTTTTACCTGTACTAATGTTGAAATAATGTAAATAGTGAAATATAATAATGTTTGTAACAATAAACTTCAAACTTCAAACTTAAAAAAAAAACTAGCTTAAGGGCCAAGAATCGCTCCGGTTTTAATTTTGATTTTACTTCGTAGTAAACTTTTGGAGGACTTTTAATTTTCAAAATCAAGGTCCTTATGCAGTTATTTAGAGTTTGAAATGAGGAAGAATGATTGTTGCAATCAAATTATTTCCCACTCTCATGATCCCATAAAATCGTTATGTAACTGAATTAAAAGATAAATTCAAAAGCACTTTCATGCCTTGTTTCTGAAAAACTGGGACATGATAATTTGCTGCGCACATAGGACTAAAAATTATCAATTTTTTTGCTTTCTAAATGCTTAGGGCTTATGATAAACTTAGGTAAAAGCATGGAGATTTTCAAAGAGAATATTTTTAAATATATCTTATAGGGGATGAAAACGGGCATGAGTCATTTGACCAAATTTAAAGTATCCCATGGTCACAGAATGTAGATTGAAATGAAGGTAAAATAATAGGACTTGAAGCATTTAAGGGGTGGTTTGTTAAAAAATTAATTTTGCCTAAAAATTTCTCCTAGTTCTAGAGAGATTGTGTGTAAAATCTAGTAAAAATTGGTCAAATAATGTAGGATTACATGAAGCTAATATAACCTAACCTAACCTAACCTAACGTAAACATCTGCGGTGTGGTTCTATCGTTCTATAAATTATATTTGTGTAAATCCTGATATAAGTGGGCCAAAGAATGCAGATTTAAATAGAGGTCATATAATAGGGTTTGAAAAATTTAAGGGGTGGTTTGTTCCAAAATTAGTTTGCCTAAAGTATTCTCCTGTTTCTATGGGTTCTGTGAGTGAAGTCTGATAAAAATTGATCAAAGAATGCATATTTAAATAGAGGTCTATGTGATATAAAGGTTTCAACCAAAATTAGTTTGCCTAAAATTTTCTCCGTGTTCCATAGAGTCTAAGTGTAAAATCTAGTAAAAAATTATCAAAAATTGTAGATTTAAGAAAAGGTCATGTAATAGGGGCTGAAATATCCAAGGGGTGGTTCCTTCCAAAATTAATTTTTACTTAAATTTTCTCTTGGTCTCTGTGTAAATTTTGGTAAAAATTGGTCAAAGGAATTAGATTTGTATAGGGATTACATACTAGTGGATAATAATTTAAATAGGGGCGACGTTTAGAATATTAATTCAACCCTACAGTGTTTCTAGTTGACCAGTAAGAAACATACATTTCACGTTTCATCAATACCACTCCAGCTGTTTGGATGTAACTTGATGCTGGAACATACTTACAAACACACATACATATATACATACATACATATGAGGGTCATCCAGAAAGTAAAGAATGCTCAGTGCCAGTCTCCCACCACTATGATCACATGCATGGTAGTTAGCTCCTTACCCCACCTCAGTGTAGGTCAAGTTTCATTGCTGTGAGGTCATGCCTGTCTGTTCTACAACATATACAAATGGTGGTGCCATGAGAAAATGCCACCAAATGTGAAGTGCATAGTGTGATTCGTTTATTATTTGAATACTATTATTGGAAGAAATCACCCCTTAAGTGTTTCTACCCCTATTATTAACTCCATAAAAATCTAGATTATTTGACCAATTAATACTAATCCTTACACAGACCCTGTAGAATCATTGGAAATTTCTAGGAAGCAAAATAACCGCCAATAAACACCCCTTTAGCTCCTTTCTACCTGTTTTATGGATTCTTTATATAAATTTACATTCTTTTTACAGATTCTTAAATTGGGCATAATTTAATGATTTGATTTCTTGGGGGAGCTTATTGTGTAGATGGATTCCTTTGTGTAATATACTATTTTGAGTTTATGTTAGTCTGTATTGATTTAAATGAGTGTTGCTTGCAATCCTTGTGTAGGCCTAATGTGTGTGGAAATCTGAATTGAATTAAAATAAATTGTTATTCTTGTGGATGAAAGCTGTTGTTTCTAAAATGTATAAACATGGTAGAGGAAGAATTAATATAATGAAGTATCACCTTGTTCTACCCTATGTGTAACATAGACTATGTTTAATATTTCAGGTGTCTGGATGAATATAAAAGATTTGGGCTTCAATTCTGGGGAGTATCTCCTCAGAATGAACCTTTTCATGGACTGCAAGTATATTATGGTTTCAACAGTATGGGTTGGACTCCTCAAGAACAGCGTGAATGGATAGGTAACTACTTTGGGCCAGCCCTTCATTTAAGAGGGTACAGTGATGTTAAACTTCTGATTCTTGATGACAACCGTGTCTTTTTGCCAGGATGGGCTGATGTGGTAAGTCAATACATTTATTGAAATTATTTAGTAACAGAATGATGTTCAATTAAAAATAGACCGTGGTTCTGTTAGGACCACATTCTATACACAAAAATATTCCTTCCAAGATCTTTTGTGAATATAAATACTGGGTGTTTCCCAGTCTCCGTCCAATTTGTTCCAATAGGCAACCAAAATGATAACATCAGGAATGGTAAAAGACCTCTACTGTTGTATTGTATCATTAGTAGTTGCTTCTGTTTCACTTCTTTTATTTAAAAGGTTTCTGGTACTGTAAACACTTTCAGCCAGTGGCACAGCCACAGGGTGTGCTAAAGGGGCTAAAGCTCCCCCCAGTCCCCCAGATAAGAATGATTCTTCTGTAAATCAATTAGTGAAAAAATACAAAGTACGGTAGTTTAAAACTTACAATGTTTGAGATTGTTGATGGAATTAATAATTAGTTTTTGTTGTAAGTAACTAATTCAATAAAGATTTTAAATGCATTAGTTCACAGCATTGCTTTATGTTCACTGGATGGAGTCCAACTCCCGCTACACAAAATTTTGCTGCAGGATTTGTTTTTTTAAAACAAATCATGTTTTAAATTGCTCATAGAATTAATACTTAGTTTTGCCACAAGTAGCAAATTCAATAATGATTTTAAATGCTTTAGTTTGCAACGTTGCTTTACTGTTCGTGACATTTTAAGAAGACCTAGTTCCAAACCATCATTTATCTACAAAATAATATACCGTAATAGCATTGTTCCCTAATCCAAAAATCTGCACCAACACCGACAAAGAGCAGGGGCTCTTGTAGTCATGTGGATTTTCCCACTATTGCCACTGTCATTCACCACATCTCAAGTGAAGTAAACATGCTGTACTACGACATTTTACTGGACTGCAAACAAGTGTGAATAAGCTAATTACCTTCTTATTCAGTGATTGACAGGTCGAAGAGGATTAGGGTGGCAGCAGGTAGAGGCAGTTCATGAAAAAAAGTCTTTAAAAAGTGGCACCCTCAATACATTCTCCATAAGGTGTCCAAATCCCGCTGGACAAATTTTGCTACAGGATTCAAAATGGCAGAATATGACCAAATCTTCTGCTATATAGCAATAATATCAAGTCATCACAGAAGCCAGAATAATTTAGTATGTTCAGTTTTGGGTATTAGGCCTACTGAAGTTACAACAACCAATATTAAATTATCCGTCATTCTGTCACTCGCTTAGCTGACCGAATACAGTTCTTTTTAACTCTCGTTCACTATAGCAATTCACACAATCGCTTCAAAAGCAATGGGGAATCAATACTAACGGCAAGCAAATTCAGTTGTGATTAGGCCTATTGCACAGTGGTCCAAAACTCGAATCTAAAGTTAATTTTGGTCACCCTTGTAAAAATAAGTAAACATAGTTGAATAAAACTGTAAACATATCTTAATTATAATGAATGGATCTTTAAATTTCATTAATCTGATGTATGACAGCGTGACACATCCTCAAAGTTGATTGAAATCCTCCTGACTTTGCACCAAGCAAAAGGCTGTTTATTTCTCTATAAGTTTCATCGGTGGATGGTAGCAAGTGTGAACAATTGGATGATTCTATTCCTACTGGATTGTTTATTCTAAAGTATGTGGAACTTCTTGATGTTATAATTATACATATTTAGTAATTTTTGTGTCCAAAATATTATTTGTATTCTTTTTGGAAAGTAACTAAATTTTAATTATTTAAAAAAAACTTTAAATTGGCTTATAAAAAATACGCATCCAAATACCAAGCTAAAAAACTATTATACAATATGTCACTTGAGGCTTTCCTGGTTTTGAGAATATATTATTTCTTCTCGGGCTTCCAACCGGGTGAGTTGGATGTTTGGTTCCAAGCTTTCAGCAGCAATCTCTGCTGCCATCTTCTGGGAGAAGTGAGCTGGATGGGAAAATGGTGTTCTTATATAGGAAAAGACTGGATATATTAGAATGGGAGGGGGACCAATAGGAAAATTGGAGAGTGGATTCATTGAATGGAGAGTTCTGATTGGTCAGGAAGGAAAATAGAATATAATAATGTTGAATGTGGAATTGGTCCTTATGAGGACCAATAATTTATTGGGGAGATAGAGTTGCCAATATTGGCTTCCAGGCCTGGCTAAGTTGTAGACCTCCATCCCTATTGAAGTTTCGGCTTTGGATTTGGATTTCCAACAATGTGGCCCCTGTAGAATCTCTGCCTCCCTAGGATTCTGGTCTGGTCGAATTGGATTTTGTGGCCAGTGTCGACACAGAGCTGGGCTAAGTTGTAGACCTCCATCCCTACTGAAGTTTCGGCTTTGGATTTGGATTTCCAAGGACTCTGCAACAATGCGGCCCTCATAGAATCTCTGCGTGCCTATGATTCTGGTCTGGTCAAATTCGATTTTGTGGCCAGTGTCGACACAGTGCTGGGCTACTGCGGACTTCTTAGGGTAATACAGCCTGATGCATCTGCAATGTTCATGGCATCTTTCCTCTACGATACAGCCCATCTGTCCAAAATAGACATCTCCACATTTGCAGGGAATTTGGTAGACGCCTGGAGTGCGAAGGCCCAATGAATCCTTCATGGGCTATATCGAATGCTATATTTTCGAAGGGGGTAGACGGACGGTCTTTATATTGTGCTTGGCTGGATATTTTGTTTGAAACGGGAGGAAAGAAAGGAATTTAGGCTCGGCGGGATGTGGGTTCAGTGGCTGGCGGAAGAGTGTCAGTGGTCTGTTTTAGGGCCCATTTGATGTCCCTCTGGCTGTAAGAATTCTGGTGGAAGGTAGTTTTCAAGTGACTGATTTCTGTTGACAAGCTGACGAGTCTGAAACTGCTCTGGCTCTATAGACGACGGTTCTGAGTATTCCTTGCTTCTGTGCCGGATGGTGATGGCTATAGGCATTGAGATAGAGATCAGTGTATGTTGGTTTTCGGTAGATGCTGTGTGCCAGGGTGCTGTCAGACCATCTACTGATGAAAATAATTTTATAAAAAGGACCCATCATATTAAATGTTTTCGATAATATCTAGTGGAAATAGGGTGTGCTGCAGTTTCACAGTTCCTATACACGAGCCGTCACTGATCAGCTGTGGTAAATGAAAATATGTAATTATTGATGCTTTTAAGAGATTTTGCTTTTTGTTGTTATTACAAACATGCACCATTACTTTGGCAGCTATATTGCATCCATGCTAAGCTATGCTGCAAACTGAGCTGTGCCCTGTTCATACATGAAAATGTAGTTTGCTATATGATTCACAACAAAAATGCATGATTATAATAAGAAGAATATTTGAGGAGTGTCGGTTCACCTCCGATCGTAATGTAGTTTTTTGTGGATTCGCATTCTCTGAGGTGTTCTGCATGATAATACATAACGTTTTAGTTCCAAATCGCAACCTTTCCCCGTTAAAATTGAGCCTGAAATATGGGGTTCGATGCAAAACGCGTTCAGTCCAGAACTTGATTCAGTGCAAATTATGTTGAGTCCACATTTTAGATGCAATCAGGTGCGAAAAAGGTGGTGCGTTGCACTTTACGATGTCTATTTTTTGCAGGTGTTCTTCTAATGAAAGCGGTATTCACCAGACGCCGAAAAAGATGTCATTAGCGGTCAATAATAAAAGAAGAGAAGCATGGATTTTCCATGATTTAATATGCTTAAAAACAGAAATGGTTTAAATTTTGACAATTTGGTACTTCGGCAATAGTTCACTTTGTATTAGTGCAATCAGATGTGATTGTAATTCTTAAATAAAATACTAACTTTGATCTTTTTACATGATTATTATTATAGTGTTGGGTCAAAACTCGTTAAGTCCATTACTTTTGAAACTTTAACTATCAATAAAAGATGTAAATGAAAAGAATGAATTAACACACCCAATAGCCTACATTAAACTGTATATTAATTACTGATTCTGATCAGAAAAAATATTGCAAATTCATTTGATAGTTTAGCCACAAACAGTTTTTGGTCATTCCTGAAAAATCATTATTTGTGGACTAAATGTGCTTTGAATTGATGCTCCTCATTTGTTAGGTACAAGTTAAAACTTGTTATAGCATAATAATTACAAACATTTTCATATACAACTTATTATTAAAGATTTATTAGTTGAAACATGAAGCAGATGCCTAGTATACTGAAAACAAACAACTGTTGCAATCATGGCCATTTGTCAGGGTCCGGTTAAGGGCCTCACATTACCTGTAGCTATAGGGGCCCCAAGCTCAAGGGGGCTCGTTTGTCACCCTCTTGAAAAAAAACCTAGTAATGTTTCCCTAAAAATGAAAGTTAAAGTGGCTGAATTTCCTGTTGAATCTATCATCCTTTAAATTTACATGCTTCAGTTGCTGTTAGATATACAAGCATTCATGAGCCACAGATTATTGTCTCTGTTGGACACTACATGAGAATATTATAGGAGAAAAATTCCTCCGGCACTGGGACTTGAACCCAGGACTTTTGGCTATTCGCGCCAATGCTCTACCAACTGAGCTAAGCCGGAGCTCAATTCACAGCGCCAGATGGAACTTCTCTCCTATGACTGATTGCCCTAATGGTCTACCTCACAGACAGACAAGTTATGTCATATGCAGTACTGTGAGGCACACTAAGTAGTGATTTTTGTGACCGGGCTCCCACTGTTATTGTACAGTTAACATTCAAGATAGATATACAAGCATTCATGAGCCACAGATTATTGTCTCTGTTGGACACTACATGGGTTGGACACACTGGGTTCAAGTCCCAGTGCCGGAGGAATTTTTCTCCTATAATATTCTCTTCAGTTGCTGTGTTTTCTTGCATCAGATGACTGGTGGAAGTAATAATTTATTTACTGATTGAAATATCCACTGACTAGGGCTTAACACCATGTTTCATGCACAGAGCCTTTAATCTCGAAACAGTCATTTACCGATATCTATCGTCAATCTGAATATTCTTATAAGTGAAGCAGCAGTGCCAATATATAAGCTAGTCCTCTGCATCTAAAATCAACATTTAAGATGCATATTTGTTTTGAAAACGCCAAATAAAATAAGAGTATCTTTTTTTTCGAAGAACTTAGAGAAGGAAAGTTAACATATTTTAAGGTGATGGTAGTTACTGGTAACTTTTTTGTAAAATATTTAAAATGTACCGGTACTTTGTTTCAGAAATAACAATGCAAGATTGAGAAAGGAAGATCAGGAAATATCAAAATTATTGTACTAAATGGGACCTAAACTCTTTCATATTCAGTCTTCAAATTCTGCATGCTGAAATTGTTTTGTAACTTTGTTTTAGTGAGAACAGGCTAGAAGTTTATTTTTAAAAAATTATGTAGCCTACTATAAATTCTAGGAAACGATTAGATTAATATTTTCTTTATATTTTTGCATTTCGTTTTGTGGGATACATCTATGTCAGTTTAGTAAATTTATAAAAATACCATTGTGCAATTACCAAATGGTGTTAAAATCAATCATTCAAGTTACCAACAAGCTCCAGTATTTCATCAACTGAACATTCGCTTTTTCATGGCCATGAGTTCATATGGTATATGGCTGTCTGCTTCATCTTGCAATTGCAAGCCGATTTTTCTTTTTTAGTGTACATCTCATTATACAGAAAGTTATTTCACTTTCTGCTGTTGAGATGGGAATAGTCCAAACAGTCTTGATTGAAAGGATCAGCTACAATGGGATATTTCTATTCACAATAGACCTTCTATGTGCATTTATGTATCCTCTCTTCTCTAAAAGGTGAAAAGCAATAACAAAGACTGTCGTCATTCTCATTACCATAGCAGATAACGACAGTTATGAGTTTTAATTTGTTTAATTCTGGCCTTTTTCTTCTAATTTTAACTACTATGTAGATGAACTGCTTGAACAACTTGCATGGTTCACTGCAATACAGAAAATATGAGCATAGTAATGGTCGCAGTCCTCCACAGTGATTCTATCCCTTGGTACAGTTACTACACATAAATAGTTCTATTTCTGTACATCAAAATGTGTAAAATATTAATATAAAACTCTAAAGGGAAAATACTTTCCGGAATAGAGTTCCGATGCACTACAGTTCAGTATCAAGTAGTGATAGGATCAGTATACTTCCCAAAATTTTGATTATGATAATATATTTCATTTCATATAATTTTAAGCCAAATAAATTCTGTGTATCTAGAAATGCACAATTTTAATATGGAGGTTGATAATGTCATTGTACTGAATATATAGACTTTATCTTAAGGTAATTTGTTGGATGTAAAAACTAACAAACATTTATGTGAAGCATAAGATTTTTTGTACTGTAATATCATGTCATAAATGAAATTGGATATATTCAAAATGTGAGAATGAGATAATCCAAACTTTCTGCCTCAGGTTTATATTTTCAATTTTTAGAGAAACATTTCTTCCGCGTCCATAAAGTTAATTTATTTCATTTCACTTACGGTACCAAAAACTATGTATAAATTGCAAAAATGACTATTCAGGTAAGGTATTGTAATTTACAAAGAAGAAGAAAAGATTATATAAAATATAATGTGTGAAAATCAAGTTATCAAACTTGTTAGGTACAAAGAATGGTGTTGTCAACAGCTACTGTTTCCACAGGTATTGGCTGATAAACGAGTACGTGAATATGTTTCTGGAATTGCTATCCACTGGTATTTCGACTTCCTTGATCCTAATGGAAGAAGACTCAGCCAAACACATTATGATTTTCCCGAGAAATTTCTTTTATACACAGAAGCATCAGTGAGTAAGTATATATTAAATATTTGTAAAGAAAATCATAGTCATACAAGTAAAAATCCTGATTGCATTACTTATCTCGTACATAAAGTTGTGAAAATTCAAAACCAAAAGAAACATGCTATGCTTTGAAATTCACATTCCACTAGTATGTAGAAAGTGTTGAAGGCAACAATATTTCATTGAATTTACAAACAGATTGCAGATTTAATGAGTGCCTAATAATTCATAAGTGTTTAGAAGTGTAAGGAATTCCAGTTTCCTTTTAGATAAAATATATTTCGAAGTAAAATCTTCTCTACTTCCCTCTTTGTTTATATTGGAATAATATTTCATTCAATCTAATATGTAAAACAATTTGAATATAAAATTTAGTTCCAGTAGGCCTACTTCAATTGGTACATAAACATTTTACACAAACAATCAGCACAAGAAAACTGCATAAAATTTTTACTGGTAGCTAATTAACACTTTCTCCCTCTTAAATGTTACAAATTATTACATTAGAAATGTGTAGACATAACAAGAATTAAATGACCAAAATTTAATATATTCAACAACAAAAATGCCATAGCCTACTTGCATACACTTGCCTCCCATTCTAGCTTTCCAGTACTTGTGCCACATTTATCTGTTTTAAAGAAGAGGCTGATAGTTCATATTTTCAGTAGTAGATGGTGGTTGAATACACCTGCTAGATTTACCAAAACCCAAATAACGTCATTGAAACTCTGAGAAGACAAGAATTCAATGTGATCAGACCATTTTAGCAAGCTGGTCAGTAGCTTTAAAATAGCAAGCAGTGGGCCTAGTAATGATTGTGTGTTTAGTGGCTCACTAAATAAATGATTTTATACTGACAGACCATTGTTAGTTGATATCTTCTTTTAAGAAAAACTAAATTTATTAAATTAGTATAATTATATTCATTGCATTTTAAAATGCTAATTAAATAATCCTTGGGCTAGATCATTAAAATTTTTCCCCAAAATATTATTGCACATTAGTGGTATCTGTTACATATGAGAGAGGGGGCTTAAGTCATAGCAACTATTGCTTCTTCCAAAAATTTGGGACCATTTTGAAATATACAAATGATAGGGCTAGGTAGGCCTAATGAATATAGCCTAAGTATATTGCAGATTATGGATATGCAACTGCATCGTGTCGCTCTAATGTAATGTGGTAATTGGAAGCATGAAAGCACTCACACCCACTCCATGATTCCTTAGGCTAAAGTTCGGTATGGATAGGCATTATTCCTCAAAGCTTCCATCAGCTCCTTGTGGTAACCTCTGGCACTTTTCCCTTGGTTAGAGACTATTTTGATGTAAAAATGCTGTTCACACTAAATTTCCATTCCCTCTACAGTAGAGTCCCGCAAACTTGTCCTAATATGGAATGAAAGGACTGCGAGTTTCCAAAATTCCAAGTTATTGAGAATAAGGGCTTACAAATAAATCTGTTACTGCAAAAATGAAAAAGTGTCAATTATCCTCAAATATAACAAACACCACTAAAGATCTTTATAAAACATGTAAATCTGAATATAGTTTCTCTTCTATGAAAGAAAATGTATATGTGTCAATATATTACAACAAAATAGTTCACGTATTTCATGTCAAAGAATATTTTTTGATACTTGCATCATGGTTGCTGAGTAATCCGAACTGCCGGATTATCGAGTGCTGAGTTTGCGAGACTCTTCTGTATTTGAATCGGTTATTTATGAAAGGGCTCATGTCATGTTTTTTTGAAAAATGAGTTTATCATGAAAATGGATTGTGCCAACATCCACACATCGTTTACTTATGAAAGATCTCTTGTCGCACCAATACTTTGCAAGATACAGCCATTGCAAATCTGTGTTTAGTTATGAAACGGCTCATGTCAATGACAAGAGCCCTTTCTTAAATAAAGCATGGTTGGCAGCATTATCCATTTTGTATCCACAACAGCTGTAGGACACAGCATCCTTTTACTTGTACCACCAAGGGGTTGCAGGAAAGGGCAGCAATAAAGTTTGCTCTTTTATAATGAAGTATATCGATGATAATAGGCCTGTACCAGACAATGTTGATGAATTGTACCTGTACAGTGATAACTGTACAGGTCAAAACAAAAATCACACAATGATTAGGTTCCTACTTTCTCTTACAGACAGTGGACGATTCAAAAAGATTGTGTACAGACTGCCCATAAGGGGCCACTCTTATCTGCCCTGTGACAGAGTCTTTGGCCTTGTCAAAAGAAAATTAAGGAAATGTGACCGATATTACACAATAAAAGACGTATGTGAAATGATATTAATGTCTTCAGTACAGGGGAAATTTACTGTTGATTTAATAGAAACAGGGAATATTTTGGATTTTCAAAAATGGTGGCCTCAGTTCTATAAAAAATGTACTGTTTCTGAAGAAACCAAATCTGAAAAGAAGGGAAAAAGAGAATATTTTACTATTTCTAACTACCATGAATTCTCGTTCCAGCAATCAAGTAAAGGAAAAGTAACAGTATCAGCTTTTATTAGTGGACTCTTCTACAACACATTCAAACTAGCTATCCGACACAATCATGCATTTCTCTACCCATACACAAAGCATACGCAGAAAAAATACCTATTCCTAAAACGAAAATGGATGATATAAAGAAGCTTGTTCAGTTCGTCCCTGAGGAACATGGTTTCTTTTATGACAAGGTGATTCAGTGGCCTACAGTTGAAAAAGAACTGTGAAATGTAATGATATGAGACTTTACTGTAAATTGTGTGTTTGTTAAAAACCCATTCTCATGTATCTGTTATAGCCAATCTCATTTGTGTAGGCCTATACAATAGGGTGGAACGCAAACATCAAATTTTGATTTTCCATTTGTAATAGCGCGGAAAAGTTGCCTTTTGGTGTCAATAAGATAAATTTAAAATATGAAAAATATTGGATTATGTCTTGAGGTGCCGCAAGGACGTTAAAGTTTCATAAAAACACACTTTTTGCAATTTTTTCAAACACTTTTGCGAAACAATCAGCTTTTGATTTTTAATTTGTAATAGCGCGGAAAAGTTGCCTTTTAGGCTCAAAAAGAATTAAACAAAATTTGGTTGCAATACTACAACATCTTGAGGGGCCGCAAAGAGCTTAAAGTTTGTAGAAAAATTTGAAAAAATTGAGAAGTTATAAACTTTGATAAACTATTTTTTATGAATTTTTCGCACATATAATGTTACAAAACTTGGTTTTAAATACATATATAAGCAATAGAATTGAAAAAAATTATTAATTACAATAATAATAATAATAATAATAATAATAAAAATTTGGTAATGTCAAATTTTGTATTTCTTTCTTCTGTATCCTTAATGATAAAAAATGTTACAGCAGCAAAAGGTTTTTTTCTACTTATTTGCCACATCAAACTGTTTTTTTGTATTAAATTTTGGCATATTCACACGTGAGTCAACTTTTGCTCTTATATATCCTTTGCTTGCGATTGAACCACAGAGATTTTGAGCCGATTCGGTCAACAGCTTCACAGCTCTTTCCACTACTTCCGTGTGACAAGGAAGCCGGGGAAAGTCGATAACCGGATCCATTTTACTATTTGGTTTAGCTTCAGATACCTTCCGTATAAAGTCTTTGAGAGAGTCACTGGATACATGTTTGAACAAGGGGGGTTCAGTTACGTCATTTTCAGGCCATGAGAACATGTCGATGTAATCCTTTGCATCAAAGTTTATCTTTGCAACTTTAAACTTCCTGACTCCGCCTCTACTTTCTGTTCTTGGTTTTAAAACACGTCGTAAACCAAGTTCTCTTTGAATTTTGCATTCATCACATAGCATGGCCAAAAGGAGATTTTCTGGAGCAGCAAAGTACCCATTTCTTTCAATAATCGGGTCTATAACGTTCTTGAGATCGTCAGAGAGATAGCGTGAATATGAGATAAGATTAAACAGATGTTTGGAACCATAAGTACATGAAGGTTTTAACTTAATATTAAACCACACAGGCGCATACACTTTCACAATGTACTCAGCCAGAGTCTTAAGATTTTCAGTTGCCACATACAATCTAAGCACGCGGTTGGCTAATGTTAACCACTTGGAGTGAGCAATT
This sequence comes from Ectobius pallidus, assembly GCA_964059195.1. NCBI lineage: Eukaryota > Metazoa > Arthropoda > Insecta > Blattodea > Ectobiidae > Ectobius > Ectobius pallidus. The sequence continues at coordinate 26,431,889 of CAXKWD010000012.1, read as the reverse complement.
TTTCCAGGGTTTCTTAAAGATAAATCTAGTGTGCAATTTCCACTTGATACAGCGAGACACATATCCAATAAATATTTTTGATCTGTACTTAAATCATTTTTGTTCTCCAAAAGAGGAAGGTTATTTTCAATTGGCAAGAAAGTAACCACAGGTAGATTAGCACAGTTTTCTAGCTGCTGACCTATTTCGCCTTTAAACTCATTGGGTCCCTTCGTTTTACCATCTAAATGACAAAAAAGATTCGCAATGGTAGCTCATTACCATGGAACAAACAAATTAACCATTGTAAAGGTCTTCCTATTTCCTTTTCCATCAAAGAAATCACACCATTTTTATGTCCAGTGTTTACAACGGTTCCATCACACCCAATAGCAGTAAAGTTCAGTAAAGATAGTAAAGCTGTTTTTATCTTTCTATTCATATTATAATGCCTATTTGAAACTTTTTATTTCATAATTGAGACACGTAACAATCTTTGAAAAATTTCCAAAAAGTGTGTTTTTATGAAACTTTAACGGCCCTTCGGCACCTCAAGACCTACTCCAATATTTTCCATATTTTAAATTTATCTTATCTACACCAACAGGCAACTTTTCCGCGCTATTACAAATTAAAAATCAAAAGATGATTGTTTCGCAAAAATCTTTGAAAACATTAAAAAAATTGTGTTTTTATGAAACTTTAACCTCCTTGTGGCACCTCAAGACCTTCTCCAATATTTTTCATATTTTAAATTTATCTTATCTACACCAAAAGGCAACTTTTCCGCGCTATTACAAATTAAAAATCAAAAGCTGATTGTTTCGCAAAAGTGTTTGAAAAAATTGCAAAAAGTGTGTGTTTAATGAAACTTTAACGTCCTTGCGGCACCTCAAGACATAATCCAATATTTTTCATATTTTAAATTTATCTTATTTACATTTAAATTTATCTTATTTACACCAAAGGCAACTTTTCCGCGCTATTACAAATTGAAAATCAAAAGTTGATGTTTTTCGTTCCACCCTACTATACAATGTTTAATGTAAAATAATTAATAGCCTTCATAAAGTCTCATTCATTGCATTGTTTGTTTTTACTTTTGTCTCTATGAATGGGCGCTTGTCAGCCCTTTGTTTATGAAAGGACTCTTGTCAGACAATTTTGATATGCCCTATCATGCAACATAAACAACATAATTGTTTTTAGTCATCGTTATTATTAGCAGTTAGTAGAATCAAAATAACTAGAATAAAAAATCTTTTGTATCTATTAATAGTTGGAAAATAAAGTTTTTTTTAATTCCCCAACATTTTACTTTTCTGTACAAGAGCCCTTTCATAAATAACCGATTCTTTGTATAACCATGCATCACAATGCTAACAAATGATGTGTCCATATAGTAGAGAATGCCACATCCTCCTGTTACATATATCTCATGGTATCATCATCTTTCTTTGAGAAAAAAATAGTTACCATGACTTATGCTCCACCCCTCGTATTTCATTCTGTGTATTTTAACTCAGCATCACTTGCATACATGGCTGTCACTACATCACTCGTGTGTTATATTTCATCTAACATCCTTTTTTTTTATTTTATAGCTATGAAATGCAACTCATGGCTTAAACTTACAGTAAGATTATATTAAATTAATTTAATATTTGAAAAAGAAAATCATAATTGCACCTGCACTTTTTTCGAAAATGAGTTAAGTACACTGAAAGGAGCAGGATGTTTCTTATTGATCCTTAAACTGCCCATGTAAATTTTTTACTCTCACGCTTGTGCAAGCAAAGAAACAAAAATTGGTTATGTGCTATACTCAAAAGTTGTAGCTGCAAAAGTAGCCATGTGCATTGGAGGCTGGAGCTCACATAGCCGTTCTTGACAGCCAACACACACACGTTTTACACATAGCCGACCTTGACAATATATACACTGCACACAGAAGTAAGTTGCACCTCGGCTATTATTGTGTTATCTTAAGAGGTCATAATACAACCCATTATATTGTTATATTTAGCCATTGATACAGACTGCTGAATTTTTTTTATTAGTACCGGTATCTATTGCTAGAAATAAGGGTAGAAGAAAACGCTGAGTAATGTTAGCACTTGAATCTCAGGAAACTGCATATATTACTTACTTACTTACTCAATGGCAATAGACAATTCCTCCGCAAGCTAAAGGAATATTATCTATTTTATGGAACCCAAAGGTTCATTGCCATGCTTACCTGAGCCAACCATTCAACCCTGTTCTGTGCTAACTTCTTCCAATCATCCCTTGCAAATCCTACTTGACTTATTGTTTGTGTACTGAAACGCCACCTTATGGCTGAGTGGTTAGACTGCTTGACTTCCACTAAATCTTGGTGGAATTTGTGGGGGACAAAATAGGGTAGGGGCAGGTTTTCTGGGAGTTTCTCCTGTTTCCCTTTCCATATAACATTCACTGTTGCTGCATTCCTCATAATATGTCCATTTGATTGCATTAAAGGAATTTATTTGTGTACTCACCCCTTATTTTAAGTGACCAAAATGAAAATTAACTGCTGATATTGGGTTCTATTTCGCAATAGAGTAATTATTGTAATAGATCACTAGCAGTTAATCCACTCACAGCATAGCGATTTTATAACAGTAGGATTATGATACTGATTAAGTGCTTTAACACAAGACAGAAACATAATAAATAAGCAATTTATTTGGATAAATCCATAAAATTTATATTACAGTGGAACCTCGTTAACACGTTTCTTTAGGGACCGAAAAAATATACGTCTTAAACGGGAAAACGTACTACTGAAAATTAAAAAAAAAATCGTAGGGAGTATGTAGATAGGCCTATGTTTTCTAAGTCTCAGAACCACTCAAAAGTGCATCCTAATGACTCAGAAATACCCATATTGGCACACAGGAGCTTCTATGCTAAGCCATTAGTTATGCGAGATTTAAATTATGTAAACAAATACATAGGCCTGACGATTTTATTTGAAAAAATTAAACAAAAGTTACAACAATTGAAGGAATGTATGGGAGCCATATTTAATGAAAAACCATACGAAATTCACACAAAAAAGCATCCACTTTATTCTAAAACATCACACATGAAACAAGTTGCACTTTACAATCTATTAACAAACATAAAATAACTGGAAGTGTAATTGTTCAAAATTTCAGACGTTCCTGAATGTTAGCGAACAAAGTCAAATTGCGTTTGGCAAAGTGTGGTTGGCGAGCCAAATACGAACGTACTAAGCGTTAAACCAAAACGTGTTAAGAAACATTTAAACATGTAATTATTAAGATTGGGACCGGGACTTCAAAAAACCGACGTCCTATGCGGGAAAACGTAGTAATGAGGAACGTGCTAACGAGGTTCCACTGTATTTATTTCTTATTAACATTAAGTTTCCAATACCACAATTATTTAACAATATCTTTGTTTAGCTTTGTGGTAACAATTTGACACCTTGCAGAAAATATTTAGTACGAGGGGTATTCCGAAAGTAAGTTTCGTCAATGTATGGCAGGAGCGGCGTGTTCACCAGGGGAACCAAACAAACGCCAGACGAATCCTCACCCGTGGCTGGTTCCACGACGGAAGTGGCGTCAGCGGAGGAGGCATGACGCAGGCGCACTGCGCCGTAGAAGAGCGAGTCGCAGCAGACTGGCGTGCCCGCGGGTATTAGTGTACCGCTCACGATGGCACGAGAGATTTGGCGCCACTGCCATGTACCGCTATCTCCCCTCTTTCAAACGAGCCATTGCTGCAGCCGCTGAACCTTTTATTGTCCGAGATAGAGCTGTTTGAAATTGATCTCCCGATTTCCGTCCCCGCAAAGTGCGGCCTCCACGAACCCATCTCGCACAAACCTTATGGAACATCAATTTGTCACTCAAAATGGTCTGTATGGAACCTTTAGTAATGTCAGGAAGCTGAGGTGGAGCAGGCTGTGCGCCAATTCCTTGCATCGCGGGGCACCGAGTTTTACCACAGTGGGTTCTTCAAACTGATCGCACGCTGGCGACTATGTCGAAAAATAGTGCACGGTGTATAGTTCATGCTGCCATGCTGTATTGCTTTTGGGTCAATAAAGTGTCCGTGTGACAAACTGACGAAACTTACTTTCGGAATACCCCTCGTACTATAGGCCTAATCATGCATAGCGTCACAGATAATAATTCTATCACAGGAACATAGGAAACTGCTTAATCTTACCAGCAACAGATCTCACTACAGATTGCATTATTTCTATTAGTACAGAAAATGAAGATGCTGTTTAGATGGTCGTACATGTGAGAGTGTGAATTTGTTGGCTAGGAAATTGTGATAATGATATTATAATGCTAAGAAGTACACAGTTATTTCACTTCTAGATTCTCTTCGAGAAGAGTGTAATCGAAGAATAATTTACAAAACTCAATTTATGAAACCATGGTGGACAGCAAAGAACACAATGATGAGAAACATGTAATTGAACATTGGGAGAGCGAGGCCCCTCCTTAAATACTGGGGTGAAATCCCTACATCTAACTATTGGGGGGTTAGTACTTTGCCTGCCCAAAGTTGGTACCTATGAAAAGCACTGAGCTGTATCCTGGTGTAGGCTTACACAGCGTCCCAAGCAACATCTTGCAAATAGCATATGGCCTGGTGCTACATTGATTGCAGCTTCTACATATAGTCCTACCCATCACAGCCAATCCATCTTTGTCTTTTTAGTTCTTCGTAATTTTGATGCTATTTTTCAGGCTAGTGCTACTACATTTTAATTCAATATTTATATATTTCCAACTTTAATTCTTAAGATATTACTGTATAAACATCTACATCTTCCCTCTAAATCTTCCCTATACAGGCCGAGGACGCCCTTAGGGTTCTAGTAGATTGAGGTTAGAAGATTTAAGTTATAAACATTCAGTATTGCATATACAGAGAATATTCTCCACAGCGGCTACTTTTGGAGAGGCAGCTAGCTGCAGCAGTTAAGTTGGTACTCATCACAGCCGATCATAGCAGGTGCTGGAAGTGCTGTCCTCCTGTTTGCAGGCAGACTCAACTCGTTTACACATATTGTCGAAGACTTTCATTAAATTTTCTTGCAAAATTGACTGCACATAATTAATGATATTCACTTTAAGTTCGTCGATCGTTCTCAGATTGGTTTTATACACCTGAGATTTTGCCACACTCCAAACGAAATAATCTGGTGGAGTCAAATCAGGGGATCATGCTGGCCAGAGATCTTTAGTTATTATTCTTTCCCCCCCCAAAAAAAAAATTAAAATTTAAGCAACTGGTTTGACATATGCGCTATAGCATTGTCCTGTTGAAAAAAGGAGCACTCAGTTTTGTCTTCATTCAACTGTGAAATAAAATTGTAAATTATCTGAGAGCAGTAGACATTAGAATCAATAGAACTGTCGTAGAAGATTGGCCCTATTATTCGCTATCATGATATGGCAACTCACACACCGATTTTTTGCGAATGCAATGGTCTTTGTCTTATTGCGTTGGGATTGTCTGAAGACCATATTCGTGAGTTTTGAGGATTTACATAGCTGCATAAGTGAAACCATGCTTCATCTGTAAAGAAAGTTTTGTTTAAAACTTCAACTCCATGTTGATGTATGAATCTTTGGAACCATTCATAGTACAGCAATCTCTTCTCATAATCACATTGTTGTAATTCATGAACCACAGTAACTTTATAAGGGTACAACTGAAGTTCATGTTTTACAGCTTTGTGTGCCATTGACTTAGAGATTCCGGTTTCTTGTGCTAATTTGCATGTTGATTTTGTAGGACTATACACCATTACATAACTGATTTGGTCAAGTTTATTATAATTTAAAATGGTAGGTCTGCCCGTTTTCGGTAGGTCGTGAACTGAACCAGTCACATGAAATTTAGTTATCAAATCTCAAACAGTATCCCGATTTGGACACCTTGAATTTGGAAACCACTCCTGAAATTTTAATTTAACATTTTCCATAAACCGATTGCCTTGGCGAAAAACGTATTCCACCAAAAAAGCTCTCTCTTCAATACTGAACATTATCACCAGAATACTGTTGCACTGTCACAATATTCGATCCAAATGCTTGCACACTGCAATATGTACTGATTAGTAATTAGGCAATGCACCCATTGATAAAGTGACAATGACCTCTGCCTGCCTGCATACACACCTGGCGGTTTGTTTTTATAAAAGCTTGTGTTGCCAACAGAACTGCTGTAGCTAGCCCTCCCTCCAGCAAATAGCAACTGCGGAGAATGTTCTCGGGAGCACTGTACATACCAGTACTGACCCTGGTATTCACTTTTGTTAGAAGCTGAGTTGACCTTAGGCCATAAGTTAGAGCAAGAAGTGTAGGCCTAATAAGCAAATGAAAAATTCTGATGCTCTTGTTAGAGAAATAATTTGCAACTTTTGGGTCTGTAGCACAGTACTTAAACCAACTGAACCACATCATATCCAACGCACACATACATTATTTGACCGCTTCAGTTGATCACACTAGTCCATCTATAAGAAGATAATTCATTAACATAATAATAATGATTTATTTGCTTATAGACTTTTAGAGGAAAAGTTTCCAGCATCGTCACATTTAACATAACACTTTAGGCATTTGATACATTTTCAATAATTAGTTACAAATTACACTAATTAAATATAATTAAAAGCTAATTATAAAATTACAATTTAATGTCATATTAAATTGTATTATAATTCATTATAAAATTACACTATTAAACATTAAAAAAACACTATAACCACATTTTAAATTCTAAAACTTTATTAATATGAGTTTCAATAGTAAATTAGTTAATTAAGCTAAAATTCATTTAACCTATAGAGACATCTTTGTATCAGATAATTTTTAAGTGCAAGGTTAAAATTTCCTTTCTGTTTCTTTTTTATTTCTATCGGTAACTTATTGTACAGTAAAATTCCCTTACTTAACGGATCTTTGTATGTTGAATTTTTATTTATTGTCACCCATGTTGTCTTCCTTTTAGAATATTCTGCTTTGTAAAGAAGTTCAATAGTCTGTTTGCTATTGAACTTCTTTACAAAGCAGAATATTCTAAAAGGAAGACAACATGGGTTCACGAAGGGCTTATCCACGATCACAGCTGTATGTGAGTTTGTGCACACTATGCTAGAACACATAGATAATGGGGAGAAAACCATAGGGATGTATATAGATTTATCTAGTGCATTTGATTGTGTAGCACACAACATGTTATTAAATAAACTTGAATGTTATGGAATAAGGGGTAAGGCTGGTGAACTATTAGGGAGCTATCTCAAGGGTAGAAGACTTGCCACTGAAATCACTTATAGAAAAGAAGGTAGTATAACTAGTTACAAATCAACTCAGGAAGTAATGCAGGTAGGGGTACCACAAGGCTCAGTGCTCGGACCATTGTTGTTCCTAATATATATAAATGAAATGCCAGCAATGAATAATGGAAGGATAGTTGCCTATGCAGATGACACGACAATAGGAATCTGGGGAAAAACAGAAATTGAATTGATACAGAATGCTTCAATACAATGGAACAATATTTGCAATTACTTCAGTACAAACAATCTAACAATAAATACTAAAAAAACCAATGTAGTAAAATTCCAAAACAAGACTCAGCCACAAACAAATGAAACAATCAAGATTAGTAATATAGAGTTGGCACTGGCTAGAGAGGTAAACTTCTTGGGGATAATTGTAGATAGGGGGTTTAAGTGGGATGGTCATATTGATAGAGTATGTAATAAAGTCAATTCAGGTATATTTCTATTGAAACAATTAAGCATAATACTGGACCTGAACTATCTAAAAAATGCATACTATGGAATTATATATCCCCATCTAGTGTACGGCATAGAAGTCTGGGGAAGTGCGGCCGAGCAACACATAGATAGACTCTTCATACTACAAAAGAAGGCTGTACGGACAATGCTCAAACTTAAGAAAATGGAATCATGTAGAAATAGCTTCATAAACAATCATGCTAACCCTGTACAGTCTGTATATATGCCAAACAATTGTACTTGTAATCACACATCCTGAATACAATAGTATAAGAGAAAAACACTACGTACATGAAACAAGACAAAAAAAAGATTACTACAGGAACAGATACAACTTAAAAAAACTGAGAAAAGTCCATACATTAACAGAGCTATGCTCTATAACAAACTACCTAAAGAACTAAAAAGATTGAGAGAGAAGCCCAAAATATTCAAAAGGAAACTAAAAGAATACTTGATTAAACAGGGTTTCTATAGTATAAAGGAATATCTAAGTATTAAGGAATTGTAGACTAACCTAGTAATAAGAATATGCTAAACTCTGATTAACCTAGTTAAAAGAAAAATGACTATGTTAAAAATTGTATATTTTTGATTGATTGATTGATTGGTTTATTTCATCATACAATACATAAGGGACTCTCGGTTACAAACAATGCTTTGCCGCAGAGCCCCTTTGTTGAGCAAAAAGAAAACTATTGGTATCACTCTCAGAACAAGAACAAACACAATAAAATCTACAAAAATACATACAATTGTTTCAACATGTTAATCCCTACCTACAACTTTTTTATTATTTTTTTTAAGTATTAATTACCAATTATACCGTCTTATTATCACTTTCAATTTTTTTACCCCAAATTCTCTTAATTATAAACAGGAATTTTCCTATTTTTTTCAGTAAAATCTCGTTTTTTGTTGTACATAATTTCTTATATGCTATGCTACTATTCATTCTTAAATATTTCCTATCAATGTACATTTTTCTCAGTTCTTCTGTAACAGTGCACTCTAATAAGATGTGCTTTGCGTTTTCTTCCTTCCTGCAGAGTGGACACATTCCACTAGGTGTAATCCCTCTTAAGTTTCTTAACCTCCATATACCCAATCTTAACCAAGCCAAACCAGTTCTTTCATTGCTATCACATGTAAATACATATGGTTCTAACCCCCAATCTGTTTTCATGTCTGTATAAAATTTCAATGATTTAAAATTTTTTAATTCGCAAAATAATTCCTGTTTGGTTATATCATTACACCTTTGTCTCATAATCTTGCATATAACCTGGATGTTCCAATTCTCCATTCTGTGCCAAATCCAATTTAATCCTATTTTGTTTATCATTTCCACTAAAGATGTCCACCAGTTATCTTTCAATTTCGTGTTCTGCAAAAATTTTAAACATTCCTTTTCTAAACTATTCTCAGGTAAGTCTAAAATATGTTGAATAAATTTAATTTTTCTTATTAAAAAAGTATTCATACTATTTTCTAAGCCTAATTCCATTATTGCAGCTACAGGGTCTTTATTATAAGTTGAGACCGGGCGACGGAAGGTGCACGCAGCCAGTCTGACCTTGATACAACATCGGCACGTGCAGTTATTGTTAAAGTGTCAACATGGTGAGACCCATTTCGCTGCAGCATCGTATTTTTGTGTGTAAACATTATTTTAAGTACGAGTCTGCTGGACGTGTACGTGATGAAGGTAAGGTTTATCGAACAAATCCTCACACATTGGAGGAGCTGAAAGAAAACATTATGAATGAAATTAGGGGCATTACAGTGGAAGAACTCACTCGCGTCAGCCAGAATGTGGTTCCCAGATACAATGCTTGTATAACACAGGAAGGACGACACTTCCAACATATGTTATAAGGTAAGATATGTAATACTTTTTTTAATTGTGAATTATTTTCCACCTTCAAGCACTAGTATATTTTATATTGATATTGCAATAATAGGATACTGACGGAGAATTTCTAGACAGTTTTTTTGTACCTGTTTATTTTATTTTATTATAATAAATACACAATAAAATCTAAAAAGCATATGTTGAAGAAGAAACGTCAGGTTAAAATCTATGTACAAAAGTATTCTTCTACCAACAGTCACAATATTAGAATTAATCAGGTGAATTTCCAGTGGTTAAAAATATACACGAATGTTGAAGAAGAAACGTCAGGTTAAAATCTATGTACAAAAGTATTCTTCTACCAACAGTCACAATATTAAAATTAATCAGGTGAGTTTCCAGTGGTTAAAAATATACAATAATATAGTATGTACACTGTTTTTTTATAATATTAAAATTATCGTCAATAGTTAAAAAATGTACAAGAGTCTATTCTTCCATTATCAATCTCATCAATAAAATTGTTTTTTCATTTATCTTAACTATGTATACACTGTTTTTTATGAGTTGATACCACAATGGTATGGTATATATGTAGATTCGTAGTATGGATTTTCTAGAATTCTTCTGTCAGCAGTCATTAAACAATATCAATGTATTTTACATGGAGATGCATTTCGATGCCTGGTTTTGCATCATCTTCAGTCCCAAACACTAAAATTAAGAAGAAAAATTGGGGTTTAGACTATTAAGTGGAATATATTTTGGATTTTGTTGAGTTTCTATGGTTTCAAAATCAAATAAAGAAATTGATGAAAGACAGTAGCTTGATATTTAATGATAATGATAAAAAGGCCAATATAAATATAAATCCAAAACCACCAAATCTAAAAGCCCAAATCAAACTACATAAAACAGACGAACCAATCAGACCCATTGTTAATTTCATAAATGCACCCTCTTACAGAATCTCAAAAACGATTGCAAAATTATTACAGCAGAGACTAGAACTAAACAATCTATATACTTTAAAAAACTCAATTGAGCTAGTCAACAAAATAAAAGAAATTCAAATTAACAGAAACGAAACTATATTTTCACTAGATATTAAAAACCTATATACAAATATCCCTCTACAAGAAACAGTCAACATCATCAATCAACGATTAATTGACAATGGCGACAGCCCTTTGTATGCTGAACAAATAAGTAATATTCTTAATACTATTTTGAACCAAAATTATTTTGAATTTAATGGGAAAATATACCAACAAAAAGAAGGCCTAGCTATGGGTTCTCCCTTGTCAGGCATCCTATCAGAAACTTTTCTACAAAACATTGAAGAGAAAATAATACACAATATTATATCCAAGTATAAAATCAAATTTTATGGCAGATACGTTGATGATATTATTTTAATATGTGAATCTAAAAATACTCAAGATATCCTACAGCACTTCAATGCCTTACACAAAAACCTAACATTCACATTAGAAGAGGCCATAAATAAAAAAATCAATTTTTTGGATCTAAATATCAAATTCTCTAATAAACAAATAAACTTCAGCATCTACAGAAAACCCACTTTCTCAGATAATATAATTAACAGCTCTTCCAACCACCCCCAATCTCAAAAAATTGCAACATTCAGGAACATGATCCACAGATTATTACATATACCTATGAGCAAAAAAGACTACCACAAAGAATTACAAACAATAATTCAAATCGCAATTAACAACGGCTACAAAAAATCTCTAGTATACAATTTACTTAATAAGAAAAAGAAACAATTACATAAGAAACAAAACGTAATCTCCAAATTACAACCCATTAATAACAACAATGACGATATTAAGAAATATATTACTTTCACATATACAGATTCAAACATACGGTACATAAAATAATTAAACCCCTAAAATCCGATAAAATTCAATTTGCCTTTAAAACTAATATCAATATCCGTTCCCATATACATAATACAATAAATAGCAAGAAAAATCAATACGAACAATTGAGCCGGCTTTCGGGACTGGGTTTGTTTTTAAGGATACTACCTGAGACAGCCCTTAGGGCTAGGAAGATAAGTGTCGGCTCACTAGAATAATAAATATAAGAATCCGAAAGAAACAGGAAGCAGGAAATCCTAGCGTGCTGGGAAACAATCTTGCAGAGAGAGAGTATACTGGAATAACATTCTATATCTCTATATTTTCAAACAGAATTAACAATAAACATACAACCATTAAATATCACAGCGTCCAATTGGATCAAAGGCAACTATATCATAAATCCAGCACAAATACCTGACGATTAACATATCATAACCCAACTACTGGAATAACCCTGACAAATAACTCTAAGAGCAGTTACATAAGATCTAACCCAATGAATAGCTAAGGGCAACTTCACTAAAGAGCAATCCAGGATCCGTGAGAGTTAATGATACTGATTGCTACTCCCAAAATATAGCACACATTTCAAAAGGTACAGATCACATGAATAGATGCCATAAGGGAATATAACCTTCGATCCTAACTAAGATGGCTAGAGAGTAACTATAAATAAAGGAGGGTACACTGAGATAGATATAAGATAATTCAGAGAATAAATATAAAGCTATCCTGAATAAGGGGTTAAGAAGCAATCAATTTTACACGCAATATGTGCTAGACTAAATTTTCCTAACATCTCAAGACTAATTTGTTAAGTACAGTTTCCAGTACTGGAATAACTTTAAGTGGATGAATAATAGTTTAACTGGCTAACAGTTACTACAGCACTGAGAGCATAACTAATTTTATTTTCAGAGGGAACTTGGCTAAGATAATTCCTAAGAATCTGGGCAATAATATACAAATGAAGTCACACAAATATCACAATTACTCCTTTGAATAATTTTTCTGATACAGCTTACAGTACTGGAAAATATTAAATTAGCATGAATAATAATCTAACTGGGTAACAGTTACTACAGCACTAAATGCATGAGTAAATTATTTTCAAAGGGAACTTGGCTAAGATAATTCTTAAGCATCAGCCCAGTAATATGCAAATGAAGTCTCACAAATTTTACAATTGCTCCTTTGAATAATTTTTCAAATACAACTTACAGTACTGAAAAATGTTAAGTTAGCATGAATAATAATCTAACTGGTTAACAGTTACTACACCCCTGACAGGCTGAATAAATTATTTTCAAAGGGAACTTGGCTAAGATAATTCATAAGAATCTGGCCAATAATATACAACTGAAGCCTCACAATTTTTATAATTACTTCTTTGAATAATTTGTCAAATACAGCTTACTGTACTGGAAAATATTAAAATAGCATGAATAATAATCTAACTGGGTAAGTTACTACAGCTCTGACAGGCTGAATAAATTAATTTCAAGGGGGACTTGGCTAAGATAATTCATAAGAATCTGGCCAATAATATACAAGTGAAGCCTCACAATTTTTACAATTACTTCTTTGAATAATTTGTCAAATACAACTTACAGTACCAAAAAGTTAAGTTAGCATGAATAATAATCTAACTGGGTAAGTTACTACAGCTCTGACAGGCTGAATAAATTATTTTCAAGGGGACTTGGCTAAGATAATTCATAAGAATCTGGCCAATAATATACAACTGAAGCCTCACAATTTTTACAATTACTTCTTTGAATAATTTGTCAAATACAACTTACAGTACTGGAAAATATTAAATTAGCATGAACAATAATCTAACTGGGTAAGTTACTACAGCTCTGACAGGCTGAATAAATTATTTTCAAAGGGGACTTGGCTAAGATAATTCATAAGAATCTGGCCAATAATATACAACTGAAGCCTCACAATTTTTACAATTACTTCTTTGAATAATTTGTCAAATACAACTTACAGTACTGGAAAATATTAAATTAGCATGAATAATAATCTAACTGGGTAACAGTTACTACAACCCTGACAGCCTGAATAAATTATTTTCAAAGGAACTTGGCTAAGATAATTCATAAGAATCTGGCCAATAATATACAACTGAAGCCTCACAATTTTTACAATTACTTCTTTGAATAATTTGTCAAATACAGCTTACAGTACTGAAAAACATTAAATTAGCAGGAATAATAATATGAACGGCCTATCCGTTCATAGCGATTATATATAAATTTAGTATTACTAGCAAGTTCTAGAACAGGGGCATGACCTTCAAGATAAATGGCCCATTTTGCAAGTGTTCATAGACTATACATCTATTAATTAAGGGATAGTTTTAGATACTCGTGTCATTAATATCTCGACACAATATAATCTCGCTATACAAAATTCACTCAGAAAGGACTAGAGTAGTTCAAGCAATACTTGCTTAGAGGGGTAGGTACAATGGCTGCAGACATGACACCGCAACATCACGAGATATGACAACGTCTCTTATTTCAGGCAACTGAATTAGGACAAACGTGATTATTCTCATGACTTAAACCCTATACCACTTGGCGAGATTTCTTCCCTAACTTTAGCAAATGTGACTTTCATCGTGGCATAATAGACATAAGATAAACGGCAATGGTAATGAACTTAAATGGCTTGGCAAAACCATAACTTAGTGGAGATTCCACAATTAAGTGCATGAATATAGAATGGTGAATTACATTATAAATTACTAACCCGTCCCGTGCACATACCTGGAAGGCAAATCCGGATAGCGAGGCCAGACATCGTAGAAGATTCTCCACAAACACTACTAGGCACAATGCTGTTCTGAAGGCTAAAAGAGACTAACTCGTCAGCCGGAATGGCCGACGCAACACAGACAAAAACCACGCACCGAGCATGCGCAGAAAAGACAGCAAGCGGAGAGAGTAAGAGTGAACTAAAAGTGACTAAACACGTCATAACATGACGTATGTCACAGCCTCCCCTCTGCGAAAAAAAGAAAGGGAAGGCCGGACAGAAAGGTATCGCCTGCAATGCCAGATGAAAATCACAAGTACTAGATCATATAAAGACATAAACAAAGTATAGTTACATAACCATAAATACACAACATATGCAACTACTACACCCTAAGAGAACTATACCTTATACCAAAATACCCTTATACTCTTGAAATCTTAAGAATCAACCAGTCTTTCACTTTCACACATGATTGAATAAGATTATAAGGTTAGACATATATTACACTCAAGTCAGGTAGATTCAGTCAAGTTCAAAAATGTGAATACAAAATATTGAATTGTTATCTGACAAGCATGCATTGTAGAACCTGAAAACCTTTATAGTACATCAAGAGTCATTCAATAGCATAAAACAAATTTTACATAATTTAGAGCCATTGGAATAGTCCATACGTTGAGTTCAATGTTAACCTCGGCCAAAGGCCTACACCATTAATCTATATAAGGTGTAGATAATAAGACTCCATTCTTCACTATAATTCCTAACTTGGTTATCACATTCTTCATTCTTCTAATATATAAGACTTGAGATGAAAACGATGCACAAGAGCCTCAAAATAAGAGAAAAGGAGTGAGCACATATCACTTGAGGGGTCTTACCACCTTCGACCAATAACAACTGGTCAAAAACACTCACACCACCATTACATATATCTTGAATAGAGATGCTATATTGCGTAGAACTCTGCTCACAGATAACCAAAAAGTGCTGGAAGGAGTGGCTCCGGCCACCCACACAGGTGACAAAAAAAAACAAGCTGGGGTACGTTTCCCCATGAGCCAGCCCAACCGGGAACGACGTGCAGGCCTACACGATGCACCCAGGAGCACGAGGAACAGAAGACACAGCATTCAGGGCACATGCTCCAACAATAACAGCACACAATCAAGATGCAGAAGGCTCAGGGCAACCACCAGTACCATCAGGCACCAGAGTACATACAGTAGTAGGAAAAGGGCAGAGCTCATATCCATATTTTCCTTAATACCATGATATTGAAGTCGACTTCAGCCATAAATGTCAGTAGATAATAGTCATTCCAGATTGTAGCAGGGTAAACATTCTTCTTATAATGGATACCAAATTTGTCTCATCTCTTGTTGTTCTTTGTTGAATTATTGGTTTTCCTTTTTTTTTTTTTTTGATTTTTTTTGTTTTATATATTTGTATGAGTCAGCCTTAATTTTAATATAGGCCTAGTAGTAGTATCTTAATCAGGAGGAGAACGAAACAGACCCCGCATCACCGGAATTCACCCAACAGGAGTGCAAAGGACGAGCAAAAAATTCACCACAAAAATTTATTCGTGCACAATTGGAATCTCCATCACAACACTACATAAATACCCTACTTAAATACCAAGCCATAAATACCTTTAACATTTCATGGTGCGAGTAGCAAACACCAACTGACAAACATAACACTTATAACCCTAATTCATAAAACATACACAAACCACAACATAATTTAATAGCCACTTAATCAAAAAACACTCGCCTATACCTTAAATCTATACATTGACAAAGGGCTTCAACTGAGTGGCATGCGCTCTACGAAAAACATTATTTGCCAGATTTTGGAGTAAGAAGGACACGCCATGTTCTAGAACTTGCACAATTTTAAACGGGCCCAAAAAACGGGGCGCCAGAGTCGAATTTGAATGCAGATAATCTGACCGCCCAACGTGCAATGCGGCCCGTCTTCCTGGGTCTGGCCAAAACCCAAGTCAACGCTTGATTATCACATTCCAAGACAGAATAGGACGGAACACCATTTTGAATGAAGAAATAGCAGAAATAATTGAAAAAAACTGAACAAGATAAGTGGACGTATAAAATACGTCACTCTCCCCTCTGCGAAGAAAGAGGCAAACACCAGAGTGTAGAGCGAAGGTAATGCTACCACCTGAGCCGGCTGTTGGGTACTGGGTTGGTTTTTAAGGATACTACCTGAGACAGCCCTTAGGGCTAGGAAGATAAGTGTCGGCTCACTAGAATAATAAATATAAGAATCCGAAAGAAACAGGAAGCAGGAAATCCTAGCGTGCTGGGAAACAATCTTGCAGAGAGAGAGTATACTGGAATAACATTCTATATCTCTATATTTTCAAACAGAATTAACAATAAACATACAACCATTAAATATCACAGCGTCCAATTGGATCAAAGGCAACTATATCATAAATCCAGCACAAATACCTGACGATTAACATATCATAACCCAACTACTGGAATAACCCTGACAAATAACTCTAAGAGCAGTTACATAAGATCTAACCCAATGAATAGCTAAGGGCAACTTCACTAAAGAGCAATCCAGGATCCGTGAGAGTTAATGATACTGATTGCTACTCCCAAAATATAGCACACATTTCAAAAGGTACAGATCACATGAATAGATGCCATAAGGGAATATAACCTTCGATCCTAACTAAGATGGCTAGAGAGTAACTATAAATAAAGGAGGGTACACTGAGATAGATATAAGATAATTCAGAGAATAAATATAAAGCTATCCTGAATAAGGGGTTAAGAAGCAATCAATTTTACACGCAATATGTGCTAGACTAAATTTTCCTAACATCTCAAGACTAATTTGTTAAGTACAGTTTCCAGTACTGGAATAACTTTAAGTGGATGAATAATAGTTTAACTGGCTAACAGTTACTACAGCACTGAGAGCATAACTAATTTTATTTTCAGAGGGAACTTGGCTAAGATAATTCCTAAGAATCTGGGCAATAATATACAAATGAAGTCACACAAATATCACAATTACTCCTTTGAATAATTTTTCTGATACAGCTTACAGTACTGGAAAATATTAAATTAGCATGAATAATAATCTAACTGGGTAACAGTTACTACAGCACTAAATGCATGAGTAAATTATTTTCAAAGGGAACTTGGCTAAGATAATTCTTAAGCATCAGCCCAGTAATATGCAAATGAAGTCTCACAAATTTTACAATTGCTCCTTTGAATAATTTTTCAAATACAACTTACAGTACTGAAAAATGTTAAGTTAGCATGAATAATAATCTAACTGGTTAACAGTTACTACACCCCTGACAGGCTGAATAAATTATTTTCAAAGGGAACTTGGCTAAGATAATTCATAAGAATCTGGCCAATAATATACAACTGAAGCCTCACAATTTTTACAATTACTTCTTTGAATAATTTGTCAAATACAGCTTACAGTACTGAAAAACATTAAATTAGCAGGAATAATAATATGAACGGCCTATCCGTTCATAGCGATTATATATAAATTTAGTATTACTAGCAAGTTCTAGAACAGGGGCATGACCTTCAAGATAAATGGCCCATTTTGCAAGTGTTCATAGACTATACATCTATTAATTAAGGGATAGTTTTAGATACTCGTGTCATTAATATCTCGACACAATATAATCTCGCTATACAAAATTCACTCAGAAAGGACTAGAGTAGTTCAAGCAATACTTGCTTAGAGGGGTAGGTACAATGGCTGCAGACATGACACCGCAACATCACGAGATATGACAACGTCTCTTATTTCAGGCAACTGAATTAGGACAAACGTGATTATTCTCATGACTTAAACCCTATACCACTTGGCGAGATTTCTTCCCTAACTTTAGCAAATGTGACTTTCATCGTGGCATAATAGACATAAGATAAACGGCAATGGTAATGAACTTAAATGGCTTGGCAAAACCATAACTTAGTGGAGATTCCACAATTAAGTGCATGAATATAGAATGGTGAATTACATTATAAATTACTAACCCGTCCCGTGCACATACCTGGAAGGCAAATCCGGATAGCGAGGCCAGACATCGTAGAAGATTCTCCACAAACACTACTAGGCACAATGCTGTTCTGAAGGCTAAAAGAGACTAACTCGTCAGCCGGAATGGCCGACGCAACACAGACAAAAACCACGCACCGAGCATGCGCAGAAAAGACAGCAAGCGGAGAGAGTAAGAGTGAACTAAAAGTGACTAAACACGTCATAACATGACGTATGTCACAGCCTCCCCTCTGCGAAAAAAAGAAAGGGAAGGCCGGACAGAAAGGTATCGCCTGCAATGCCAGATGAAAATCACAAGTACTAGATCATATAAAGACATAAACAAAGTATAGTTACATAACCATAAATACACAACATATGCAACTACTACACCCTAAGAGAACTATACCTTATACCAAAATACCCTTATACTCTTGAAATCTTAAGAATCAACCAGTCTTTCACTTTCACACATGATTGAATAAGATTATAAGGTTAGACATATATTACACTCAAGTCAGGTAGATTCAGTCAAGTTCAAAAATGTGAATACAAAATATTGAATTGTTATCTGACAAGCATGCATTGTAGAACCTGAAAACCTTTATAGTACATCAAGAGTCATTCAATAGCATAAAACAAATTTTACATAATTTAGAGCCATTGGAATAGTCCATACGTTGAGTTCAATGTTAACCTCGGCCAAAGGCCTACACCATTAATCTATATAAGGTGTAGATAATAAGACTCCATTCTTCACTATAATTCCTAACTTGGTTATCACATTCTTCATTCTTCTAATATATAAGACTTGAGATGAAAACGATGCACAAGAGCCTCAAAATAAGAGAAAAGGAGTGAGCACATATCACTTGAGGGGTCTTACCACCTTCGACCAATAACAACTGGTCAAAAACACTCACACCACCATTACATATATCTTGAATAGAGATGCTATATTGCGTAGAACTCTGCTCACAGATAACCAAAAAGTGCTGGAAGGAGTGGCTCCGGCCACCCACACAGGTGACAAAAAAAACAAGCTGGGGTACGTTTCCCCATGAGCCAGCCCAACCGGGAACGACGTGCAGGCCTACACGATGCACCCAGGAGCACGAGGAACAGAAGACACAGCATTCAGGGCACATGCTCCAACAATAACAGCACACAATCAAGATGCAGAAGGCTCAGGGCAACCACCAGTACCATCAGGCACCAGAGTACATACAGTAGTAGGAAAAGGGCAGAGCTCATATCCATATTTTCCTTAATACCATGATATTGAAGTCGACTTCAGCCATAAATGTCAGTAGATAATAGTCATTCCAGATTGTAGCAGGGTAAACATTCTTCTTATAATGGATACCAAATTTGTCTCATCTCTTGTTGTTCTTTGTTGAATTATTGGTTTTCCTTTTTTTTTTTTTTTTGATTTTTTTTGTTTTATATATTTGTATGAGTCAGCCTTAATTTTAATATAGGCCTAGTAGTAGTATCTTAATCAGGAGGAGAACGAAACAGACCCCGCATCACCGGAATTCACCCAACAGGAGTGCAAAGGACGAGCAAAAAATTCACCACAAAAATTTATTCGTGCACAATTGGAATCTCCATCACAACACTACATAAATACCCTACTTAAATACCAAGCCATAAATACCTTTAACATTTCATGGTGCGAGTAGCAAACACCAACTGACAAACATAACACTTATAACCCTAATTCATAAAACATACACAAACCACAACATAATTTAATAGCCACTTAATCAAAAAACACTCGCCTATACCTTAAATCTATACATTGACAAAGGGCTTCAACTGAGTGGCATGCGCTCTACGAAAAACATTATTTGCCAGATTTTGGAGTAAGAAGGACACGCCATGTTCTAGAACTTGCACAATTTTAAACGGGCCCAAAAAACGGGGCGCCAGAGTCGAATTTGAATGCAGATAATCTGACCGCCCAACGTGCAATGCGGCCCGTCTTCCTGGGTCTGGCCAAAACCCAAGTCAACGCTTGATTATCACATTCCAAGACAGAATAGGACGGAACACCATTTTGAATGAAGAAATAGCAGAAATAATTGAAAAAAACTGAACAAGATAAGTGGACGTATAAAATACGTCACTCTCCCCTCTGCGAAGAAAGAGGCAAACACCAGAGTGTAGAGCGAAGGTAATGCTACCACCTGAGCCGGCTGTTGGGTACTGGGTTGGTTTTTAAGGATACTACCTGAGACAGCCCTTAGGGCTAGGAAGATAAGTGTCGGCTCACTAGAATAATAAATATAAGAATCCGAAAGAAACAGGAAGCAGGAAATCCTAGCGTGCTGGGAAACAATCTTGCAGAGAGAGAGTATACTGGAATAACATTCTATATCTCTATATTTTCAAACAGAATTAACAATAAACATACAACCATTAAATATCACAGCGTCCAATTGGATCAAAGGCAACTATATCATAAATCCAGCACAAATACCTGACGATTAACATATCATAACCCAACTACTGGAATAACCCTGACAAATAACTCTAAGAGCAGTTACATAAGATCTAACCCAATGAATAGCTAAGGGCAACTTCACTAAAGAGCAATCCAGGATCCGTGAGAGTTAATGATACTGATTGCTACTCCCAAAATATAGCACACATTTCAAAAGGTACAGATCACATGAATAGATGCCATAAGGGAATATAACCTTCGATCCTAACTAAGATGGCTAGAGAGTAACTATAAATAAAGGAGGGTACACTGAGATAGATATAAGATAATTCAGAGAATAAATATAAAGCTATCCTGAATAAGGGGTTAAGAAGCAATCAATTTTACACGCAATATGTGCTAGACTAAATTTTCCTAACATCTCAAGACTAATTTGTTAAGTACAGTTTCCAGTACTGGAATAACTTTAAGTGGATGAATAATAGTTTAACTGGCTAACAGTTACTACAGCACTGAGAGCATAACTAATTTTATTTTCAGAGGGAACTTGGCTAAGATAATTCCTAAGAATCTGGGCAATAATATACAAATGAAGTCACACAAATATCACAATTACTCCTTTGAATAATTTTTCTGATACAGCTTACAGTACTGGAAAATATTAAATTAGCATGAATAATAATCTAACTGGGTAACAGTTACTACAGCACTAAATGCATGAGTAAATTATTTTCAAAGGGAACTTGGCTAAGATAATTCTTAAGCATCAGCCCAGTAATATGCAAATGAAGTCTCACAAATTTTACAATTGCTCCTTTGAATAATTTTTCAAATACAACTTACAGTACTGAAAAATGTTAAGTTAGCATGAATAATAATCTAACTGGTTAACAGTTACTACACCCCTGACAGGCTGAATAAATTATTTTCAAAGGGAACTTGGCTAAGATAATTCATAAGAATCTGGCCAATAATATACAACTGAAGCCTCACAATTTTTACAATTACTTCTTTGAATAATTTGTCAAATACAGCTTACAGTACTGAAAAACATTAAATTAGCAGGAATAATAATATGAACGGCCTATCCGTTCATAGCGATTATATATAAATTTAGTATTACTAGCAAGTTCTAGAACAGGGGCATGACCTTCAAGATAAATGGCCCATTTTGCAAGTGTTCATAGACTATACATCTATTAATTAAGGGATAGTTTTAGATACTCGTGTCATTAATATCTCGACACAATATAATCTCGCTATACAAAATTCACTCAGAAAGGACTAGAGTAGTTCAAGCAATACTTGCTTAGAGGGGTAGGTACAATGGCTGCAGACATGACACCGCAACATCACGAGATATGACAACGTCTCTTATTTCAGGCAACTGAATTAGGACAAACGTGATTATTCTCATGACTTAAACCCTATACCACTTGGCGAGATTTCTTCCCTAACTTTAGCAAATGTGACTTTCATCGTGGCATAATAGACATAAGATAAACGGCAATGGTAATGAACTTAAATGGCTTGGCAAAACCATAACTTAGTGGAGATTCCACAATTAAGTGCATGAATATAGAATGGTGAATTACATTATAAATTACTAACCCGTCCCGTGCACATACCTGGAAGGCAAATCCGGATAGCGAGGCCAGACATCGTAGAAGATTCTCCACAAACACTACTAGGCACAATGCTGTTCTGAAGGCTAAAAGAGACTAACTCGTCAGCCGGAATGGCCGACGCAACACAGACAAAAACCACGCACCGAGCATGCGCAGAAAAGACAGCAAGCGGAGAGAGTAAGAGTGAACTAAAAGTGACTAAACACGTCATAACATGACGTATGTCACAGCCTCCCCTCTGCGAAAAAAAGAAAGGGAAGGCCGGACAGAAAGGTATCGCCTGCAATGCCAGATGAAAATCACAAGTACTAGATCATATAAAGACATAAACAAAGTATAGTTACATAACCATAAATACACAACATATGCAACTACTACACCCTAAGAGAACTATACCTTATACCAAAATACCCTTATACTCTTGAAATCTTAAGAATCAACCAGTCTTTCACTTTCACACATGATTGAATAAGATTATAAGGTTAGACATATATTACACTCAAGTCAGGTAGATTCAGTCAAGTTCAAAAATGTGAATACAAAATATTGAATTGTTATCTGACAAGCATGCATTGTAGAACCTGAAAACCTTTATAGTACATCAAGAGTCATTCAATAGCATAAAACAAATTTTACATAATTTAGAGCCATTGGAATAGTCCATACGTTGAGTTCAATGTTAACCTCGGCCAAAGGCCTACACCATTAATCTATATAAGGTGTAGATAATAAGACTCCATTCTTCACTATAATTCCTAACTTGGTTATCACATTCTTCATTCTTCTAATATATAAGACTTGAGATGAAAACGATGCACAAGAGCCTCAAAATAAGAGAAAAGGAGTGAGCACATATCACTTGAGGGGTCTTACCACCTTCGACCAATAACAACTGGTCAAAAACACTCACACCACCATTACATATATCTTGAATAGAGATGCTATATTGCGTAGAACTCTGCTCACAGATAACCAAAAAGTGCTGGAAGGAGTGGCTCCGGCCACCCACACAGGTGACAAAAAAAACAAGCTGGGGTACGTTTCCCCATGAGCCAGCCCAACCGGGAACGACGTGCAGGCCTACACGATGCACCCAGGAGCACGAGGAACAGAAGACACAGCATTCAGGGCACATGCTCCAACAATAACAGCACACAATCAAGATGCAGAAGGCTCAGGGCAACCACCAGTACCATCAGGCACCAGAGTACATACAGTAGTAGGAAAAGGGCAGAGCTCATATCCATATTTTCCTTAATACCATGATATTGAAGTCGACTTCAGCCATAAATGTCAGTAGATAATAGTGATTCCAGATTGTAGCAGGGTAAACATTCTTCTTATAATGGATACCAAATTTGTCTCATCTCTTGTTGTTCTTTGTTGAATTATTGGTTTTCCTTTTTTTTTTTTTGATTTTTTTTGTTTTATATATTTGTATGAGTCAGCCTTAATTTTAATATAGGCCTAGTAGTAGTATCTTAATCAGGAGGAGAACGAAACAGACCCCGCATCACCGGAATTCACCCAACAGGAGTGCAAAGGACGAGCAAAAAATTCACCACAAAAATTTATTCGTGCACAATTGGAATCTCCATCACAACACTACATAAATACCCTACTTAAATACCAAGCCATAAATACCTTTAACATTTCATGGTGCGAGTAGCAAACACCAACTGACAAACATAACACTTATAACCCTAATTCATAAAACATACACAAACCACAACATAATTTAATAGCCACTTAATCAAAAAACACTCGCCTATACCTTAAATCTATACATTGACAAAGGGCTTCAACTGAGTGGCATGCGCTCTACGAAAAACATTATTTGCCAGATTTTGGAGTAAGAAGGACACGCCATGTTCTAGAACTTGCACAATTTTAAACGGGCCCAAAAAACGGGGCGCCAGAGTCGAATTTGAATGCAGATAATCTGACCGCCCAACGTGCAATGCGGCCCGTCTTCCTGGGTCTGGCCAAAACCCAAGTCAACGCTTGATTATCACATTCCAAGACAGAATAGGACGGAACACCATTTTGAATGAAGAAATAGCAGAAATAATTGAAAAAAACTGAACAAGATAAGTGGACGTATAAAATACGTCACTCTCCCCTCTGCGAAGAAAGAGGCAAACACCAGAGTGTAGAGCGAAGGTAATGCTACCACCTGAGCCGGCTGTTGGGTACTGGGTTGGTTTTTAAGGATACTACCTGAGACAGCCCTTAGGGCTAGGAAGATAAGTGTCGGCTCACTAGAATAATAAATATAAGAATCCGAAAGAAACAGGAAGCAGGAAATCCTAGCGTGCTGGGAAACAATCTTGCAGAGAGAGAGTATACTGGAATAACATTCTATATCTCTATATTTTCAAACAGAATTAACAATAAACATACAACCATTAAATATCACAGCGTCCAATTGGATCAAAGGCAACTATATCATAAATCCAGCACAAATACCTGACGATTAACATATCATAACCCAACTACTGGAATAACCCTGACAAATAACTCTAAGAGCAGTTACATAAGATCTAACCCAATGAATAGCTAAGGGCAACTTCACTAAAGAGCAATCCAGGATCCGTGAGAGTTAATGATACTGATTGCTACTCCCAAAATATAGCACACATTTCAAAAGGTACAGATCACATGAATAGATGCCATAAGGGAATATAACCTTCGATCCTAACTAAGATGGCTAGAGAGTAACTATAAATAAAGGAGGGTACACTGAGATAGATATAAGATAATTCAGAGAATAAATATAAAGCTATCCTGAATAAGGGGTTAAGAAGCAATCAATTTTACACGCAATATGTGCTAGACTAAATTTTCCTAACATCTCAAGACTAATTTGTTAAGTACAGTTTCCAGTACTGGAATAACTTTAAGTGGATGAATAATAGTTTAACTGGCTAACAGTTACTACAGCACTGAGAGCATAACTAATTTTATTTTCAGAGGGAACTTGGCTAAGATAATTCCTAAGAATCTGGGCAATAATATACAAATGAAGTCACACAAATATCACAATTACTCCTTTGAATAATTTTTCTGATACAGCTTACAGTACTGGAAAATATTAAATTAGCATGAATAATAATCTAACTGGGTAACAGTTACTACAGCACTAAATGCATGAGTAAATTATTTTCAAAGGGAACTTGGCTAAGATAATTCTTAAGCATCAGCCCAGTAATATGCAAATGAAGTCTCACAAATTTTACAATTGCTCCTTTGAATAATTTTTCAAATACAACTTACAGTACTGAAAAATGTTAAGTTAGCATGAATAATAATCTAACTGGTTAACAGTTACTACACCCCTGACAGGCTGAATAAATTATTTTCAAAGGGAACTTGGCTAAGATAATTCATAAGAATCTGGCCAATAATATACAACTGAAGCCTCACAATTTTTATAATTACTTCTTTGAATAATTTGTCAAATACAGCTTACTGTACTGGAAAATATTAAAATAGCATGAATAATAATCTAACTGGGTAAGTTACTACAGCTCTGACAGGCTGAATAAATTAATTTCAAGGGGGACTTGGCTAAGATAATTCATAAGAATCTGGCCAATAATATACAAGTGAAGCCTCACAATTTTTACAATTACTTCTTTGAATAATTTGTCAAATACAACTTACAGTACCAAAAAGTTAAGTTAGCATGAATAATAATCTAACTGGGTAAGTTACTACAGCTCTGACAGGCTGAATAAATTATTTTCAAGGGGACTTGGATAAGATAATTCATAAGAATCTGGCCAATAATATACAACTGAAGCCTCACAATTTTTACAATTACTTCTTTGAATAATTTGTCAAATACAACTTACAGTACTGGAAAATATTAAATTAGCATGAACAATAATCTAACTGGGTAAGTTACTACAGCTCTGACAGGCTGAATAAATTATTTTCAAAGGGGACTTGGCTAAGATAATTCATAAGAATCTGGCCAATAATATACAACTGAAGCCTCACAATTTTTACAATTACTTCTTTGAATAATTTGTCAAATACAACTTACAGTACTGGAAAATATTAAATTAGCATGAATAATAATCTAACTGGGTAACAGTTACTACAACCCTGACAGCCTGAATAAATTATTTTCAAAGGAACTTGGCTAAGATAATTCATAAGAATCTGGCCAATAATATACAACTGAAGCCTCACAATTTTTACAATTACTTCTTTGAATAATTTGTCAAATACAGCTTACAGTACTGAAAAACATTAAATTAGCAGGAATAATAATATGAACGGCCTATCCGTTCATAGCGATTATATATAAATTTAGTATTACTAGCAAGTTCTAGAACAGGGGCATGACCTTCAAGATAAATGGCCCATTTTGCAAGTGTTCATAGACTATACATCTATTAATTAAGGGATAGTTTTAGATACTCGTGTCATTAATATCTCGACACAATATAATCTCGCTATACAAAATTCACTCAGAAAGGACTAGAGTAGTTCAAGCAATACTTGCTTAGAGGGGTAGGTACAATGGCTGCAGACATGACACCGCAACATCACGAGATATGACAACGTCTCTTATTTCAGGCAACTGAATTAGGACAAACGTGATTATTCTCATGACTTAAACCCTATACCACTTGGCGAGATTTCTTCCCTAACTTTAGCAAATGTGACTTTCATCGTGGCATAATAGACATAAGATAAACGGCAATGGTAATGAACTTAAATGGCTTGGCAAAACCATAACTTAGTGGAGATTCCACAATTAAGTGCACGAATATAGAATGGTGAATTACATTATAAATTACTAACCCGTCCCGTGCACATACCTGGAAGGCAAATCCGGATAGCGAGGCCAGACATCGTAGAAGATTCTCCACAAACACTACTAGGCACAATGCTGTTCTGAAGGCTAAAAGAGACTAACTCGTCAGCCGGAATGGCCGACGCAACACAGACAAAAACCACGCACCGAGCATGCGCAGAAAAGACAGCAAGCGGAGAGAGTAAGAGTGAACTAAAAGTGACTAAACACGTCATAACATGACGTATGTCACACAATGTGGCGTCTACAAATTAAAATGTTCAGACTGCAACGCAATTTATATAGGTCAAACGGGCAGGTCTTTTAAACAAAGATACGCTGAACATGTCAGTGACTTTAAATATAATAGAAACAAATCTGCGTTTGCTAAACATCTCGTAAATAATATACATGCTCTAAATACAATTGATAAAACCATGGAAATTCTACATAAGCATGGAAAAAGTACAAAGCTAAACACACTTGAACAATTTGAAATTTATAAACATAAGGAACACACAGTTAATGAAGACACTATAGACCAAAATAAACTATTTGAAACATGCCTAGAACTAACTTCTGACCCTCATAAAGCTCGCCAAGTTAGTAGCTCTCCTGCTCACGCAATGAACACTTCACCATAAACAAGTCTAAATATAACTGTAAGTACAAATCTGTTTTTACTTTTATTACTACGCAAATTCACACAACGTAGCATAAAATATTATATGAACTTTATTTAATTACACATAACCCTAAAAAACAATAACCATAGAAACTCAACAAAATCCAAAATATATTCCACTTAATAGTCTAAACCCCAATTTTTCTTCTTAATTTTAGTGTTTGGGACTGAAGATGATGCAAAACCAGGCATCGAAATGCATCTCCATGTAAAATACATTGATATTGTTTAATGACTGCTGACAGAAGAATTCTAGAAAATCCATACTACGAATCTACATATATACCGTACCATTGTGGTATCAACTCATAAAAAACAGTGTATACATAGTTAAGATAAATGAAAAAACAATTTTATTGATGAGATTGATAATGGAAGAATAGACTCTTGTACATTTTTTAACTATTGACGATAATTTTAATATTATAAAAAACAGTGTACATACTATATTCTTGTATATTTTTAACCACTGGAAACTCACCTGATTAATTTTAATATTGTGACTGTTGGTAGAAGAATACTTTTGTACATAGATTTTAACCTGACGTTTCTTCTTCAACATTCGTGTATATTTTTAACCACTGGAAATTCACCTGATTAATTCTAATATTGTGACTGTTGGTAGAAGAATACTTTTGTACATAGATTTTAACCTGACGTTTCTTCTTCAACATATGCTTTTTAGATTTTATTGTGTATTTATTATAATAAAATAAAATAAACAGGTACAAAAAAAACTGTCTAGAAATTCTCCGTCAGCATCCTATTATTGCAATATCAATATAAAATATACTAGTGCTTGAAGGTGGAAAATAATTCACAATTAAAATCGTATTACCAGCACTAGAGGAACAAAATGAAATTTATCAATGATGTAATACTTTATATAGCCTACACTTTAAGCAGGGAAGCCGCGCGCGCGTCACTGGCGGCTAATGCGGACTCCGTAGCGGAGAGTGAAAACACCGGTCGCCCGGTCTCAACTTATAATAAAGACCCTGTATATTGGCTGAGTTACTTGGTATTCCTAAGATTTTTTTACCATACCTCGCTCTGATTTTATTTACATTCTTCCATGCTTCCTCCTCTCCCCAAATTTCTGCTGCATATAATATCTTACTTTCCACCAGTGATCTATAAATAATGTTCAGATTGTGGATTTTTATATTTGCTAATTTACTTAAACAATTATTTATTGAGGTTAAAGCCACCACTCCTTGATTTCTAGACATATTTATCTGATCCTTCCAATTACCCCTATTATTAAACCATACCCCTAAATATTTAAACTTCTCCACCACCTCCACTTTTTCATTATTTATAAACCACTGTTCCTTTCTACTCGACATCCCTCCCTTTCTACAGATCAGAATTTTCGTTTTTTTTATGTTAATCTTTAAATTCCAATTTGAACTACAGTATATGTTATTACTTCATCTAATGCTCTTTGTAACCCTATAGCTGTTATAGATCCGATTACCACATCGTCTGCGAAAATAATTGAAGGAACTTCCCTATTCTGGAATACAGGGCAATGGCAATCATTATTAATTATGCTTACCACATCATTTATGAAAATGTTGAATAAGAAAGGGCTCAATTTACAACCCTGTCTTAAACCTTTATTATTTGTAATACGCTCTGTTAAACTTCCGTCTCCTAATTTTATTTTAAAACCTGTTTCCCTGTAAATTGCTTGTATACAACTTATAAATTTCGGGCTTAAGCCGCACTTCCACATTTTAAACCATAATTGATCTCTGTTAATAGTGTCAAAAGCTTTTTCAAAATCTATAAAAACCCAGTAAATTTTACCCCTCTTATAACTTAAATATTTATCAATCAACGATTTCACTATAAATATATTGTCACTCGTCCTTTTATTGCTTTTAAAACCCGCTTGATAAATAGAAATTATCTGACCCTCTTCTAGTCAAAATTTCAATCTTTTAGCCAACAACCCTGTATAAATTTTACTTAAAGCTGGCAATATAGATATTCCCCGATAGTTTTCAGGGTCCAGCTTGGAACCCTTCTGTTTGTAAATCTTTATCATCATAGCTGTATTCCAGCTGTTCGGGATTGACCCTTTATTTTTTATTCCATTGAAAATCCTTGTTAATAATCCCAGCCACCTCTCGTTCTTCCCCATTTCCTTCCAACATTGAATGGGGATACCATCCAGCCCAGTACTCTTTTTATTCCTAACTTCTAGCAACAAATTCTTTACTTCTCCTTCTGTAAAATCATCATCTAGTAGGTACACTTATGTAATTATTTTGAAAAAACCTATCACTGTTATCAATTCTTATTCCACTATTCATCCTAAATAACTCTTTGAAATATGTACACCACACTTCCCCTTCAATCTTATTTTCATTCTCCTTCCATTTCGTTAACTGATTAATGTAATTCCATGCCTTTTGCATATCATTTTCTTTAATCTAAAATTTAAGTTTTTCCACTTCGTTCCTATCATACTTTATTTTCACCCCTTTTAAAAGCTCTCTGTGCTCTCTCTTAAGGGTTGTATAAACCTGTTTGTCTTCATTCCTATTGGATTTTTTCCATCTGTAATAACTTTGTTTGTATATATTTCGCTTTACCGCACACTCAAAATTAAACCAACCTTTTCTTACTTTATTCATCGATACTGATTTCAACATTCCTCTACTTGCCCTTACAATACATTTATTTAATAATTCGATTGCTTCCGCTGGGTCAGCTTGATTCCTCACTTCTATACCAATTTTCATTAATTCACTAATTTCATCATTTAACGCTTCTTTAAATTGGTTGCCTTTCTCACTATCCCAACAGATCCTCTTTTCCTTATTACTATTTGTTGCTTTGCTGATCACTACATCATTTCCTATCCAGTTTACCTTCAGTTCTACTGATAGGACTAAGTGACTACTTACAGACTAATCTTCGATCTTAAACTTTAATATACTATCAGATAGGCTATAAGATATCAACACATAATCAATGACACTTACCCCGTTATTGTTAATAAATGTAAAATTTCCTTCTATGTCATCAAAATATTTTCCATTTAAAATGTCCCATCCTAACTCTTCACATAAATCAAGTAACTTTAGTCCTTCACTGTTCAAATTTTTGTCCTTACTCTTCCTTGTCGAATCTGTATTGTATATACTATTTAAATATTCGACATCTCTTTCGGCCACCCTGTCATTAAAGTCCCCACCTAACAAATACTGTGCATACGTATATTTATCCCCTAAACAATTTATTTCTCTCCTTAAATTGCGCCAGAAATTTATGTTATAATAACTAGAGTTTGTTGGATGGATATAACAACAACCTATTATTAATTCCACTCTCTTAGTCTTACCCTTTAAACCTATCCATAATACCTCTTCTAACTCCGACTCAATTTCTATAATGTGCTGACTTAAACTTTCTTGAATTAAAAACATAATGCCCGCTGGGTCCCTCCCGAATTTTTTTCTCTTTGATTTCTCTTTCCTAATGCATTTAATGTTCATTTTCGTTTCTACCCCAATCCATGTTTCCGCTAATCCTAGAATTTCGCATCCATTTAAAATCTCCCATAGGTCCCCATTACTTATTTTTTGTAATAATCCTTCAATATTTACAAAGCTATATCTTAAAACCCTATCCTCTGAGTTCCTTAATACCTATGTATTAGTATTTGTTTTTTGTTTGTCCCCAGTCAATACCCAGCTACGTAAATTGTAAGCCCCTGATTCCCCTCGCACCTGTTTACCCTCGTTTACTTCTGTGAGACTCCCTTGTGGTGAGGCAAAGGTGACTAATTTCTTTTTTGGAGTAGTTTGGTGGGCGGGTTGCTCTCGAATGCCCTCTACTTCAATCTCATGCTGCTCCCGGGGTGATGCATGTAGAGACCATTGGGACATAGACATTCTCCTCTGTTCATCGTCCAGTGTCCTCGGTGACCTCGGTGCCGGCGTCATCACCTCTTGTGCCCGTGCTTCAGCTGTTTGATTTCCTCGACCGGACTGATGATGCGGCATTTCCCGGTTATTCACTCTGCTTACTCCTGTGTTTCTCCATATGTTATTATTCCAATGCTGCTTGCAGTAGTCCAGATCGAAAAAATTACCATCGATCTTAATCTTGTTTTTCACCAATACTGCATATTTACCGGCTTTTCGGGCTTCTTTTAAAAATGGTAATAGCTGTCTTCTGGTGTTACGTGTTCTACTCGGATTTTTGTGCCTCTCAGAAGCCTAGTGTTCTTAAGCACTACTTCCTTGGCCCCCATACTTGCAAATTTCACCAGAATCGGCCTATTCGCACCTCTCCCCAGTCTATATGATTCTACTACTTGGTTTACGTCCATGTTTATTCTTAACACCTGTATGAAGAACTCCAACACTGTATTTAAAGTGTCCGATCTTCTCTCGGGTCTTCTTTCTTCTAATCCGAATATCACCACATTTTATTTCCTTTCGTTATATTCCAAATTGACCAGCCTCATCTTCATCCTCTTACACTCATCTTTCAGTATATTTATTTCGTTTCTGTTCTCTTCTGTGTTGGTTCTTACTGTGTTTAAGATTTCCTTAAGTTCAGTGATGTTTAGCTTCAACTCGTTTTTAATTTCTCTAAAACCTTCCTTCATTTCGTTCTTTACTGTTTCTTCAATTGTCGGTCCAGGGTTTAGTTCTACTCCGCCGATTATTAGTAATGCCATGGTCACCAGACCCACAAACCACAAACTTATATTTCCAATGGCCCTATCATTGATGTTTTTATTTGTAGTGTTTTTCCCTCTTCTTAAGTTGAAGCTTCCAATCCTTGCTCTGTATGTTGCTGTATCCACACCCATGGCAAACAAATTAATTTCGGCACGGCCGTAGGCACGTGTGTTACACTTAATCACGTAAAAGGTCCTGTGGTCGCTGACACGCTAGAGACTACACTTCCTCCACTTCTTGCCACACTGCACAAAAACCAACCTATCGCTTCGCTGTCTGAATGATGACTGTCAAAATTGTATAAAGGAATAACTATGTATTAAGGAATTATAGACTAACCTAGTATTAAGAATATGCTAAAACCTAGTTTTAAGAACTAAACCTAGTTTTAAGAATATGACCATGTTCAAAATTGTAAAATGTGCAATCAACGAACAATAAATTATTATTATTATTATTATTATTATTATTATTATTATTATTACCCTGTGGTAGTCGGTTTCACCTCTTTTGCAGTGAGAATGTATGTCTTTATTTACTGGAGGCTTTTTTTATTCCTAACATATAGTATCACTTTATATACATACAGGCTAACTACTGTCAAGATTCTTTTGGTTATAAATATTTCTTTACGTGATTGTCTATTACTAATCCCATATACCGGTATACATCTCAGGCTCCTTTTTTGCAAAACTAGTATTCTATCCATATTAGTTATTCCCGTTGCACCCCATACTTCTAAACAATATTCTATGTGTGGTTGTATCACTCCATAATAGAGATTCAGAAGAATTTCAGAACTAAGGTAATTACGGAGGTTCCTAAGAAGGTATATGTTAGAACTAATCTTATTACATATTACATCTACATGATTCTGGTAAGTTAAACTTTGATCGAGATATATCCCTAAGAATTTTATGCATTTAATTTGTTCAATGTTTTTATCTTCAAGTCTGATATTTAATATATTGTCATTTTGGCTCTTGTAATGTTGGAATAATAATAATTTTGACTTGTCTACATTTATTTAGAGAAGGTTATTTGTTAGATACTTTGAGATGTCTTTCAGTGAATTTGTAATATTTACTTCTAAGCTTTGAAAGTCCCTATTCGAACATACAATTGATGTATCATCTGCATATGTAGTAATTTTGTAATAATTTGACTGAGGAAAATCATTTATGTAAATTAGGAATAGCAGTCGCGCCAGGACCGATCCTTGAGGCACTCCTGAAATTACTGTCTCATATTGATATTTAAAAGTTTTGGTACAGTTCCCTATTTTCCAGTATGTTTCACAACACTGTTTCCTGTTTAATAAGAATGATTTTAAGATGTCATATATTTTACCCCTGAATCCATACATCTCTAATTTCTCTAACAGCAGTTCATGACATACTGTATCAAATACTTTGCTTAGATCTAAAAATATACCAGCTGTTTTATTGTCAATGTCTAGATTTACTAGTACTTCATGGATAAATTCTGCAGTTGCTGTTGTTGTAGAAAATCCCTTACGAAAACCATGTTGAGTGTTAATAAGGATATTATTATATTTTAGATAACTGTTTATTCGCAGTGTTAATATTTTTTCAAATATCTTACTAAATATAGACGTTAACGTTATGGGTCTATAGTTTGATACATCCTGCTTGCAACCTTCTTATAAATTGGTCTTACTACACTAATTTTGAATGCCTCAGGGAATATTCCTTCTTGTATTGAGTAGTTTATTAAATAAACAATGATGTTGATGAGTGCATTCATACATCGTTTAAGCATAACGGAAGACATACCGTCCCATCCACTAGAGTTCTTATTTCTAAAGCTATTTATTACCTTTGTTACTTCAAAACTGTTAGTACCTTCAAGATACAATGTATTTGTGACATGTTCTCTAGCTGTTATCATAGGATGAGTTCTAGTTGTACTAGTAGTTTCAAGTCTTCTGTTGCAATTAATGTAATACTTATTGAAAGTGTTGCTAACTTGAATTGGTTCTTCTATTCTTTTTTTCTTCAAGATACAAGCAAATATTGAAATCTAATTTTTTGCCGTTTAACACCCGAATTTACCATGTTCCACATTGTTTTAGTTTTATTTTCTGACTTTATGACCTTATCTGAGTAGTAATGGATTTTAACTTGGTTCAATGCTTGAATATATTGTTTTTTACATTGTTTATATATTGTATTGTATATTTCCATTCTAGTACTTTGGTAGTATTCATACATCTCTTTCATTTTATCACGTAATATTTGCACGTAATATGGTAACTTAACCCTTATAGGGTTAGTGCTACGTATTGGCATTTTCACTAGTGGGCAGGCTGTATTTATATTCTGTATAACAATCTGTAAAAAAAATATATTCCATTTGTCATTACTGCAGCCCAATCTTCCTGTAAAAGGTTTTCATTTAACAGAGCAAGTCTATATTTCCTTGTGTCTCTACAGTTTTACTGTTATTTTGAAAGTTAAAAATATCGATAATTTGTGAAGTGTGATCTGAAATCTGTAGGTTACCGGTACTATTTATAGTAGTGAACAACTTCTCATCTAGCATAACATGCTTGCTGTCTTTCTGTAAGAGGTTTAAGTTTGAAATATTGTTACATTTAATCTACTTCTTTTATAATTTCTTTACGAATAAATTTTAAATTTTCAGTACCTTCTTTTGACACCACTGAAACAAATGCTAAAGCTGTGAGGTTAGGAAACTGGGAGAGAGCTGAAAACTATACTTCTAACATCATTGAGGTAAGTAAATTATTTTTTTTACTTGTTTTACAGACTTTCAAATTAATTTTTACAAATTATTAATAGTAGGGTCTACTGGTACCACTATTGTATATAGTTTGTTCTTACCATGAAACCAGCCTAGGCACTCATGGAAATGAGCAATAATAGGTCTACCATTTGTACATCTTTGTAAGATTCTTAGGTTATCAAAGCCTAAGAAAAATCATATATCCTTCTCTACTTCTAGGTACTGTATGGTATTTATTTAAATTAAGTAGATAAATTTTTTTGAACATGTGCAAATGAGTCAAGCCTACCAATTTAACTTTCAGACCACATAAACTCCAAATAGGTTTTTGGGTTCCAGTCAGGGCCGGATTTAAGAGTATACCGCCTATAGGCTAAGTCCATTTGCCGCCCCCTCTATAGTTCATATTTGCTTAATACATTTGTTTTATACAACAAAAGGATAGAGTTCATTAGTGTTTTCAACTTTTTTAAACATAAAGTTCATTTAGATTAGATAAAACTACAATTTTAATGGTTTACATAATAAATCATATAATCAAATTAGTTATCTATTTTTTTACTTCTTTTAAGATTCGTTAAAAAATGAAATGGGTTTCGAAATTAATTCATTAATTTGTTCTTGGAGATCAGTGGTCACTATTTTAAACACATTTTTATAATTTAGTACTAATAACTATCTTTTGCTTAATTGAAGAACTGTGTTGTCCTACACGGTGAAATAAAATTACACAAAATGTAGTTAATTACTGGTTTATGTGTTGAAAAATATACAAACTTCTCTAAAACAACTCACCCCACGTAATCTTCTTAGCTTTCTTACGAGATTTCTTAATGGCAAACTCGTTAATAATGTATTCTTAAATTCCTACGGAAAATATTATCTTCTGAACTTCTTAACTTTTGAATAAATTGCCAAACTGCCGCCCCTGAAAATTTGCCGCTCTAGGCTGCAGCCTACTTAGCCTATTTAGAAATACGGCACTGGTTCCAGTTCTTTATTGAATAACAACATTATTCAGTGAAATGACACTTCACACGTTCACACAACATTAACACATTCTGTGACTGCACGCATGGTCTTGTGGTTAGTGTCGCTGACTACAGATCCGTTGGCCCTGGTTCGTTCCCTGGTACCTCCTTGGATTTTTCTGAGGTATGGAGGTCTGGCAGGGGTGCACTCAGCCTTGTGATTCAAATTGAGGAGCTACTTGATAGAGAAGTAGTGGCTCCGGTCATCAAAACCACCATTAATGGCCGTGGGTGTCGGCATGCTGACCACAAGACCCCAATCCTGCTATCTACCTGTGGTAGATGATGCAGCGGTCGGGTGGTAGGCCAAGTCCCTCCAGGGATGTAGTGCCACAGAGTTCAGTTTTTTAAAGATATGAATTTATTGAATTTTCTGCAATACAGTCAAGATAATGAAAAAGTTGTATGCAAATGAATAATAGCTGAAAAATTTAAATGTGGCAAACTCAAATTAATTCAGCTCTCAAATCTGAAAAGAAAATTTCAAGTGGATGAAATTATAACATGAACCATAGCACAAAGAGAAAACAGTGGAAAATGTGTGGCACTGTTATGTCACTGGTTGAAAGATCATGTTCAACAATTTCAATTCAATTTAATTCAATTTTTTATTCACCATAGGGATACATAATCCATGGCTTCGTCATAACATTACAAAATTACATAATTAGCCTACATTACAAATGACATTAGAAGACTTTAATTTACCGTACATTTAAAGATTAATTAAACACATTTTACAAAACATATCTAACAAGAAGAATATAAAGAATTAAAAGAATTATCAATCTGTATCAGTTCTTTCTATGGAGAGAGGCAGGATGACATAAAATCATTTATATAAAAAAAAAACATGTTTTATGATCATTAATTTTAATTTCTTCTTGAATATACTGGTGTTTAAATTTAGTAGAGATGGTGGTAACTTATACACTGATGCCCATGTGAGAGATTATATGATAATTGGTATGGAGATCATTGGATGTTCATGTATAATAATTATGAAGTTCTGAATTTTTTAAAAAATAATTCTTGTTTCTATGTATAAAATTTAATGTCTCTAGAATAAAAGTAGAGGGGACAGGTAGTACATGAATATCTTCAAAAATTTGTTTGCTAGGTGTTCTAATCAGTACATGCAATATTGTTTTTAAAATTCTTTTATTAACTTTAAAAATCTTAGGTGCTTTTGATGACGATCCCCAGAAGGGGATCCCATAGCAGATTAAGGATTCTATACAACTGAAGTAACTTATTCTAAGTGTTTGTAAAGAGTACACATTACTCAGTAGGCCTACACGAATTGCAAAGGTGAGTTTGTTGAGTCTCCCACCAAGCAGAAATGTGAGCTTCCCATGATAATTGAGAGTCTAACCAAAGACTAAGAAATTTGGTTTCATATTTTTTTTTATTATTCTTTTTTAAGAGCAGTAGGCCTACTGTTGAAATATAATTTTAGATCATAGTTTTGTGCTTGATGGTGTAAAATATAAATAAATAGTCTAATCAACATTTAGCTGGAGCTTTTCTGTTAACCAGCTATGTAGGCTATTACTTGCTATATTAACTTGGGTCTAGAGGGATAAGGGATCAGTAGTAGCCTATTAAAGATAAAAATTGTGTCATCTGCAAAAATTACTGGTTGAGCATAGGGAATGTGCATTCGGAGGTCATTAATGTAGATTAGGAACAAAACTGGACCAAGGATGAAGCCTTGGGGGACACCACGTTGAATATTTAGTTTAAATGATTGTACTGAATCTATGTCTACAATTTGTTGTCGGTTTTTAAAATAGGATTCAAGCAAGGTGTTTGCAATTTCTCTAATTCCCAAGTTGTGCAATTTGATCAGGAGGATTTCGTAATCAACTAGATCGAAAACTTTTGTTACATCTATGAATAGACCTAGTGAATGCTGTTTTTTTATCCATGGCTTCTAAAACATGTTTGATAAGATAAAATATGGCATCATTTGTGGATTATTCTTTCTAAAGCCAACCTGGAAAGATGAAAAATAATTGAATGTTTCTAAAAAGTAGACAACTCTATTATATGTCACCTTCTCCAATATTTTTGAAGAGATTGGCAGAATGGAAATAGGTCTGTAATTCTGAATTCCATTTTATTGCCTTTTTTATAGATTGGTAGGAATTTTTCAATTTTAAATTGGTCAGGAAAATGACCAGTTGACAAAGAGAGGTTACAAATATCAACTAGGGGAGTAACAAAACATTTAGCAGATTTTTTAATAACTGTGCTAGGGATACCATCAAGATTGCAACTATGTTTATTCTTTAGTTTAAAGGAGCCCGAAACACAAAATGCATGCTGATGTTAAAATAATCTTGATGATGAATACTGAAGATTGGTGTTATTATTGTTGCGGAACGATGCTCAGTTTGTTTGCAATACGAGGAAATATAATTCCCCGTGACGTCACTGGAGCTCGGCGGCCACGCGCGCCAGTTACCTGCATGCAGTGGTGGGATTGGAATATGCTGGTTCAGTCACTTCTAGTTCAGTGTAATAACAAATTTTCTTAGTGTTTCTTTTCGAGTTTTATAGTCTTATTAATTCAGTGGAAAAATGCCATTCTGTAGTGTGTTTGATTGCAATATAAAAGATGAATCTAAAATGCTGGGAACATGAGAGAAAAAGATGTTTACATTCATAGAAGACAGATGATAAACGTGTATGGTTAGCAGGAGACGGTCAGTACGACTCCCCTGGGTTTTCAGCAAAGTATTTGATTTATTCAATGCTGGATTTAAATTCCGGCAAAATAATCGATTTTAAGATGTTACAAAAGGGGATGGTGATAGGTGATTTAGGAAAGGCTACCTGTGAACATTTAATGAACCGATTAGCAGAACAGGAAAATGTAATATCAACATCTTTCTTTCTGACAGACACAAAGGTGTCAGGCATCTATTAAAAACAAAGTACCCCAGTATTGAACATTAGTTTGATGTTTGGCATGTGTCGGAAAGCCTCATGAAGAAACTAAAAATTCATGAAAAAAAAATCCGAATATATTCGCTTGGCAGAATAGCATAAACAATCATTTGTGGTGGTCTGCTCAGACTTGCAAAGGGGACAGCGATATTTTGATTGAAAAACGTATTTCTATTTTCAATCTCATAATGAATTAGCATAAGTGGATGGAAAATGGGATATGGAAATTCTCTCAAAGGAAGACGAAAAAAGAAATCTTGGATTAATGGATTTTCAAGTTAATATAAAATACTTGATAAAATTATTTTAGACAAGACATTCTTAAAAGATTTGGCTCACATCAAACATTGTTATATTCACACAGGCAGTTTGCAAAGTTACCATAGTCTCAGGCTTAAATACGCCCCGAAAAGAATACATTTATCATATAATGATATCTACCTTAGGTCCATAATTACAATTTCGGATCATAATTCTAATGTAAATAAAGAGAAGATTGGGGTTAAAACACAATACTCTAAAACCCTCAGCATCGTGGGTACTCAAGAATAAATATGAAAAATCAAAGATTGAATGGAAACTTGAAATAATAAATAAAATTTAAAGTAACGTACAAACACAAGTTCGAGGATCATCACCAGAGGTTCAAGAAATTGATCTATCACTGCCTAAAAACATTGCTCCAAAACCTTGTCCATCATATGATGAACTAAGAAAAAGGCACTTCTCAAGATTTCAATAAATTGTTTTAGTAGGTAAGGAGAGTTTAATTAACTTTTGGATTTAACAAGAATTTTGTTTGATAAATTAAAGTTAAAACTGGAATTTTGAAGCCCACGTACACACCACTTGGTTCTGGAAATGTATTTCTTATAATGTTGAATACACACGATGGAATTACCACTCTTCCTTTATATCCAATGGCAGTCCATGAATTGACCCAGGCTGTGAACTGCTTAAGTTATAACTAGGGTTCAGATGTTTATGACCTAAAAAAGTGGAAAATATGACTGCAAATATGCCCTTAAAAATGACTAAATATGACATAATAAAATAACGTATTTTTTAAAAAGAAATGTTCCAATTTAAAACGTATCACATGAATTTTATCAGATAATCACTTTTTAACAATTTATTGATTTACAGTTTTACTTGTAATTAACTTCTATCTTTAAAGAATTTGTTCCTGCTTGCTCGCTTCATCAGCTCCAAATATTCGTAATATGTTGTAGACCTTGCTGTCCCTATAAAATATGAACAACTGCATTAATTTTAAAATTTAAGTCAATATTAAGTTGGCATAAATTAATTAAATAAATATCAAATTTAACTCCACCATGTAGTACATACACTGTTTAATTGTGGTCTTTTACCGAATTTATGACTGAAAGATGACGTTAAATTACAAATATGGCCAATATATGACCAAGTCCACAAGAAAGCCCAAAATATGACTTTATATGCAAAATAAAAACTATCCGATTAGGATAACAAGCGTACAGTTTGTGTTTGAGCGAGAATGGAGGTCAGGATAAAAATATGGCATGTCATAAACATCCGAACCCTACTTATATAATACGTATAGCCAAGTCTTAGCTGCTGAATTAGGAGAGGTTAGTTTTTTTTAACTCTTTGTTTTCGCTGCTAAATATTTGTGTCTTGTAATTGTTAAAACATCCAGGTCTAAAATTAGTTTAGTGAAATTTGAGTTTTCCATTACACATAAAAATTCATCCTTCTTAACTAATTTTACATTTTCAAACTACCAAAATTTTCGTAATCTCTACACTTGCACCAAAACACTGATCCTGCACGCACTTCCACATTTATGTTTGCGATATCAGAATCACCGTCTGAATTACTGTTATTTATTTATTTATTTATTGTTTAATCCTCTGAGCAAATACATGTTATCAGAATTTGTTCTTTCGGGCTCAAACTGGAAGGGGCGAATTTCATTTAAAGCCATAATAGACTTTCCAAACAGTTGAATGAACGCAAACTGCGATATGAGATCGCGATTCTATGTAAGCACACGCTGAGAGTTCAAGCTCCAATGACGTCACACGACAATGTTTAATTCCTCACAACTCACTGAGTATTGCTTCAATAATGGTGGGATAAGGTTCATTATGTTTTATTTTTGTTTCTCTACAACTAGCAGCACAGAATGAAAAAAGCATTTTTGTGTTTCGAACCCCTTTAAGGATAATATTTGAAATTTCGTCCTCTGTTATTGGTGTTGTAAAAATTGTTTTAGTAACAGGGTTAGAGTGGTTACTGGAAATACAAATTTGAAGAATTATTGATATTGTTGCTGGAAGTATTTACAAAGAAGTTATTGAATGCCTCTGCAATTTATAATGGTTCAAGAAGACACATTCCATTATGCTCTGCTTCTATTTTCAGAATTTATAATATATTGTCATTATCTCATCTTTTTTGCATCTAGAATTACTTTTTTAGTACACGCTCTCTAAAACAGTTACTTGTCGAACTGGTAACACGCTGAAAAATTGCATTTAAGCAACCAAGGCCGCTAAAATTGTGTAAAACTGCATTCAAAATGCAGTTTCATCAGCCTAGTCTTTTAAAGTCGTCATGGCAATCTATAAATAAAATCCAGGTGGCATTGACCAGTCACACCAACATTAACATGGATTTAAGCATATAATCGGTCATAAAACAACAAATTTAAGCCAACATGTTTCTTTATGATAATCAGAAACTTTACCAGGGTTTTATTTCGCAAAACAGAGTAGCATACTTCATCATATTACAACAGATCAGATATAAGCCAACAACTTTTCACATCTTCGTTCACATAGCCAGGCCCGACGAGAGGGGCATCAGTTAAGCGATTTGGTCCAAAATCAATAGGCTTTGTCCCATGGGTGTTATAAATGGCATACCAAGTTTTATGAAAATCCGATAAAGCGTATTTGAGTTATCGTGCTAACAGACACAAGGACAGACAGACGGACAGATATTTTCCTGTCTACCAGACAATCTCATAAAGTATCGGTACCATTCTGGCACTTAATTATGTAATACCATTACATAATCTTTTTGTTGCATAGGCCCTACATTAAAGGGCGAGTTGGGTAGTGAATTTAAAATTTGACAGGGGCCCGGGAAAATTTGTCCCTGGGGCCCTTGCTTTCTTTCCACCAGGATTTAATTGCAATATAGCCTATTCCCTATTCCTTCTGCCATGAAGTTGCTGGCACCAGCTCCAATTCAATGTTTTTGGCTTGGAGTGAAATTTCCTCGGGATTATCATTCATATTTTCATAAGCTTTTCATAAATACTAGTTCGTATTTATTATTGTTTACAAATCAGCAACTCATATATCGCATCTATAGCCTACCGCATTTCGTATTGGTATGTACGGTTCATTGTTGTCTTGCATTTCAGAGGGCCGTGAGAATATGGCTGACTACCATTCATTATAATTAATTATATACGGTATTTTTGTTTCATTTCATATAATTTAGAGAGCTTTTACTAAAAAATATTGTATGCACCACGTACGCAAAAAACCTTTTGGACTCATCCAGTATTTCAGCCTTGGCTTACGCCTCGACCGCTATACTAGATTCATCCGCTAAAGCGTTATTTTGCGTACTTGATACATAAATAGCTATTTTCAAAATAGCCTAGTACTTTTTGAAGTAATTAATGATAAATGGGTAATTTGAAGTTCTATTGATTTCATGTTGATGTTTTTATTTTTACACGAAACTAAGATACCCTTGCTTAACCAGTTTTTATTTTTAACATTCTGATTAAATGTAGCCTTTTTAGTTACTGGAAAAGCTATATTCATATAGAGAATTATGGTTTCTAAAAAACTGTTTACTTTCTTATTTAAATTTGTTTCTTGCAAAACTTAAGACTAATGTTCATTACTCAAAAGAAAAGTGAAGTAATTTAAGTTTTCTTCACTGTAAATTCTGGTTGATTTGACTTTTTATTACAGTGGGATATGTCTGTCGTTTTTGGAAACGACAGTCTGATTAATACCAGATAAAGCAAAGTTAATGTTTTCTGTTTCAAAAGGAAAGGTATCTTCATTTATAATAATTTGATGTAGACAGGTACTGTTTGTTTATAATCGAGTAGGACTGTGAATGACTGTTTTCATGTTGTTTTCATGTTGTGTGACTGTATTATCGAGATAAGTTCAGAAGTAGTTGCATGATATTAGAAAATTTAAGTTGCAATCACCACATACTTGGATTTGTTTGTTTTCTTTATGTAATATTTCTAAAAAGTTTTCAAATATATCTAGAAAAGTTTCTACAGAAACATCAGGTGATCTGTATAAAC
The DNA here is from genome assembly GCA_964059195.1 of Ectobius pallidus. Lineage (NCBI taxonomy): Eukaryota > Metazoa > Arthropoda > Insecta > Blattodea > Ectobiidae > Ectobius > Ectobius pallidus. Next base: position 26,388,129 of record CAXKWD010000012.1, on the reverse strand, counting down.
AGATAATCAATAATTTACTATGACTAGTTAACATGATTTCAGATACAACATATTCAAAATGTTTTTCAAGATTCAATTGTTTTTGTGTGTTTTCTTTTGACAGCTTTAATACCTTCTCTAACATAGATTGCTACACCTCCAGTTTTAAATAGAGATTGATAAAAGATGCTAGAGAGATTGAAATTTTGAATTTTATAGGAGGTTACTTCATCACTGGTCATCACTGGTCAGTGTTCTGAGAGACATAGAACATTCAGATCTTTTAAACTGGTACTCAGGGTTATTTCAAGATCATACATTTTGTTTCTAATACATTGGCAATTCTGATGTGTGAGACTTAATTTGTACTTATTTGATTCACCAGAAGCTAACTCATTATTACCTGAGGAAATTACTTTACGAATAAAATATTCCCATTAAGTTTGGCTGAAATAATTTTTATGTGGGTTGAGTATCTATTTTGTGGGTCTATTGTTCTTACAGTAGTTTAACTTATTCTTTTAAAAAAGCATTCTGATATTAAACAACCATCCCTTTGAATATAAATTTTTCACGGGACCTTGAATAGTGTTCGACATAGATTTTACTGTACTATAATTTTTCAATTTTTCACTTCAGGATGTAAACCATTGGGTTACTGGCTGGCTGGACTGGAATTTAGCTCTAGATACTGCAGGAGGACCGAACTGGGTAAACAACAGCGTTGATTCACCAATTATTATCAATACTACTGCCAATTTATTCTACAAACAACCATTTTTCTATGCACTTGCGCACTTCTCGAAGTTTGTACCTCCAGGATCAAGAAGAATTGCTTTCAAGATCTCAAATGATGACATTATTGAGTGTGCAACTTTCCTCAGACCAGACAATATAGTAGCAATTGTCTTACAAAACAGGTAAGCTACCTATAATAATAACAATAATAATAATAATACTAATAACAATAATAATAACAAAAATAATAATAACCATAGTAATAATAACAATAATAATAATAAGTAAAGGCAAAATGGAAGAATCTTCTAATCTTATTATACAGGGTGTTTATGAATAACACCGAAATATTTTACCTGTGTATAGAGGGGACATAGACAAGCAACTTTTATTAGGACATTTTTGCTCTATGACGTAAAATGTGTATGCTACAGGGAATTAAAGTCCTTAAAATTTGGTGCTCATAAGTCAATAATTGAGCGAAATAGGGCTAAAATTTTCATTAAATTGACTTCATGCCTTCTTAGCAATCGATAAAAACCTGATTCTTAATAATTAATCAACCGCTATACCATAATTTAGAATTTTCGTAATCTGCAAAATTTACTGACTAATCACATGATTGCCGCCACTGCATTATGTTTTTATTTCTAATTCCAGACCTAACAAAATTGTTTTGTTTGTCTTTTTTTTCCCTCAGTGTTGCAAGATATCGATCGTCATTTTTTACAATTTTCCCGACCACTACAAAATATTCACTGTTCCTTTGTTTCCCATCGTTTCAAGTATTAGAAGTCAGTGGCGTGCATATCCTTGGGAGATTTTATGTTATAACAGGAAGAATTTAATCCATAGAGCAAAAATCTCCTAATAAAAGTTGCTTGTCTATGTCCCCTCTATACACAGGTAAAATATTTCGGTGTTATTCATTAACACGCTGTATAATTTATTATAATAACGGCACCAAAATGGCTATTCTCAGAGCCAACATAATATTATGATGCACAGATGTCGAGGGAGACATTGGTAGAAAACAACTTTCTCTTTTAATACATACGGGAATTATTCAAATATATACACAGTTGTTAGGTCTGATCTAATAGCACGAGTGATTGTGGGTTAAATCTCAAATTATACTTTTCTTCAAAAACTTACAAAACATAAAAAATATTAGTTTAGCCTACAGCAGTCAACAATATCATTTCTTCTCTTTGTCATGCATACACTAGCCCAAAACCACCTGGTCTATAAATAGACCGGGATTTGAATTTGTGACCACTAGCACCATAACCAGTAGCCTTAACCACTACACCACGAGCGATTACTGAGCGCTGAAGGGAAAATGCATCTATCTAATTTAGAGAGCTTCAATACATGAGAAATAGCCACTTTTGTGCAAGGGTCACTCTTTATAATTGTGAAATCTTATGTTGGCTCTGAAAAGAGTCATTTTGATGTATTTTTAGTATGGTGCAAGGGTAATTTTCATTATATTTTATTTATTTCATATATTTTTGATATGGTGCAAAGGTTTTTATTTTATTCTGTGTATTTTTAATATGATTCAATGGTTATTTTCGTAAAGATGTTATTTTCCTATTTTTATATGTATATGAGGAAGGCTACAAAAGTGAGCTGCAGTATAGGCACTGAGCAAGTACATAGGCGTGATAGGAGATGTAGGGGAAGCAAGCAGTAGCACGCACATTGGCTTGGAAGTGAGGGGCAGCAGGGGAAGCAAGTGGGCGGGCGAGAGCAGACAGAGCGTGGCCAGTGCATGGCATAATTCTATCTTTTGCCTGCATATGCATTCATGAACTACAGATTATTGTCTCTGTTGGACATTAGATGATAATATTATACATGATATTGGTTATTTCCAATAGCCAAAGGTCCTGGGTTCAAATCCCAGTGTCAGAGGAATTTTTCTCGTATAATATTATCATGTAATGTCCAATAGAGACATTATTCTGTGGTTCATGAATGCATATGCATATATATCTATCTTACGTTCATTGTCGTGCTTCTGTTACACTGTGCACGTGCTTGTTAGACAAATTTTGTTATTACTCATTGAGCAAGTGACATGTTGAAAATGGCTTTAGATAGAAACATAAGTGCACTTCCCAATAATTGCATCAGAATTTTAAACTGAAGTTTATAAAATGTAGAAAAATATATCCCTGGTAAGGAAGAAATTTTTATTTGACAAACCAGGGAAATTTTTTGATGTTAATTCGAACCCTGATTATAGGTCTACATACATTGTTTGGCCATCAGCGATGAGAGTGCTGCATGTGGTTATTACCAATACTTTTCAGCAGCTGTTATATCTTTTAGCTTAAACTCATTGCTACTACTAATAATGTCATGTCATTAATATTGTATTTATTACTGTATGAAACTTAAAATGTTTCACTACATATAAAATAAAATATACACTATTTAAAATTTATCTTGCATTATGCAGCTTATATCCAACTGCTGTATACAGTAAGTAGCTGTTTTTGGTCAAAGAAGCTATGAATGTGTTTCAGTGTTCATACCTCATGAATTTACATTTAAAAAGTGCAGGTAGGTCCAGTAAAGTGAAAGTGATAAAAATAAACAATAAAATTATGATGATAAACACATGTGATGTATTATATTCTTATGCTGGAATAGTCTCTGAATTACTTTGCCTGTAATACATATCATTACTGTACAACAAAGTTAAAGATCACCTTTCTACACAATATAACAACTAGCCATTTAGTAATCATACAACATATTGTGTTTGAAATGTATGATTTTGAGGTGAAGTTTAATTAGAGTATTAATAATAAATTTTTTGTGCAACTTGCAGGAAGGACACAGATGTGGATGTTGTGGTTCTGCTACAAAACCGCAGAAGCATAGTGGTGCCAGTATCAGCCCATTCAATGCATACAGTTTTATACAGACCTCTCAACGCTAACCAAGGAGGTAGCAGACCTACAAATAACCCTATACGAGGCAACAGCAGACCATCAAATAGACCTAATCAGGAATATGACGAGAAACCATCAGCTCGTAGTCGTGGCTGGCCACCAAGCAACACTGACCGAGGCTACGAAAGGCAACCTTCTAGTCGTAACCAAGGGTGGCCACCAAATTCTAACTTCCAAAATCATCCAGTGTGGAGTAGGCGTTGAAATCATAATATATGAAGAAAATTTAAATTCCATATTATTCTCAAAGGATATTCATTATTGAATAAAGAAAAGTGTACCATGGACAAAGGGGAGGATACAATAATACAATAAATTAACTTGCAAAGAAAACTACATGAAGATTATAAAATTGTAGATAAATTGTACCAGCCAAAGAGAACATTATCTGCATAAGAAAATTGTAATCAAATTGTGTTAAGTAACCTCCATGTATCCATCATCTTTTAGTAAATTTTCAAGTGAAACATAAACAGGAATTTTGTAAATCATTGATATTTCTAATGAACTCTAACAGTTTTCTTATAATAGATGTCTGTAGAACATGTTTTACTCAGACTGCTAGTATTATTGGCTTAAAATAACTCATTACACTTCATATGAAAAGAAACTGCTAAGCTTTGATACCAGTTCCTTGTCCAGATTTTAAGGTAGAAAAGTATTGCCAAGAGTAGTACATTTCTCTCTACCACTGCTCATTTCTACAAATGGGACATTCCAAAGATCAATAGAAAGCACAAACTAATTAAAGAAGTTATGATTCTCTCAGATCAACCATAAACTCATTTAATAAATCATATAGAAATCAGATACCCTCCAAAACTTTTAAACTACTCCTCTGTACAGCGATATTTATGGACCCTAGCTGATTGCGATGCTATACGAGATTTATTGTTATATTGAGGGGGTGTGTTTTATCATATTAGGAAGACTGCATGTAGAAAACTGTGATATATAGGATAATTCAAGGAACAGATGGGGAAAGAAGCTAAAACAATTAACAATAAATTCAAATCATGAGCACTAATTTTTGTTTCGAAACTTACGATTCCCAATGATCTTAGGTCATAGCTACTGAAAAATTAATATGAAGACTGGTTTTTGAGGATCACGCCTAGCATAAGTTAGAAATTTCAACCTCAAAGATGATGGGAAGGGGAAGAAGTAGAAAGAGCAAGTTCATCACATACAGTACCTAAGACAAAACTAAACTTAATTGCTGGGAATTGTATTTTAACTTCATTTGCTGTTAAAATATGAAGTATGATGTATGAAGTATGATAGCAGCCAAACTTGCTTTAAGTTTGCACACGTAGTTGACCATATTCTACACTCTCTGCTGAACCTTCCTCTTGTAGGATTTATATAAGAAAACAAAGACTTGTACGACTCAGATATCAAAAGTTGGTTCCACAGTATGACAAATCTTTCAGTTCCGGTGGGGAATATGTTGAAAAACAGCTGAACACTTCCTGTACCTGTTGGAATATACATGTCCACGAAAATGTGTTTTGTTTCTGTAAACAGCCCCAGGGAAATTTAATTTATGGATGCGCCTCGTACATAGCCTACTAAAAGAGTTCCATTCATTTGTTTGTTGCAGCCATCACATCTGGATAAAATGCTTTGGCATCATCAGGGACTGAAAAGTACTTTCAGTTTTTCAACATTCCGTTTTTTCCGACACATGGTTTACTTTAAGAAATTCACTTTTTTCTGCAAACACTTTTAATTTTTTAACACCTTTTTTTAGCACATCATATTTAATATCTGATCCAAAATAAGTAAATCGAAAGAAGCACTTTTTTACTTTCCCCTTTAACATTTCTCTTGTAAAAATCTGAAATGACAATTGGGATCTCAATGCCGGACTTCTTAAAATCCCGTATTTTCCAGTCTTGACCAAGCAGTTGTGCCTTTATAATATGTTTCCTCATTATGTCGCAGTTGAGGACAAATAATGAAATCTTTAAACCTCCAATCCTTCTCTAATCTCCCAAATACCTGATCAGGTGGCATGTAACTATGACCAACGATTAATGCAGTGGTCAGTGTTTCCACATGAAATAATTGGCTATCCTTTATTCGCCATAGAAATTGGATTATGCTAGAACACCTTAACCGTAGATATCGGATTTTGCAAAAACTACCGTTTTTCTACCATTTCTGAGTTGAACAGATGTTGGAACATGAAAGAACCAGTATAACCATTGGAAAGGCAGCTACTTAAACTACATGAAACAATATGTATCTCAATTTCGTCAAAACCTGCAGTTATCGGCTTTTGAAAAAACGCTTCTCAATTGTTGAAGATAAGTACTTTCTATGTATAACTGTATATACCTTATAAATTAGACAAAAATATACTGGAAGTTATTAGTAATTTATTTTAAGGTACCGGTACAGTAATTTGAATCACTTATTTCTGAAAGGACATTCAAATCAATTTCTGATGAAAATGAGTTATTGGTGGAAACCCTTTTATTATTTATATAGGCCTACCATTGTGGTCTTCTTCAGACAACTGACTTAAATATTGCCAGCTGAGCATTGGAGTGTAGTAACTCGACTTTCTTGAAAAATGTATATTTTGAAGTCTTTGTTTAGGAGCGCATCATATGCATATACTGAAAAACCAGTTTTCATCTCTAAACATATCTACTCTTATACAATTCAACGGCCCTAAATAGCGTGCTTGCTCGCCCGCTTCGTGAGACATCGAGTATACTCGGCGATGTTCGTCTCTCGCAGTCTAAACTTTCATGACGACTACAAAATTAGGAAGGAAAACTGTTTCTTTATTATATAAGGCCTAAGTGAAATGAACACAATGAACAAATATTCTAATTTATTTTTACTTACAATTTTCATAGCTCTGAACCACAAACATTTTTAATAATCTACCAGTGGAATTTTCTTAAAAATCCTGGAGTCAATGAATAATGGCGGGCGAAGCCGGGGGCAACAGCTGTAAAATATTGATGGTTTTATTTCTTGAAATATTGCTGATAATAATAATCCAAACAAACCATTCCTTCCCTTGAAACATTATATAATTTCTGAAAATTACACTGAATTGATAAAATAAAATTCACATCATATTCATGTCAATAAACAGTTGAGAAACAATATGTATTATGTGTTCACCCATGGCCTCCTTTATAGGTTCTTTGGAACTGCATGATCGATTCTGATATAGTTTTCCCAGGGGGCGCTTTAAAGCCGGAATTTTAGCTGTTTCATTAATTATTAATGGCTTAGTTTATGAATGATTCGCGTGCAAGTGTTAATAAATATACTGTAATGCTTTAATAATTATTATTATGCACTTAATTTTTAATTTTTAAAAGAATTATCGTGGGCGAAGTCACGGGCACCTCCTAGTAAATAACATATGAAGGGTATAGGGGGAAGAAGAAAGAAAGTCATGTTAAAGTTTAGTCTGATAAGAGAAAAATAGGGACTTTCACTTTTATTACTGTATGGTCAAGGGCGACCTAGTCTCTTTCAAGTTTTGTTGCATCTGTCCGTAATTTAAAATTACCTGTGATAGACCTAAGCAGTCAATACCAGTAGGCCTACTTCATAACAAATCATCTTATTTTCCAAATGTTTGTGCCCAAATGTTTTTCTTTGGGGAGGGGTGAACTTACAGAGTTAAATTTAACCCATTGGAGATGCGTTTAAAGAGACCAAGGCCATGCACTGGAAACCCATTTAGATGTCCCTAGTGCTGATAGTTTCTGCCATGTGTTTTAATTTAAATAATATTTGCCAAGCATTCTATGATCTATCCCTGACATTTTCCAAGTAGTTTGGTCACCCCTTTGTGGTATTTCTGTATTTTAAACTTTTATGAAAGGCAGAGGAATGTGGCCTGTTCTTTGATGTTTATCTTGAGTTAGTTTTGAGGTTCTGAAAGAGAGAAGGAAGTTCCTAGACCTGCTATTACTGGTGTTGTCGATCAATAGATTGAAATATAAACACCAAAAATAATTCATAAAGCTGGAAAGAAACATAAACAATTAAAACAGGGATAAGTAAGCTAACAATTGAACTAACATCACTATTCTGTTATTGAATCATCACTCCATGGTAATTCACTGCAGTCACTTTCACATAGAACTTCATTTAGTACTTGTTCTAGTTACCATTAAGAATGTGTTTAGTCCTGTTTGAAGGCATATTGCACACAAATTGAGCTGCCAACTAAAGAAAGACACAATAACAACCACAATAACACCTAATAAAGCACAAGTCCAACTCGTGGAGAAGCTGTTTGGGTTTCCTACCTGCACATCATGCAGACTTTTTAAAAGTCTCCTATGGATTAAATATTAGACGTGACCTCAGCATCAAGTGCAGCCATCCTCTTGGTAGGTTTCAAGAAAAATGTCCCAAAACTTAAATGGATCATAGTAGATTTTTCATTCTTTTTTGAAAGCCAGTGATTATGAAAAGACAAGACTGAGCTTGTGAGCACAACAGTGAGTGAAGATAGCTTGGGAGCAATTCTCCCTCACCTTTCCTTGTAAACCATTATGTTCTCCTGACATCACTGCTGCAGTATCATTCTTTTATGGGGCTGCTTTTAGGTCTCCATTCAATATGCGAGTGTGACATTGCACAAACATAAATAATTAATTAATTAATAATAATGAATAATTTTAATACTACTTAATGACTTTCTTAATTAATAAACAAAAATATGAATTAAATATTAGAACTAGTGATGGGAGTTGAAAAGGTTTGCATTATCAATTGATACTGGAGAAAAAGAAAAGCAAGAAAATATTTGCTGAAAGAATATTAAGTGGACTGTATAAAATGACGATGCAGTCCCTTCTGATATGAATAAAAGATTGAATAAATGCTAAACTAATTTATTAATTCTTAAGTTTGATAGCCTCTTTAGATGAAGTAAAAAAAATCTGATGTGAAAGTCACATAACTTCCTCTGCCCAAATAAAAGTTAGCAGTATTCACATATCCTTGTACAGAATCGCAAGACACAATTTTACGCTGATTATCCTATAAATACCTCTTCTTTCAATGATGCGACTAAAAGCGCAGTCTATATAACAAACTTAAAAAATCTGATGTGAAAGTCACATAACTTTCTCTGCCCAAATAAAAGTTAGCAGTATTCACATATCCTTGTACAGAATCGCAAGACACAATTTTACGCTCATTATCCTATAAATACCTCTTCTTTCAATGATGCGACTAAAAGCGCAGTCTATATAACAAACTTAAAAAAAAAAACAAATGACTGCAGACGTTTATTGAACTTTCTGCCGTAAAATATAATTTCCGAAATTTATCGAATATTTCCCTCAGATACATCTTTACTCTATGCATGGCCAACAATACATCTTTCTCACTTCACATTCTTATATAAAATAAGAGGCCGTGAAAGAGCGCGAATTCAGTTGTTCATCACGTAAGACAAACTTTCTACAAACAGTGGGTGAACAGTGGGTGGCTTGTAACTACCCTCAGAGAATTTTCTCGAAAAAATGTTTCAAATAAAAGTTTTAGCTCTTAGTATAAGCAACCTATGTGCAAAATTTAAAGAAAATCGTTACAGCCGTTTTCGAGAAAATCGCGAAAAACGAAAATTTCTTCATGTAAAGTCCCCTTAAAAATAAGAGAAAATAGTCGCCAATCTTATCCTCACATCTTCAAAAGGTACCTGACCCAAATACGAAATTTTGTTTTCATACGATTTTCCGTTTTGGAGCTAGCTTGTTCACAGATATTTTCCACACAGACACACAGACACACAGACACACAGACACACAGACATGTTTCCAAAAATAGTATTTTTGGATTCAGGGGGCCTTGAAACGTGTATATATGCTAAAAACTCAACTTCGAATTTTGGGGTCGAAAACAATACTTCCTCTACCTATAGTACCTATGGTACGGGCAGAGGAAGTAAAAATACATTTAACACACACGAAAAAGGGGAAAAACACAATGAAAAATGTACTACACTTTAAACATGTTTTGTACTGGATATCACTGTTCAGCTTGAATTAGGACAATTTTAACTTAACATTGTAATCGTACTGTAGATGATATAGATGATTCACTGTTCCACTTAAGGCTAGGTGACTATAACGATGTTGTGATAAATATTAAAATTATTTGCTAAATCTTCACCACTTGTGTTTGTATTGTGATAGAATAATTAATACTGAATTGTTAAGCCATAATTTACTGGAAAGTTGACACGACGATAGGCCTCAATGTGTATGGTTGCACAATAAGTTGTCATTGAATGATGGCTATCTTGTTTATGAAAAATCACAAATATGATTTGTACGAAAATTTAAATCTTAAAACGTTGTTGTTGCTGTGATAAGATTACACTGGCTGTGATTAATGTCCAAATTGGGATGATTGTACAATGTATGGCATGGTTGTGTCATATTGTGAAATGGTCGATTGAGTGTTTTTCACGAAAATTGATTATAATGACATTGTGATCACTAGATTGATGAAATTGACTGGTGTGAAACTGAGATGCACACGCAATTAATGATTAACGAGTCACCACACTTAGACCAATTGCATTGATTTGCAAATTGGAAATAAATAGTCGGTCAAATCTCAGACCAATTGTGTGCTCTTCCTGACAAAGTTCCACAAATTAGGGGGATGCATACATTTGCATATATGCAAGGAAATTACGTGCTAGCTAATTATAAGAGATCTGAGAGCTATTGGTTAATTAACTTGTGCTGAAATAGCTCTGACCAATAGAAATTTGTTTAAATGTTGTTGAACAAAGACAAAGGATTATGTTTGTAATTTCACAGAAGGCCTTCTAAGGTTAAATAATGAAGGATATGGTAAGCTTAATTCTACATGATTACATGACGTATGAATCATAAGGTTTTGTTGCGAACTTTGGAATATATTTACTAACTAAAATTATGAACTTAGTAGAACCCACTTTTAATATACAGTACTGGTATTTGGGTTAACAAAAATCATTCCTAGCATATACTGAGGTGCTCGTGAAGTTTAGAATCTGAAGTCACATTCAGATTTGGAATAGCTATTGCAAGTTACCATAAATTAGCAATTAAATGAAATTTTATAATTTCTTACCAATTCAGTAATTTCTTAGGTGTGATAAGTTGGCAGCAAAAGCACTTCATTAATATAGTGATAGAAAATTGAACTAAGACACAAATCTCTTATAATCAGTGTAATGTTCACAAATCATAACGAAACTTGAAAATAATAGAAAAATAAATTAGTAAATAAGAAAAATACACTTAGAAAGATAATAAAAGCTTTTAAATAATCACACAAGAAAATACTTTGTACGAGGGTTGATCAGAAAAAAAGGTTACAATTCAAATAAAGAAATATTTATTAACAATAGGCAGAAAATACTAAAGGGAATTAAGAGGCATACATGCCTATCACTTTTCGACATAATCACCAAGTCTATTTAGGCATTTATCAGAACACACAAGCAACTTGTTTAACCTGTCTTGGTAGAAATCAGGTACCTGACCATTGAGCCAGGTCTCGGCGGATGTTTTCACAGCCCTGTCTGAAGAGAACCGGCTGCCGGATAAGTGCTCCTTCAGCTTCAGAAACAGGAAATAGTCACTGGGTGCCAAATCTGGGCTGTATGGGGGTGACTCCAGATTTCCCACCCGAACCATCACAACAATTCCTGCGTTGTTTGAGCAGTATGTGGCCTGGCACTATCATGCAGGAGGATGACACCTTTGCTCAACATGCCTGGCCGTTTGCGTCGAATGGCTTCGCGTAACGTTGTCAAAGTGGCACAATAACGAGACCAATATTCTAAGTGTATTGCCATTTCAATCGTTCTGAATCGTCTGGGAACTTTCACTACCTACCCGCACACCAGCTGTATGACAATTAGCACTATCTGTCTCCACTCTGGGGAAACAAAAGTTCTCCATAATATGATTTTTGATTTGATTTGATTTTGATTTTGTTTTTGAACCACATCAAAATGTGGTTATCAACATACATAAATAAGAGTGAGAATGAAAATGGATAACCGAATTATGTCAAAATAGCAGTATAGTGTATAAATTTAGAAAACAACATCAATATTAACTTCAAAAAACTCACTAATAGAATAAAATGGATTATTCACAAGCCAGTCTCTCAGAACAGTCCTAAACCTGTTTAATTTAACTGAATGTGCAGTTTTGGGTAAACTATTAAACAACTTAATACCCAAATTATTGCACCACTTCTTTGTTTTAGTTAATCTTGAACTTTGTGTCACTATGAGGTAATTATTCCTAGTGTTATGATGGTGTAAATTATATTGAAAATTTTGTTCATGGAGATTAGACTTAATATTTATCAAACAGTTGAAGATATATTGATTGATTACAGTGAGAATTTTAGAGTTTTGAAACAATGGACGACAATGAGCATCAAACGATGCACCAGAGATTATTCTCAAAGCCTTTTTTTGTAGTAATAATACTTTATAGATATCTGCACCACTACCCCAGATATGGAGGCCATATGAAAGTATACTGTGAAAAAAAGCATAATAGGACATCTTTAGATGGTGCTTAGATACATTATTTTTTAGATGGCTCAGTAGGAAAATTACCCGAGAAAGTCTTTTACAAACATAAGAAATATGATCAGACCAATTAAGTTTTGAATCCAATACAATACCCAAAAGTTTAACATCAGAAGCAAATTCATTATGTAATTGTTTAAGAGAAAAAAAAATGCGTTGAGTTTTATCATTATTAAGTTTGAACCCATTAACCTCAAACCATTTAGTAGCTGTTTTTAATGATAATTCCATTGAGATATTGACATCATTCAAAGAAGAGCCACTGGTTAATAAAGAGGTGTCATCAGCATATAAGACAGAGTCACAATTTAGGTTAAATGGCAAATCATTAATCATTATTAAGAACAGGAGAGGACCCAAAATGGATCCCTGAGGTACTCCAGTATTAATTGTTGCAGAAGGAGAAAACTGGCCTTTAATACAAGTTACTTGTGTGCGATTTAATAAGTAAGATCTGATTAGATCGAGCGTTTTTCCCTGAATTCCATAATATTCTAATTTATTACATAAGATTTCATGTGATACACAATCAAAAGCTTTTGACAAGTCACACAGCACCGTCAGAGTGGAATCTTGTTTTTCAAATCCATTGATGACACACTCAATGAGGTGTTCAACAGCATCAGCAGTGCATCTTGCCGATCTAAAACCATACTGAGATTTAGAAAAAAAAGAGTTGAGCTCAAAATGCATTGTTAATTGCTTATTAATTAATTTTTCAAATACTTTAGAAAAAACTGGCACAATAGAAATTGGTCGATAATTAGCTACATTACTTGGATCACTCTTTTTATGAACCGGTATGACTTTGGTTTTCTTCAAAGAATTTGGGAAACATCCAGATGAAAAACATTCATTTATGGTGTAGGTTAATGGTTCAATAATATGAGGAATAACAAACTTAAGCAAATCACTATCCATGTCATAAATATCTTTACAACGAGAATTTTTTAAATCAAAGACAGCTTTAAGAACGTCATTCTGAGAGACCAGTTGCCATGTAAAGACAGAATTATTGTTTAAGTTAGTGTTACAAAGAAAATTAATTGCATCATCTTTAGAAGATTTGACATTTTCAGAAATAAGTTTGACAGAATTCACAAAGTAGTTATTTACATCATCTGGATTGAGGTTGCAACTGCTGCAGGTACCTGATTTATTACGCACACTATTAATTACTTCCCATGCAGCTTTACATTTATTTGTCGACTTGTTGATGTAATCTTCATTTGCTTTCTGTTTAGCAGCTTTAATTTCTCTAGAATATGCCCTCTTAGCATTGTTGTAATGAACTTTAATATCTCCATTAAGATTAGGATACAGCAAAGTAGACCACTTTTTGTATTTGTAAAGTTTAGTTAAATTATTTTTCATTACTCTTAGATCTTTAGTATACCAGTTCGTAATCCGATTAAATTTAGGTAATTTATGCATACTTTGTTTGATATACTTGACAGGAAAACACTCATTAAAGTAATCTAAAAAGATATTAAAAAACTTGTCAAAAGTGCAACTATTATTAGTCTTATCATTAACATTTACAGTTAATTTTAGGTGGTTCCAATCAATGGCACATAGATGGGACAAAAACTGATATTTGCTGGAATCTTGAAAACTGCGAATTCTGATTGATTTGCAAATATTACCCATTGAGCTGTTAGGAAAACAAATTGATATTTTTAAGCCATTGTGATCTGAAACTATGCAATTAAAAATTGAAGTAAATATCTGATTTCTTGAAATATTGGTGATAGCATTATCAATACATGAGTTCCCCCTGGTTGGGTTGGTATTGGTACAGTATAGATTTGACACTCTTAGAACATTCAAAAATTGTGACGTAAATTCTGACTTCATATTAATATCAATGTTAAAATCCCCACATAGAACAATTGATAAATTAAAATGATTAAGATAAATTAATAATTTCTCTAAGGAGTTTAAAAAAGTTTTTTTGTCACCACAAGGTGCACGATATATTGAAACTAGTAAGATATTAAAACCAGTCAGCAGAGCAGTTGCAACCTCAAAATGTTGCTCTAAACAGAAATTTTCTACATTAACAACTTCAAAGTTTATTTTATCTAATAGATAGATAGCAACACCACCATGTCTTTTCACATTCCTACAGTAACTTGATGCACAAGTAAAACCTGTAATCTTCGCTAGACTAATAGAATAAGAATTACACCAATGTTCAGAGATACAGAAAGCGTGAAAGTTGTTATCATTTAAAATTATTTCTAGTTCACCAATTTTATTACTAAGCGACTGAACATTTAGGGATAAGATAGAAAGAGTACTGTCATTTTTATTTACTTTTTTGTTAATAAAAAATCATCTAGTTTTACAGGTGGTTTTGCTATTCTACCCGATTTCCTTATTAACTTAGAGAAGTTTTCCGTCAATTCAGAAGAGTTTTCAGTCTCCTTAACTGCAGCTTTATTAGCTGAAGAAGTATCACACTGGTCTTCCATCACAGTCTCTGATAAAACCCTGTCTAAGATGTTATCCAGGCAATCCATGACGTAATCAGTGACACAGTCTTCATGGGTAGTAACCACAACATCTGAGTTCAACAACACAGGCAGGTCACTAAGAGTCTGCTTATCTGGAATCTTCTCTAAGCCTTCAGCTTCCTTGGGAGCAGTGGTGAATCGAACTGTGGTATTGCTTGAACCACCTAACCTTTTATTGTGTGAAGAAGCTCCTAACCGAGTTATAGGATCAGTCTCCAGAGGTACATATTCTGAAATATTATTGTCCATAAGGGTAGTAACATTATTGGAAACACTATTATCAAAAATCTTCTTTAAGGCCTTAGCAATGATCTCACAAAGAAGTTCCTTTCCATAGCGATTTAGATGCTGGCCATGTGAGGTGAAATGTTTGCGGCAGAAATCTTTCATCTCCACTATTTCAATATCCTGGCGTAGAGAGGACAACTTTTTTATCTCACTATTAATTTTCTGGATCTCATCATTCATCTGGGAATCCTCACTTAAGTCATATCTATGTGGTAGATCTATGATTATAACAGGGTTCCGATTAGTAGCTTGATTACTGTTAATTACTTTACTTTTCAGAGCAGTTATCACATTTGATGAGTCATGTTGACTTACATCATTTGAGCCTCCAATGATAATCATACAATCTACTTTCTCCCCAGTAGACTGAAGTACACTTTGTATTTTTGCGCCAGGTTTGACTACACCCATTACATTGAATTTTGAGCCTAACTTATTGTTTAGTTTATCACTTAGACCCCTACCATGGCTGTCAGCAATTAGAGTAGTTTTGAAATGCTGTGGCTTGTAACCTTTTTTTCTGATCAACCCTCGTAATAATGAAATATTATACACAAGAAATTACATAATCTCACATATCCTCAAATGTAAAGTAGCATACATGATTAAACATGAGTTCTCGAATAAGAAAATTTGAATTATTCATTTTAAGAATCAAGAATCATATGGAAAGTATGAAAAGTATTCCAACTGATCATTCAAATGATCTTATTCCAGGAATAGCTTGAAGTGAGCATGACTTCTCGGATAATCTCACATTCGTTTCACTTTGGTTAACTTTGTTAACACAGTAAGTTCTGAAGGCAAGAGAGGCATATAATATGAACTTATAGGTCCATGCACACAAGGCAGTACATTGCTGCCAGACCAGTGTTGTCACCAGTGTTCAATAGACCACTGGGCAGCAGACAAGACAGATATTATCTTAAGGATGTTTACTCTTTGAACACTCATAGTAGAATGATGTTACTACAATATCTGATAATGCCATGTGAATATTTTGTGGTTCACTTTATGGGTATGTCATGCCCTTTGCCGGAACCAATAGCTGTAGAACATCCAACATGAAATTTCTGAAATCCAAATAATGATTTTAGTTATTAATCAAGTCAGTCTTAGTAGTTCTTGGATACCAACTCGAATGACGAGTTCTCACATCTCAGGTCGCAAGTTCTCGGATCCTTGCTTTCATCCTAAGAACTTTTTCTTTTGAATGATCATTCGATTCTTTATATTACTCGAGAACAGATTATTAAATTCTTAAAATCATTTGATTCTGCCCATCACTAATGAGAACAGATATGAACCTTGAAGAATTAGCAATTACAGCACATACTAGAACAGATAGACAGAGCTGGCATCGTGTTTTCTGAAGAATTCTGTGCAGATCCTTTTGGTCTTTCCTTGGGCCAAAAGATCTGAGGGGCATAGCCAAAGGCAGGGCTGTTCCCTGACTCCCCTCTTTACTCCATATCCAGATCTTACTTCGTACTGTTAAAATGCTTAGCTTGCATTTCACATTGCCTTGTGTATGTGAGTTATGCTTCTAAGTTATGACAGTCAGATTGCTTAAGGTGTCTGGGATAGATTTGCAATCTACTGTCATAAATAGATATATGCATATGCATTCATATACCACAGATTATTGTCTCTGTTGGACATTACATGATAATATTATAGGAGAAAAATTCCTCTGACACTGGGACTTGAACCAAGGACCTTTGGCTATCCGTGCCAATGCTCTTACCAAGGAAGCTACACCAGAGTTCACAAAATCACTAATTAGTGTGCCTCACAGTACTGCATATGACATAACTTGTCTGTCAGTGAGGTAGACCATTAAGGGCTTTTTTTTTTGGGCCCTCCACCGCCCCCAGAGCCCTCGACCATAGGCCATACTTCGGTCCCAACAACTTTTCGGTGCTTGTGTTCTATTGCTCTACTTTTCACTCTTGTGTACTTTACGCTTGTGGGTAATGTGTTTTGAGCCAGCTGTTTAATTCAGCACTAATAGAACTGTGTAACTCTGTTTGTGTATTGTCATCTGTCTGTCGGGGGTCGTCTCTCCGATCTGGTATTCACCTAATGAGTGAGGAAAAACCCCACTCGGATCGGCTGCTGTGAGAGTTTCCCACAGCAACCCAGGCACTTGGACTATCTCCCATATGGTAGCGCTCGGTTTAATCCCAGGAGTCTGAGCTTTCTCCTGAGATACGTCTCATAATTAGGTTGTCTCAAATCTGGTATGTTTAGACATTGTCAATCTCCTGTTGTTTTCTTATTCCTATTACATACATTGCAAAGTCTTTGAATACTGTGTTTGCTGCTTTAGTTGTCCAGAACATGAGTTCTGGCAGCCATCGTTCTCCTGCTTGTGTTGCCACCAGAATAAGGTTTCGGCATGCCTCTCTATATCTCGCACACATATATAGCGCATGATACATTGTGTATAACTTGGAATCTTCACAGTAGCAGAGGAAGTCTTCTGCCAGGTTGAACCTATTTAGGTTTGCTGTGAAGTATCCATGGCCTGAATAGAACTGTGCTGTCGCGTAATCTATCTGCAAAGTTTTCTGCTTAAGCCTATCTCTAACAGTCGGGAAGTAGTCTCTTGTGATTAAGCTCATTGTGGTATGTCTCCAACGGTCTTCCCACTTGTTTACACTGTGTTCTCTAAGATGTGAACACCGTTCTTTTCAATTTATTGTGTTGTATGTTAACTGTGTGACTTCTATGTCTCTGATCCTTGTTGGAAGGTGCTGTCTTAATCTATAGGCATTAGCCTTTTCTTCTACCAGCAAATCAGCTGGTATTTCTCCAGCAATTACCACTAACACATTATTTGATATTGTCGAGTAGGCACGTGTAACTCTAAGCAGGGCTTTTCTTTGTGCTGATATTAACTTATTCTTTTGGCGTACTGTTTCATACAGTGCCCAACCATGGGCTGCATACGTTATAAGAGTGTATAATTACACAAAACTTGAAAGCAAAACTATGATTTTTCGTAACCAAAACATAGGCCTAAATTACGACATCATATTAAAGTCATTTTATTGTAGATATTTCCACATTTATGTTCAGACTTAATATTTGACACGTAGATGTCGATTCTGAACTTAGTTTTGCATAATCTATTATAATAAATATTATTTGAATGAATTAAGATAGTTTATAAGCAACATAACCCCACTTTCAAACGTGCAATATTCACATATGTTCCACGAGCTTTAGAATAATATTAAAGTGTCTGGCATCATACTCACAGCTTCACATATTTAATATTGTTCCTTTGAAATCATTATTTGTTTATTAAAAGAAATAAATAAGTAATTACATATATATTCGCATGGCGATCCTCATCTGTTATTGTGAAATCACTTCACGAGAGTACTTCGATCTGACAATATATCGATACTGACTCGCTTCGATTTTCAATGTTGCCAATTTCCAACAAAAAACTCACGTAGTTTCCTCAAACAAATATGCAAGTTTTTATTATTATATAGATTTTTTGTATAGTTTTTATATTTGATTTATACTTTAAATCCATGGTGTTATTGTCCATTGCATTTGTTAGTATTTTTTCACGTCAGAATTACTTATGACGCATTCTCTTATAAATATAATTTTGCTAAGTTTATTGGGATTCCCCTCACAATTCCAGTACAAAACGCTCAAGGCATTCTTTAGTTTAGTTCACACGTTGAATCTGAAGGATTTGGACGTTGGTTCTCATTCATTCCTGCTTGGGAGAAAGTACTTCCCAATATCATCATCAACTCTTCAATTATCAGCCTTCTTCAGTATCCAAGGAACTGGGAGCTGAATTTCTACTAGAAATCTTCAATCCAGCAAGGATTTGATTTCAACTTCAAATCATCAATTTTCAGATAAGAAATTTGATTACTAATTTCACTCAACCAATAGCGTCGCGTGGGCACGCTTAGTATATCTTGTTACTTCTTATATCTATTAATTGAAGAAAATCTTCAACTTCACATCTACTTTTAATTGAAACCAATTTCAATTAATTAAAAATTAATTTCCTACGTGAAGAAAGAACTTCACCATAAACTTTCATTGTTCGCTTGGTGACGCTCAGCATAGGCACGCCAAGGTGACGTCATATAGACGCCTGCAATTTCAACATATCCGTTTTCCTTTGTGAACATTTCCAACACGTTTCAAAGTGTTTAATTTATCCATCTAACTTCAGGATTTATAGACAATCAACACATTACACATTATTAAGTGTAATTCATTACTTTAAGAAATATTTCATCATAATCAATTTATAAACATTATTTGGAACTTTAACTTCAACTTCAGTACAAACTGCTACAGTTTTAATTATCATCATCAACATCAAGAAATTTCGTCATCTCTTCAAGATCATCAACTCTTCAAGCATCAATTTCAACAATTCTTTCAGTGTATATTATAACCTCAGTGTTTTTTAGTGTTTTAAAATAAATATCATTTATTCACCAGAAGGTTACAAATTCTTGTTCTTTCATGTATAGGCAAGGCGAGGGTTTCAGAAACTT
The DNA here is from genome assembly GCA_964059195.1 of Ectobius pallidus. NCBI lineage: Eukaryota > Metazoa > Arthropoda > Insecta > Blattodea > Ectobiidae > Ectobius > Ectobius pallidus. Next base: position 26,368,481 of record CAXKWD010000012.1, on the reverse strand, counting down.
ACAGTCCATTTTCACCTAATTTTCCCTTTCCAATCTACCTATTTGGTACCTCACTACTAGCCTCCTATACAAAGAGCCACAAAAGCTCAGTTGGTAAGAGCATTGGCATGGATAGCCAAAGGTCCTTGGTTCAAGTCCCAGTGTCAGAGGAATTTTTCACCTATAATATTATACTGCCAAAACCATATGCATGTATATGTGTGCATGTGTAAACAGCATATGCAACAACTGATATGAATGCCATTAAAATGTTTCACACAAACTCTTTAATTACGGTAACTTATTACTTTATAAAAGGCAACACTAGTAATGTACACAGCATTCAGTTTCTATGTAATTACTATATTTATTCATATTAATTATAAGCTAATGTCTAGGAATTACTTTTATTTAAATAAATAATTTACACATTTGAATTGTGTCCTGTGACAACACAAGTGTCATGACTAATAGCATTTTACAACTTTGTGACATATTCTGATAATTTTCTTAAGAAAGCCATTATTTAAATTGCACGTGTAGCTATTCTGTCTGTTCTTCACCCACTCTTATCTAGGAATAATTATTTTCTTCACATTTACAATACATAGGTTACAAGAATGATATGTTCTGTCCTCCACATCCTGATTTTTTTCTGTGTTATCATTCTCATTAGTCACTTTTGAACTGTGACGTGATAAAATAAGTATCATACTCCATGTAAGAAAGTAAATAAATATTACTTTCCATAAAAAGTTGTCCTGTGTTTAGGTAAACATGTGCTGTTAAGCTGTAATTGGTCAATAGTCTCATATGCTGGTTGCATAAACAGGGGTATACAATTGAGTAGAAGAGATAGGCCTACTGATACCATAGGCAATTTGATAATACTGGATTCTGGAATCAGACATATGGTATAATATAAGTTGTGCATAAGTTAGTATGTTATGCATTATTTATTTATGAATCTGTCTATATGATATGTAGGGATCCTATTTTACGCTGAATCAAATTTTTAAATTCTACCAATTCTAAACAATTTAAAATTCTAAAGTCAGTTTAATTTCAGTGCTACTGTGAATTTAAAAAATTATATTATTTCTCAATAAAACAAAATAGACTTATGCCTAATATGGTGTTAGATGTCCTAGTTTTCGATTTGAATTAAATAATTCACTGTTTCAGAAAACATTTTCAGGATGCATCTTTCTCCCAGTTTACCATGTGAACTTAAATATTTCATTGCAATGGAAGTCTTTTTTGTATTTGGTTGGTTACTAATTGCTGGTAGGATTGTTTAACCCTTTCACTGCTAACATATTATTCACTGTGCAAACTTGTGGTGCTGAATTAATTTGCAAACTTCTTTTGTAAAATCATAAATGGATGACCAATAATTGCATAATTTGTCAGTTTCCTCTAAAACAAGAGCACAGCACTCATTTATTGAAGTTTTAGACTGATTTATGCAACCCTGGGGTTGCCTACATGTTGTCACAACACAGCACAGTTATAAAATATTTTAATGCAGGACACAATACATCACCTGAAATGTTTAACTACAGATGGCAGCTCAAGGCAGAGAACAGAGAACTGATGGTATCAGGATGTAGACAACAAACAACACTATTTTATCATCTCAAGTCGAAAAAAGTTCTAATTCCCTTAGTATTGATAGAGCTACTCAGCAAATTGATGTTGAGGAAATTGATGAAGATAATGATAATTCCAAGGGAAACAACTCAAATTTGAACCTTGGAATTAATTATGATGATAACAGTGGGCCAGAATCGTGTTTTCATGTTTGTGGAAAATTCTTTAAATCTGTTGCCATTCACATTCCTGATGTCCATAAAAAAAAAGTAGCTTCCAAATATGATCATCCAACACAACCACCCTTATTGAATGAATGAATGAATTTAGCCTCTATGTCCCATGAAGGGCTAGGGCCTCCTACAAGAGGGGAAGCTCGGGTAGGTAAAGTCCGCGTGGTGAGCTATTTCACACGAACGGTGCTTTGTACAGTCACTTTGCAGTTCTTAAAGTTTGTTCCTTTAGTTTGGTATAAGGTTGTTCACTTGCTGCCGCCACTCTTTTCTGTTGCGAGCGATGGTCGACCAGTTCACACCCAGTTTTTGTTGAAAGGTGTCTGCCCACCTTCTCCTCGGCCTGCCTGGTGTTCTCATGCCTATGTAAGGGTCCCACATAGTGATTTCTTGCGCCCATCTGCCTTGCTGCTGTCTTGCTATGTGACCCCCCCACTTCCACTTTGTCCTGAGGGCTTGTTGTGCGATGCTCTTTGAAGCTGTGATTTTCTGCAATGCCTTGTTGGAGACTCTGTCTTTCAGTGTGATGCCAATTATCTTTCTCTCCATTTTTCGTTCGCATGTTTCGATGCTTGTTTTTTGTCGCTCTCTGAGGGCCCAGGTTTGGCAGCCATATGTTAGAACTGGGAAGATGCAAGAGTTGAGGACCTCTAGTCTGAGCTTCCGGCTTATGGAATTGTTGAGTAGGATGTATTTCAATGACCAGAAGGCTTTCCAGGACTGTGTTATCCTCCTATGTATTTCTTTCTCCGTTCCTTGATTGAGTGAGACAGTTTGCCCTAGGTAGATGTACTCGTCCACACTTTCTATCTCTGTACCTTGGACTGTGATGGGTGTGGTAATTCTATTTGACATTATTTTTGTTTTGCTGTAGTTTATTGATAGCCCGATCAATTTGCTAAGATCGCTCAGTTCTGTGAGCATTTGTTGCAGTTCGTTGGATGACTTTGCAAATAATACAATGTCATCGGCGAATCTCAGGTTGTTTAGCCTTCTGCCGTTAATTTTAATGCCGTATTTGGTGTCCCACTTGAGTTTCTTGAAGACTTCCTCCAGTGCACTTGTGAACAGTTTCGGCGATATAGGATCGCCTTGTTTGACTCCCCTTTGTAGTCTAAAGATCTGCCCTTCCCTTTCTGTCTTCACCTTGGCTCTGCTCTGGCTGTACAGCTTGTGTAGAATTCTGATATATTTTGGCTCGATTCCTTGCTTTTCCAGTGCTTGCAGGACACTCATATGTTCGACCGAGTCAAATGCTTTGCTGAAATCGACAAATGCCATGTTTAGTGGAAGGTTGAATTCATTGGTTTTCTCTATAATCTGGTTAACGGCTTGGAGGTGGTCTGCTGTGCTGAATCCCGATCTAAAGCCTGCTTGTTCATTCGGTTGATTTTCATCGAGGGTTTTTGTGAGTCTCCTTGTTATTATCTTGGAAAAGAGTTTGTATATATTTGACATTAGACTTATTGGCCTGTAGTTGTTGAGGTCGTCTTTTGGGCCCTTTTTGTGCAGTAGGATCATTGTGCTTGTTGTCCATTGTTCGGGAATGATTTCATCTTGCAGAATTTTGTTGAATAGAATGGTGATTGGGCCTATTAGGGGTTCTGACCCGTATTTCAGGTGTTCGTTCCATATTTCATCTTCTCCTGGGGTTTTTCCATTCTTCAGTTCTCCAATTGCATTTCTAACTTCGCTCTGAAGAATAAGCGGGGGCATGGCAACGGTTTCTTGGGTGTCTTCAGTTGTAGTGCTTAAGGGTGAGTTACTTGTGAATAGCTGTTTGTAGAAGTTTGTTGCCTCTGTTGTGATATCTTGTCTGACAGTTGTGCGGTCTCCAGATGGTTTCTTGGCTCCTAGCATCCACTGTTTGCCTTTGGTTTGGCTTTTCCTTACATTCTTGATCGATTTTGTGTTTTCCAGTATCTGCCTTGTCTTGGATGTGCGGTGTTCTCGAATATCTGTTCGTATCGCCCTCTTTGTTAGTTTGTCTACTTCTCTGTATTCTGCTTGTTTCTCTGGCGAGTTTGTGCCTGAATGGCGTAAGTTCGCCCTTTCATTTATAAGTGCGATGGTTGATTCTTTGAGTTTGTATTCCGGTTCCTTTGTGTGTGCGGTGTTTGTCGCTTTGCTGCCTGCGTGTAGTATGGCTTGTTCTATCATCTTGTACATTTCTGTTATTTCCCATTCCGGACTGATCGGCTCTCTTGATATGTGTTCTTTTTAATTTAGTAGGCCTATGCCAAGAGTTGGTTGCTTATTTAGCTCAGGCAACATCTTCACTTATGGGTTCAAAACACCCTGCCATATGATACTATTATGCAAGAAAAAATCACCAAAATGATCCATTAATATGCATTCCATTACTAAAAATCTTGAAAGATTGGTGAAACACAGGAGGGAATATAATAGAAACAAATATCAATATGAGATTTCCTAATATATATATATATATATATACTTTAATCAATGACATAAAGTAGTTTGAAATATTATGCAGAATCAGAATGGTGTCTAGTGCAAGATTCCAATGTCTTCCGTTTATCAATATTTTCAAAATATTTTCGAGGATGAAAATGATTTGACTCCATTTTATGAGGTACCGGCTATATGTACAGAAGCTGATATTGAAATCAAGGAGACAGATATTAATTCCGCTATTCATCAAATAATAGTGAGCACGTCACCTGGTCCAGATCGAGTTATTGTCAGAACATTAAAGGAACTTCACACTACTAAATTATTATGCCTCCTGGCGAATGCTATGTTGAAGTTCTGAAAATGTACAGATGTCTTTAAACTAGCAAGAACTGTTTTGATATTCATATTTGGGAATCATGACGACATTACTAATTGACATCAAATATCTATTTTTTCAGTAATTCGGCATGTTATTGAGAAGGTGATTCACAGACAATTAAGAGTCTTTGTAGATTGTAGTCTGCTCATCAGCATGGCTTTGCTCACTTCCTGGATGTCAAATAAATGCATCAATTATTTATTAATGGATGTCTGAAAAATGCTGGACTGTTGCATTGTTTTCCTGGAATTATCTAAGGCATATGACAGTGCTGGTCATGAACACATCAAGAAATGTCTATTGCGCACCAATATTCAAATAATTTTAGGGCATTAGTTCTCAATCTCATTTAAGGAAATTGCATTCAAGTGGAATGTGGCATTAATAAAATATCCCCTATTCAATTTCATAAAGGTGTTCCTCAGGGTTCTCCCATTCCTCCTGTTTTGTTTAATTTGGCAATTGATGACATAGTAAAAGAAATAACAGACAATGAGGTTGCCCACTTGTATGGATTTCAACTTTCACCAGATGTTCAAAATGTCTCTGGCATGGCCTTTGCTGATGACATTGTTTTTTTACTTTACTTTAGTTTACTTTGCAAAAAATGAAACATCTGCTCTGGATTTTGCTGTTTATAAACTAGCAGCTCTTGGATTGAAGGTTAATCCTTTAAAATGTAAAAGTATAAACATAAAAAATGCCAAACTCATTGACTTCTGTGAACTTAAACTTGGTACAGATGTGTTAGCTCACTTAAAAGAAGACTGAAGCCATTAAATATCTTGGTGTGGACTTCTGTGGTGAAATCCGTTTAGACAAGCATAAGATTGTTAAAAGTCTAGAAAACGATTTAAGTTTATTATCAGCTTCCAACTTGCTTAAGGCAGATCAAAAGATGAACATTATCAACAAATGTATATGGCCAAGCCTAGTGTATTCTCTTCGAAGTACACCAGTGGAAAAGTTGTCAAAATTGTTTTTGAAAGACATTGATAAAATTATCAGAACACCTGTTAAAGAAGTCATTGGGCTACCTCATGACTGCCCTAATGATATGCTTTATTCACTGCGGAAGTTTTGAGGATTGGGATTGATGAGGGCTGAGTGGGAAGCATACATTCAGAATTTTAATATAGCCCAAAAGCTTTTACATGTAGAAGATGATCATCTTCTTTTGTGTTGGGATTTTCAAGAAGAGTAGAAAGATTCACTATCCCAACTGAACATTCCTTGTACTGATGAAACTTTGTATAAATCTGGGAGATGGCTGCGTGAACAGTTGCAGTTGCAAGAGGGAAAAGAGGTTGAGATTTATAAGGAAAATCCAAAAACAAATGCTTGGATAAATAATAGGAAGCCATTTATCCTTTTCTGAGTGGACCAATGCTATAAAGATGTCATGTAACATTTCAGCAGTAAGATCAATACCTGGGAGAAGTAAGCAAACAATGACCTGTAGGCAACCTGGTTGTGAGGAGGTTGAAATGCTCGGTCATGTTTTAGGGTAGGGCCTACTGCTCGAAGGGAGAGTTACTACGTAACACCCGCCATCAACGTGTGAGCTCATCAATGTCATCAGCCATCAATGTCATCAGCCCTTCGAAAAGCAAAGTGGGAAGTTTATGAGGAAGTCCATTGCTTTTCTGAGGATGGAAGTCACCGCAGAGATGATATACAAATAGCCATTAACAGGAAGGAGGGAAAAGGCCTTATTTTAGATCCAACAATTCGAATGGAACAAAACCTCAAACAGGCTAAAGAAGTTAGCTATGAAAAGGAAGCCATTTACCGACCATGCATCCCTCACCTTAGTGAGAGTTATAATATTCCTGAAAATGCATGGGAGGTGGAGGGTCTTCTTTTCGGAGCTCGTGAAAGCTGTTTTAAATATATGAGCAATTATTTGAAATGTGTGGGCCTCTTGTAGAGTAATGTAGAGGATATCTCTATAGACATTTTGAAGGACTCTCAATGTATTCTACATGATAATTTGTACTGCCATTAATGATTTTTCTTGTTCTATTGTTTTACTGTTTAAAATATTTGTTTTCTTAGGTAAGATACTAGTTTAAAAATCATGCCTAAATAATGTTAAGAAGTGTCAGGCATATGTCACCTTTGTGAAATATATATGATTTATACAATTATCTTATTTCTGGGAGAAGTTAATATATGTCTACTAGTCAATTAACCAAGAAAAAGTTATCTGAAATATCTGTTAAAAATATTCAAGGCAAAAATGATAAAGTAGGTTAAAGTGTTGTACTTGTTAAACTTCCTGTTTCCTGATAAGAGCTACATATTTTCCATACATTGTAACAATTCTGTTGTGTTAGTATTTTATAACACTGTGTAGAGTTTTTGAACTGTAATGTTTCTTGAACAGTGAGTGCTACTCTTAATGCATGGTTAATGGTATATAATTTTCATTTGTTATGTTCCGTATAGTATGCTGCAGTAACAAAATAACTTACCATATTTTATTAATGTGTGACGTGTAATATTAGATTAGTTGAGATAAAATGTAATTTTAAATACAAGAAACTGGTTAGGCTACTAAGTAATGCTTTGTGTTCAAGATCTTATGCTTTGGTTGTCTTATAGTATGAAATTTTTTAAAACAAAACTGGGCTTTATTTTTCAGAAATATCAGTAGTGTACCTGAAATATTTAACATGAATTTGCATACAATTATGCTGAGCAGTATAATCATCTTTCTTCTATCAACAGGTATGAATATTTGATTACTAATACTAATGAGCTAAAATTATACAGCTAGCATACAGTATTAAAGATATCAGTATCCTAATCATACTGGTAATTTAAAAGAATAACTTTGTACAAAGCTTGAATGGCTAAATTCAGTACTGGTATAAACAGTTTTGTGCCAGACCCTCATTCCTGTTTTTATAACGTAAAGAGAGTTTCTTTGAATGAAATATTTGTGAATACTGTAACAAAACAATTTACAATGAACATACAGAGTACATTTGTGTACACTGCAGTGATATTGGTGAAATAATTGGTGTATATTTGTTTCAGAATAAGGTATATGTGGGATGATAATGCATAAATGAAATGTTTCATTAATATTATTATAATGGCATATTTATTTAGTAATATTGTTTTAGCTTGTTGTTTAATCCTATGTAATCTATAGTATTTTGTGATCTTCTTTAATACTTAAGATACTATCATAAAAAGATAAACTCAAATGCAGAACAAGGTACAGTGCATAACATTTAACTAATATATAATTATATAATGCAGTGTAAAAGTTAAAAAAAATTAAACCCAAGTGTATTGTGAGCAAAGTGCTCACACTCAGCCGCTCCTGCAACAAGTTTTACCTCACGACTACTCATGAGTTTGGTGAAGAATGTGTTTGTCCATTCATCAGTCAAAGCTCTTTTTCTCTGATATTTGAAAAATCTGTACAGATTGTTTGTACACTCCTATTCCAAGAGTTGTTATCTCAAATATTAATTTTTTTCTCTTTTGGAAGACCTAAGTTTTAGGACCCCAAAATTAAATGTTTGGCCCCCATGAAATAGGGATATCTTTGGAAAAATAAACTTTGTATGAATCTAGTATAGTATTTATCTTGGTTTTGAGTTGTTTAGTGTTGAGTAAATTGCTGGAAATAATCCTTGAAACTTTTTCCACACAGTCTTATTTCCAAAAGTAGCCTATATAATAAAAAAATCTGATGTGAAAGTCACATAACTTCCTCTGCCCAAATAAAAGTTAGCGGTATTCACATATCCTTGTACAGAATCGCAAGACACAATTTTAAGCTAATTATGCTGTAAATACCTTATAGCCCCTCATTTGAATGTTGAGACTAAAAACACAGGCTATGGACAAACTAAAAAAAGAAGAAAAAACAAGTGACTGCAAATGTTTATTGAACTTTCCGCCATTCAGAATAATTTCCGAAATTTATAGAATATTCCCCTCAGATATTTATTTACTGTAAGCATGGCCAACAATACATCTTTCTCACTTCACGTACTTCTATAGAATAAGAGGCCATGAATGTCTGCGTATTGAGTTGTTCACCAGGCAAGACAGAGTATCTGCAAACAGTGAGTAGTTTACAACCACCCTTCAGAATTTCTTTTTTTGAAAAAAGTTTCAAATAAAAGTTTTAGCTCTTGGTATAAGCACTCCATGTAGAAAATTTAAAGGAAATCGTTAGAGCCGTTTTTGAGAAAATCGTGACAAACGAAAATTTATTTGTGTAAAGTCCCCTTAAAAGTAAGGGAAAGTTGTCACGACTCTTCGTATCACAACCTCAGAAGGTACCTAACCCAAATACAAAATTTTGTTTTCGTACGACTCTCCGTTACATGAGGCCGTATTGCGAAGAGCGTGTATTCACAGTGGGTGGCTTATAACTACCCTTCAGAGAATTTTTTCGAAAAAATGTTTAAAATAAAAGTTTTATCACTTAGTATAAGCAACCCATGTCCAAAATTTAAAGAAAATCGTTTGAGCCGTTTTCGATAAAATTGTTCAGTACAGCTCTGCTGTGTTCCTGGGTATGCTGGAATTAGAGGTAATGATATAGCTGATAAGCTGGCAAGGGAGGGTTGAACCGATGTTTTCATTGGACCAGAACCTGTCCTTGGTATTACTCCAAGAACAGCCAGGAGTGAGATCACAGAATGGATATCACATCAGCCTGGCACGTTTTGGTCTAATTTTAATACTAGGCCTACTTGCCAGGCTTGGTCCATGATCAAGGGACCTAGCAAGAAGAACAGCAAAATACTGCTAACACTTAACCTTCTCAACTTAGAGGTGTAGTTTATCTGTTAACTGGATACAGCAACCCAAAAAACACCTACATGTGATGAAGCTTAGTGAGGATCCCACGCGTAGGAATTGTGGAAGAGAAGATGAGTCTTCACTACACATGCTGTGTGATTGTGAAGCTTTGTCCATGATCAGACATTTTCACTTAGGCTTGAATAAAGTGAGACCAGATGATAAGAAGAACAAATCTGAGATTAATCCTGTCCTTCTTGGAGGCAACAGGACTTACATAAATTCTTCAGTAAGAGGGGCACAATAGGACCCCTTATGCAGACTACTTGCATTGGTCCGAAAGGGCTCGACCCATGTATTTTCATTTTGTTCATTTTATTCAAAGGTGTTAGCAAACTGCTTACATAGTGACAACTAGCCTATATTAAGCCTTTAGGGGGAGGTTGGATGGTGTTGGACACCTTAGGTTTTTATGGTGTAACATTTGTTGAAACTCAAGTAAATAAATTTACTCTTATACCAAAATGCTTATTTGAATATATTTAACTGACACTAAAAATGCAATCAGCATAAGAAAACTAAAAAGTGGTCACATTTTTGTACATTTGAAAAATGGAGGGTGGCATCAGTTTTCAACAAAAATCTTATCTCCGTTTAAAAGTACTAAGTTTAGCAGTTTTACTTTTTCACGCAAATATTACACTTCTAAAATAAAGCATTTCCTTCCAGCTTGGTACATTTTTCGTGTTGCAAATGCAACACTGAAGAAAAGTATATCAGCTAATAGGATAAAAGCTCTTGAAGAAATAACTTTTTGTCCCTGACATAATTTACAGCTAACATCATATATGGCCTTCTGAGTTTCCTCTTATCTTGAGTCCATAGGCTTTTGCGGCCAGAGTCATCACAGTCTAGGCTATCTGGGTGGCGCCGCATCAAGTGTTGAAAGGCCAATGTTTCCACACCCTTGAACGTTGGCCTTTCAACACTCGACGCAGCACTACCCGGATAGCCTAGAATGTGATTCCTCTTATCTTCCCCATATTTACTTAATACAAAGGACAGCAACCACAAAAAAGATGAGGAGCTATGATGTCCGATACCACCCGCAAGTTTCATGTCCAATACCACCCAATTCATGCTCTTTGGAAAAACAAATCTGAACCAAGAACCTTCAAACAGAATGAAATTCTAAACCCACAACTTAAAGCCTGATGTTTGGTGGTTCCATTAGTTATCTTAGAATGTAACACAACTGACCCTTCTTCTTGTTACTGCTTTGTGAAGTTATCTTCGTGCAAGCCGACATACACATAAATGAACAAAAAATACAACCACTCACAAACAACAATGCCTCTCATCTTAATAAAATGTTCACCCTCTTCAAATATTTAGCCACTGCTGTCAGTCACAAAACTGATCCTACAAATATCTGCCAGCAGGAGATATTAGGTTTGTCTAATAACAGAAGCTGTCTGATACCACTTCCTCTTCCCTTATGTCTATTTAATACGAAGCCATAAAAATCAGCTGTACATCTATTGACATTGAACTACGAGGGGTATTCCGAAAGTAAGTTTCGTCAATGTATGGCAGGAGCGGCGTGTTCACCAGGGGAACCAAACAAACGCCAGACGAATCCCCACCCGTGGCTGGTTCCACGACGGAAGTGGCGTCAGCGGAGGAGGCATGACGCAGGCGCACTGCGCCGTAGAAGAGCGAGTCGCAGCAGACTGGCGTGCCCGCGGGTATTAGTGTACCGCTCACGATGGCACGAGAGATTTGGCGCCACTGCCATGTACCGCTATCTCCCCTCTTTCAAACGAGCCATTGCTGCAGCCGCTGAAACATTTATTGTCCGAGGTAGAGCTGTTTGAAATTGATCTCCCGATTTCCGTCCCCGCAAAGTGCGGCCTCCACGAACCCATCTCGCACAAACCTTATGGAACATCAATTTGTCACTCAAAATGGTCTGTATGGAACCTTTAGTAATGTCAGGAAGCTGAGGTGGAGCAGGCTGTGCGCCAATTTCTTGCATCGCAGGGCACCGAGTTTTACCACAGTGGGTTCTTCAAACTGATCGCACGCTACGACAAATGTCTCAATGTCGCTGGCGACTATGTCGAAAAATAGTGCACGGTGTATAGGTCATGCTGCCATGCTGTATTGCTTTTGGGTCAATAAAGTGTCCGTGTGACAAACTGACGAAACTTACTTTCGGAATACCCCTCGTACATATTGTTTCAGGACAAGATGCTGCAAATCCATGCATAAAGAAGTTCTGTGGGGAAGACAGTTTCGTGTGTGTCTGTAATGCTACCTACTGTGATACAATAGAAACTTTCAATGAAGATGACTTAAAACAAAATTCATATGTACATTATGAAACGAATATGGCTGATAAAAGACTCTATTATACAAAAGGAAAACTTTCCATGAAGAATGAACATGAAACTTTCATTCAAAGTAAGTTTAACTGTAAACAAATTCAAAGGGAACTTATAATCCAAAACTCTCATGTACTCAAAACTTGATATAATATAATACTGGTATCATTATTAGGCCTACTAATATCTTCAGGGAATCTATTATTTAGTAAAGGTGGAGAAAAAGATGGGGTTGTGGTAAATAGTTCAAATTAGGAAAGTGATGCTAATATTAAATCAGAAAACGAAAATTCAGCTTCAGATTGTAGCAGTGGCAGCTCATGACAAAATGAAACCTATGTGCTAGAACAGACATGGGCAAACCCCTATCCATTGACACGCAACCCGCAAACTTTTGTCAACTTACACATAGTTCGAAAAGAACGGATAGATGGAGACACAACCAGACAATAAGTGCAGTGGCAGTTGCTCATTCTTAGGGAAACACTAATTTCACTTTAAAATGTACACTACAAGAAACAAATAATACAAACAATCTTGTATTTTTAATTATTCCTTTACGTGTGCAATTATTTCATTATACAAAGGCTTAGAATGTGTCATAACGCCTTTCCAATCGGAACTGTGTCGCGACCCGTCACTGCTTGCAAAGATAATATGACTCATGCATGGGAATAATCTACCACAGGGGTGCTCAAACGGTCGAGTAGATCTCGAGAAGAAAAAAAATTTTAATAAGTAGGTAGGTAACTAATAAAATAACACTGCTTGCGGCAAAAGGTGGCTTTATCAAAGGAACGCGCGGCACTTGTCAAAGAAAAGCCGCGTTGTTTCTAGACTAGACAGTGGAGTCTAGTCTAGAAACAACGAGAGACAGTACAGTCTAGTTTCGGGCGGCGCGTTTGACGGGAACATTCGAGACTTTCGTTCACGCCGATATAAATGTTGCGCCTGCAGGAATTGGAGTCATTCTGAATTGTAACTTGATGGCGATACTACGTCGATAAGTACAAAGTTTATTATTAAATAGTGGAAAATGAGTGCAGTGAAGAAATCTAAAACGTATCATTTTAATAAGGATTGGGAGGAAGAATTTTTCTTTTGTATGGTGAAGGATAAGTGCATTTGTGTTATTTGTCGTGCGTCAGTTGCAATACCTAAGCGTGGTAACTTAGAGAGGCATCATAAAACGGTTCATAAAAACTATGAAAAGGATTTTCCGCCACAGAGTGAATTAAGAAAACTAAAGGTACGTGATTTGATATCTTGTTTGAAAAAAGAACAATCCATGTTCACAAGACCAGTCAAACAATCAAAAGCTGCTACGATCGCGTCATTTAAAATATCTCATATATTGGCGAAACACAAGAAACCATTCGAAGATGGATCGGTGGTGAAGGAAGCATTTATTGAAGCGGGTGAGACTTTATTTGGAGATTTTAAAAATAAAACAGAAATCATGTCTGCTATTAGAGAACTTCAGTTATCTCGTCCGACTGTCACAAGGCGTATTGAAGTCATGAGCCAGGACATCGCAGATAAACTAAAACATGATATCATGGAATGTACATACTTTTCTTTACAGTTCGACGAATCCACCGATATGACAGACACTGCCCAGCTGTGTATTTTTATTCGGATGGTATTCAATGACATGTTGGCTAAGGAAGAATTTTTGACAATCATACCTCTGAAGGGGAAGACCCGTGGCGAAGATATATTTGACGTTTTCTTCAATTTTGTAAAAAACTACGAGCTACCAATATATAAATTAGTGTGCATTACAACCGATGGAGCACCAGCAATGACTGGAAACAAAAATGGTTTTGTGGCATTGTGTCGAGCTAATGAAGAATTCCCTTCATTTTTTTCATTCCATTGCATTATACATCAACAAGTTTTGTGTTCAAAAGTTTTAAACACGGAGGAAATGATGGGCATTGCGACAAAAATTGTGAATTCCATCCGTGCACGTAGCTTGCAACGGCGGCTCTTTCAGTTGCAGTTGGAAGATAGGGAGTCAGCTGAACACACTGATTTAGTTCTTCACACGGACGTCAGGTGGTTGAGTCGCGGAAAATTCCTAGAAAGGTTTCAAGAATTATTGCCCGAAATAACAGCTTTTCTAGACGAAAGAGGTGATGACACTCAGATTTTGAAAAACGAAAAATGGCTAAATGATTTGGCATTTTTTACTGACATCACAATGCACTTAAACACCGTTAACTTGGAGCTTCAAGGTAAAGGAAAAACTATTATTGAGATGATTAGCGCAGTAAACGCATTCAAAAGTAAATTGCAACTTATGATAGATCAACTGAAAAGAAAGGATCTGAAACATTTTCCGTCTTTGAAAGCAAGGATTCCTCAGTTGAATTATGATACGTATGAGGCTGAATTATCAAATATTTTGGGACAATTCGAAATGCGTTTTCATGATTGCAGTAAATTGGAAAATATAGCATCATTTATGAGTTATCCTTTTTCATGTAAAAACATTGAGGAATTAGCTACTGAAATAGCCAGTCAGTTTAATATGAACTCATGTTCTGTTGAAAATGAGTTGGTGCAGATTATATCAGATATACATCTCAAAGCTACAGCATCTGATACAAATTTCTGGTGTTTTATATCTGAAGATAAATATCCGAATGTAAGGCAAATCGCCCTTCAACTGACGGCATTTTTTGGGTCAACTTACTTGTGCGAGTCTGCATTTTCTGAAATGAAGATAATTAAGTCAAAATATCGCAATCGACTAACTGACGATCATATGTCATCATGCTTGCGATTAGCACTCAGTGGTTACGTACCATCTTATGAAAAGTATGCTGAGGACATGCAGTGCCACGCTTCAACATCCAAAGCCACTCCTTAGTTAAGTTTAACACCATATGTAACTCTTTTGTTTTGTAACAACCAATAAACTCGCAATTTTGAATAACTATGAGTTTTTTCATTGATATTGTAGAGAAGAACCTAACTAAACCTAACCCAAACCTTGACTAAAATAATGTACCTATACTGCGCAGAAAGCTAATATCTATATATGCTACGGTACGCCCTACCTAGGTAGGTAGGGTGTATCGTGTATGTACGACAACCCTGCATCACACACACTTGCAGTCTCTCAGAGTCGATCGTAAGTAGTCTAAAAATATTGAGGTAGATCGCCAGCAGTTCAAGTTTGAGCACCCCTGATCTACCACGTACACCGAATGTCTGCAATGCCATCTTGTGTGTTATGCGGGAGGTTCAAGAACCACAAGTGGTTCGCGAACCAGTAAATGCCCATGTATGTGCTAGAATAATAGCAACGATGACAACTTTATAATAGTAGTAATAATAATAATAACAACAACAGAATGAATTTACAACAAATTCCTCACATCAACGATATTCCTTTATTTCTTGGTGTATAAATATGTAATCACTTGTCTTCTGTTCCCAGCAGCATTCAGTTCTACTGACTGATGCAAATTTGGTATTTAAAAAGCGTGTGATGGTTAATTCGTCAATCGAAGTGGTAAAAATCAGTAGGGTATGGAGTTTATAAGGTTCATAAAAATCTGTTAAAGCGTGTTTGAGTTATTGCACATACAGTCACACAGATGGACGATTTTCCGGTTCACTGTTTCTGAAAAGAAGGCAGGGAAACAGAAGAGATTATTTATTTTTCACATTCCAGCCACAAATCCAGCTATAAATGTCATAAACTTTCCTACTGAACTGCCTTATGCATTCCCGACAGAAGCCTCCTTTTGCTTTTTGTGTGAAGTATGATTCGGGGGCTGGTCAATCTAATTGCTTCATTTGTATTTTTTATTCAAAAGATAGAGCAGAAGTTTTATACAGACTATCAGCAGAATTCATGTTCCAGCACCGACACTGACATTGACCTTGGAGAAGGGAAAATTTAACACAATACGCGAACAAAGTAACAAACAGAAACCACTATTACAGGAATTTAAAACATAGATGTTCCTTGAGTCTGCATTGCCAACTCATTGATTGTAGTACCCATACTGCCCTGGTAAGTTAAAAGGCCCTAACTCCAATATTTTTGTAAGTGCTTTCTTTTGTGTTTCTGAATCGGTACAATAAAATACACTTGTTTTGACATTAGAAAGCTCTAAATCCAATACAGTGATGGGTTATGTTGAAATTTATATTGGCCGTAACTTCAGTTTGAGGTCATTTTCGATAAAAGAAGGCCTGATTTAACAAATGGAGATAGGGCCTTCTATGTTATAGGGGCAGCATAGCAGTCTGCAATGGAACGCAGCTTAATTTCATATTATCTAAGTTAACATAGATTTCTAATTCTATTAACTAGAAAAATTGAAAGCAAATAATATATACCACGCAGTTCCCTCCTTTTCAAAGAGATCTTCTGCTCAGCACATCTTGCATTTCATTCATGGGTGAATGATGACGCATGGCAAGGCATAAGATTTGAACATTTTAACAATACAGAACGGAATTATACAGTAGCTATTGCATTAAAACATATATTTTGTGATTTTTTAAAACAATTTATTCCCATATTTTTTATGTGCTGTAGCACATGAGTGTTATGTACTGTCCTCGACAACATACACAATCCGCTTAGGAAGTTGGTCGGGTGAAATGATGGCACAATGTTAAGTAATTAACATAGTTCAATGGTTTAATTAAGACGTACATTTACACCAAACAGTCCAATCCGCCATTATTGAATGAACTCTCTTTAGCTAGTTGGCGGGAGCTAGCTCGTCTTCTCATTGGCTGAGTCACGGCCTTGTTAATACATGAATGCCTACTCAGCGCACATACAAAATATAACACTACATATATAATACAATCCACATACATACATAACACCTCCCTACCAAAATTGGAACAATTTGAAAACATACACATTTAAATATAATTTAAAAACTGAAACAATAATACCATTAGGTAAGAAGGTACTACAAATTAAGCCTCTCAACTTGTTTCCTCACTCTGTGTGAGCGTCTGACAACCATAGACGAAGGATCCTTATTTACAGAATCAGGTTCAATCAGACTGCAAGGATTTATGTCAGATGTTTTTCTTTCAGCATGGAGAGGTGTTTGAGGTGAGTTTACAGAAGCGGAAGGGCTACTAACTGATTCAACCGCTGCATGGCTCTGATTGGTTACTGGTTCAATTACTAGCCAATCCCTTGACTCACTTCGACAGTTAACATCTAACTCTCCCTTATCCCTTACTTCACACATGTCTGTGGCAATTATTTGGTCTATATGCCTTTTCCAGACTACACCAAGATTTATTTTTACTAAGTACATCACCTTACTAATCTGTTTAATCACAATACCTTCCACCCACTTAGAATGAGCATCAATCACTATTAGATACATTCTTCCTTGGAATGGACCAAGATAATCTAAGTGAAGGCGCTCCCATGGTTTACTGGGATACTGCCACACATGTAACTCTGCTTTAGGTGGGCTTGGTCGTTCCAAAAGACAAGAAGAACAATTATTTGCAATATGTTCAATGTCTAAATCAATACCAGGCCAATTCATATAGTTACGAGCAACACTTTTCATTTTAACTATGCCCAAGTGAGAATTGTGCAGTTCTTTTAACAGAAATGCCTGAAGAGACTTAGGTATTACCACACGATATCCCCACATAAGTACACCCATTTCCACAGTTAGCTCATTCTGTCTTTGATAGAATGCTTGGAGTTCCCTATTTTCCCCTGATAGGTAATTGGGCCACCCATGCATAACAAAATTGTACACCTTTTTCAGTAGTTGGTCCTTCTGTGTTTCTATTTTTACTAGTTCACAGTCAATAGGAGCCGAACTTTCTTTAACACAATGCAAATATGTTCCTAACCATGCTAACTCATCACTTGTAACATCCTTATGTTTAACCTCTAAAGGTAGGCGTGACAGTGCATCCGCACAATTTTCCTCAGACTTAACATATTTAATGTCAAAAGTGTAACCTGATAAAAACAAGGCATAGCGTTGCAGTCTACCGGCTGCGAACACTGGAATACCCTTCTTAGGTCCAAAAATACTTAGTAAGGGTTTGTGATCACATTTGAGAATAAAATGTCTACCATACAAGTATTGGTGGTATTTTTTTACACCAAAAATCACTGCAGTTGCCTCTTTATCTATCTGTGAATAGTTTCGTTCAGCTGCAGAAAGTGTACGAGAACTATACGACACAGGACGTTCAACGCCTTTAGAATCTATTATACTCAATACACTGCCCAGCCCTGTTGAGCTTGCATCCACCGTTAATACAGCTGGTGCCTTTGGATCATAATGAGCTAATACTGGTGCTGTTGTTAGTAATTCTTTAACCTTATTAAAAGTTTCCATACACTCTTCATCAAAAACATATGGAACATCTTTCCTCAAAAGATTGTATAACGGACTCATGATACCACTTAAATTTGGTACAAACTTTCCATAATACTGTACTAGTCCTGCAAAAGCTTTTACTTGAGTTACATTCTTGGGAACAGGAGCTTCAACAATAGCTTTTACCTTAGACTTGCAAGTATGTAAACCATCTTTATCTATAATGAATCCGAGATACTCTAATTGTTTTGCAAAAAAGTCACACTTTTCCTTCTTAACGGTAAATCCCCTTAAAGAAAGGCGCTTACAAACTTCTCTCAGTCTTTGAATGTGAGTTTCATTGTCAGGTGCAGAAATCAAAATATCATCTAAAAACGATACGACTCCTGGTAAACCTTGTAAGGTTTGGTCAATTATTTTCTGAAAAATACTAGGACCACTATTTACCCCATAAGGTAATCTTTTGTAAGCAAACAACCCTTTGTGAGTAGATATGGTACACAGCTTCTGTGATTCCAGATCTAACTTAAGTTGCATATAAGCTTGACTCAAATCTATCTTGCTAAATCTTTCACCCTTTTGTAACTCAGTGAACAACTCCTCAATTCTTGGTAATGGGTAATGTTCCACTTCAAGATCCTTATTCAAACCTCTGTAATCCCCACATATACGAACAGAACCACATTTTTTTAAAACAGCTACAATAGGAGTTGCATATTCGCTACTAGTTACTGGAGACAATACATCAGCATCAACTAAGCGTTGAAGTTCTGCTTCTACCTTAGCCTTCAAGGTGAACGGTAACGGCCTTGGTTTACAATATTTAGGTATGGCATTTTCTTTTAGCTTGAGTTTAATTGGCTCGCCCTTGTACTCGCCTAGCTGGTCGGTAAACACTTCAGGAAAATCCTGAATTAGTTTGTTTACATTTGTTTCCATAATTGACTTAGGCTTGTTCAACTCAAACAAGTTGGTTTTAAATGAAATGTCTACTCCTAAAGCTTGAAGCCAATCTCGTCCCATAAGTGGATGAGATCCCCCTTCAATTACATACAAATCTAGTTTAGTTTGAACATCCTTATAGGCTACTGAGACACATAATCTACCTATAGGTACAATAGGTTCATTTGTATATGAGCTAAGAGATAAATCAGTTGGTAACAAGTCTAATGAATTTAAATTATCTTGATAAAATTCCTTGTTACATACACTTACACTCGCCCCTGTATCTAACTCCATTACTACTCCTTGCCCTTCTATACTGACTTCTAACCTTACTGGATCAACTTTTACAGTAGGCCTATTCAACTTGTTAACCTTGTTAAACTCTTTTTCACCACTCAACCTAGTGATAGTTGGTTTAATTTCATATAGGTTAGCAATGCCATCTAGATTTTCATCAGTAGTTTCGGATGTCTCTTCCAACTGAGAATCCGCTCCCACATAGTTATGTTTGGTTCCCTTCTTATAACTGCTCTGGAATTTAGATTGACCCTTAGACTGGTTAGATCTATGTATAGATTTACACACTGCAGCAATGTGGTTTTGTTTACCACACTTGTTGCAAATGCAACCACGTAAACGGCACTCTTTAGAGACATGCCCAACTTTCCCACAACAAAAACACTTCACTCCCCACTTCACTTGCTGTTTGCTGCCACTGGGTTGTGCTGGTTCATAGCTGTAGTTGCTGTCCCTCTGCTGCTGTGGTCTGCCCCCGGCATTCCAACTATGAGATGCTGCCATCCGCTGCAACTGGCCACCGCCCCCGGCGCTGTTACTGGCCCCCAGAACAGATGCGTTTTTCTCTGCCGTTTCCACAGACAGGATGATTTTTACTGCCTCATCATAGGTTAGAGAAGGTTCTGCCAATAGCCTCTGTTTTGTTGACTCACCAGTCGATCACGCAAGTAGTCACTAAGTGATGCTCCAAATTCACAATGGATAGATAATTGCTTTAAACTTGCAATATACTCCGAAACTGTCTCATTTTCCAACTGGGTTCTTTTGCTAAATTTATACCGCTCAGCAATAAACGAAGGTTTTGGGTACAAATGGTCTTGGATTATCTTTACAATATCCTCCATCTTCTTTGTAGCCGGTTTGTCTGGCATGCATAGATTTCTTACCAAAGAATATGTCTTTACACCTACCAGTGTCAATAACGTACATACCTTTTTTTCAGTTTCTACTTTATTGCATTCGCAAAATAGTTCAAAACGTTCCACATAAGATGCCCAAGTCTCCTGAGTTGCATCAAATTCACCGACGCTTCCTAGCATTTTCGATGTTTCACTCTGACACCTCTTCAATTGTGACAATATTAAGTCCTAAGCTTCCTCCCCGGAACATAGACTTAAACTCTTCAATTGTGACACAATTAAGTCCTACGCTTCCTCCCCGGAACATAGACTTAAACTTTTCTTCCGATCTGTGTCACCTTCCCCAACTGAAGTTCCACAGAATGGCGGTTAATGGCGTGTGTTTCACTTTGTACTATAGCTCCCTGCATGCGTACCTGGAAATCCTCGATTCCACTAGATAATTCTATTAACTAGAAAAATTGAAAGCAAATAATATATACCACGCAGTTCCCTCCTTTTCAAAGAGATCTTCTGCTCAGCACATCTTGCATTTCATTCATGGGTGAATGATGACGCATGGCAAGGCATAAGATTCGAACATTTTAACAATACAGAACGGAATTATACAGTAGCTATTGCATTAAAACATATATTTTGTGATTTTTTAAAACAATTTATTCCCATATTTTTTATGTGCTGTAGCACATGAGCATATAAGGACGGGCCACCCCTGGAATGTAGTGATAATGGTGGAGGTGAATACAACAGTCCATGAAAACCAGGATGATATTGTAAATAATTCCAGTAGAAGAACACATGAAAGACCTTTCCCCACACTCTATGAGAGGATTTCTAGGAGGAGTGATAAATTTCCTAACCTATAATGTAAAGTGCTTAGAAGTAAAGTGTCAGCCAACTCACACATAACAAGTAATTAGGATATTCATTCAGTATTTTTTCTAAACAGATCATAAAGCATGTAGCAGTTATTGTAATTATTGTTTTCTATAAGGAACAACAAAAGTAAGGAAATATAATAATAATAATAATAATTTATTTGCTGTCAATTGACTTGATACAAGTTTCTGACATTGTCAAGCTTACAGACTAAGAGCTAATTTCTACAACCTAGATCTAAGGATAAAAGTGTGTGATTGATCAAAATATAATCATGTATATGTGCTAATCAGTTATTACAATTCGTCTAAAGAATATAAACATTTTTCTATTAAGTATTTCTTCAGAAGTGTTTTGAAATTTTTCTTGTCAGCATTCTTAATTTCTACAGGTAGCTTGTTGTATAGTATAGTTCCAATTACACTTACGTCCTTAAATATAATTTGCTTTTTGCATATATGAACCAACAGTGCCCTTTTATAAGGAAAAATATAATTTAGAAGATAACGAAGTACGAGGCATAATGGTGGGTGCAAGAGGCACTATCCCTCAAAAGTGTGTCACTCTACTTCAAGAAATTGCCTTGCAGGCTTTAAAGTTTTCTCTAAGAATAGGCCTACTCAGATACCATCTGTATTCGAAACAATAGATTTCTTATTTCTTCTTCTTCTTTTGAGATAACCCAATAACACATTTATAGTGTATACAAAATACTTCTATGTTGTAATTAATAATTGTTATGCTATTCTTTGTCAATTGGCAGCCTCTGATGTAGAGGAAGATTGTTAAAATAATAAAATACACATGCTCTTGATGAGCTCGACAGTTATAAGTTCAACTGGCTTACACAAGCCTTCAGAAAATTTTATTGAAAAAAACTTTCAAATAAAAGTTTTAGCTCTTATGTAGAAAATTAAAAAAATATAGCCTATATATTAGAGCCATTTTTAAGAAAATTGCAAGAACAAAAACAAACAAACAAAAAAACAAGAAGAAAAATAATCTTTATGTGGTAATGGAGGTAAAACCAAGAAAAAGTCATTGTCAATCTTCACCATATTCCCAGACAATATCTAACTCGGATATAAAACTTATTTTGGATTTATCTTTCATTCACAAATTACCCTGTTAGTATTTTTTTAATTTAGGTAAACTTACAAGGTGTATTTATGTTAAAAACGTGGCAATACTTCCTTTATCTGTAGTCATTATGGTAAGGGTAAAGAAAGTAAAGAAATAAGTTCCAGCTCAGTAAGGGAGATGAATCAGATGCCTGGAGTTGAGTGCAGATAAGCTTGTCTTGTAGTGTCCAGAAGAACATCAGGCATGCTAAGAAACAAAATACATTTCTTCCTTGTGGCATTTCTCTGATAATGGTAAAAATACTGAAAAATACTTTTTTTTTACCCTTATCAAGGATGGGTAACAACTACTAAATGATATACTCGCTTCTGAGTCTTAACATTAACATTTTAAGTTGAACGGATAACCAAAAATATATCACAATGTATCAACATGATATGAGTTGATCCCAAGCAATACACAACCTGAGAATAAAATCATCTGCACAATGAATTCAAAATATGGTAAAATAAAGAAACAACACCAAAAAACAAACAAACAAACAACTGAGGCAAAAAATTTAAATTGTTTGGACTGATGGAGGGTTAATGTTCTATTCAAAAATAATATTGTACTTGTAACAACAAGAATAATAAAGAAAATATTAATTATTAGTACGGTACTTTAATTATATCAACATCTTGAGCAATGCATATGAACATTAAAACAAACTATTATAGTCTTTAGCCATCTTTGAGCTCTTTTTAAGGAAAATAAAATGACATTAAATTGTACAATACACTTTCACTGGCTTTGGATATTGAGATTTTAAGTCATGTTAGCAAAATTAAACTTCTATTAATATTTGACAGTAATTTAAATACTATTATGAAGATGTCAACACCTAGTAAGTTAAAAAAAATCTGATGTGAAATTCACATAACTTCCTTTGCCCAAATAAAAGTTAGCCTCTTATTATAAAATAATTATTATGTACAGTATGACATTCTTTTCATGTAAATTGGTTGTAAAAGGAAGAGAATGTCATTACCACATCACATGGCATCCCCGAAGGATACATACCCAAAATAAAATCTGATAATTGCCCTCTCATAACTTTCTTTACTTTAAGCATGGCCAATACATTTATCTGACTTCACATTCTGTTATACACCAAGAGGCCATATTGCAAAAAGTGGGTGGCCTATAACTATCCTTCAGATAATTTTTTTAGAAAAACATTTTCAAATAAAAATGTTAGTTCTTGGTATGTTAGTGTGTAAAATTTAAAGAAAGTCGTAAGAGTTGTTTTCGAGAAAATTGCAAAAAACTAAAATTTCTTCATGTAAAGTCCCCTTAAAAATAAGAGAAACTATCACCAATCTTTGTGTCACATCCTTAGAAGTAGGCCTACCTGACCCAAATATAAATTTTTTTATATGATTTTCTGTTCTGGAGTTAGGCTGTTCACAGACACACATACACACAAATAGGCCTACATGTTTCCAAAAATAGCATTTTTCAATTCAGGGGACCTCAAAATGTGTATTTATGTTCAAAACTCAACTTCCTCTACCTATAGTACCTATGATACTGGCAAAGGAAATAATAAGACATTTACCAATAGTAGCATATTTCTCCAGCATCCACTATAGATGAGGACTCTATGGGGCCCATGTAGGGATCACGTTACCTTTTCTTTTCAACATGGACAGCGACTATAAGAGCCTACATAATTGTGAACTGATAGTTACAATTCATACAAGTAGTGCTTCAGTTGAACGTTATTTCTCTGTGCTAAAAGTAATTAAAATCTAGAACAGAAATTCCCAGAAGGAAAACACAATGTCCAAGCTGTCATTACAATGTTCAGAGAAAAAATTACTGCTAAACATTCATATAATGAAGATTTCTGTGGCAAAGTTATCAACAATTTTTCTGCTAAGGATATGGTAGGGGAATTGATTTGGCCTTCAAATAAATTTAAGTGAGTTGTCATTTTTGTATTACAGAATTATAAAACTCCAGACTAAAACATTGCTTCCCTCACCTAATGTTTCTCCACCTGCCACTGGACGTGTTATACCATATATCAAATTAAATCTGAACTCCTATAGAAGAAGTGTACAAAACTGTTTGGAAATATGTCCAGACAAAGATGAGTTATTCAAGATTATGTAAAAGGAGAGTTCTCTACTATAAAAGCCCCCTTTGATAATTTTTTCTCTCTTCAGCCATCCCATATGTTTGTTATCAAATCATGTTATCAACTTACTAGTCTTAGATGTTATAATAATGCGGAAGTAGGCCTACTGAAAGTCATAGATTTTGCAATTTAATGTATCTTTTTCAGATATGTTTAATTCATTTGTATCTCTCAGCATCACATCATTTTCTGTAGACGCTGAAATGAAGTATCAAGAAACCTATGGTTTTGGTGGGTCATTAACAGATTCTGTTGGATTTTTATTATCTTCACTAGAAAATGACACAAAAAAGCAAGTACTGAGGTAAGCTCACAACTCTTTATTTTATTGAGTCAAGATATAAGATTTAAACATTTTGAAAAAGTTGCTACTTGTCATTATGATCCATTAACATTGTTAATTTCTTCTAGACAGTACTTCAGCAAAGCTGGACTAAATTATGTATTTATTCGGATACCTATAGGAGCTTCTGATTTTTCACCTCGAAGGTATACGTATGATGATGTGAATGAAGGATTATCATTATCACACTTCAATCTTACTTATGAAGATTTTAACTATAAGGTAATATAATTATTAAACAGAAAACTCATTAATATTTTGGAAGATAAGTTTTAGTTTTATGAGAATACAAGTGTTATTTTATGGTTTTGTAGAGTTTGTAGGCTTGTAGGTTTCTTACACTTGAGACCCGTGCTGTAAAGCTACAAGAGATTGCTTGTAAAATTCGCTTTACAAATAATAATGTGAAAGTACAGTGTACTATAAAGCTATTGCCTTTGTAACTTGTATACTTAGTAAAAGAAACCATGCCCTTTACAAGCAACCAACATCATGACCGAGAAGGAGAAGCTGGTCTGAATTCTGTATGTATTCGACTGTGAACAATGGGTGAGACTTTTTTCATTTGAAATTTCTCCTTTCAGACAATCTAGGTCTCGATAATAATGTTATCAGTATCATGACACAATTTTTCCTAACTGAACAGTACATTAAATATCACAGAAACACCTCTCATAGGAAAGTCTTGAGACAAGACATAGGAGAAGCCTTAACTGTTCACATACCAATATTCAAGTGGCTTTTCATGGCTCTATGGTTAGTGTACTGGGCTGTGGGACAAGAAGTCATGTGTTCGATTCCTGGTTGAAATATTTTTTCCTTTCAAAACATTTTTAAAACCTAAATAGTGTAGGCCTACTTTATGAAATTTTAAGAATTCAACTGCCACACCCTTATATTGTTTGGTGAAGAATTATATAAGGCAGTGGCAGTGGCTATTTTTCAAGTTCCCCCATATATAATAGTCAAATACTGTTAGATCCAAGGACTGCACAGGCCATAAACCCCTACTAAATGTCATATCTTCAAAAATTTCTTGAATGTACTTTAATGACTCTTCCGCTTTATGCACACTGACAGAGTCTTGCTGGAAATATGCACTTCGACATTCAATATCGATCAGTTCTTCAAAGAATGGTTTAAATACGAGGCGTGTCCGTAAAATAAGGTCTCCAAGGCGCTGGAACAGTTGGGAACACTTTTACGCGAGATCCGGCAACACTGGCGTGTAGCTTGTCTCCTCCCTTCAAATTTCCAACAATCCGAGCCTGCTGCAACGCTCATTGTTGACTGGGCAGCCGTTCTCGATGGAGCTTCCCATTGCTTCTCCCGCCAGGTGCGAGTTGCGTTCAGTGATCCGTTTTTTGAGTGCCAAGGGCACTAACCCCATTGACATTCATCGTCAGTTATGCGAAGTCTATGGGCCACAGTGTATGGACGTCAAAAATGTGCGAAAGTGGGTCAGAGAGTTCAAGGACGGACGCACAGATGTCCATGATGAACAGCGTTCTGGTCGGCCTTCAGTTTCGGCCGAAACAATTGCAAAAGTGGAAGAAGAAATGCTTGAAGATCGGCGTGTGACAGTTCGAGAGCTGTGCGAACGGATCCCTGAAGTCAGTAAGATTTTGGTCGAACATTTGCATTATCACAAGGTGTGTGCGAGGTGGGTCCCGAAAATGCTCACCGAAGACCCTAAACGGCAACGTGTTGAAGCGGCCCGCGAATTCCTGGAGCGCTATGCAGAACAGGGCGAGGAATTTTTGGATCCAGTTGTCACTGGCGACGAAACCTGGGTACACTACACAACACCTGAAACTAAGGAAAAGTCTCGTCAGTGGCGGCATTCGAATTCGCCGAAGCCGCGCAAGTTCAAACAAACATTGTCTGCCAGCAAAGTGATGGCCAGTGTGTTCTGGGACAGAAAAGGTGTATTGTTGTGCGAGTTTATGCCTACCGGCACAACAATAAACGCTGATCGTTATTGTGAGACCTTAAGAAAACTGTGTCGTGCCATTCAAAATCGGAGAAGGGGAATGCTGACAAAGGGAGTGTGTTTTCATCACGACAACGCTCGTCCCCATACTGCCCATCTAACGGCCGATCTCCTGGCCCAATTTCGGATGGGACATCATTACCCATCCCCCCTACAGCCAAGACTTAGCACCTAGTGACTTCCATCTGTTTCCTGAGTTGAAGTCCCACCTGGGTGGAACACATTTCCAGACCGACGACGAGTTGAAAACCGAGGTCGAGCGCTACCTGCGCTACGTGGCGGGAGAGTAGGCCTACTATGACAAGGGTATACGAAAAATACCACAGCGCATGCAAATGTGTATCGAGCGCAACGGCGATTACGTTGAAAAATGACTAAAAGTCCAGCCTTTCCATCGATGTAACATCCATTGCCAATAAACGTGTTATCTATATGAAAAAAAATTGGAGACCTTACTTTACGGACACGGCCAGTGCTTTAGTTGGGCCGGTACGCACCGGTACTGCGTACCGTTATAAAATTATTTTCCTTCTACCATACCGGGAAAAATATGTGCTCCGGTACGTCGTACTGGCAGTACAGGAACGATATTGTCCTAAAATACTTATTAAATGTCCAATTCACGAGAGTGTTTTTGTTAATAATGACAAACACTATTAAATTCGCAATAGATATGCGTTCTAATCTTCACCTTCGTGCGCATTTCTACAATAATTACTTTCTCCTTAGATTACATGTTGGCTATCCTGATAAGATGCTCGGTTTTTTAAAACTACGAAAGATCGGCAAAAACAAACTTGAAATCAAGTTCCTTTTTCACCATGATGCTAATGCTTTTCTTACCTCCTCTTTTGATGAGAATTTTAATACAATATCTTACATACCTTTCTCACATGTGCATACCAAAGGGGTGGTCAAAAATATAGACCTAGACATTTCACCTGAAGACATAAAAACTCATGGCAGCACACCTGAACAAGCTGCAATTCATCATGTCTACCGGTTCAATCGAAAAACGTTAAATGAATCTGGTGAAATACAGTATCTCCCAACGACTACATGTCTAATAACCTTTCGTTCACAAATCTTACCATCTTCTCTCTCTCTTTTCTACTATAGTTTTCAAATTGAGAAATACAATGAGCGGGTTAAGCAATGTTACAACTGTGGAAAATTTGGACACTCCATGTCTATATGTCGTAACATAACCAAATGTCTTAAATGTTCTTCACTTCACCCTACCAGTAATTGTCAAGAAACCAATGGGAGATGCATTAATTGTGCACAAGCTCATGACACTAGAACAAAGTCATGTCCAAGTTATAAACTTGAAGTATCCATACAGGAGAAAATTAATAGCCTCCATATCACACGATATGAGGCAATACAAATAACGAAAGGAAAGAACACTTATGCTTCAGTGGCATTATCAAACTCTTCTTCACGCTCCCCGGCATCTTTGCCTTTTGTGCCCAAAGTCCTAAACTCACCACCAGCTCCACCACAACCACCTATGGCTCTTCAACGACACATTTTTTCTCCTCTTCAGCAGCCACAGTCTAACAAGAGAAGGAAACAAGATCAAGTTAATACAGTAAACCAGACCTCAAAGCAAGTGGTTCAAAATAAACCTTTCTGGCTTCCACACTGGAAACCAGACACCCATCCCATTACTCCTATCACCCGCACTAACCATGAGCGACCTGCTTCTTTGGCTTTGTCCAATTCTTCTAGTCAACCTTCCCAAGATTTCATCACTATCAACAAAGAACATTTTATGGCAGCTTTTAACGATCTCCAACAAAGTATCCTGTCCCTTTCTACCCCAGATAAATCAACCCTAGAAGCATTACTCCATACTATGAAAGCATCCTTCTCCATATCTAAGTAAACTATGTCCCATAATCCTTCGCTCACCATTCTTCAATGGAATGCCCGCAGTGTAAGGAACAAATCACAAGAACTTAAAAACTTTCTCACAAACACACCTACAGACATAATCATTATATTAGAAACATGGCTCAAACCTGCACACAAATTTAAACTACACCCATACAACATCATTAGATATGACCGGACACGAGATGGGGGTGGTCTCATGATCCTTCTGAAACCAAATTTGTCCGTAACTTCAACTAATAAAGTCTCCAACTACACTGAAACATTTCAAGCTATTCAAATTACTCTCACACACATAGACATCATTGCAGTATACAACACAAACACCAATCACATCACCTCTACCTTCTGGAAAAACAATTTTGCTATCTCCCCTACTCGCAATACAATTGTTTGCGGGGACTTCAATCTTTCTCTTACACCCCAACAAATCAGGTCACATTCACACAATATGCTATTCATACACTCACTACACACCTCAGATTTAATTCTATTAAATACAGACCAACCTGTTAAATGAAGTTTTCAAATGTGTCAAATAAAATAAAAACGTTTTTTAATGGTGGCAACATTGGACCCACCATTTTAGTGTGTGTGTTTTGTTTTTAATGGGTCATTAGGCTGACCCCTCTAAGGACAGTTTAGTTGTTGCTCGGAAATGTCCGTTACAAGAAGTAGTTGTGTTCACCATGTGTTCAGTTCAGTTTTTTTCACTGTGTTAACATCAAGAAAGACTTGTTGTTTCAATGAAGGGCTTTAATGTGTGAATGCAGATTAGAACAAAATGGATTTTCAATGTTATTAACAAATAAAGTACACTTGACTTATAAACTCTGCAAAGTTAGTTTTTAATAGGTTATGGGCCCAGGTTACGAGACCAGTGTGTCTAATAAGTCAAGGAATTTCTCAAGGTTATAACGAAAATTCAAGATGGATCTAGCAAAGCACATAAAACCGCTAAACAGTGAAATAGAATGGCCTATGTGGAAACGGAAAATTCGAGATCTGCTGGATTACCATGAAGGAGCTTTAGACGTAATTGAGGGTAAATTGAAGAAACCAGATCCGCTATTAGAAGGAGCCAATGAAGCAGAAGCTAGAGCTCACAAAGAAAAGTCGGATTTGTACAGGAAAGCTAACAGTTACGCAAAATCTACGATAACGAGTGCAGTTACTGATGCAGTTTATCAGAAGATCATGGACACAGAAACGGCTTATGAAGCATGGGAGGCTTTAAAGAAGAATTTTGAAGCTTCGTCTAGAGATCAACTTTTCAAGTTATGTACAGACTTCTTCGCCTTTAGTTGGAAATTTACAGAGGATGTGTCAACACATGTTGCAAAGTTAAGAAGTTTATGGAATGAATTAAATAACGGACTTAAAGCTAAAGATGAGGCTGCTTTACCTGAACTGATTCTGGTATGTAAAATCTTGCATATATTGCCAACTAATTTTGAAACATTTAAATCAAGTTGGATGTTGTTATCAAAAAGTGAAGACAAAAAGTTTGAAGAATTACATTCACAGCTTTGTATGTTTGAAAGAAACTTCACAAAAGGTGGTGAAAAAGTTGAACAAGAAGCATTAGTGGCCAAATTAAATGCAGATAACGTAACCAGAAAGAAGTTTGTTTACAAGGGTAATTGCTATTACTGTAAGCAACCAGGTCATTGGATCAAAAGGTGTAAGAAATGGATAGCTGATGGTAGACCGCCCAAGAATGCAGTAAAGAAAAGAGAAGAAGACAAAACAGTGGTAACAAATGTGACATTACTATCTGTTTGTAGTGAGGCTTGTACTACAGAACTTGATGAAGATAATTGGTGGATTGACAATGGTGCAACAAAACATGTAACAAAGTGTTTAGATTATTTTGTCAGTTTTGAGATATTTAAATCTCCTCACAGTGTCAAGGCAGTTGGACAAGAGTCTCTGAATGCAATAGGAAAAGGGTCAATAAGAGTCTTGTCAACAATTGGAAACAGATCTGAAGAAATCATTCTGAGTGATGTCTGGTATGTACCAAAAATCTCTAAAAACCTTTTCTCAGTTTTAGCTGCTCAAGACCGTAACGAGAACAGCATTTTTGAGTCGACACCTACAACCTGTACTTTGAAAATTAATGGTCAAGTAAGACTGGTTGGAAGTCGTGAAGTAAATGGTTCTCTGTATAAAGTGGCAATTAAACCATTAGTTCCTAAGCAAGGTGCTGACGTAAACTTAGTTGAGGAGAAATCAGACCTTTTGCAACTATATCATGAAAGGTGGGGTCATCAAGACAAACGTCATGTTAAAATGAAACTCAAGAGAGACTTCAACATTGAGGTTAAGTTAAATGAAGAGATTTGTGAACCTTGCACGTATGGAAAGGCACATCGCCTACCCTTTGGTACAAGAGAGAAGTCAAGTAAGCCTGGTGAGTTGATATCAACAGATGTGTGTGGTGCTTTTGATGAGTCATTCCAAAAGAAGCGATACTTTGTGTTGTTCAAAGATAATTATACAAAGTTTAGATACTGCTATTTTCTTGCACAGAAGTCAGAAGTGAGTGATGCATTGAAGGACTTTCTTAGGCATACAAAGACACTAGGATATTCTGTCAAAGAAATGTTAAGTGACAACGGCAGGGAATTCGACAATGAAGAAGGTAGGTCTATTTTACGAGCAAACGGGATCACACAGCGCTTGACAGCTCCCTATACTCCTGAGCAAAATGGTATTTCTGAACGGGACAATAGAACAATAGTTGAAATGGCTAGAACATTGAAGTACTCCAATCCAGAAGTAATCTATCCTGAAGGAATATGGGCTGAGTTGGTTAATACAGCTGTCTACATTTTAAATAGAACAGGAAAGTCATCTATAGATGGTGTTAGTCCTTATGAATTGTGGTTAGGAAAGAAGCCTAGAACAAAACATCTTAGAATTATTGGTTCAAAGTGTTATGCACACATTCCAAGTCAGAAACGAAGAAAGATGGACAAGAAAGCTGTAAAAGGACACCTCATAGGGTATGATGGTGATGAACGGTTCAGAATTTGGATTAAAGAAGATCATAAAGTTATTCTGTCCAGAGATGTCAAATTTGAAGAAAAACTTGGTTGTTGTATTGAACAAGTCAAATTACCATTTCAAGATGTAAACAATGAAGATAAAAAAGTTCAAGAGAGTGATGAAGAAACCATCAAAGAAGATACCAGTAATAAGGAAGAATATGAAACTGAGACCGATACAGAGATGGATGATGAAAGCCATAAAAATTATGAAGAAAAACAAGGTGTTTGGTTGAGAGATCGCTCATCCTTGAAGAAACCAAATTTCTTGAATGAATATGTAATGGCAGTAGAAAATCTTATTAATGTGAATAATGTTCCTGAAACATTTGAAGAAGCATTAAAACAAGAAAACAGTATTGATTGGAAAAGAGCAATGGACAAGGAAATTGGTTCATTAAGGGAAAATCAAACTTGGGAACTTGTAAATTTGCCAAAGGATGCCAAGGCAATACCATGTAAGTGGGTTTTCAGACTAAAAACCAATGCAGATGGCAGCATAGACAAGTATAAGGCTCGACTTGTTGTCAAGGGTTTCAATCAGCGCGAGGGTGTTGACTACAGTCAAACATTTAGTCCAGTTGCAAAAATGACAACTATTCGATCTATTTTAAGTGTTGCAGCAAATAAAGGGATGCATATTGCACAGTTTGATGTATCAACGGCCTTCTTGTATGGAGAACTTGAAGAGACAATCTATATGGTACAGCCAAGAGGGTATGAAGATGGCACTAACAAAGTATGTAAACTGAAGAAGAGCTTGTATGGCTTAAAACAAGCGCCAAGATGCTGGAATAAGCGATTTGGGAATTTCTTACTTGGTCTTGGTTTTGAAGTGAGTCAAGCTGATCCGTGCTTGTATGTTAAAAATCAACATGGCAAACAATTACTAGTAGTTTTGTATGTGGATGATGGGTTAGTTGCAGCTACTGATCAGAAAGATTTGAAAAACTTTTTCGAGAAACTGAAAGCAGAATTTAAGGTCACAACGTCAGAGGCAACTCATTTCTTAGGCTTACAAATTGAACAAAGCAAAAATGGTAACATCAAGATTCATCAGGAAACATATGCAAGGAGCATTTTGAAACGTTTCAATTTTTCAGAATGCAAGGCAGTGTCTACTCCAATGTTGAAAATTTCGGATGTTCAACAATCAGGGAAAGAAGACAATGAAAAACAGAAGTTTCCATACAGAGAAGCTGTTGGAGCTTTAATGTATCTGATGCTTGGGACTAGGCCTGATCTAGCCTTCAGTGTGAGTGTCTTGTCAAGGACTCTTGAGAATCCTACCGCTGAAGATATATTAAGATTAAAAAGAGTGTTCAGATATGTGGCAGGAACAATTAACTATGGAATCACATATAAGTCAAAAATAAAAGGTGACAGTTTAGAGTGCTACAGTGATGCAGACTTCGGAGGATGTACAAAAACAGGGCGTTCAACATCTGGAGTTGTTATTAACTATGCTGGAGGAATTATTTCTTGGTTAAGTCAGCGACAGGCAATGGTGGCAACTTCAACTACAGAGGCTGAAATAGTTGCTGCTCATGAGGCTGTGAAGGAAGTTATTTGGTTATCTAGACTATTTAATCAGATTACAAAGCTGAATCACATCCCCATGTTACATATTGATAATGCAGCAGCAGTAAAGTTAGCACAGAACCCTGAATTTCATCGTCGTACTAAGCACATAGATATCAAGTATTTTTTCATTCGTGAAAAACTAGCTGAAAGAAAACTTGAAGTAGAACAGATTTCAACAGAGTGTCAAGTTGCAGACGTAATGACTAAACCTTTGAACAAGATTCGTTTGCAGATTTTATGTAATCAAATGGGATTATTGTAAAGTCAGTTTTTATTTTAGTTGACAAGGGAAAGTGTTAAATGAAGTTTTCAAATGTGTCAAATAAAATAAAAACGTTTTTTAATGGTGGCAACATTGGACCCACCATTTTAGTGTGTGTGTTTTGTTTTTAATGGGTCATTAGGCTGACCCCTCTAAGGACAGTTTAGTTGTTGCTCGGAAATGTCCGTTACAAGAAGTAGTTGTGTTCACCATGTGTTCAGTTCAGTTTTTTTCACTGTGTTAACATCAAGAAAGACTTGTTGTTTCAATGAAGGGCTTTAATGTGTGAATGCAGATTAGAACAAAATGGATTTTCAATGTTATTAACAAATAAAGTACACTTGACTTATAAACTCTGCAAAGTTAGTTTTTAATACAACCTACTCGTCTTGGCAATAGACATCAAAACAACACCTCTCCTGACCTCACTTTCATCTCCACTCACCTATATCCACATACCACTTGGCTCCCAGCACATGACACAATGAACAGTGATCATCTCCCGCTTCTCATAGGCATAAACAAAAATTTCACAGCAACAGCTGATACTCCCATAATTATTCAACCACGCATTCACAATTGGACTCATTACACAGAAACCATCACTCATTCAACAGCTCTCCTTATTAACCAGTCTACATCACATCATTCTTTTGAAGACATTCATCATCTCATCACCTCGTATCTTCATAATCACCTCTCACCTCATATTATTAAACACCCTAACCGAAGACTAAAACCTCCTTGGTGGACTTCTGACTGCTCTCATTCCATTGCCAAAAGGCGACTAGCCCTATCCAACTTTCGACGCACCCCGACACAACAAAACTTTTTTACTCTAAAACAAGAAACAGCTAGAACAACTCGCACTTTACGACACACACGACGTCAAGCCTGGAAAACATACTGTGACAACATTACTAGGGCATCTTCGACTTCTGATGCATGGAAAAAAATTAAGTTTTTCACTAACAAGAGGCCCCGACAAACTTATCATATTCATTTCAATATTGACCTTCAACAACAATTTCTACACAATATAGCACCTGATACTGTTCTACCTCAACCTTACCAAATACCAACTACACATTCCCTTTCTACACACCCTCTAGATCCTTTGATAGCTCCCATCTCAGATTCTGAATTCAATTCTATTCTCCAACGACATAAACGTTCAACGGCACCAGGACCTGACAAAATCACTTATGACATGATCAATCATCTTCCCCCTATTACAAAGACAATACTACTACAAACATACAACAACTTTCTTAATACTCAAACTATTCCTGTTTCTTGGCTCCATTTCCATGTCCTTCCCATACTCAAACCTAACAAACCTGAAACGCAAGTCTCCAGCTACCGCCCTATTATACTAAGCAACACCTTTCGAAAAATTTTTGAACAAATACTTACTAGACGACTTATATTTCATCTAGAACGTTACGGACTTTGGCCTCGACATCAATATGGATACAGACCAGGACAAGGAACTAACCACGCACTCCTTCATCTCACCACTGAAATATATAACTCCTGGGCACAGCGAAAAGCCCTTTTAGCCCATTTTTTTGACATTAGCAATGCATATGACTCTGTGCATATACCCATCATGTTAGACTTTTTAAGCAAATTATATATTCCACCCCCATTCATTTCACTCATTGAACAACTACTTAAAGACAGACAACTCACCTTACAACCTTCTTTCTCTTTCCAGTCCACTCGATCTACCTCCTCCGGCCTCCCTCAAGGCTCTGCTCTGAGTCCTATCCTGTTTATTATTTACACAAGACATCTTACACAAGCACCTTTCATCAAAAGTCAATTATTGCTATATGCTGACGACATGATACTTTACTCCAGAATTGATCGCACAATATTCAAAACTGACTGTACGACGGAACAAACTGATCTAAATACACTCAATAATTACATTTTACACCTTGGTCTTACCATAAATGCCTCCAAAAGTCATACCATTCTTTTTCATACTACCAAAATGACTCATCAACCAAAATTATACATTAATAACAGCCCAATACCAATAACAGATACAGTTAAGTATTTAGGAATTCATCTCACACATAATTTAAAATGGAACATACATTATCGTCACCTTCACAATCATATAACCACAGCCAGCCAAATTTTTAAATACATAGCTGGGAACAAGTGGGGTTTTCATCCTTCTCATATGATCTCTTTATATCACAATTTGATACAATCAAAAATCGATTATGGCAATGTTATAGTTTATAATCCCACAAAATCTTGGCAACAAAAAATCACTTCGCAAATTTACTCAATAGCTAAACGCATTCTTGGTATAACTGGCAACCCCAGTACTGTGAAAGTTTTACAAGAAATTTGTTTCCATCCTTCGTCTCTCAGACAACTAATAGCAACTCATAAAATTACAGGAAAACTCTTTTCTAGCACCCAGTCACCTCTTTACAATAAAATTCTCTGTTTGTATTACAAATATTGCCGCAATAATCTTCAAGCTTTACCCTACATTCCACCATTTATTCCTATCTTCCATCAATACTACACACATCAACACAAACAAACCTTTCCAAGACCACCTGCATACTGTATAGACTACTCGTTACATGCACACACAATTCATTCTGATATGACATCATTTCACAAGCATGATCCTCATCCTTCATCCACTTTACATACGTATATTGATCAATATAAAGTAACACATAACATTCACTCAGTAGAACTTTTCTTCACAGATGGTTCAAAAATCTCTGGTGGAGTAGGTGCAGCCTATTACCATTCTAACACACACACTGACAAATTTTTTTCATTACACCCACATTTTTCCAATTACACTGCAGAACTAGTTGCCATTAGACAAGCGCTTGCCTCCATCCATACACACAATACACACATTATCATTTGTACAGACTCACAAAGTGCTATTCAGCAAATAGTTAAGTATAACCCCCGCCCTACTCTAGGGTGGTGGGAAACAAATTGTAAATACTTCATAAACAAACAAACAGAACACAACAATCACATTACACTCCTTTGGATACCAGCACACCGTAACATTAAGGGTAATGAAAGGGCAGATAAACTTGCCAAAATGTCTGCACAATCACACACACATCACACTTTTCTAGTTCCCATTCAAGATATAACCAAACAACATATACAAGACCTTCGACAACGACACATATCCAACACACACATACGTCCATGGTTCTATAAGGCTGCAATACCCAGAACACATGTTTCTTTAATTTCTAAAATAAAACTAAATGTAGCTGTTACGCCCAAATACCTACACAAAATAAGAAAATTAGAAACCCCCCTGTGTGATTGCGGGGAAATAGGAGACCTTAATCACATATTTTTTGGATGTAGTTTATTCAAACAACAAATAGACCAACTTTATTATCATATTCATAAATACAAAGGTACAGGACCATGGACTATTACATCACTTATACATGACGATGAAATACACATGAGCCATATATTACATAAACACCTTACTAACTGCAAGATGAAAGTTTAAACAAACAATAGTACCAACCTCCCACATATACTTTCCCTTTCTACAATAAACTTCTTATGACGCTGATACTCCAAGACTGTGAGAGGGGCGTCGTAAAATAACCTGGAAGAAGAAGAAGAAGAGGCGATATGGAAAATTTTGAAGTAAGGTGAGTACCCCCATAAAATATTTTCCAACTAAAGCACTGGACACGGCTCGTATGTTATTCCTATAACACTCTGCATTTACTATCACATTATTTGCAATAAAATTATTGGGCCCATTATTCTGTATGCATGTACAGACCACCAGATTTTCTGGTCATGTAATGGGGTTTCTCTGAGCTCCATTATTATTATTATTATTATTGTTATTGACTTTTATATTTTACATTCCTTTTGCTTTTGTCATTGTTTTTATAATTAAAAACGGAATAACTCAACACCTTGGTATTGTACAACATATAGGGTCTAGACTAATTATTTTTAAAAGGGTGTGTTAAGAT
This sequence comes from Ectobius pallidus, assembly GCA_964059195.1. Classification (NCBI taxonomy): domain Eukaryota; kingdom Metazoa; phylum Arthropoda; class Insecta; order Blattodea; family Ectobiidae; genus Ectobius; species Ectobius pallidus. Next base: position 26,330,961 of record CAXKWD010000012.1, on the reverse strand, counting down.
TGTATATTGCTTCTAAACCCTGCAACACTGAATTTGTAAACTCTCTATATACCGTAAGTATGTGAAATTGTTGTAACCTTTCTCTTTGTTATATTCTCATTGTAACTGTTTTGATGTGTCCCATAACATGAATATGTTCAGACGGGCTAACAAGAAATCTAATCTAATCTACTTTTCTACATTCAAAGATGTAGTTTCTTCAATCTGTTGTTTTATGATAACAATATATATTTCCCTTTCCAGATACCATTTCTTAAAGAAATCTTTGAAATGGCTCCAAATCCAATAAAACTTATAGCAGCCCCTTGGACAGCTCCTGAGAGAATGATGGAAAACAGATATTTTATTGGAGAGATTCCAGTCAAGAAACTAAAATATGAGTATTATCAGGTTTATGCTGAATACTTTCTGAGGTGAGTTTAAGTGAAGACAGTTTAAGAAAGAGAATATCAGAATCATAATGCTAAGTCAGGAAGCTTACTTACCTACTTACTCAATGGCAATAGACAATTCCTAAGCAAGTTAAAGGAATATTATATTTTTTTAAGGAACCTGGAGGTTCATTGCTATGCTCACCTAAGCCTGCCATTCAACCCAATTTTGTGCTAACTCCATCCACCCATCCCTCTCAAATCTTAGTTCCCTTAAATCTGTCCAAATACTGCCCTCCCACCTATATCTAGGTCTTCCAAGTGGTATAGTCCCTTTAGGTCTCCCAGTCAATATTTTTGAGATTATGTCTTTCCTCCCCCATGCATGCAAAATGTCTACCCCATTTAATCCTCCATGATTTAATTACCCTTAATATATTCGATGAAGAATACAGGTTATGAAACTTGTCATAATATAGTTTTCTCCAGTCTCCATTTTCATCTCTCTTAGGCCTAAGCACCCTGTTTTCTAACACTGCTATCGAAGGCTTTTGTATATCAAGGTAAGCCATACTAATGTTATGAAAATATGGAGGCTTTCACGGCGGGTGTCATAAGATTTTAAAACTTCCAGGCTATAAGGCCGTGGTCCAAGGTTGTTGGGACTTGACATTTCGCCCGCTGCTATGGCAGGCATTCTCAGAGGCTGCTCAAGCATCGACTGGAGCGATGTCTTCCTATGAGCTCGGGCAGCAGACTGCTTTCTGATGCTGTTGGGCACCGGTATTTATACGCTGGTTCTGGAGTGGAGGTGGTTGCCAGCACGGTCGATCGAAAAGAGCATGCTGATTTTTCTGGCTGGTAGAGTCGGCAATATATTTTATGTTTCTTCATGGGAGTTGAAATGTTGCATTTTGTAGTGCCGATGTATAGGCCAACTTTTCCAGAGCTGCAGGGAATTCTGTAGACTCCTGCATACACAAAGTGAACTGCGTAGTCTACAAAATTACCTGCAGCTGTGGAAAAGTATACATCGGCACCACAAAATGCAACATTTCAACCTGCATCAAGGAACATAAAAGACATTGCCAACAGGGGCGTATACTCTATTGGTGCTATGCGTGCGCCGCACGCCCTAATTCTAGATGGAATATTTTCATTCATAATATTTTATTTTGTCAGTAAATTGTGGAAAAATCAGTGTCATTTTCATTGCTGAAATGAGAAAACAAGGGCCCCGCTGCGAGGCTGTCACCCGTGTGCTACGATTACGTAATCGGAATGAGTTTCTGAGCGGTACGTTAGACGTGGACTTGCCTCGAGGCTAGAACTTGTGTGCTTTGAGTTTTGAAGAAGGGCGATATCCTGACCGCGGGGTGAAGAAGGGAATAGGTTTCGCACGGTGGGGAGATTTGGCAGTATCTTGAGTGCCTTGCGTGCTACTGAAGTTGTGCACTCAGCTGAGTTGTAGCGAAGTATATTGCGATTTCAAGAAGTTAAAAAGTAAATGATTGTAAATGTTATTTTATTTAATGTTATCAAAAGTGTTTGATTATTTTTTAGTCTTTTATTTTAAGAATTTCAATAGCAAATAATTGTAAATACAGTATTACTTTATTTACTGCTATTCTGCGCGAGGCGGGAGATTTGCCGGTAGTTTGCGTGCTACTGAAGTTTCGCAAGCAATTGTGTTGTACCTAAGTATATTACAATTTTAATAATTTCAAGGCAAATATTGTATATATTATTTTATTTAGTGGTTAAAAATATCTGTTAAATTAATTTTTAGTGAATGTAGCCTATTTCATTCTGAAAACATTATGAAAGAGCACAGCTGTATTTTGGAAGATCTTCTGATAAATACATTTTTATCCAAAACTTTTCAAGATAAATTGCAAATTGTGACAAATGTACAGCCTTTCCCCGAGTTAACAAGTCTTTCTACAATATATAAAGGCAAGAATGTAGAATATACAGAACATTGTTCAGTCTCACATTCCTGAGGAAGGCCACAGAGTGAAAATTGCCGTACGCTCGAGCCTAATAATTTTGACACGGCTGATAACCCGAGAAGTCATCTTAACTAATCAGCGCCGTGAAGGCTTCAAATCTTATAAGTACAAATCCTTCATGTTTTAAAAGAAAGAATAAGCCTACTTTAATAAAGTAAGCTATTTTTAACTGTTCAGTTAAAGTTAATCTACATTCTCAATTAACTCAGGAATCAAGTACATTTTCTGTGTAGGACGATAGCATAGCACGCCCTTTATCAGAGATCAGGATACGCCACTGATTGCCAACTGTACCAGCCAGAAAAATCAGCCATTGCGGAGCGTGCTCTTTTTGAGGAGGGAAACCACGACATTATGTGCAGTGAAACACAAGTTCTTTCCACTGACGTACAGTGTTACCTGAGTCTAAAAAGAGAGGCTATTGAAATCTTTAAACACCATAACAACATAAATAGAAAGGAGGAAGACCTAAGGATCAGCAAGTTTTGGCACCCGATATTACGGGAAGTAGCAGTAGGCCTACTGCTGCTCAAGATGGACCGTGCTGGCAACCACCCCCACTCCAGAACCAGGGTATAAATACCACTACCCAACAGAATCAGAAAGCAGTCTGCTGCTCAAGGTCATAAGAAGACCTCGCTCCAGTTCATGCTTGAGCAGCCTCTGAGGATACCTGCCATAGCAGCGGGTGAAACATCAGGTGCCAGCAACCTTGAACTATGGTCTAACAGCCCAGAAGTTTTCAAATCTCATACTAATGTTTCTAGCAGTGGCGTAGCATAAGGGTAGACTTTGAGACTGAGTCTACCTAAATAATATAAGGAAATAGTGGATTCATAAACAAATAATTAAAGGCAGCAACAACCAAGCCATTAATCATTGTAAACTCATTAGCCGTGTCATCAAAATATTTTTCACCGTTTCATTCCCCAACCCCAACGCATAAATTTGTGGTGCTGCATGCTTAGGCAGCCTCAAAATCTCATGATGCGGCAGTAAAGACGAGCGAGCTCAGACTAAACAATCATTCACCCTGTCCAGTTTCATCAAGTGCGAGTTATATGACTTCTCCCACTAAACAATAACTTACTCGTTGTGAAGACAGGCTAATTTGTTTTGCAAGAGCGGCATAAAGTCACTACCAAAGAAACTGGAGAGATTTTTGAGAACGCTAGTCTCTTCACTCAAAACTGTTCGGCAGCACTGGGCTGTGACGTCACCTCCCGCATCACGCCGCCAAATTTGAATGTTAAATTCACAAAAACGGATTTTACAACCCCAGCATGTGTTCTGCTGCTCTTGAAATACTCATGCGACTTTCCCTACCTTAATAAAATTGTTACTATTTTCTCTCGTCTGATTCCAGCTCTTAGAAAACACAACACAATGTTCTCTATCTTAAACGTTAAAATTACAGTTTTCTCCCTCCATCTCTGGGAATTCTCATGCGACTTTTTCTACCGTAATAAAATTGTTGCTATTTTCTTTAGCCTTATTCTACCTCTTGAAAAACTCACAGAATGTTTTGTACCATAAGAATTAAAATAACTATTTTCTTGTGTCTTCTTCCATCTCAGGGAGCTCTCACATGACTTACTCTATCCTAATTATATTTTTCTATTTTCTCTCGTCTTATTCCGCTCTTTGAAGACTCACACACTTTCTCTAACAGAAGCATTGAAATTACTATTTTCTCATGTCTTATTCCTTCTCAGGGAGCTCTCACACAACTTGCTTTACCCTAATAATTTATTTGTCATTTTCTTTCGTCTTATTCTTCTTCTTGGGGAAACTCACACAACGATCTGTATATTAAGGAACAAAGTACCAGTAACTATTTTCTCACAACTTATTTCACCTATTAGAACAGTCACGTAATTTTGTCTAACTTAAGTACTGAAATTACAATTTTCTCACGACTTATTTCACCTCTTAGAACACTCGCACAACTTTCTCTAAGTTAAGCATAGAAATTTCTATTTTCTTGCAGCTTATTCCATACCTGAAAACTCTCACATGACTTTATAACCTTGTTAAATAATTGACTGTGTAGAGATAATATTATGTTAAGTTAAGTAATATTGAAAGAAGAAAAGAACTGATGCCATAAGTAGTCTCTTCAGATACCTGCTTTCTTGAAGAGCGCTTGAGTATGAAGCCGGACAATAGACTGAATAAAGGGAAAGGTACAGTAACATAAACAGCATTACATTCCTCAGTCATTGGACTGAGTGCAGTGTTAGTTTATCTTAAAATTGTGATTATTTACGTGTTGCACGTTTAAATATAATAGGTATGGACAACACCGTTTTCGACTCTATCATATGAACCAAATGGTAAAAACCAACTTCTAAGCTTGATTTAGGCGTTTTTCTAAAATTGAATCTTATACTTTATTTTTTTTAAATCTAGTAACTTAGTTTAGTTTAAAATCCAAATCCACTAAAATTCGATAATAATTAATAAAGATTGTAGTGCTAATTCTAATACTACTACTAGCCAACTAGTAATAGTAGTACTAGTAATAATAATATACTTATATAGGCACATACGAAATCGAATCCATGTGCATGATAAAAATAAGGAAGTAAGCGATCGCCATGGACATAATAATCAACTTAACTTAACTAATTTTTATTTATTTTTGTTTACCTTTATTAATTTACGTTCTAGTCTTTAGTAACTCTTAGTGTGTTCATTTATTTGGTTTTTTCAGTAAGCTTGCAGCTCGTACTGTGACTAAGAAATTTAAGCTACAAGCCTGGTGATAGTGTTAGTATTATTTTAATAGTTTAGTTGGTCATATTGGCTGCACTGTCAGATGAGAGTTTGAGAGCCTCTGACCAATCTTTGCACAATGACCTTGGCACATCTCACCCTCTACAGACAAAAGATGTTTTGAAATCCTGTTTCTCCACCCACCCCTCAGCTCTCAGCTTAGCACACGTGAATGCTCAGTCACTCACAAGCCATATACAAGAATTCCAGGCGATATTTTCTCACCTGGAATTACATGGAATCCTGGTGAGTGAGACTTGGCTTAAAGACACACTACCATCAAGTTTGGTGAATTTAGACGGGTACGTTTTATGTCGGAATGATCGCATAAATAAACAGGGAGGAGGCGTAGCTGTATATGTTCGTGCCGACTTGCATCCTAAAATAATATATTGCTCTGATAGTGAGTATAATGCGCGACCAGAAATTATGTTTGTTGAAATTCGTCTAAATCACAATAAATGTTTAATTTGCGTAGTATATAAGCCCCCTAGAATCAACTTTTTAGATGAACTAGAAAATCAGTTACTCAACCTATTGCCAAACTATGAACACGTTATAGCCATGGGCGACTTTAATACTAATTTACTTGCTCGAGACTCAATCAACACTATCCGACTTGAAACAATGTTCCAGACCTGCAATATGACCATTTTACCCCTTGAACCCACACATCATACTGCCTACTCAGAGACTTTACTGGACTTAATTGTTACGAATAACCCAGACAGAGTTTTACACCACGGACAACTGCCAGTGCCAGGTATATCTGCTCACGATCTTATATATATAGTATATGGCCTACAGTGTCCTAAAAGGAACCATAGAATTATAACATACAGAGACCTAAAACGCATAAATGATGTTTCCCTGACAGAAGACGCTATGATTACTCCCTGGGAACAGATCTGGACGTTACGAACAGTAGACGAAAAAGTTGACCAGCTTAATGATTGTATTATACAACTGTACGACAAACATGCCCCAATACGCACAAAACGAGTATACAGACCGCCCGCTCCTTGGCTAACTGATGACATACGCAATATGATGGCGCACAGAGACCATGCTTACAGGACCTACAGACGAGATAAAAATGACGATAATTTAAATAATTATAAACATCACCGTAACAGGACAAACCAAGCTATCAGAAACGCTAAACTCAGACATGCATACAGTCTCATTGAACCTGGTGCAAACCCCGCAGCGATGTGGCGAAACTTTAAAGCTATGGGACTGTGTAAACCCACGACACAGGTAGACGACCGCACCCTATCACTGGAACTCCTTAATGACCACTTCACAAAAACTCCCTCAGAAATAGACGATGTTGACAAAGAGCAAACAATTCAAGAACTGCTACAAAATACAACAACTAACAGAGACAGTTTTCACTTCACATATGTTAGTGAAAATGACGTAATTAAAGCATTGAAGCGTATAAAGACAAAAGCAGAGGGCCCGGACCGAATAAACATAATTTTAATAAATAAAATAATACAATTTATACTACCTACAGTTACTCATATTTTCAACGCCTCCCTTATGACTTCATCCTACCCTAAACAGTGGAAGCAAGCTTACGTAAAACCCCTTCCTAAAACAAAATCCCCTGAAACTCCTAAAGACTATAGGCCTATTAGCATTCTTCCTACCCTCTCCAAGGCACTAGAACGAATTGTACACAACCAACTGACTGACTACCTCAATAAAAATGACCTACTAAATCACTATCAGTCTGGTTTTAGAGCAGGACATAGCACGACCACAGCGTTACTGAACATTTGTGAAGACATACGCCAAGCCTGTGACGAACGGAAAATTACAATACTTGTCTTACTTGATATGACTAAAGCTTTCGACTCAGTAGACACAGACATTCTTATTGCTAAACTCAAGATGTTAAACCTGTCAGATACTGCTGTTCTGTGGTTTAGCTCATACCTGCACGAACGCCGACAATGTGTCATTTCCAATAATCGCTCTTCTACATGGCGCTTCGTAAAGGCAGGAGTCCCACAGGGAAGCATTCTTGGACCCTTACTATTTTCTCTATACATAAACGACATTAAAAACTGTATACAACACAGCAAATACCATCTCTACGCGGATGACTTACAACTGTACATACATTCAAATACTAACAACATCAACGACACAATATCTAGCATAAACGACGACCTTAACTCAATAGATGAATGGACGCACAGCTTGGGACTCAATCTGAATCCAGCAAAATCACAGGCAATAGTTGTGGGGCATCAGCGACTGAGAAATAAGCTGAATGAAATCAACCTTATGCCCATTAAAATCAATAATTCAGTAATTCCATTTGGCGATTCGGTAAAAAATCTCGGTGTTCTGATAGACAAAAATTTAACTTGGGAAAATCACATTAACGAAACATGTAAAAAAGTAAACTCGTTAATTCATATGTTTAAGAGATTAAATATGCCCTTACCTACTGCTGTAAAAAAGACTCTAACACAAACCCTGGTCATGCCCCACTTCGATTACTGTGATGTCCTGTTTACGGACTTGAGCTCTAACTTATCCCAAAGGTTGCAACGTGTTCATAATATGTGCGTACGATTCATTTGTAATGTAAGTCTGTTCGATCATGTATCGCCTTCCTTCGAAATGTTGTCATGGCTCCGTTTGAATGACCGAAGAAGGTTTCACTGTCTTTGTCTCCTCTTCAAAATTCTTCATACTTCATCACCATCATATTTATCTAGCCGCTTCCTTAACCTGTCTTCTCATCACACCCTAAATACAAGATCAGAACATAGTCATGTACTCTCTATTCCTCTCCATCGCTCTTCATCCTATTCATCCTCATTCTCTGTATCAGTAGCTCGCCAATGGAATTCCATCCCCCGCACGGTCAGAGGCTGTCGAACTCTTGGTAAATTTCAGAGAGAAGTTAACATATTAATTTTAAACCATGTTATTTAGTTTTGTTTTTCATCGTAGTAACTAGAAATCTTAATTGGAGCTCTTTTTGTTATTTGTAACCCGTAGCCTAACTTCTTGTAACTATACGTTTTTCTCTTTAGTATTAGTTAGTATAATTTTAAATATCTTAGGCTATAATCCTAATTATTTTCTTTAGTATTTTTATATTTTGTAATTTAATTTTGTAATTTAATTTTGTAATTTTCTTTTGTAATTTAATGTTTTATAGCACTCTAGTTTATAAATTATAACTATGTTTAGTTCTTGGTATTTAAGTATTAAGTAACTTATTAATTAATTATCTGTAATATTATGTATTTGTGTTATGTAATAGTAATGTAGTTTTTTTTTTTACTGGTAGAGCGGAAGAGAAGGCCAAATGGCTTTAGCTCTGCCAGAATAAATAAACAGAATAATAAATAATAAATAATAAATAAATAAATGATATTAACATTATTTTATTATTTTAAATACTGGAAATTCGTGTATCATTTGAACAGTTATAAATTCATATTTTAAAATCCAGTTTACCCAGAACCCAATGTCAAGCTACGCCACTGGTTTCTAGACTTATGTTTAGCAATCTTTGTTTCTATTGGGCTTCTAATCAAATTGTTCTTTACATTCAAGAGTATTTCTCATTCAGCCCATCTGTTCAATTGGAATGAAATCATAGATACCGGTTTTTGCTACTATTGAAGTGAAACATTTATATGTTGTGGAGAAGCAAGTAATGGGCCTGTAGTTTTTGGGATCATGTGAATCTCCTTTCTTATAAACTAGCCTATATGAGTTCACCTTATGGTTTTTGTTGTTATTGTTATTGTTATTATTATTATTATTATTATTATTATCATCATCATCATCACTAAGATGATGATGATGATGATCAGGGCCCGGATTCTGATGACCTAAAATTGTTTGAAAAATGACCTATAAAATGACCGTAAATTTTAAAGAAAATGACTTAATAATGATAAAAAAATGACCTAAAAACTGACATTCTATTTATTATACACACAAAGTTATAGACTAGTTTGTATATAATTTTAAAAACTATAAATAACTGTAATGTTGTGAATGTTCTTTTCTCACGGAAATTTATGCTGGCGCTGAGGCACTGGTGAGTCAAAATTCGGCATTTCCTTTAGTGGTCTGCCAGATTATATTGTTGTTTATTGAGGGTAAACAGTAGTTTGCACTCTGAAATCCAAGCAGGTGGCAGACTCTGGTGCCGAATCAATCTAATAACAATAGTAATATAGGCCTAATACAAAATTTTGGCGTTTCTTTGATTCTTATTTCCGACTGAGACATGACAACACATTAACACCGAATTTTTCCTTCTTGCGTTAAACAGACAACACTTTAAAGACAGCGTGCTGTTAGCGACGAAAAAAGTTAATACACTCAATGTAAATACATGAATATGACTTAATAAGGAAGCAAATGACACGAAAATGACAAAATAATGTCCTAAAACTGAAATAAATGCCCTAAAAATATAAAATTGCATAAAATGACAAAAAATGACCTAATAAAAATGCATTTCTGTAATGTAGAGGCCATGAATAGGATTTATCTACAAGTTGGCAATGTCTATGCAGCATGAATAAAAAGATGACATGTCATTAGAATCCGGGCCCTGATGATGATTATTATTGTTATCATTATTATTATTATTGTTATTGTTGTTATTAGTGTTATTAATCTTATTATTATTATATTTATTATTATTGTTATTATTATTATTGTTTATTATTATTAATAATAATAATAATATTATAGGGTTATTATAATATTTGAAAGTGAAAAAGATTTAGAGAATGAAAATAATATTACTCGAGAGCTTTAGCATAACTTACCTTTCTTACATAGGATGAAATAATAAGATTGTAAAAATATCTGCCTTTTTTTCTAATGACACTTTCTCATCACACTTGCATCTCACAGTCATTCCATTTGCTTGTGCGGTACTTCTTTTCCACTTGAATTAATGTATGACTTTGACTTCTGGTTTTATGTTCCTTTTTCCTTCCTGATATTTGTGTGATACCATAATGCATAATGTGTGGTAAGCTTACTGATAGTTCAGTGAAACAGAATTATTGTAAATTCAGTTAAGATGATAAGCATTGCATGAAGTTAATGTTAGAAAATCATGACAACACTCATGATTATGTATCGCTGAAAGCTAAATAATTATGTAATTACAATATTAGGTAATCCATGTTTCATACTGTATCAGTAAGGGGAGCAGTTATAATTTTAATGAACAGGCAATTCATTAGGTTGTACTGCAGGATTAGGCCTACATCATAACTTAATTTTGGGATAGAATGTCAGTTGCAATAGCATTGTTCTGAACTGTTGATGGCAAGATTTTATATATCAGATTTTTTAATTATTCCAGATTTATAGAAGCATATGAGAAAGAAGGGGTTACAATATGGGGATTGTCAATGCAGAATGAACCACTTATTTCTTGGGTAAATCTCATAAATACAGTGTGTGTAGCATGGTCTTCATGGGAACAAGGAATATTTCTTGAAAAGAATCTGGGGCCACTGCTGCATTCCAAAGGATATGAAAATATAAAAATCATAATTTATGATGACTCGCGAGGTGGCATTTTACCCTGGACAATAACTGTAAGTGAAATGAAAACTAATTTCAATTCAACTGATGCTTTTCTTAAATTTCTGGTTCTAAATGAAAAGTTTAAAATATTTGACAAGGGTCTCACAAGAGCAATGTAAGTTACTAAAATTGTACAACTGCTCATTTCACAGTTTCAAATGGCATCATTCCTACTTTAGATGCAATAAGTTTAATAAAGTCCAGGAAAACAAATTAATTCCTCTGTATGTTTTAATAGGTATTTGGTGTTATTCTGTACATTGTAAGTAAATTAAAATTATAGCCTAGATGATTTTACATAAGTTATTATTTCTTCAGTTACCATATAGATCATGAAAGAGACATCTTCAAAAGGAAAACTTATTCTGGGCCAAGAATCACCCTCGGATTGCAGATAAATCATATGGTACCCAAAAACAAACTATCTAGGCCTACTCTTATACAATTCAACGGCCCTCAATAGCATGCTCACTTGCTCCCTCACTTCGTGAGAAATCGGGTATACTTGGCAATGTTTGTCTCTTGCAGTGTAAACTCTCACAAAAAGTAAAAAATTAGGAAAACCGTTTTTTTATTATATAAGGCCTAGTTGAAATGAACACAATGAACAAATATTCTAATTTTATTTTTACTTACAATTTTCATAGCTCCGAACCACAAACATTTTTAATATACTGCCAGTGTAAATTTCTTAAAAATCCTGGAGTCAATTAATAATGATAGGCGAAACCGCAGGCACCAGCTATAATATATTGATAGTTTAACCCTGGAATTATCGCTGACAGTAAAAATCCAAACAAATTACTCCTTCCCTTGAAAAATTATATAATTTCTGAAGATTAAACTGAATTTATCAAATCAAATTCACATCATATTCATCTGTCATATACGATACATATTATCAGTCTTCACAGATAGCTTTAGAACTTCAAAAATCTTATGATGTAATTAATTTCTGAAATCTATGTACTGGTGGGAACTAATTATATTCTAAAGGAAAAAGTGTAATATATATAAACTAAGAAATATTTTAAATAAAAATTTATGAAGCCAGCGCTGACCTTTGTAAATGTATTGTCAGTGCCTTCAGGATTCTAGACCTTTAAGTTTTGTATTTAAGCATCATTGGGCTACTTTCTACTATGCATACAAAACTTCCTCTAGTAGTTAAATATAACTACAATATTATATTATATGCAGACGACACAACTTTTTTAAATTTTAGTTCTGATTTTAATGAGCTTCAGAACTTAACTCAAAATACTATGGCACAAGCTTCAATTTGGTTTAGGGCCAATGGATTTTTATTAAATAACAGTAAAACTCAACAAATATTTTTTAGTCTTAGAGATTTACCAGTAGAAAATAGTACAGAAAGCGTTAAGTTTTTAGGTATATATCTAGATATGAAGCTGAACTGGGAACCACATGTCAATTATATTACTACTAAATTGTCTAGGGTTATATATCATAACCCTTTCAAACCTGAGACATTTTTTTTATTTGAAATGCAATGTGACCTATGTATTATACTATAATCAGCATGGAGATTCAGGGAAAAATAAGGAAAAAAATATTCTGTTGTTAGTTTTCGCAAAAAAGCACTAGCACAATCGTGCTGGTCAGGTTTTATTTCATGCGATGAACAAAATTTACTTTTTTCTTTGATTTCAGTATTTGACCTAAAAAATATGAAGATTTTTATATTCACACATCCAGGTATACAACAATAACACATTGTAAGAATGTATCCAAAATAAAACCCTACATATTATAAGAATACACTGAAAAAAACACATTATAACAATGAAAAACAATATCATACACTATAAGAAACCAATTTTAGAAGTTGCACATAACAAAAATTGCACACAAAATGAAAACAACTTCTTCTGTCCCTTCCCACTTGATATGGAACAGTCTGAAACAGTCTTTCTCCTTAGATATACAAAGATACAGATCACATTTTACACAACGACTCTTTGTCCTGCTACTGCAGTTTTCATACTGACACGTACGTGGTGAAGTAATGGAGTCAACAGTAGGCCAGTGGTCATACCCATCATACCTTTTTTCAGATACTGGTTTTGGGGATGGAGTATATATTTTCTGTACCTTTTTTGGAGGAGTGCCATTTTCTTCCTCTTCTTCTGTAGCCACCCTCCTACTTCTGTCCGGTGTTGCCATTAGAGCTTCTGCTATGGACAGTCTGAATTTCAGTAAATCCATTATATTCTTTTCTGGTATTTTGTTAGCTCTGCAGTCCTCTCGGTACACAAACCAACTGTTGACAGCACTTAGGTCAAGGAAGTGCAGAATGCACTTAAGAGTCCACTTCCTAGTCTTGAACCATGTTCGGTAGCATTCCATCTGCTGGTCAACAATGTCAACTCCTCCCATGTTTTGATTATATCTTTTAACAACCTGTGGGCAACTAACTTCAATAAACTTCCCTTGTTTTTTGCACCACCTTCTTACTTGGACAGCTGGTTCAATGCCTGTACATGTAGAAGCCAGAACTACTTTCTGATTGTCCTTCCACTCTACAACTACAACTGCATCATCTGACCTCACATACTCATAACTTTCCCCTCTTTCCATCTTTCCTACTTTCAAATTGACATTTTTAATTCTATTCACCATAATAGTGCCTGTACCTTCAATGCCTTTGTCTGCCAGACTTGCTAGTAATGGGAGTGTGGTAAAGTACCTGTCAAAGTATACAAAGCTCCCTACTGGTAAAGAACGTACCAGTCGCATTACCACTGATGGCCCCAAACCTAATTCTTTATTAGGAAGCTGTGTTGCAGCTCCCTGATAGATTTCAAAATCTAGGACTACTCCTGTCGAAGAAGTAACAACAAAATTTTTTAGCCCCACTGGCCTTGGTTTGTTCTTCACATACTGCTTCAGACTGCAGCGCCCAGTGAACGGAATCATCTGCTCGTCGATTGAGTAGCTCCCGAAGTCCCTAGGCAGTTTCTCACAAGCACTCCTGACAGCATCAATAACTGGCTGTATTTTCCATAGTCTGTTAGTATTTGCATCATCTGGCTGTGAAACAGTATCTACAAAATGAATGTTCGATCGTAGAGAAAGAAACCTGTCTCGAGACATGCACTCACTGACTAACAACATTCCAATACCATTCTGCCAGTACATACGCAAACGTGGGTATGGAATACAACCCATTACCAAGTTCACCCCAAAAAACCGTTTCAGTTCACTAGGTGTAGTTTTCAGACTCTTTCCAGTTTTAGCTACACTGTACATATTAGTGTACTGTGCCCCAATATCAAAGAACTCATCGCTGTAGTAGTCTGAAAAATATTGAGCTGGTGTACGTACTGGATTAGGATTCTGAAAAATAGAATTAAAAAATATTTTAGAAATGTAAAATAAACTCTTCAAAATTGAATTATTTTGGTATTAGATGGCAGTATTTAAGTGAAGAACAGGGCTTACCTGTGTGGTATAATCTTTTGGGTTGGGATGGCATTTTCCAGTAAATGTTGTTTTTCGAAATAATTGTCTCCTATTACTTGTAGGCCCATTTGTAGCAGAATCTGGGTTCCCTTTATCTGTAGGCCCATTCTCCTTTCCCTGGCCATTATCATCATCATCTTCATCTTCATCTTCTTCTTCGCCTCCTCCCCCTTCATCGTCGTTTGAACACTGAACTGGAATGGACTGAGTAGGTGTCGATTCCTCCTCATCGCTTGAAAATTCACCACAGTCCGACTCCTCTAATATTTTCAATATTTCTTCTTCTGAGAGAACTATAAAAGGAAAAATACTTGCTTTAGTATACCAAATTAACATCTACTGACATAACACGAATACATGTTAAATAAAAATAAAATTTAAGGACATGCTATTTAACCTCCATTTTGAGGTTATGAAAGCGTCAGACCAGCTGCAAAGCCTAAGTAGCACGATCGTGCTAGTACAAGTTTGAGTACTTCTTACGACATGGAAATGAAATTATATGAACTTTAATTGATATATATTACATCTTAAACTAATAAACAACAGATTCCATATCACTAAATAATGATATTAGACAAATAAGCAGAAAATATTGCTTACTTACCACGACGATACATGCTGGCTTTGTTTACACAATCTTCTCAGATGAATACTGCCATCTACTGGCAGATAAGAAACACCAAAACAATATCGAAACGTAGTGTGGAACCCGCACAATCGTTGCAGTCCGGTGCGAGCCAGAAAAGAGGCAGGGACTGACTACAAAAAAAATAAAAACCGAACCCGCACGATCGTGCGGGCAGGGTTCGAAAGGGTTATAAGAAAACTGAAAATGTTTGTGCCAGATAACTATATAAGATCTGCATACTTTGGGTTCTACCAAAGTATAATCTCATATGGCATATTACTTTGGGGAAATAGTGTCCATATTCAACGCATTCTGATCCTGCAAAAGAAGGTAGTTAGGGTAATAACAAACTCACACAAACTAGAACATTGTAGACCTTTGTTTACTAAATTACGTTGTCTTACCATAGTTAATCTTTATATTTATAATGTACTGCTTTATACAAAAAACAATCTGTCATGTCATAACTTAAAAAAAGATATACATAATTATAATACCAGACAAAGTAAGAAAATAAATATACCATTTCATAGATTACGTAAGTCATCAAATAGTTATGAAATGTTAGGTCAAAGAATGTTTAATACACTACCATCACAGCTTGCTGAATTGCCTATAAATCTATTCAAATGCAAGGTGTATACCTACCTGGTTAACAACCCTTTCTACTCTGTGTCTGAATTTTTTGAGTGTAATATAGTTTAATGGTAATGGCCCTATTTATTTAATTTATCTAAATATAAGTTATTCTTAAAAAATTGTTGTTGACAACCCATTTTATAATGTTAATGAATATTTTGAATAAAACTTAAAGAATTTATAGTTAGTAAATGTACAAGAAACTTAATGTATTGATTTCACTTATATTGTAAAATTGGTTGTGAATTATGTATATAATTCGTGTTGTAATTTATGTATGTAATCTATGTACTCCTGACTTTGTCTATTACCTAAATGGTTTAATGACAAGAAAATAAAATTATTATTATTATTATTATTATTATTATTATTATTATTATTATTATTATTATTATTATTAATATTAAAGTTTGATTTGCATTAAAAAATACTGTTTATTCAATCTACCTTTAAAGGGGGACTGAACTAAAGATAATTTCTTACGTGTTAAGGGATATTTTAGACTGATAACACTTGCAAAAGCCCACTGTCCCTTGTGTAGTATTTATTTGGAAAATTGAGTTTCAATCTGAAATGTGCAGTAATGGCAGTTTCATGCTGCCAACTGCAGCCCAATTGTTCCCTATAATTCTTCGTTCTTGGCTTAAATAAATCTTGAGGGTGGCATGAAAGAAAATGATTTATGTGTAGCCGGATACAGGCTAATGTGATTCACCATGCTTCTCCACTAAATATGTTAAAATTTCAATATAAATATTAGATGGAAATTTACAGTGAAGTGTTGAAATCTGTAGCAAGATTGAGATCGGAAATATACACACTAAACTTCACTAAAAAGGTATATTTACCCAGAATGATAATTTCAACGAGTCTTCCCGCCATCATCAGCTGATTCCGACTGGCCCTCTGGCGGCGGATGAATGAACTTGTCAATCAAGGTTCCATGTATGCCAACTGAAGTGTCAAAGTTTAAAAGATTTTCTCGGTTCTTTTTAATGAATATTTTTTCCCATACCATAAGATCTATTGGTTTTTCAACTTGTTTTAATAGTTCAATTTCATTTTCAATTTCATTGCCTACTTCCCAGAAATGCATTGCCAAAGCGGATTTTTCAATTTGTTTATTCATAATGTTCCTAAAATGTTCTTTTCTCCTTGTGTCTAAATTCCTTTTTGTTTGGCCAACATAAAATTTTCCACAATCTTTGCAATTAATTTTGTAAATTCCAGCTTTTTTGTAATGAGGGACCTTATCTTTCTGGTTGGTTTTTATAAGATTTTTCAAACTGAATTTATTCTGTGGTGCCAATTTGATGTTTACATTGTTGAAAATCTTCTGAAATCTGTTGTTTGCCCATGGGTGATAGGTGAATCTTTTGTGATTTTTGTTTTCTTTTTCATTTATTAGTGTAGTTGTCTCTTTAACCTTCTTCTGTTTTTTGAATTCCCTTACTTTTTTGTCAATCAAATCTTTTTTGAAACCATTCTCTTCTGCAATTTTTACTATGTGAATGTACTCTAGTTTATATTCATTTTTGCTGATGGGAATGTTGACCAATCTATGTGCAAGACTGTAAAATACTGCCTGCTTATGAGAAGTGGGGTTGTAGCTGTTAGCTTTAATGTAGTTGTCTGTGTGGGTTTCTTTTCTATAGATTCCAAATTCTATTTTGTTGTTTCTGTTGTAGATTTTCAGGTCCAAGAAAGGTAAGTAATTTTCTGTTTGAATTTCCATGGTGAAGTTAATTTTTTCTTCTTGAAGTTGAGGAGTTTTACTGAATCATTTAAATGTTTTTCCTTTACAACAGCAAATATGTCATCTACATATCTAAACCAGACTCTGAACATCCTAGGAAATGCTTTGTTGATGTTTTTCTCAAAATTACTCATAAATAAATTGGCCAAAAAGGGGGATTGCCCATTGCCAAACCCGATTTTTGTTCATAATAATGTCCTCTGAAACTGAAGAAATTTTGACTAATACATAATTTAGTTAATTAAATAAATTCATCAATGACTTCTTTTTCCAAATTTGTGGTCAATTTATTTATGAGTAATTTTGAGAAAAACATCAACAAGGCATTTCCTTGGATGTTCAGAGTCTGGTTTAGATATGTACATGACATATTTATTGTTGTAAGGGAAAACATTTAAATGATTCAGTAAAACTCCTCAGCATTCAAGAAGAAAAAATTAACTTTACCATGGAAATTCAAACAGAAAATTACTTACCTTTCTTGGACCTGAAAATCTACAACAGAAACAACTAAATAGAATTTGGAATCTATAGAAAAGAAACCCACACAGACAACTACATTAAAGCTAACAGCTACAACCCTACTTCTCATAAGCAGGCAGTATTTAACAGTCTTGCACATAGATTGGTCAACATTCCCATGGGCAAAAATGAATATAAACTAGAGTACAATCACATAGTAAAAATTGCAGAAGAGAATGGATTCAAAAAAGATTTGATTGGCAAAAAAGTAAGGGAATTCAAAAAACAGAAGAAGGTTAAAGAGACAACTACACTAATAAATGAAAAAGAAAACAAAAATCACAAAGATTCACCTATCACCCATGGGCAAACAACAGATTTCAGAAGATTTTCAACAATGTAAAAATCAAATTGGCACCACAGAATAAATTCAGTTTGAAAAATCTTATAAAAACCAACCAGAAAGATAAGGTCCCTCATTACAAAAAAGCTGGAATTTACAAAATTAATTGCAAAGATTGTGGAAAATTTTATGTTGGCCAAACAAAAAGGAATTTAGACACAAGGAGAAAAGAACATTTAGGAACATTATGAATAAACAAATTGAAAAATCCGCTTTGGCAATGCATTTCTGGGAAGTAGGCCATGAAATTGAAAATGAATTTGAACTATTAAAACAAGTTGAAAAACCAATAGATCTTATGGTATGGGAAAAAATATTCATTAAAAAGAACCGAGAAAATCTTTTAAACTTTGACACTTCAGTTGGCATACATGGAACCTTGATTGACAAGTTCATTCATCCGCCACCAGAGGGCCAGTCGGAATCAGCTGATGATGGCGGGAAGACCCGTTGAAATGATCATTCTGGGTAAATATACCTTTTTAGTGAAGCTTAGTGTGTATATTTCTGATCTCAATCTTGCTACAGATGTTAAAAAATTTGATCAGTATGGAAACAAGTCAGAATGTGAAACAGTCTAGTGATGAACTATTTGTAAATGATGCTCTCACAAATGATCCACAACTAATTGCCAATAGCTTTGCTGAACTTTTTTCTACACAAATTAAAGTTAAATTGAATTAAATTGTTCCTTGATTTGTCTAGTGCTTTTGACGTCATTGATCATAATTTTTTAAAACACAAATATTCCATTTAGGAATCAGAGTCATGGCTAGTGACCTTATCATGTCATACATTTCAAATAGAGAATCTATTGTAAAATTTTGAAATCACCTCTCTGATAATTTAGTTTTGGACCATGGAGTCCAACAAGGATCTGTTCTTGGTCCCCTGCTTTTTTCTCTTTTTGTTAATGATTTAGAATTCAGTATCACTGTTGATCATCTTACTATGTATGCCGATGATACGTCATTTGTAATAACCGCAGACAATATTGTTAATTTAAAATCTAAAATTTGTAACACTGTAGCTCAATTTAAACACGGTGTAATATGAATAATCTCATTATTAATGTTGAAAAACTGTCTGTTTGGTATTCGAAAATAGAAATATCACCCTACTGTCTGTTCAGTGCGACAATTTTATTGTGAATTCTTCAGATTCATGTAAATTTTTAGGTATTTACTTGGACTCTAATTTAACTTGAAATTTGCAAATTGATAATGTTTGTTGTAAATTAAACAAAGCAGGTTATGCTATCAGATGTTTAAAGAATTCTCTTAATATAAATTATTTACTAAGTGTGCACTTTGCTTCTGTACAATCTACGATTTTTTATAATACGAGTATATTAGTATGGGGTTGTGCATCTAATATTCAGAGGAATTTTACAATTCAGAAAAGAATTTTAAGAGTAATATTTAATCTTAAACCTAGAGATTCTTTACGTGAGTATTTTGAATTACATAATATTCTGTCACAAGCATTTTAATTTTTAAAGCTGGTGTGTTTTATAAAAAGAATCTCCAAAATTTTAGACTTAATATGGATATACATAATTATGAAATAAGACAAAGAAATAATGTGCATATATCTCATTACTCAACTACCAAGTATACAGTTTTCCTCATTAACAGGATAGTAAACAAACTTCCAAACAGCATATCTAGCATTAATAATCTTCATCTGTACAAATTAAGACTAAAGACATTTTTATGTAAGAATTCATTTTATGATTTAAATGAATTTATTAGTTTTTAATTTTATTGTATTGTAGTTGCTATTTTTTATGTTTTTTGATTTGATGATTCTATCTGTACTGTGTGTACGGCAAACAGATAATCAAAATTATTATTAAATTATTATTATTATAGAGCACCGTTTCTCAACCTATGGTCCGCGGTGGTCTGCGAAGATGGTGCTGATGGTCCGCAGACATAATTAAAAAAAATATCATAAAGCAAGTAAAGAAGTAAAAGATTTTCACATAAAATGGACACTAGATGTCAAAGTTTTTAAAATCTTCGAAAATACAGGTCCTAGTGCAAGATTCCATACTTGTGCAGTTACAGTTTGAAACCCCTGATGCACTGACGTCTATGGTTCCCTCTTTCATTCAAAACCCTGAAAAATAAGACTTTGCCGGAATTTGTTATTAGAGGGTTTTATTGTTGGAGGTGCCCGAGTGTCTGATACCGGTAAACCTGTGTTATAATTCCTAATTATATTACCAAATTGGTAATAAACATTAAAGTCTGTTAAAAATATAATTTTACTGTCAATAGTTTACTTCCAGTTCAATAACTGTGCTTCCGTCGAATTAAAAAAAAATTTATTTATATCTATTTCGTTATATTGACCCATAATTAATACTCCAAATATTAAGAATATAGGCCTACATATAGCCTACTTTTAAAAATGGGATGTAAATTTAGGAGTCCGTAACATTTTTTAGACATTTTAGAGGTCCTCGGGTTCAAAAAGGTTGAGAAACGCTGTTATAGAGCATTATGGATTTGGCTAGTAAGAAAATATTGGACTTTATAGTTGTGGAGGGAGGAGTAGTGCAAAGAGAAATTAAAAAATTAGCATGTAAAATTCTATTGACTGAGCTATGTGAAAAATTTCCAATTAAGCTCTATCTGTCAGATAGGCATACAAAAGTAAGGGGTATGATGAAGATAACATTTTTAAAGGTTCAACATGAGTTTGATGTTTGGCATCTTGAAAAATCCCTGATGAAAATGATTAATTAGCATTTTGGAAATAAATAGAAACAATCCATTTACATCCATTTGTGGAGGGCATCCGCTATTTGCAAAAAAGACAGTGTGCTTTTCTGATAGAAAAATTGACTTCAATTTTAAAACATATACACAATATTCATGCTTGGGAAGATGGAAACAAATTTCATCATTGTGAATATGATGAGCCAAGTGAGGAAAATGTTTAAACAAAACTATGGATTACAAAAGATTCTCCTGAATACGCGATTCTTGAAGGAATTATAAATAAGAAAGGACTTCTTATTAATCATTTCATAAAAAAGAAAATTAAAAGCATGTTATTATGAACATAAATTTAATGTTACCACTAAAAATCCAAACTAGTTTTGGAAAATAGTAAATGAAGTTCTGGGTGGAGAGTCTGATTTAAAAAATTACCGACCTATATCATTACTAGGCCCCTATGCATTTTCTCCTTAATACTGGAAGGAATAGTGCATGCTCAACTACTATCATTTCTAGAGAACAACAATAAAATAACCGTCAGCAAGGCTTTAGGAAAAAAAATCAACAAACTCGGCTTTAATAAAACTAGTTAACAACATCTCAAATTTCTTAGATAACAGTCAAAATATTTCCGCCTTGATTTGTGATATATCGAAAGCTTTCAACTGTGTCGACCACAAAATACTTACCACGTTTACATGTGGGATTGAAATCTATCTGAATCTGATCCCAACTCAATACGTTCCCTGTTTACATGGCAAGTTTTTGGAGTGGATTGAGATTTGTTGGACTATTGGCTAACTTGGTTATGTGTGGCTATTGTTGTGGCTAACCTGTTTAAACAAATGCCGCGTTTATTCCATCATTAAAAATATAAATAAAAAGTGTGTTCTATCAATACAAATATTAGATGGAAATTTACAGTGAAGTGTTCAAAACTGTAGCAAGATTGAGATCGGAAATATACACACAAAACTTCACTAAAAAGGTATATTTACCCAGAATGAGATCAGAAATATACACACAAAACTTCACTAAAAAGGTATATTTACCCAGAATGATCATTTCAACGGGTCTTCCCGCCATCATCAGCTGATGATGGTGGGAAGACCCGTTGAAATGATCATTCTGGGTAAATATACCTTTTTAGTGAAGTTTTGTGTGTATATTTCCGATCTCAATCTTGCTACAGTTGTGTTCTATCAATAATTTCTAGTCACATAAACAAATTATGACATAAAACAGTAACAATGATATTAATATTATAGTGTGAGTGAGTGTTTTTTATCAAATTGACTATCAGCTGACAGAACAAAATGACGAACACCATGCCGGTGTATGCCCGTGCACCAGGATTGAGTTTGCTAGCGTTTACATGGAATTGAATGCGATTTGAATCCGATCCGTTCCTCCATTTGCAGAGGATCGGATCGAAAATTCATTCCGAACTGAGTCCGTGTTTACATGACTATTTCAACACTGGGATCGGACTCAGATCGATCTGAATCCTGCATGTAAACGTACTCACTATTAAAAAACTACAACTGTACGGAGTAAGAAACATAACCTTAAGCTGGTTCAAATCCTACTTAAAAAACCGGAAACAAAAAGTAAGCTGGAATGTAGATGGAAACACATTACAGTCAGAGTGGAAAGAAGGGGTATCTGGTGTGCCTCAAGGATTGGTTCTAGGCCCCCTACTATTTATTATTTATACTAATGATCTCCCAGAATATTTGCAGAAGGATGTAGGCTAATCCTTTATGCAGATGACACTACAGTATTGTTAAAAGAGTAAAGTATATTGTCTCTTGGAAGAAGTGTGTCACAGGCTATGGAGAACCTGAATACATGGTTTCAAGCTAATGGACTGAAACTCAATATAAACAAAACAAATTTAATGGTTTTTAAAACCCAAAGTAAAGCACAACCAGAATTAGATATGATGAAGTGTACCAATACAGAGGTACAAAATACAGCTAAATTGTTAGGCATCATTGTAGACAATACTCTAAATTGGAAAAGTCATGTTCAGTACATTGTAAAAAAAACTAAACAAGGCCTGTTTTAATAAGTCACATCTTGCGTACATAACTAGTTTGCAAGTACGAAAGATGGTGTATTTCAGCTATTTTCACTCTCTACTGACCCATGAAGTGATAGCTTGGGGAAACTGCAGTGAGTGGGAGACTATTTTCAAGACACAAAAAAAAGTAATAAGAATAATGTCTCACTAGTCTTACAGAGAATCATGTAAACCACTATTCAGAACTCTAGGAATACTGACCTTCCCCTCAATATATATACTAGAACTATTAATCCATGTACATGCAAATTATCATCAATGCAACAATCAACAGCCCCACTCACATCGCACCAGGAATAAACAAATGTTGAAATTCCCCGCTCATAAACTCACCCTGCTAGAACGCAGCCCACAATACGTGGGCATAAAAATATACAACAAACTGTCAAATGAAACAAAAACATTAAACACAAGAATGTTCAAAAATAAAATAAAAAACTGGCTGCTACATAAAACATATTATTCAATTAAAGAATATCTCGAAGATAAAATGTCAATATAATCTACAGTAAAATAAATTTGTATCCATGTCACCTTGTCTGTACTTATTGCTAAATTGTAAAGAGAAGATATATTGTGAAATATTACAAAAGACAACTTTTATATGATGAAAAGAATTAGAATTCCTTTCCTTTATCATTTTAGCATGTAAGTTCAAAACCCTGACGAGTCACCAGTTTACCAGCTTAAGCTGAAACATGTAAACGAATTTTGTGACAATAAATATACTAATACTAATACTAGTATTCTTTAGAACAAGCTGCATAATTTAAGAATATAGAGGTATATTGTTCGATGGGTTTAAAAGTTATTTAATTATGTTGTGGTCAGTGGATCTGAGAGTAATTGGCTACAATACCTATTAAATGTGGAGTACCTCAAGGCTCAATATTAGGGCCTCTTCTCTTTTTAATTTATGTCAATGATATTAAATCTTTACCACTTTAAGAGACTGTTTCACTTTTTGCTAATGACACTAAAGCTCTATCCACAATGTGCAGTCAGCATTCGATAGTTGGTAGCTAGTAGTTGGTAGCCGAAGAATAATGTGTGGTGAGTAATGAACACCATTCACAAAGTGCAGTCGGCAGCTAGCAGTCGGCAGTTGGTAGTCAGTAGTTGGCAGTTGGGAAATTCATCTTCGACTACCAACTGTATGACTGCTAGTTACATATTAAGAGATTAAAAATAATTTACCAGTACAAATAAATAGATTAGCATACTATGAAAACACAAAAAGTGTTTATTATATACTGTATATTGTGCATTATAAATTGATTCCTTTACATTATTTGTATTGTAAAATTTTTCTCTAACCTCAATGTTGACTGCATATTGTGGGCAGCTCAAGTGCCACTCCTAAGCAGCTGACTGGAACCACCAACTTCTGACTACCAACTACCAACTGCCGACTGCACATTGTGGATACAGCTTTATATATTTTATGTAGGAGAAACATTTGAGCAGTAATAATTATGAATGCAGTCTTGCTTAAAATTGAATAAATTATCATTCAATGCTGGAAAGAATACCAAACACACTAAAATTTCGATCAACTCGGATTGTGGAAATCCCGATGACAAACATCTCTAGTCGAGTGACTGGCAAATTGAAATGTTACAGAATAGGGCAGTAACTGAAAGAAAACCCAATTAAACAATTAAATTACTCTTTTGTTTTAATAATGAATTTAAAATTTCATTTAAAATGTACTTAGAGAAAAATTGCCTGAAGGACCTTGTGAAGTTACTTTTATATCATATTGGTAACAAGGAAGGAGTCATTAGGGTTAAATAGAAACATCGACAAAATTCCCTTCCACCCATATTTTACAATTAAAGACTTAATAGGATTCATTTTAAAAAATACATTTGATGATTAAGAAGGAGCCAATAGTTGAAAGAAACATTTGATGAATAATTCATTTATATAGTTAAATTACAATAGTTTTAAAAAGAAGAAAAATTTAATTTGGAGGCCTAAACCAAAAGTTTCTGTAGTTGAACTTACAGCGGTTCGGTTTAGTGATGGGTGCCTGGTGTTTTATCTGGGCGCCACAGTATAGTGCATATACTGAATATTTCTGTCTCTGATTGTTGAACCCGCCTTTGGCAGTCAGTCGATCGTCAAACACTTCCCTCTAGCTTCAGGATAGGAAGCGAAGAACACCTTAATATTATTACTCGAATAATAAAGCAGTTTCTTTGAACACTGAAGGAATTTGCAGTTTATTCAGTACGTTGAAAATACAAGCACAGTCATTGACAATAATTACAAAATTTGTTACTAAACAATTAATATTGTTAAAAAGTTCTCGGTAGATCGTTGCTGGTGATACAATCGCTGCCGTATATAATTTTAGCTAATCGCGATTGAAAGTAAAAATTCTTCTAAGTCAATTAATTCCCCAGCGAAAATTTTATAAGTCCAATTAATACTGTGATATGTTCCAGTGGACACAATGCCACGGAGTCTAAGTGAATTTACTGCTATGGGCACAGGGCCTCGAAGTAGAGTTGACTGCTATAGACACAGGGCCTTGAAGTGGAGTGATTTTACAGCGCCACGGTAGGCCTAACATTTACCCCACTCTTCTTAATTATCATTCGTGAATCCCGGCACGTGGTACTATGGATCTATTCTTATTGGCGATTCTCCCGACCAATAATAACATTTTAGCCGCCCACGGAAATCAACTGGATATCCCTTATTATCAAAACCCACATTTCAGCATCTAGGATTTTTTAGAAGGTCCAAGTGGGAAACCCGGATAGCGTGTTGTATCACCAGTCAAATCAGAAGTTTCAACCTGCACATAATAGCCGACTTCTTAAAATAACTAAGTGTATCAATACCCTTTTGTTTGGATCTGGGAAGTTGCGGTCGCAGCGTACCTGGCTACCTGGATTGCCTTATCCCGCACCCGTTAGGTATGCTAAGGGAAATTCCTGACTTCCTTGTCTATTCCTCTCTCACCATTTCAATCTCATTTTAAT
Source organism: Ectobius pallidus (assembly GCA_964059195.1). Taxonomy (NCBI): domain Eukaryota; kingdom Metazoa; phylum Arthropoda; class Insecta; order Blattodea; family Ectobiidae; genus Ectobius; species Ectobius pallidus. The sequence goes on along the minus strand of CAXKWD010000012.1, from coordinate 26,305,008 downwards.
AAACATTTAAAATGATATTGTTAAACTTTTTTCCTTTGCCTTATTTCTAGTTAATAATATTTATAATGAATGTTCCGTCTTTTCACGGTCATTTTAAGACCAAACACGGGCTATGAGATTTTATGATTTTAGTTTGAATGGATTTGGGCAATTAATCTGTCATTTGTTATATTTAATTTGGTTATCTTATTTCTTTCTTTTGCCGAGGTATCTGAACTGCAATAAACTGCCTCCATAATTAAACAACAGGAGTGGAAAATGACTGTAAATAAAAAGCACAGGAAGTGAATGTACTCAGAAATAATGGGAAATAAAAAAAATTAAAACGTCCAGAGAAAATGAACCCAATAACCTAAGTTGGGTTTGCAGGACGGAAAAGCAGATTATTAAGAAGACTACTGCAAGAATATTCAAGAAAGGAGAAACTTCTAGGAGACACTATGAAAAAGATGAGGGAGGGAAGCCAATTAACAGAGGCATGCTATATTTATAAAATTTTGAAAGGAATAAGAATAAATGCTAAACTAACAACAGCTAACAACAACTTTCAGCTCTCTCAAAAATCCTTGAGAAACTAATTCATAATCGTATCATGTCATTTCTAAATAACAAGTTTATACTATCAGATGTTCAGTTTGGCTTCCGTAAAAGTAAATCCATAAATGAAGCTTTATATTTTTTTATTGATAAACTACTAAAAGCAAAAGATAATAATGATTACGTCCTTGGCTTATTTATAGACTTGTCAAAAGCCTTTGACACAGTAAATCACAATATCTTGGTAAATAAATTAATTAAGTATGGCATCAGAGGTCTAGCGAATGATTGGTTTAAATCTTACCTAGAAAACAGAACACAACTTGTTGAAATAGGAAACAGAGTTTCTTCTTCACTGCCCATTAAAAATGGTGTCCCTCAGGGCTCAATCTTAGGACCTGTATTGTTCTTATTATATATTATTGATTTGCCTGACAATTTTTTACATGCCAATACAGTTCTTTTTGCTGATGACACAAATATTCTAGTTCAAAGCAATACTCTTGAAGGCCTTCAGCACAAAACAAACGATACAAATTCTGGTCTACAGAATGGGCTAAGCAGCAACAAACTTTTTTAAACCTTGATAAGACTGTCTATATAATTTTCAACAAGAATAAAGAATGTGAACGACCATTACAAATTGGCCTTTACAACACATCTATAAAGGAAGTTGAGAGCACAAAATTTCTAGGCATTTGGATAGACAAAAATCTAAACTGGAATTTCCACACAGAGGAGCTTTTAAATATGTTGAACAACATAGTGTTTGCCTTCAGAGTGCTAAATAAATCCACTTCACTTGAAGTAATGAGAATAGCATATTTCGCTTTTGTTCAATCAGTTCTGTCCTATGCAATACCTTTCTGGGGCTCCACTTAAAAAATCAATTACATATATAAATTACAAAAGAAAATAGTCAAATTGATTAAAAAAGTCCCCCTACGTACACCCAGCAAAGATGTATTCAAAGATCTGCAAATACTGCCAGTCTCATATTTGTACATCTTAGAAACAGTTAACTTTGTTCAAGATCATAACGACTTATTTAAAAGGAACTCTGAATATCACTCTCATGATACTAGATCTTCGCATCATATACACCTCAGCACGCATAGAATTTCAAATAGCTTGAAAAGTATTTCCCACAAGGGTATTATTTTATACAATAAACTTCCGGGTAATGTAAAAAGATCAACAGGAAAAACCTTTACGAATAATGTTAAAAATATTTTTATGAAATATATGCCTCTTAGCGCAGATGAGTTTCTTAGTCTAAATTTCACTGAGAGTTGATATGTTATTAATTGTCTATTAATTTGTGTATTGTTTATTAATTTGTGTATTTGTGTATTTTAGCATCTAAACTTGACTCAGCCAATGTATACTGTGTATTACTTATGGTGTCGAATAAATATTATTATTATTATTATAAGCAAAGCACAATGCTAATCAAATAAAGCCAAAAAATGGATATAAGGCTTGTGGATGTTGTGTAAAACCAGCAAGCTACACAAGTGGTATATGCCACAACTACAATACATATTTTTTGAAGCACAAGAAAGGAGAAAAAGGTCTGCAAACCCACACCATTTACACATTGCAAAAGCTCTTTTCCGTTATATAACTAAAACAAAAATGAAAGTTTAACCCAGCAGGTTACCATGCATGTTAAATAACACCACCAGAATATCGCCAGCCGCTTGATACGGGTGGTGGACCTTGTTACCTTTCGAGAGACGCAGGAGCCATCTTTCATTTAGAGGCAGTAGCGTCTATAAACAAAAACGATGAAGAAGAAGAAGAACCCACACCACACTTCATTTCACTCAGAACAAACACATTGGAAACATTTTTCACTACAGTGACAGCACTAATAAAGCTTAAAATTGAAAGTAATAACGTGAGCAAGAACAGAATGTGTGCATAGAATGGCAGCCCTCTTTCACACACTGATTAAGCAGATGCCAAGCGCTGGCTTCCTTGTAACCACCAAGCACCACCTCAAGACAAGAAGAGAGGTGACAGACAGCTTTGTGCTGCACACACGTCTACAACAAGTGGCGATGCCTTACGGACATTGAGGGAACTCTACATTGTGCTCAGCCTCACTGAAGCCGCCAGTACAGCCTGAACAGATCTGAGCTTCAGAGAATGTAGCGACCTGCGATAAAGAAGATACACATATTACTGATGCACATATGAACAAAAATGGAGATCTTGCCCGGATGTTCTAAGTTTAAAAGTGCCAACTAGTCTGTTTCCAGCAGAATATGGAGAACGAGATTAGGAGAAGGATGGCCATAGCATGGAAAGCCTTCTGGGCAGGGCGACCGGGGCGATTGCCCCGGGCGCCGTGACCAGGGGGCGCCGTGGCAACGGCAAAAATAAAAGAACAACATTTGAAATAATATGTTAGATGTACATAACGTATTTTTTAAAGTATAACTGAATTTTGAATATTACGTTGTTTGTATTTATTGAACAAATAAATATTTGACACCAATAACTATATATTTTTTAAGTTACCCCAAAATAAATATTTGCTCAAAATTGAACAGCTGGATTTGCTTGTATACTGTTAATAATAATAACCTAATAATAATGCGTGTTTAACCCCATTATGTTTATATGTATTTGATAGTGTCGCGTCACGTCGCTCGCTGTGTGTTTGTGTTTGAATCCTTACAGATAGGTGGAATGTCGGGTGGGTGCACGTGGGATTGAGTTTGGGGGGGGGGGGGGCGCCTGACGAAATCTTGCCCCGGGCGCCAAAAAATCACGCGACGGCCCTGCTTCTGGGCACTAAAATTCATACTACTAGACAGAACTCTCAACAGAAGACTAAGGCTGGAAGCACTGGAAACAAGCATCTACCCAACAATGTTATATGGATGCCAAACATGGAACCTGACGGAAGGACAGAGAAAATGGATTCAAAGCTGCCAAAGAAAAATGGAGAGGAAAATTCTAGGGATAACCTGGAGGGAGAGAATTTCAAATATACGACTAAAAGAAATGACAAAATCTAAGGACATCTCACAAAAAGCCATGCTTCTAAAATGGAAATGGGGAGGACATGTGGCACGCCTCAACAACAACAGGTGGGCATACATTTCAACAATGTGGGACCCCCGTAATGGCAGGAGACACCGTGGAAGACCAGGTACCAGGTGGGCAGATGACTTCAAGGCGGAAGCAGGCCCACACTGGTCCACAATGGCAAAGGACAGAACCAAGTGGAGAGCAAAACTAAAGGAAAATGACAAGACAGTGCTATAAAAAACAGCGGTGCAAAATCAGTGTTGTGGAAAAGATAATCACAAGACAGACTTCAAGTCAACCTTAGAAGGTTGAAGATCATATGGACTAGCCCTCCATATGTGATACCTAATCGAGCTCCCCCTAATTAGGAGGCCATAGCCCTTCATGGGACAAATAAGGCTTATTCATTCATTCATTGCATTTGAAAATAAAATTACACAAAGAACAGAAAATAAGCAAAGTGCTGCTGCAATGTAGCACATTAAGAAAAACCACTCCTGTTATAGGCATTGAAACTTTCTTACCAATGCCACCACTACCCTATTAGATTATCTGGTTTTCCCCCCTTACTTTGGCCAGGACACTTATAAGATGGTGGTGCTATGTTATCATAGTGAGATGAATGTGTGATTTTACAAATATAGTGGCCAGGGAAGTCTTTAAACCTAAATGCTTCACTAAACAGATTAAGTTAGCAAGGGAAACCTATCTCTGATCTCGTCTTTGATCTCTAGTCCATGATACCCATTAGAGTGAACAGAATAAACAATTAAAAATAATAACATAACAAGTTCCTAGTTCTTATGGACTGTTTGAAAGAAAGAAAACCATAGGTATCCTAGAATTTGTTTTATGTTGCAGGTAATGAGTTTGGCAGGAAAGTACGTATCTGGAATTGCTATCCACTGGTATCAATGGTTTCTTCCAGCTGGTGTTCAATCTATAGTCCATTCGCTGTACCCTCAGTTATTTATGTTAACAACAGAATCCTCATTTAGTAAGTAACTTACTGGTAATCAATAAAAATGGTTTAAATTCTTGTTTATTAAAATATTGTAGCACCAGCAAACAATGCTGATGCTGGAAAAATTATGAGGGGTACTGTGAATGCCACAAACAAGTTACGTAAATACATTGTGCCTCTGCTGTGTCTGTCCTACCAACAAGTAATTCATCAGCTAAATTTTTGTCTAGTGTATATCAAAGATTTACTAATAGACACATCACCACCTTAAATGTCCTACGTGTATGGATCACACGGGATTAATTAAATACAAATACAACGGCTGCAAATTGCACAGGATTAACTACAAAGACGAGAAACAAAATAAGACAGTATAACTGCACTAAATAAATATGAAGGTATAATAACTGTTGAAACATTTATTCACACACTTTCATATCTCACATATATCTTATTCTGAAACACAACAAACTTCACTTCATAAATTATCTTCACTACAGTGTAGGCTACACAAATTTACTTTTATGTTCATTGCAGATTGGTTTTTTACAGTTATCACAAGTATTTACTTCTAAAGAAACCTTTCTTACAGTATAGAAGCAGGAATGTAGCACAAATACTTTTGTCTCCACCTGTGGATAACCCCAAGCACCATTCATCGCATGATAAGCAAAATGCTCACCTACTGGTAATCTATTATTGTAGACAAACAAGCAGATGTACAAATTCAGAAAAATAACCTCTTGTAGTCAAACGCAACAAACCCAAATAGAGTGAATATTAAGGTTCTTGATAAGGTGTGAATAAAATGCTCTTCAAGTGACCACTTGCAGGTTAAAGTAGCCATGCAATTTGTTTCTGTATTTTTTCTCTTGAAAATTGTATGGTATATTGGATAAATAAAATGGCTATTCAGGTGATGGTCTTTCACTTCTTTACCATGCTGAATGATTTAAGATTTTATAGCAGCTATGGCTCTTATTACAAGTGAAAGCAGGATGGAATCATACTCTGATGCACTCAGGTTCTGTTTGGTTTCCACGGCATGTGGCAAAAGGTGCCATATTAACTTCATGATTTTTCCACTTTTCAATGAACATGGGACAATATTGGCTGAGCTATTCACTAATCTTGGGGGTACACCATAGTGTAGTGGTTGAGGCACTGCGCTATAAACCGAAAGGTCATGGGTTCAATTCCCGATGAGGTTGTTGGAGTTTTTCAATTGGCCTAATCCTTCTGGTGGCTCTATGACCCTGGAGTCAACTCAGCCTCTAACAAAAATGGGTACCAGGAGTAATCCTGGGGGTAAAGGCGGCTGGTGCATAAGGCTGACAACCTTACCACCTTCACATTCCAAATGTTCAAAATCTGGGAGCCTCACCCTCCTGGAACCCTCTGGGCCTCCTTGGCCTCTAAAGAGCTCACTTTACTTTTTTCTTTTTTAATATTCACTAATCTTTGGCCCAGTTCTCTGACCGACCAGTCCCTGTTAGAGTGCAATGACCTGTCACTCCATGATCCCTCTCATGGAGAAACTTAAATGAACTGAATTTAATTTTGTGTCTGAGTTCTGGATGCATGTAGTGAAGTTTTCTTGCTCTAAGTGTTTTTAGTTAGAGTATCATATTATAGTTATGGTGTTCACCTAGTGTAAGTTTTGGATAGATGGTGGGGTTGTACACCATTCCATACAAAGAAAGTGAAGACAAGAATTAATAATATATTATTCCTGTAAACTATAGAAGGTCTACTGTTGAACTTGATGTCACCATACAGAAAACTTTTAAAAATTATAAAAATGTCGTTAATAATGTTTAAAACCTCCTGGTTTTCTTTCAAATGGCTCTGCAGAACAGATACATAAAGCATTTCTTTTTCTCTTTTTTTAAGGCCTGCTTTACAAGTTCAAGGATAATGTGTTAGAAAATGAAGGGTGATACACTAAGAGGTTGAATGAAAATGTCCATTTGTATATTCAATAGTAATTTAAACTGTTTTGCTATTTACTTCCTCTGCCCATACCAAAGGTACTAAGTAGGAAGTAGGCTGTTGTGCTCAACTCAGAAAATCAAAGTTGATTTTTTAAAATAAATAAATATTTTGAGGTTCCCTGAATCTAAAAATACTATTTTCAGGAACATGGATGTATGTATGTGTGTGTGTCTGTGAACAGCTTAGCTCCAAAACAGAAAATCGTATGAAAAAAAAATTGTATTTTTGTGTTAGGTATTTTCTGGGTATGTGACACAAAAATTGGAAAAGACTTTATGTTATTTTTAAGGGGACTTAACATAAAGAAAATTTAGATTTTTGCAATTTTCTCAAAAACAGCTCTATCGGTTTTGTTTAAATTTTATAAAAGGGATCTTTATACGAGGACCATTCAATAAGTAAAGCATCCATTTTTTTTTTCTTAAAGCAGGCTGGTATTATTCAGGATTCAAATACAATATATTATTCCCCAATCTTTTGACTACAAAACCCTAGTTTTCAACATAATCTCCAGTCAATGCTACAGCCTTATGCTACCTTAATGGGAGGGCCTGTATGCCTGCATGGTACCACTCTACTGGTCTATGTCAGTGCCAATGTCTTGCTGCATCAATAACATCTCCATCATCCATGAAGTGTTTCCCACAGAGTGCATCCTTCATCGGTCCAAATAGATGGAAGTCAGAAGGTGTGAGATCCAGGTTGTAGGGTGGATGAGGAAGAACAGTCCACTTAAGTTTTGTCAGCTCCTCTTGGGTGGGCAGACTTGTGTGAGGCTTTGCATTGTCATGGAGAATGAGAAATTCGTTTGCATTTTTGTGGCAACGAACATGATGAAGTTGTTTTTTTAAATTTCCTTAGAATAGCATAATACACTTCAGTGTTGATCGTTCCACCATGAGGGAGGACATCGAACAGAATAAACCCTTCAGAGTCCCAGAAGACTGTAGCCATGACTTTATGAGCTGAGGGTATGGCTTTGAACTTTTTCTTCGAAGGAGAGTTGGTGTGGTGCCACTCCATGGATTGCTGTTTTGTTTCTGGTTCAAAGTGATGAACCCATGTTTCATCGCCTATAACAATGTTTGACAAAAATTGTTACCAACAGCCTCATAATGAGCAAGCAATTCCGCACAGATGGTCCTTCTTTGATCTTTGTGGTTTTCAGTTAAGCATCAAGGAATCCAGCGGGAACAAACCTTTGAGTACCCCAACTGATGGACAAGTTAGCACTACCAACAGAAACTTAAAGTTGAGCAAGCGAGGTGTTTGATTGTGATCTGTCGATCACCTCGAATAAGAGTGTTCGCACGTTCCGATATTGCAGGCGTCACTGCTGTGTGCAGCTGGCCGGGACACAGGAGATCAAACAAGTATGCTTGACCTTGTGGTGATGATGACATATGTCTCGCCCAATGACTAACAGTGCTTTTGTCCACTGCCAGGTCTCCGTAGACATTCTGCAAGCACCTATGAATACTTGTGATGCTCTGGTTTTCCGCAAAAGAAACTCAATAACTGCTATCTTTTTGAAATGCACCTCTGTTATAGATACCTTTTGAAGGCTAGTTATAGTGCTGCCACCAATCGGAAATTAATGAAACCATATGAGATGAAGCGGGAATATTTTAAAGATGCCCAAACAAAATTCCAATTTTTTTTAACCAAAATTGACCGAGAAAAAAAAATATGTTGCATTACTTATTGAATGGTCTTTGTACTAAGGGATAAAACTTTTATTTTCAACATTTTTTCGAAAAAATTTTCACCCACTGTTTGTAGAAACTCAGTCTTGCCTGGTGAGGAATAAAGCTTTGCATCAGGTTGAAACAACTAAATACACACACTTTTCAATAGCCTACTCTCACACTCTTATATGCACACTCCTATACTGAATGTGAAATGAGAAAGATGTAACTGATTGGCCACGCTTAGAAGAAAGAAAGTTATGTGAGTGCATTAGTCAGACTTTATTTGGGTTATGTATCCTTTGGGGATGTGATACGATGTGGTAACAACATTCTTTTCATTTTCATAACCAATTATACCTAAGAAGCAAATTCTTAGCTGGGCAGAGGAAGGTATGTGAGTTTAAATCAGATTTTTATTAAATAGGACATGGCAAAAGTGTTAGTTCTCAAAACTGTGAAAATTTTAAAAATCTGCAGCCAGTGAAATTTCCTCAGAAAAACAAAATTTCTATGACTGTTTAGCTCATGAATGGGTGACCAGTCCAGCATAAGAATATGTAGAATTTCGACAACAGTAATTGCAAGTGTCTATCTTCATAATTTTATCATTTTATTTTTATCGCTTCGTGGTTAGCATCGCTGACTACAGATCCATCGGCCCGGGTTCGATCCCCGGTACCTCCTCGGATTTCTCTGAGGTACAGAGGTCTGGTAGGGGGTGCACTCAGCCTCGTGATTCAAATTGAGGAGATACTTGATAGAGAAGGAGAGGCTCCAGTCATGGAAACCACCATTAATGGCCGTGGGTGTCAGCATGCTGACCACATGCCCCCAATCCTGAAATCTACCTATGGTAGATGACGCAGCGGTCTGGTGGTAAGCCTTGTCCCTTCAGGTATGTAGTGCCACGGAGTTTAGTTTAGTTTAGTTTAGTTTATTGCATCTATATGCACTTTTTTGTGAGCTCATATGGACTGAACACCGAAACATATTCATACCTATAGTTCCTTTGATTAAAAACAATAAATTAATCATTGAACACAGCAAATCGGTATATACAACCTGCTTGTGTAAAAGGAAATATAAAAATAATATACGAGGTGTGTCTACTAAGTTTGGTGAATGACCTAATATATCGATACGCAACACTTGCAACAAGGTCGCTTATAAGTTTGAACCTGCATGGACATGTCCGAAGTCAGGCATCAGTGCCAGTGCATTCAGTTTAACAGAGTGTTCCTAGCAGTTTGCATTAAACAGCAATGCAGCAATGACAAAACATTAAGTTCTGTTTCATATTGGGTAAAACAGCGACGGAATGTTGGTGGAAGTGTATGGGCAGGATGCTGTGAGTAGAAAATGTGTGTATGATTGGTTTGCATGCTTTTGTGCTGTCAAAGAATCAGTGGAAGACATCAGAGACAGCACAATTTTGCGAAAATATGAAATTTATTTAGGCTAAATTACATTTAAAATTATTATGAAATACAATAAAATAATCACTAATTTTATCATTTAATTTTTTTATTGGATTTAAGTCAACACATGGATAACTATGAGTATTCTATTTACAATGAGAGAACAATATATTTATTTGGCAACCCCCTAATTCCAAAATTTTCAAGCTTTAGTAGGAGTTTCTTGTGGTCAACTAAGTCGAATGCTTTGGAGAGGTCTAAGAATATGGCAGAAGTAAATTCTTTCTCGTCAACAGCTTTAAGGGCATCATACAAAAATTTGAAGATGGCTGATTCTGTAGAACGATTTTTTCTGAAACCATGTTGGGACTCAGATAATAGTTTGTTCTTTTCAAGGAAACTTAGTAAGCGTGAGTTGAAAATTTTTTCTAATATTTTAGAGAATACTGATACTAATGCTATGGGCCTATAGTTTGAAATATTATCTTTTTTACCTTTTTTAAACAGGGGTTTTATTATAGATGTCTTTAGACATGTCGGAAAATTTCCATTTTTGAGGGATTCATTGCAGATATGAGTTAAGGGCTGGATAATCAGTTGTGAACATTTTTTGACAAGAGAGTCAGGTATGTCGTCGATTCCTGAAGTGTGTTTAGATTTCAAATTTTTTATGATATTGATGATTTCGCCTTCATTTGTTGGGGCAAGAAACATTGAAGACTGATTTATAGGAAAAGAGGATGGAATTGTGTGTGATGATCTGTTGTGAGTATTTTTTGATATGAGGTCTTCGGCTATATTTGCAAAGTAAGTGTCAAAGAAATTAGCAATATTTATGGGATCAGAGATACAGTGCGAATTGTTGTTAAGGGTGATGTTTGGTTCAACCCCTTTCCTGATGTTGGTAGTTTCTTTTTTGACTACGTTCCATGACGCTTTCATTTTATTGTTAGAGTTTTTAATGTAATCATGATTAGTTCGTTTTTTAGCTTCCCTTATCACACTAGCCAAAGTTAATTTAAATTTCTTGAAGAAGTTATTAAAAACTGTATCGTTAGTTCTGATTTTAGACAATTCATATAGATGACGTTTTGTTTCGCATGACTTTTTGATGCCTGATGTGATCCATTTATTGTTATTGGTATTTGTAATGACTTTTACAAGCTTTTTTGGAAAGGCAATGTCAATATAGTAGCGAAGGGTGCTAAGAAAGATATCAAATTTTTGAGAAGTGTCTTCATTTAGGTAGACTTCAACCCAAGTTTCTTTCTTTAGTAAGAATTTGAAATACTCGATTGCTTGTTCACTAAATATTCTTTTTTCAGTAACTTCTGTTCTTTTAGGATTGTTCAGTGAAATAGGAAGGGTTAGCAGTTGAGCATAGTGGTCACTGAAACCAGTGTTTAGAATTTCGATTTGACAGAGATTTATATCTGTATTTAATATGATCTGATCTATGGTTGATGAGGAGTGCGGTGTCGTGCGAGTTGGCGAATGAACGGCTGGTTTAAGATTGAAAGCTAATAGTAGGTCCAATAACTCTGATAAGGTTTTAGACTTTTTGCTAAAATCAATGTTGAGGTCTCCACATAATACAAGTGTTTTATAAAGAAGTTTAGTTTTATTGAGGGCAATTTCTAGAGTGGTAAGAAAATTTTTTAGGTCACCTGATGGTGATCTGTATATACATATAATGGCAATATTGTAGTCTGGTAATGTTAGGCCTGAAATTTCAAAGTCTTTTTCGATGTTTAGGTTGTTCAGAATGTCAAGATTAGCAAAAGAAAGAGAGTTCCTTATGAAAATGCAGTTACCCCCGTGAGTAAATGTTTTTCTGCTTGAATTAGCAGCAAGAGTGAAGTTAGGTATTATTGTGTGTTGAAGGGCATCCTCCCTAAGCCAATGTTCAGTAAAGCATAATACACTTGTATTTAAAAGTTTGGTTGACAGAAGGATTTCAATTTCATTGATTTTGTTATTAAGTGATTGAACATTCTGATGGTAAAGGAGTATATTAGTAGGGGGCATATTTGAAAGATCACTTACTTTTATTTCGGATACTTTCACCTCATCCTGATGTGGAGTAACTTTAAAGTTTCCTGCTGAGCTATTGATTGAGTTAATGACAGGATGGTCAGTTACAGTAAAAAATCATTTGCAAGTTTAGTCGGAAGTTTTGAAAGTCTTTTTGATTTGGATTCTACTAAAACGCTTGAAATATTAGACAGGTTAATATATTCTGGTTTTACCCTCAAGCTTGTTACTAATGAAGGGGATTTTACTTTAAAGTGGCCAAATTGCTTAGCTATTGGAATGTGTGGAATGTGTGACTTACTGTTTCCTGCTAAACACATCCCTAGAATACATGGAAAATTCTGTACATTGCTATTAGAAGTATTAACAGAAGGAAAATTTGTGAATCTTACAAAATGTGAAGCAATATGAAGATTTTCACATTACGTGACGATTTTACTAAAGTACACCGTGTCCGGGAAAGACCCGACGAAAAAGAAATAATTATATGTCAGAAACTATTACAGTTACTACCTCAGTATTTTCACAGCTAGAAAGACAAACTCAAAAAGTTTTGTTTTGTAGCATCCCGTAATGCGCATGAGCATGCACATTGTTGTCGCACGAGGAGAAATGAGAAAACGCTTGTTCTGCGCAGCGTGTGTAGTCAGTCTTATTCTGAGAACTGGGAATGCAAGTTGTGCAGGCTACAACGTCGTTTCCAAACAGACAAAGGCCAAAATCCTCCCGCCCGAAACAGCATCCTTCATTGGCACAAGCAATTTCTGGAGATAGGTAATGTTGAGGGAAAGGCAAAGAAATTGACATTGAAAGGGTACGGGCTGCTTTTGTAAGAAGCCCGAGGAAATCCATTCGTGAGGCGACAAGACAACTGCAAATGCCAAAATCCAAAATCCATGGGAGAGAAAGACCTACACCATGGCCACCAAGGTCACCTGACATGACCCCACTGGATTTCTTTCTCTGGGGTTTTGTGAAAGACAAAGTGTATCGCATGCCTGTGGCCGATAATGTAGATTTGCGTGGCTGAATCTACGTTGCAATAGCACTAGTCACACCGGAGAAGCTTTCGCGTGTGTGGCACGAAATTGAGTATCGGGCCACAAATGGTGCTCACATAGAGGCTTATTAAAACTCATCGTGTTTCTCTTTGTAACCGGGAAAACATCACGTCAATAAATGCAATAGTTTCAGATATATAATTATTTCTTTTTCGTCAGGTCTTTCCCGGACACTCTGTATTATGAAATATGAACTTTTTGTTTGCAAGCATTGTCATCTAAACTTCATGATTCCTACTTTCCAGAGTGCTAGCTGATGGTTTTTAGAATATGAAATTTTGTATTTTACCTGACTCTAGTCATCATTATGCATATATTTCCTAAAGAGTGCTATTAACTTTGGTTGTTTGTAATATTGTAATGTTATCTCATTATTGCAATATAACAAATTGCATATCTTATTAAATATATAACTTCATGAATTTTGTATCATTAAATACTAAAGTACACTCTTCTTCAGTGGCGGACGCAGGGGGGGGGGGATTTGCGGGCTATATACCCCCCCCCACGAAATTTGAAGAAAGAAAAAAAAAAAAAGACTATAAATGCACTCTAAGTGGCCAGTTTTATAAACTAATTATATATGTAAGTTAATTAATTTTTTTTAGTATTCTTTCTACCTATTCAAATCCCCCCGAAAAAAATTCTGCATCCGCCACAGCTCTTGTTAATCTGGCAGTTTGTTAGTTTGGCATGTTCTCAGGACATAACAGCAGTAGTTTTTGTGCATTATCGATGCCTTAACCTTGAGCTATTTCACCAACCCTGTAATTTATTACATTGTTGATGCTTACTCACCAATGTTACTATGGTTCCAGTTTCTTTGTTTAGCTTTTTCAGTTGATGTTCTGAACTTTAAGCAACGAGGTGTTGAATCTGTAGCAAGATTGAGATCGGAAATATACACACAAAATTTCACTAAAAAAGTATATTTACCCAGAATGATCATTTCAACGGGTCTTCCCGCCATCATCAGCTGATTCCGACTGGCCCTCTGGCGGCGGATGAATGAACTTGTCAATCAAGGTTCCATGTATGCCAACTGAAGTGTCAAAGTTTAAAAGATTTTCTCGGTTCTTTTTAATGAATATTTTTTCCCATACCATAAGATCTATTGGTTTTTCAACTTGTTTTAATAATTCAATTTCATTTTCAATTTCATGGCCTACTTCCCAAAAATGCATTGCCAAAGCGGATTTTTCAATTTGTTTATTCATAATGTTCCTAAAATGTTCTTTTCTCCTTGTGTCTAAATTCCTTTTTGTTTGGCCAACATAAAATTTTCTACAATCTTTGCAATTAATTTTGTAAATTCCAGCTTTTTTGTAATGAGGGACCTTATCTTTCTGGTTGGTTTTTATTAGATTTTTCAAACTGAATTTATTCTGTGGTGCCAATTTGATGTTTACAATGTTGAAAATCCTCTGAAATCTGTTGTTTGCCCATGGGTGATAGGTGAATCTTTTGTGATTTTTGTTTTCTTTTTCATTTAATAGTGTAGTTGTCTCTTTAACCTTCTTCTGTTTTTTGAATTCCCTTACTTTTTTGTCAATCAGATCTTTTTTGAAACCATTCTCTTCTGCAATTTTTACTATGTGATTGTACTCTAGTTTATATTCATTTTTGCCCATGGGAATGTTGACCAATTTATGTGCAAGACTGTTAAATACTGCCTGCTTATGAGAAGTGGGGTTGTAGCTGTTAGCTTTAATGTAGTTGTCTGTGTGGGTTTCTTTTCTATAGATTCCAAATTCTATTTTGTTATTTCTGTTGTAGATTTTCAGGTCCAAGAAAGGTAAGTAATTTTCTGTTTGAATTTCCATGGTGAAGTTAATTTTTTCTTCTTGAATGTTGAGAAGTTTTACTGAATCATTTAAATGTTTTTCCTTTACAACAGCAAATAAAAAAAAAAAAAACATTTACATGATTCAGTAAAACTTCTCAACATTCAAGAAGAAAAAATTAACTTCACCATGGAAATTCAAACAGAAAATTACTTACCTCTCTTGGACCTGAAAATCTACAACAGAAACAACAAAATAGAATTTGGAATCTATAGAAAAGAAACCCACACAGACAACTACATTAAAGCTAACAGCTACAACCCCACTTCTCATAAGCAGGCAGTATTTAACAGCCTTGCACATAGATTGGTCAACATTCCCATGGGCAAAAATGAATATAAACTAGAGTACAATCACATAGTAAAAATTGCAGAAGAGAATGGTTTCAAAAAAGATCTGATTGACAAAAAAGTAAGGGAATTCAAAAAACAGAAGAAGGTTAAAGAGACAACTACACTATTAAATGAAAAAGAAAACAAAAATCACAAAAGATTCACCTATCACCCATGGGCAAACAACAGATTTCAGAAGATTTTCAACATTGTAAACATCAAATTGGCACCACAGAATAAATTCAGTTTGAAAAATCTAATAAAACCAACCAGAAAGATAAGGTCCCTCATTACAAAAAAGCTGGAATTTACAAAATTAATTGCAAAGATTGTGGAAAATTTTATGTTGGCCAAACAAAAAGGAATTTAGACACAAGGAGAAAAGAACATTTTAGGAACATTATGAATAAACAAATTGAAAAATCCGCTTTGGCAATGCATTTTTGGGAAGTAGGCCATGAAATTGAAAATGAAATTGAATTATTAAAAACAAGTTGAAAAACCAATAGATCTTATGGTATGGGAAAAAATATTCATTAAAAAGAACCGAGAAAATCTTTTAAACTTTGACACTTCAGTTGGCATACATGGAACCTTGATTGACAAGTTCATTCATCCGCCGCCAGAGGGCCAGTCGGAATCAGCTGATGATGGCGGGAAGACCCGTTGAAATGATCATTCTGGGTAAATATACCTTTTTAGTGAAGTTTTGTGTGTATATTTCCGATCTCAATCTTGCTACAGATTTGAACACTTCACTGTAAATTTCCATCTAATATTTATATTGAGGTGTTGAATGTTGTAAAAAATACAATGCACGCCTGCTCTTAGTTCAAGCAGCCAATATGCAGAAAAATATGTCTTCATGACGTTCCTCTGACTTTTTGAAGGAAACTAATATTTGTGACACATTCCAGCACTTTTCAAGAATGTGAAAAATATAGCCAATGGCCATCATCTTGCAATCTTTGAAATGGAGTAAGAAGCACACATTTTATCTCCAGCGTAAACTTCATCTTTTGTCATGTTGTAGTTAATGTAGTCCCAAGAAGTTAGCAGGTCTTGTGAAAGATCTAAAACAAAGCCCAAATCACTGCCAGCTGATCTGGCTGAAGTTCTGAAATGAATTTTTATTATGGACGTCAAAAAATTCATCCATTTCAATTAAATGTAAAGGATGCCAAAACTGCTTGTAAAAGGCAAATTAAAATACAAATTTGTGAAAGCTATTATGAAAGTGAATGTTTCAGAATACCTGGACAATATGGTATCATGAACAACTAAAAGAGCAGAAATTTATGTTATGGCATGTGATAACAGTGAACATGTACTGTTTTCCAGTGGCGGACGCAGAGGGGGGGATTGGGGGGATAGATCCCCCCCCCCGAAATTTGAAAAAAGGCTATAATATGCACTCTAAGTGGCCAGTTTTATAAACTAATTATATATGTAAGTTAATTAATTTTTTTAGTATTCTTTCTACCTATTCAAATCCCCCCCCCGAAAAAAAATTCTGCGTCCGCCACTGCTGTTTTCTTTAATGTATTAACGAATTTGTATAGCACAGGCTTGTTATTATATTAAAATGTTCATGTTGTAAATTTTACAGTGTGCACCTGCTCATGTGACAGAATTATGCGCACCTGATGGAAGGTTAACTAATATAAAACCTGAATCTTAGGTACCATACACATGCTGTATGTTGAGTCATGCATGTGTGTTGTTAATATTTTTCAGTAGCCTACATGAAGATCCATTCTATACATTGTGGATTAGAAATGTTTTGTATAAGTACGAGGGTAAGTCAAAAGTTACTTACACTTTTCGTTCTACAACTTTATTAAACAAAGATAGGCGGTGGCCGCATGTGCATGCATTGAGTTGGTGCATCTGTGTACATGTGTGCAAAAGTTAATCATGATCGCATCAGTTGTCTTCTAGCTACCACAGCGTAAGCATGGGAGCTCCACTGTCAGATTGCACCAAAGAGGAGCAATGAGGAGTGATCAGACTTTTGTGGTCAGAAGGTGTGAAAGGTGCCTAAATTCACCGGAGACTTTTGTCACATTACAGGGAAAGTGCTTTATCTCGTAAAACTGTTTTCTGTATTGGTCAAGGTTGACAGTTGCCCAGATCCTTTTTTGTGTTACGCTCGTTCGGCCACTTTTAAACATTTCGATCCACAAGAAAACAGTTTTACGAGATAAAGCACTTTCCCCGTATGGTGACAAAAGTCTCCAGTGAATTTCAGCACCTTTCACACCCTCTGACCACAAAAATCTGATCACTCCTCATTGCTCCTCTTTGGTGCAATCTGATAGCGGAGCTCCCATGCTTATGCTGTTGTAGCTAGAAGACAACTGACATGATCATTATTAACTTTTGCATACTTGTACACATATTCGCCAACTCAATGCATGCACATGCGGCTACCACCTATCTTTGTTTAATAAAGTTGTAGAACGAAAAGTGTTAGTAATTTTTTACTTAACCTCTTATGTTAAGAAAGAATAACTTCTTAATGGCACTATTATGGTATATGATACTGTAATAATGCTTTTTATAACTCATTCCTGATACACATCTGATGAACATTGCAGTGCGCCCTGAAGAGTCTGAAAAGCCAGTGAAGTGTGGTAATTGGGAACACATGGAAGCATATGCCGTTGAAATTATTGAAGTAAGTGTGCATCTCATTATTTCTAATAGCCACCTATCACAACATCTAATTGTATGTGGATCACTATTCTAAACAAATCGACTCAATTTGTATTGCAACATGTAATGCAAGCCTACTGTCCATTCTCTCTGCCCCTAAACATTTTATACTACATACACCATTGCTAATCTCTCTCTCTCTCTCTCTCTCTCTCTCTCTCTCTCTCATTTGAGTGACATCCCTGGATGGATTAGGCCTGCCAACTGACTGCTGGGTCATCTACCATGGGGATTAAGGGGCATTTGGTCAGCATGTCAAAACCCATAGTTGTTAAAGATGATTTCTGTGACAGAAGCTGCTACTTCTCTCTTTTAATCTAGTAGCTCTTCAGTTCATATCATGAGGTTGAGTACACCCCATTCCAGACCACCCTACTTCAGTTAAATCCCAGGAGGTACCATGAAGATCTGTAATCAGCAACACTAACTTCAACACCACACAGATGGTCCACCATTGCTAATAGGCTGCCATAAATAAAAAACAGTGGTAGCCAAAATTATTGTCTAACTTATAAGCCTTTTCTGTCTAAATCTTTGAGCCCAAAAAATTAGGTCTCATTTAAAGTTAATTCACTTTAACCTAATTTCTTAACAAGTAAGCGTTGCTCAAACAATATGCACTCATTACTACTACTATTACTACTACTGTTGTTGTTGTTCTTATTATATTTCTGGTGCTTGCTAGTGTTCCTATAGTACTTGGTTCGTGGTACAGAATTACCATATTGGCCCAAATATAAGACAATGTTTTTTCCTTCAAAGTATCCTTATAAAAACTATAATCGTCTCATATGCGCAGCCTAACATTTTCAAAAAATCTCCATTCATGAAAGGAACTCAGCAGGAATCCCCACGTGATGACGTGCGTCCTACCCAAGGTCAAAGTCACGAGGAAATTCATCGAACTTTACCGAATTTTACCAAACTTTATTTTTCCCAAATTCATGCTTCTCCTTGTACTGCCGTGTACTGCACAGCTTTGCATCTCTATTCTCTACGCTTAAAGCTTTGTTTGACCACCATCGTGGCAGATCATGTGGAAAAGAAATTTTTTTATTATCTCAATGCGTAAATAAAGGCGAGAGAAGAAGTTATGGCATGAACTTCAAAATTCAGTTTTATGTGAAGCAAAATGTACTAATAAGCTATTTATTTACCCTTCAAAAATTCAAGGTCATCTTATATTCGGGCCATTATAGTATTAATGTCAAAATAAGGGATGGGAAATTTTTCTTCTTCCTAGGGATGACAAATAACTGAATTTGGCTCTGCTTCAAGAGATCGAAACTAAATGAGTGGGTACTTAATTTAATTTAATTGTCGTTAGGCCATTACAGCAATAGACAAAGTCTAATGAATGAATGAATGAATGAATTTAGCCTCTATGTCCCATGAAGGGCTAGGGCCTCCTACAAGAGGGGAAGCTCGGGTAGGTAAAGTCCGCGTGGTGAGCTATTTCACACGGACGGTGCTTTGTACAGTCACTTTGCAGTTCTTAAAGTTTGTTCTTTTAGTTTGGTATAAGGTTGTTCACTTGTTGCCGCCACTCTTTTCTGTTGCGAGCGATGGTTGACCAGTTCACACCCAGTTTTTGTTGGAAGGTGTCTGCCCACCTTCTCCTCGGCCTGCCTGGTGTTCTCATGCCTATGTAAGGGTCCCACATAGTGATTTCTTGCGCCCATCTGCCTTGCTGCTGTCTTGCTATGTGACCTCCCCACTTCCACTTTGTCCTGAGGGCTTGTTGTGCGATGCTCTTTGAAGCTGTGATTTCCTGCAATGCCTTGTTGGAGACTCTGTCTTTCAGTGTGATGCCAATTATCTTCCTCTCCATTTTTCGTTCACATGTTTCGATGCTTGTTTTTTGTCGCTCTCTGAGGGCCCAGGTTTGGCAGCCATATGTTAGAACTGGGAAGATGCAAGAGTTGAGGACCTCTAGTCTGAGCTTCCGGCTTATGGAGTTGTTGAGTAGGATGTATTTCAATGACCAGAAGGCTTTCCAGGACTGTGTTATCCTCCTATGTATTTCTTTCTCCGTTCCTTGATTGAGTGAGACAGTTTGCCCTAGGTAGATGTACTCGTCCACACTTTCTATCTCTGTACCTTCGACTGTGATGGGTGTGGTAATACTATTTGACATTATTTTTGTTTTGCTGTAGTTTATTAATAGCCCGATCGATTTGCTAAGATCGCTCAGTTCTGTGAGCATTTGTTGCAGTTCGTTGGATGACTTTGCAAATAATACAATGTCATCGGCGAATCTCAGGTTGTTTAGCCTTCTGCCGTTTATTTTAATGCCGTATTTGGTGTCCCACTTGAGTTTCTTGAAGACTTCCTCCAGTGCACTTGTGAACAGTTTCGGCGATATAGGATCGCCTTGTTTGACTCCCCTTTGTAGTCTAAAGATCTGCCCTTCCCTTTCTGTCTTCACCTTGGCTCTGCTCTGGCTGTACAGTTTGTGTAGAATTCTGATATATTTTGGCTCGATTCCTTGCTTTTCCAGTGCTTGCAGGACACTCATATGTTCGACCGAGTCAAATGCTTTGCTGAAATCGACAAATGCCATGTTTAGTGGAAGGTTGAATTCATTGGTTTTCTCTATAATCTGGTTAACGGCTTGGAGGTGGTCTGCTGTGCTGAATCCCGATCTAAAGCCTGCTTGTTCATTCGGTTGATTTTCATCGAGGGTTTTTGTGAGTCTCCTTGTTATTACCTTGGAAAAGAGTTTATATATATTTGACATTAGACTTATTGGCCTGTAGTTGTTGAGGTCGTCTTTTGGGCCCTTTTTGTGCAGTAGGATCATTGTGCTTGTTGTCCATTGTTCGGGAATGATTTCATCTTGCAGAATTTTGTTGAATAGAATGGTGATTGGGCCTATTAGGGGTTCTGACCCGTATTTCAGGTGTTCGTTCCATATTTCATCTTCTCCTGGGGCTTTTCCATTCTTCAGTTCTCCAATTGCATTTCTAACTTCGCTCTGAAGAATAAGCGGGGGCATGGCGACGGTTTCTTGGGTGTCTTCAGTTGTAGTGCTTAAGGGTGAGTTACTTGTGAATAGCTGTTTGTAGAAGTTTGTTGCCTCTGTTGTGATATCTTGTCTGACAGTTGTGCGGTCTCCAGATGGTTTCTTGGCTCCTAGCATCCACTGTTTGCCTTTGGTTTGGCTTTTCCTTACATTCTTGATCGATTTTGTGTTTTCCAGTATCTGCCTTGTCTTGGATGTGCGGTGTTCTCGAATATCTGTTCGTATCGCCCTCTTTGTTAGTTTGTCTACTTCTCTGTATTCTGCTTGTTTCTCTGGCGAGTTTGTGCCTGAATGGCGTAAGTTCGCCCTTTCATTTATAAGTGCGATGGTTGATTCTTTGAGTTTGTATTCCGGTTCCTTTGTGTGTGCGGTGTTTGTCGCTTTGCTGCCTGCGTGTAGTATGGCTTGTTCTATCATCTTGTACATTTCTGTTATTTCCCATTCCGGACTGATCGACTCTCTTGATATGTGTTCTTTTAGTTGTGTGAGATAAAGCTCTTTGTCCAGTGTTTCAATCCGTGGTCTGGCAGGTTTGGCTTTGTGTGGGTTTCTCTTGTTTAGTTTCAGCACCGCTCGGACCATTCTGTGGTCCGTGTCGAATTTTAGTTTTTGCACTACATTTACGTCCTTGACGACTCGTAGAGTGTTACTCATGATGAAGTCAATCTCGTTTAATGTTTTCTCGTCTGGGGATCTCCATGTCCATCTCTGATGTGGCTTTTTCTTGAAGTATGTGTTTAAGATTTTCATTTCGTATGCTTGTGCGAATTGTATTAGCCTGGTTCCCCTGTTGTTCCTTATGCCATAACCATGTGCGCCGATTGTATCCTCTTCTCCTCTGTCTCTGCATCCTATTTTGCTGTTGAAGTCCCCCATCACAAAGTGTATTGTTGATCTGTATTTATCTATTGTGGTTTCTAGTAGCTCGTAGAACTCGTCCATTTCGTTCTCCTTGCTGGTTGATACAAATCTAAAAATAGAATTAATATAAAACTACAGCTAAATTACTAAGTTACAAATAACACATATTTTAAGCTAAATTACACTATTACAATTGAAGTATTCATCCAAGGTATAAAAAGGGTTACAAACTAACCAATTATGTAATTTTTTTCTAAATACAATAATATGAGCATGTTGAGTAGATAGGCCTACAGATAGTTTATTAAACAGTTTATGTCCTATGATTTCATGACTATTCAGAGATTTGGATAATTGTTGGAACGGAATGTATATATGACTACTGGATCTAGTATTGTGGGAGTGAATATTATTTCTATACTGCAACTCTGACTGTCTATTTTTTATGTAAATTAAAACCGTAAATATATATAGATTGATCACTGTTAATATTTTGTGTTGTAGAAATAAAGGTTTGCAGTGCATTAGTGATAATTCTAATAGCTTTTTTCTGTAGTAGCAGAACTCTATTTACATGACAGGAGTTTCCCCAGAGTATTATTCCATATGCAATAACACTATGAAAAAATGCGAAGTATGAAGATCTAATGTGATTATCTGGAACGTAGTATTTAAGGTGTCTTAACAAATAAACAACTCTTTGAAAGTTTACCGCTAATATATGTTATATGCTGTTCCCATGTTAACTTATTGTCGACATAGATACCAAGAAATTTGACACTAGAAGAGTTATTTGAGGCCAGTGTGTTCATGTTACTAAGATTAAAATATAGATCTTGAGTTTTATCTTCATTAAGTAGGAAACCATTTGCCCTGAACCAGTTGGTAGTTTCTGTCATTGTATTGTCAGTGAGAGTTTTGAGAGTGCTAAGATCATTACTAACATTTATAAAAGTTGTGTCATCAGCATATAACACAAAATGAGTATCGACAGCTGCTGGAAGGTCATTAATCATAATAAGAAATAAGAATGGTCCCAGGACAGAACCTTGGGGAACTCCTTTTTTAACTATAGCAACTTTAGATTTAATTTTATTGACTGTAACAATTTGCTGACGATTCAATAGGTATGACCTCAATAAATTTAAACTATTATTTCTTATGCCATAGTAATCCAATTTACTTAATAATACATCATGATCCACACAGTCAAAGGCCTTGCTTAGTTCACAGAATGTGGCCTGAGCAATACCTTTGTCTTCAAAGACTTTATAAATACATTTCACTAGATCATCAATGGCATCAATGGTCGATCTGCTTTTCCTGAAGCCATATTGATATTTACTTAACACGTTGTTGTTATTAAAATACCTTGATAACTGATAGTAAATGACATATTCAAAGATCTTGGTAAAAACTGGGATAATAGAAATTGGTCTGAAGTGCTAATAATATTTTTGGTCACCCATGCAACATACCTTACTGCATATTAATAGATAACATGTTTAATTCATTAATTAGTTTGTTTTGACAATGACATGAACACAGATGACTCACATTTTAATGATAAAGTGTTCAATGTGTGA
Source organism: Ectobius pallidus (assembly GCA_964059195.1). NCBI lineage: Eukaryota > Metazoa > Arthropoda > Insecta > Blattodea > Ectobiidae > Ectobius > Ectobius pallidus. The sequence continues at coordinate 26,281,897 of CAXKWD010000012.1, read as the reverse complement.
ATTTCTTGATGGAAGTTTGTCCCGTTCACAAGTGTGGGTGCAAGATTGGAACCTATCTTGTGCATTCCCTGTTTGTTGTTTTCAATGTCCATGAAATATGAGGTGTTTATCCTTATGTCAGTGCAAATCACAGAGCAAGAAGTCCTTTCATATATTTGTCTCTAATTATTGCATGGGGAAATATAACTAAAAAGTGATAGAAAAATTCTTCAGTATTCTATTTATTTGATTATTAAAAGTGAAATCCAATTTCAATACCGTACCGTAATGAGAACTGTTATGAATGACATGATCAATATCATTACTTGAAATAGGGCATTCATGTAAGTTTTTCTTTGAATAGGATATGAACAATTGGGTATCTGGATGGATAGATTGGAACTTGATACTAGATGAGAGTGGTGGCCCTACATTTATAAACAATACTGTAAGGGACGGCCGGAAAATATATCCGGTCCGAGAGGGCAATGTAAGTCTTTAGGACCAATGTTAGGGTCAGGACCGTAAGGAGCAAATGTTAGGTTAAGGTACTTCTCAAATAGGAAATAAAACGTTGCTTTTAGGTTTGGAAGGGACTTCAATTGGAAGTGCATAAGATAGGAAAGATTAGCCACCTCTGAATAGCTAGTGAGGACCAGATTCGAAAGAATCAAAATGAGAGCAATAGACTGTAACCTCAGGACACTGGTATCAGGAATCCACGGACTACTTAAGGAAAACAATCGAAACGTGAAATAATCACAACTTACTAGATTCACACACAATAATTATTTAAACTAATTGAAATAGAAACACTGATACATAAGATGCAAGAGTACGTTATCACACGTGGTTGAAAATATTAATTTCTTGAAAACCTTGACAAATAATATCTTAAAATGCGTAGATTAACTTGCTCTTGAAGTTAATACTAAACTTTTGCATGTAGTTTAGTCGTAAAAGCTGATATAAGCACTGGAACATGTAGCGTTGGTTGCACAACTGTTGCGTAATATCAAACTTCTGTAACTCGGAGAATTCACTCGCGAATTTGATGAATTATATGTAATTATGTATGAATAATTACTGAGAGCCACAATTGCGCACAATTGTGTCTAATTCACCGCTTCCAGAGCAAGTTTAATGAAACTTGGTAGAAAAAGCGGGAATTCCTCGAGCCTACTAGATACACTGTTATCTGCGTGAGGTCTCGTTCAATACTAACTGGCGTGACGCTACACCACCACATATAACAAAAGAAATTAGCAAGTCATGCATGATCCCACAATGCTTTGAGGCGGGAATAAGATGACAATCAAAGCGGGACATTGCAAGCGGACAGTTTGAAACATTCTAAAGTAGAAACATGTTGCTTGCGCGAACATACCGACCCCTTTGAACTATTTAGTTCAACAAAATAGATAAAGAGCAAGCTATAAAAAATACATTCAAATGGACAAATAACATAAGGAAAACACTTATTATATACATCACAATAACACAGTTTATCTCCGAAAAGTAAAACCTTATTGTGTAAGGAGGAAAACCAAATAACACTTATTACAATGTAACGGTTTGTCTACACTATAATTGCTTGTAAAACAATAAAGAGATATGAAATATTAATTGCACTGTATTACACTTATTATTGATCTGGCAATGGACATAATTTCACTACCGGGCGCTTGTATTCACCACTAGGAGTGCGAACTGTCGCCACACGAATTAGACCGTCTTCTCCCGGATGCACCTTGGTGATGACTTTGTAGAATTTGCCATTTTTCAAGACATTTCATATCGTAGAAAGGGCCTAACAGGAGTTACTCTGTAGTTAGGAGAATTGCCCATTAGCTGTTGAGCAGATTGTGCCTTTAGTTTATAGCAAGTCAGACACTTGTGTAGAACAGATTTCACTAGTCTGCGCACGCAAGGGATCCAATATGCTTGTCTTAACGAGGCTATCGTAAGCTGATGTGACGCATGTAAAAGCTTAAAATGTTCATGCTTTACAATTAGAGCAGTTAGATGGTGCTTGCTTGGCAATATGATCTGATGTTTAGCATCATATGCAAGATGAGATTTATCTATGCGACCACCAACTCGTAAAAGACCATTTTCGTCCAGAAATGGTGTTAATGTATGAATAGAACTTTTCGCAGAAGTTTCTTTCAGATTTTTAAGATCTGCAATTTCACTCTTAAAAGATGAATGCTGAGCACTTTTAACACAAGTTTGTAAAGCTTGTTGAAGCTCTTCAGCTGTAATAGGTCCATGAAATTTTGTTTCATGGCGACATGCAGCAATAAATCTATTCATGTAGCATGTTACTCTTTGCAGGCGTCGGAGATCTGAGAATGTTGTAAGAAAATGTTCTCTCTCCTTTGTTGACACCAGACAGACATTTGCAAGTTGTTCTGATGAATCAGGAACACTTAATTGTTGTGGTTGTTTTGGCCAGGCTGTCTCTGGTGAAGATAACCAGTTAGGACCGTGCCACCACAAATCGATTTCAGATAACTGCTCACAAGAAATTCCTCTTGAGACAAGATCTGCTGGATTTTCATGTGTGGCAATGTGTCGCCATGTAGCAGTCTCCGAAAGTTCTTGTATCTGCGACACACGATTTGAAACAAAGGTTTTCCACTTTCGTGCATCAGTTTTGAGCCAAGAAAGTACCACTGTAGAATCTGACCACAAACGATTTTGTAAAGGTTGTACCTTGAGGTCACTTAGCACTTTGTTGTATAATTTAGCTAGCAGAAGTGCACCACAGAGTTCAAGGCGTGGAATGGTTTGCTTCTTTAGAGGAGAAACCTTAGATTTTGAACATAATAATTGAACAGTAGTTTCACCTTCACTATTTACAGAACGAATATATATACAAGCTCCATACGCCTTCTCGGAGGCGTCACAGAAACCATGTAATTGAATGTCCTGCACTGTACCAGATGTAAGCACATATCTGGGAATACGCAAGGTGTGAATAGTAGCTAATGTTTTACAGATTTCCAGCCATTTCTCCACCAGATGCACAGGTACGGTTTCATCCCAGTCTAATTTCTCAATCCAGAGAGATTGCATAAAGATTTTAGCATTTATGACAATAGGACTAGCCAATCCTAGCGGATCAAAGATAGATGAAATAAGTGAAAGGATATTTCGTTTGGTTAGTTTACCTTGCACATGGGTTTGGAGTGAAGGATGTGATTGGATCTGAAATTTATCATTAACTGGGTGCCAAAGTAAGCCTAGGGCATGTATGTTTTCATTGTTATCAAGTGCCAGGGGCAATTGAGTTTCTCGATGTGAAGGAGGTACTGATTCCAATAAAGCTTCATGGTTGGAACACCATTTTCGCAGAGGAAATCCACCACAATTGAGCATATCTGTAAGCTCACCTTGCAGTTTCAGGGCTTCTTGGATGTCATTGTGGCCTGCTAAACAGTCATCAACATAAAATGATTCCCGTACTGCCTGAGCAGCAAGCGGATACTTCTCTTCTTCTTCTAGCGCAAGCTGATGTAAAGATCTTATGGCCAAAAATGATGCAGATTTGGTACCATAAGTGACAGTAGTTAGAGCGTAGTCTTGTATGGGTTCATTAGGACTTGAACGCCACACAATTCTTTGAAGATTCTGATCTTCTTTATGCATCCTTACTTGCCTGTACATTTTAGAAATGTCTGCTGAAAATGCATACTTGTAGGTGCGGAACCGAAGTACAATAGATGAAAGATCGTCTTGTATAGTTGGCCCTAGTTTCAAGATGTCGTTCAATGACTTGCCTGAAGACGACTTTGCTGAGGCATCGAATACAACTCGGGTTTTCGTGCTAGTTGAACTAGGCTTTATAACAGCATGATGCGGCAAGTAGTAACATTTTTCTCCAGGCTGAGGAAGTGAAACCTTCTTCATGTGGCCTAGATTTTCATACTCTTCCAGAAATTTGGAATAGTCTTCTTTTAAGCTAGGGTTAGCTTCAAGTTTGCGTTCTAGGTGTCCTAAGCGTTTTATAGCTTGTTGCCTAGATTCGCCCAGAGAATCTACAGGTTGATTCTTGGGGAGTTGCACTACGAATGCACCATCAGTTGCACGAGTGGTGTTTTCTACGTAGTGTTCTTCACATTCACGTTCTTCTTTGGTGTGTACTGCGCTGGGGAAGTCTTCCAGCTCCCAAAATTGCCTTAGTTGCCTGTCCACGTTGTCGACAGTTACAAACAAGTTATGCTGTGAGAACGTCACCTTCTTGTTTTTAATGGCAGACTTAGGAACTATACCACTGATTATCCAACCAAGCTCGGTGTTGGTCAGAACAGGCTGATTTGGTTTAACTATTCTTTCGTTTGTGATTAATTGAAAGAATAAGTTGGCACCAATTAGCAATTGTACATCACCAGGTACATGGAATTTAGGGTCAGCTAATGGAAGTTCACTGGGAATATTGAATTTGTAGGGGTCAATTTGGACAGCAGGAAGCTTATTTACAATGTGAGGTAGAACTAGGCAGTTTAGGTTAGCTTGGAAAGCGTGGATCCTGGATCTCATATTAATAGTGATGCTGTGACCACAAGCTGAGGTGCCATTAATACCTCTTATGTGAGTGTCCACTGCGCTAGTTGGTAATTGTAATTTCCTTGCCAAATCTTCCGTGATGAAATTAATCTGACTACCAGAATCAAGCAAAGCTCTGCATTTTACCAGTTTTCCATTTTTGTCTTCTATTTCGACCACTGCAGTTGCAAGAAGAATTTCACATTGGCTAGCCTTTTCTTTTATAGAACAGTAACTAGCTGGAATGTTTGTTGCCGTGCTGGCTGTAGAACTTTCTGAAGAGGGATTCTGTCGAGAAACCTTTTCACTTGACTGTGTGTCATTGTGTAACCATTTACTATGAAAGCCTTTTCCACATTTGCAAAATGATTTTAGCTTGCACTGATCTCTTCTGTGGTTAGGAGAGAAGCAGTTAGCACACAAGCGTTTAGATTTAATGACATTCCATCGTTGTGATACACTTAGTTCTTGGAAGTTCTTGCAATTTAATAAGTTATGATTATCATCGCAGCATGGGCACTTGTCTTCTTTTGTCGCAACATAAGAATGACGAGTGTGTTTCTCTGACTTCTTCTTCGTACTTTGCTCACCTTTGTGCTTAGATGGGCTGGACGTGTTGTTTACATCTGCCAATACTTCAAGGGAATTTGCCTTAGCTTCTAAAAACTTGATGAGGTCTTGAAGTGGTGTGAAGTTCTGAGAATCAATTCTTCCTTCCCACTCTTTTCGTACGCTCTCACAAAGGCTGTCCAAGATTAACTGCATGAGTATAATATCTTGTAATGGTATCTCTACATGTAAAGCTTCCACAGCATATATGTTGCTTTGGAATTTGTTAAGAATACTACGAAGATCATTCACATTTTCACTCTTCATCGTTGGTAAAGAGAGTAGATTACGTACGTGAGCTGTGGCAATAATTCTTGTATTATCGTATCTGGAACATATTAGATTCCATGCTACACTGAAATTTTCACTAGTCACTGGTAGATTTTTTATCAGTGCGTGTGCCTGGCCCTTTAATGATGACAGAAGGTAATGCAATTTCTGTATCGGTTCTAAGGCTGCATTATTGGCTACAAGACTGCCAAACGTGTCTTGGAAATGTTTGAACGTTGTTATGTCCCCAGAGAAGGTTGGAAGCTGTATGGCAGGAAGTTGTATTGGCCTATTGTTGCACTGAGAAACAGCTGAATGACAAGTATGATGTGAATTGGCACTGTTATGAGATCGCTGACTGTTCACAGAGTTTGCACTATGCACTTGCTGCTCGTGATGACATAGGATTGCACTGAGTTTAGCTTTTAACTCGAAGTAACCATTCATCATACCTTCCTTGTATTCTGCATGTTCATCCAAATCTTCTTCTGCTTCCACAAGAGATTCTATTTGTGTTTGAACAATATCAAATTTGTCCCATATTTCATTTATCTTGTCAAATTTAACTTTTAATAAGAACACATCGGTGTCTTGATTTGCATTTTCACAAGACTTTTGTAGAAAAGTAAGCTCTCGCTTAATAACGCCTCTACGTCTAATTAAGGCTCGTAAATCACCTTCCATGTTGTGTGTGAAATGTGGAAATTACTTGAAATTGACAGTTGAATTCTACCACTGCTGCACGATAATATGTGAGTCAGCTGTTCACTGCTTTCTTGATGTCTTTTGAGCTGTTGTGTTTTCTGTAGTACTGAAGCACTGCCGAATAGATGATACAGAGTTTATGTACTAGAAATCGTAGCTCTTGAATACGCGGATGCCGTCGCGGTTGAGTCTGCATACAATGAACGAGATCGATAAGACGAGACAAACCATATATATGTGTGTGAATAATGAAATTGTTTCTTAGTAGTCCGGTCCGTTGAGGAACCAATGTAAGGGACGGCCGGAAAATATATCCGGTCCGAGAGGGCAATGTAAGTCTTTAGGACCAATGTTAGGGTCAGGACCGTAAGGAGCAAATGTTAGGTTAAGGTACTTCTCAAATAGGAAATAAAACGTTGCTTTTAGGTTTGGAAGGGACTTCAATTGGAAGTGCATAAGATAGGAAAGATTAGCCACCTCTGAATAGCTAGTGAGGACCAGATTCGAAAGAATCAAAATGAGAGCAATAGACTGTAACCTCAGGACACTGGTATCAGGAATCCACGGACTACTTAAGGAAAACAATCGAAACGTGAAATAATCACAACTTACTAGATTCACACACAATAATTATTTAAACTAATTGAAATAGAAACACTGATACATAAGATGCAAGAGTACGTTATCACACGTGGTTGAAAATATTAATTTCTTGAAAACCTTGACAAATAATATCTTAAAATGCGTAGATTAACTTGCTCTTGAAGTTAATACTAAACTTTTGCATGTAGTTTAGTCGTAAAAGCTGATATAAGCACTGGAACATGTAGCGTTGGTTGCACAACTGTTGCGTAATATCAAACTTCTGTAACTCGGAGAATTCACTCGCGAATTTGATGAATTATATGTAATTATGTATGAATAATTACTGAGAGCCACAATTGCGCACAATTGTGTCTAATTCACCGCTTCCAGAGCAAGTTTAATGAAACTTGGTAGAAAAAGCGGGAATTCCTCGAGCCTACTAGATACACTGTTATCTGCGTGAGGTCTCGTTCAATACTAACTGGCGTGACGCTACACCACCACATATAACAAAAGAAATTAGCAAGTCATGCATGATCCCACAATGCTTTGAGGCGGGAATAAGATGACAATCAAAGCGGGACATTGCAAGCGGACAGTTTGAAACATTCTAAAGTAGAAACATGTTGCTTGCGCGAACAAATACATTAGATGCAACTATAATAATTACAAACACTGATGAATTCTACAAGCAACCCATGTGGTACGGAATTGCGCACTTTGCACATTTTGTTCCACCAGGATCTAGACGCTTAGGCTTAAAGGAGTGGAGGGCAAGTGGAATAACAAGTATTGCATTCTTAACTCCAGAAAACATGGTTGTAGTTGTGTTATTGAACAGGTAAGAATACATTCTGAATTTTTGTAGGATTATTTTTAAATACTATTGGTATTGAATCTTTTCTTTATGTGAGTCTCATCTCATTTGTAATGGATGAAGTGAAAAATGTTTTGGACTACTTATGTGGTCTATCATTTGGTTTCCATATTAATTAAGTTAACTGTGCTTTTAAGTATTAAGACCTCCCATGAATAAGTATGTAACCATGTAGGGCATAGTGTTAGGCATTTTTCTTCTTTTTTTCTTTTACTCAATACTGTTTAAATGCTTTTTTATTTTCAAAGAATGTTACATTGATACAATATATATTATTACTGATTTTGTATTTGTTGATTATTATCAAGTCTAGACCTCGTACAAAATAACGTTTTATATTTGAAATAGCAGTTCAGTACCATTGATCTTGGTACCAAAATAAGAACAGTTATCTCTCCTCATATTTCAGGAGAGATGAAGGCTTTGACATTGAAATCCACGTAACTGAAGAACAAAAGATTGATGCTCATGTATCACCACGCTCTTTGCATACATTTATATATCAGGTCAAGGATCCAAGCAAGCTATGATTCAGTGATTCCATTGATCCTAGAGTGACTTCTTACTCCAACTCATCAATCTTACATCCATCTTTACAGCAAGGGAGAAGAAATTCATCTGAACAAGTAGTGGTAACCTACAATTACTGAATTACACAATTAGGCCTACTGAAGATGAATGTATTGTGCTAGTTAAAGTCCCATTTGTACGGAAATCTTAACAGTGTAATTCCAGTGGGACAGTCTTTACGGTGGTATTGATAACCATAAATGAATAGTAACACAAGTTGTGTAACGAGAATACCTAAAAAAAATTATTGATTTTATTAATGTACCGGTAAGTATTAATGTTGTTGATAAGTAGGCCTATTAATGTAAATAGCTTATATGACCGATTGCAGTCTGTACTGCCTACAGGTCTAACAAATAAAAATATGAAAATATGATAAATGAGTATAGCAAAAAGCTTTTCAATAAAACACTCAGAAAATAGGCCTAGCCCTCAAATAAACCATGCAGCTAAAAATTATGAGGACTGAGAACATACAAAATAAAAACAGCATGACAACCGAATTAACTACGTAGGGGCTCCCATCTCTCCTCACAAACAAAGCAAAAGCAAAGCATAAGGCAAACAGAATAATATGAACTGAAACATTAATAATATCAAACCAATTGGAAAATATACCAAACTTCTGGTGGGTGGAAGTTACTTTAACTTAACATAATTAATTTAATAAAACGTGAACCTATGAAACTAAATAGAAACCCACTAGTGCAGTAGAAAATTCATTTATAGATTCTACATATCTGAAGGTTGCTTGAAGGAGTTGGAAATGCACAGAAGTTACTCCGTCATAACTCTTTACTGTACTCTCTCTCCGGCGTTAACTAACTAATGAAACGTACGCCCACCCAAGGTAGTTGATTACAGGTAGATATCACGCGCCTCTCCTCTTGCTGTGATATCACACATAGGAAACTAGCCGTATCACTTATGCTGAAGTAATGGCTAAGTATACCATAGCATTATTTCTTACTGCGAATTATGATAGAAATTAAAAAAACATATTAGTAGAAAAATAGGGAAAAGCAATCATAACCATACCCACATAACTGTAGAACCATTTTCTTCATATTCTTTACTTTTTTCAGACTGCCATCCATCTCCTGATGATTTCCATTTTCGAACGATTGCTTTAATTCTAATGAATGTCCCAATTCTAGTTCTAATTTAATACAAATGGATGAAAATCACCTTGTCTTTCCTTAAATAAACTCATTTCAGTTTGCATAACATTTTCACACTTTCAAAGAGTCCCACCATAAGAATTAAAAAAGTAAAAACTATAAACTGTATGAAGATATTCAATACATGAATCAATCAAATTTTGCCCTTGAAATGTATTTAATCAATCAGAATTACTCAATAGATTGCAGATAGGGGTGTAAGCAAAACGAATTGCCGCAATCTCATCCATTCGAAATGAGAAATAAAAAAAATAATAAAAAAAACGTTTGAAAAAGCTTGGGTTACTCTATTTATTGACCTAAAAAACTTGTTGCCTGTTTAAGCTATATGTAAGCACTGATTGCACTGAAAAACACTAGTTGTAGAAAATTGGAAATACTGGCTAAAATATGTGAGAAAATTGGAAACACTGGCGACTGAATTTAATATTGATCACTGACTGAAGAAAAATTAATAAAAATTAAAATAACAAAATTCAGGTAAATCTTAAATCTTGAATCTTGAAGTTGATGTATTGAAGTTGTATTGAAGTTTACACGACTTCTTTGTCTTCTTTGACATTGTGAGCAGCAGCGAGGATGATGTGCACTAGTTCGAAGAAATCTGGTTTGTGAGCGACGCTGAAGGGTTGCGAGGGTTTATGAATTTTAGAATTTAGCCTATGACATCCCTTAACGGGCAAAGGCCTCCTGCTGACTGCAGGGAAGCTCAGGTGCACTCATTAGGGGAGCTACTCCTAAAGCAGTGGCGGATGCAGAGGGGGGATAGGAGGGTTATATCCCCCGCCGAAATTTGAAAAAAGGCTGTATATGTACAGTTTTATAAACTAATTATGTATGTAAGTTAATTAATTTTTTAGTATTCTTTCTACCAATTCAAATCCCCTCCCCCTGAAAAATAATTCTGCGTCCGTCACTGTCCTAAAGAGCATTTTGCTACGTCCGTTTAGTCACCAGTTTTATTCACTGTCACATCACTATTTTCACTAAGCTTGGTCTCATTCCTCTACTTGCGAATTTAAACCTTTTTCTAGTTCTTTCCACTGATCCCTGTTTCTGGCCTGCCATGTCCATTGTTTTCCTACTCGTGTGAAGAAGTCTGCCCATCTTGTCCGCTTGTCTCCCTACGTGTCTTCTCCCTACTCGTGGGTCCCACATGCTGGTCCAGTAGGTCCATCTTGTTCCTTCCATTCTTGCTACATGGCCTCCCCACTTCCACTTGAGACATTCACCTGTCACGACCACATTCCTCATGCCTGTTCGTCTTCTTATCACCTCGTTACAAATTCTGTCTTTTATTGTTACATGAAGTATCTTGCTCTCCATTCTCCTCTGGCAGGTTTGTAGCATCAGTTTCCATTTAATGACCAGGTTTGACTGCCATACAATAGCATTGGTTTGACATAGGTCTCAAACACCTTTAGGCTTGTTCTTTGATTTGTAGCAGTCAGAATATGCTTTAAGCTCCAGAATTTCTTCCAGGCTTGGCCAATCCTTCTTTTCACTTCCTTTATTGTGTTGGTATGGAAGGCTAATTGCTGACCTAAATATATATACTCTGATACGTAATCTAATGTTGCACTAGTGACAGTAATTGCTTTTTCCATGCCATTTGTCATGATGTTTGTCTTCATAGGGTTCATCTTCAGTCCTACTTCAGTGCTCACTCTGTTTAAGTCTATGAGCATCTGTTCCAGCTTCGGTGCTGACTCTGCCATTAAAACCAAGTCATTGGCAAACCGCAAATGGATTAATCTGACCCCGTTTATGTTTGTGCCATACTCTTCTGCAGAGTTGGTGCTCAAGAAGGCTCGTGAAGAGCTTTGGTGATAGGGGATCTCCCTGTTTTACACCTCGTTCAATTGGAAAGTTTTTCCCTTCTCTTTCCATTCTTATCCTTGCTTCGTTACCTTCGTACATTCTTGTGATTATCCTGATGTATTTTGGGTAAATGTTTTGTTCTTCTAGGGATTTCCAGACAAATTTGTGCTCGACTGTGTCAAAAGCTTTAGTGTAATCCACAAATGCTATGTACAGGGTGATGTTGTACTCTTAGGATTTTTCCATTAGCTGGTTCATCGTTTGCCAGTGGTCCATTGTGTTATATTCTGATCTGAATCAAGCTTGCTCTGTGGGTTGGTTTTCGTCCAGGGTTTTTGTCAGCCTTTTAGTTATTATTTTCATGAAAATTTTGTACATGTTTGGCGAAAGGCTAATCGGGCGGTAGTTGTTTATCTCGACTTTTGCTCCTGTCTTGTGCAGCAATATGATTACATTCTGTTACCACTCTCTGGGTATTGTTTCTGTTGTCAGTATCATATTGAACATGTTTGTGATGGGTAGTACTAGTTCCTCTTCTCCCATCATCAGGTATTCATTGTGAATTCCATCTGCCCCTGGGCTCTTATCGTTCTTTGTTGCCTTGAAGGCTGCACTAGTTTTCTCGAGCAAGATGGGTGGGACTTCTTCCTCTTGGTCCTTGCTTGGTGTTGTACTCATATATCAGTCTCTAAATTGAAGTGTGCTGGTGTAGAGCTCTTTGTAGAATATTGTGGCTTCATTTGATATTTTTTCTCTGGAGGCTATTCTCTTTCCTTTCTGGTCTTTCACTCCTAGCATCCAGTGCTTTCTTTCCATCAGTTCCTTCCTGATCTTCCTTGTGGATTTTGACTCTTTCATTTCTTTCCTGATTAGCTCTGTTTTGTATTCTCGCATGTCTTTCTTCATTGCTCTCTTTGTGTGCTTATTTAATTCTTCGTATTCTTTCCTCTTTTGCGTGTCACCTTGTGCCACTTTTTTCAGCTCTTCCCTTTTATCTATCATTTTTAGTGTGTTGGTTGTCAATTTGCTGTTCTTTGTTTTGTCTTTTCCCTTCATGCCAGAGTTCTCTGCTGCCATTATGATAGATCTCTCGAGAGCGGTGTACACTCCTTGCACGTCCGTGTTGGCCTGCTGTTGTGTGGCTTGTAGTTTCTCTTTTAATTATTCTTGGTATTTCTTGACGGGTGTGATCTTTTTGATCTGTGCAGGTGTTCTCTGTGTCTCATTCTAACCATTCGGTGATCAGTGTCAAATTTCATGCCATTGATAGTTTGGATGTCTTTTAAGTCTTGAAGTCGGTTTGTTAAGATGAAATCTATCTAATTTTTTGTTTTTCCTTTGGGAGCTCTCCAGGTCCATCTTCCCCCTGGTTTCTTCTTGAAAAATGTGTTGACTATTTTCAGTTGTTGTCCTTGAGCAAAAAGTATAAGTCTGTGTCCTCTTTCGTTTCTCCTTCCGTACCCATATGGTCTCATTGGCTCTTCATCCTCATTGCTCTCTGTGCCCTACCTTGCTATTAAAGTTTCCCATTATGATAGTGGTTTGTGCCTTGCTTTTTTGTATTGTTTCGTCTAAGAGGTCGTAGAATTCCTCTGACTCTTCTTTTGTGCTTGCTGTTGTGGGCGTGTTGACTTGTATTACTTTGTGTGTGTGCCTGTTTATGTTTATAGATATTGTCATGATTTTTCTGAGACTCCTAATATCTCCTGTACATTCTTCTTTAGGTGTTTCTTTATTATGAAGCCTACTCCTTTCTGGCCCTTTGTCTTTCCAGTTCCTTGTTCCGTTTTGTTAACTCTGCTTTGATGGAGGTTACTTCTGCTCTTGTTTCATGCCTGAGCTCTTCGCTTTGTTTTTTGATGTCCTTCAATTCGTTTAGTATCACTATAAATAAAAGAATTGCGCAGTTAGAAGGGTTGCGTAATGTGTAATTACATCACGTCACCTGAGATCTGATGGGATTAAATTCCTGCATTGATGTTAATTTTAGCCAATTATATGAATTTATGACGTATTAGTAGTCTGACGAAATCCTCTAACACTTCAGACAAAGAAATCACTTTCATTGTTTAATCAAACAGTTGACAAGCTGAAATACTATCAAATAATGTTGGTCTAAGTTAATACATCTTTATTAATTATAAATTAGACAATTTTCAATGAGGAATTCGTTTAATATTTGAAGATTGCCTGATGGGCTTACGTATGGCGTAATTACTGAGAACTAGCAAACGCATGGATAAAAACTTTGAATGGTGTATAAATGCCTAGTTTTTTAATCCCTATTCAGATTCAGAATAAAATGTAGAAACTGGTGAAATTAACGATTTATTGTGATTAGGTGACTTTGACGAATTCTGATGTAGGTTGCACAAAGTTGGGAACACTGTATTGGTCGCTCTAGACAAGTGACATTGAAAGCAACTCGAAAGAAATATGTTGAATACATAATAATAATAATAATAATAATAATAATAAACTTTATTGATCCTTGGGCCTATACAAGCAATAGATCTTGTCAGCATATAAAATATATACATACATAATATAATATATAAAAACTACAGTATTACTTATACATAGTCCCATATATACTAAAGATGAGGTTAAAAAAATACACAATCACATAATTATACAGTTAAAACTTAAATAAATTAGCAAACCTTACATTATGTTGAAACTTTTTTTAAAAAACTAAATCGCAAACACTGCTTTCAATAAATTCCTTATAACTGTAAAAATCTTTCTTTCTTAGCCACTTCTTAAGAATTTGTTTAAAATGATTTGTTGTCACTTCTCGTGCTGCTAAAGGTAAGTGATTAAAAAATTTTAGACTAAGATACCTATGACTATTAGTTGTTTTACTTAGTCTAACATTCGGAACTTCAATGTCATGTTTGTTCCTCGTATCATAAGTATGGACTTCAGACCTAATAGCGTATGTGTTAAAATGTTCCTTACCAAACACGAGGCATGCATAAATATATAGGCATGGTAAGGTCATTATTTTTAATGTAGTGAACAGAGGTCTACACGATTGAGTATTTTCCAAACCCATTATAATTCTGAGAGCTTTCTTCTGCCATATAAAAGCTTCTTTCATGTGTGCACTATTACCCCACAAAAGTATTCCACATGATATCAAACTGGTCGCTTTACTTCAATACAAGTAAATTACATATATTTGCACGACATATTCCTTAAACCTTCATCAAAGCAAAACAAGATGACATGGACCTACGTGAAATGCAGTAACATAAATGAAAACAAATGGAACATATACATAATAAGCTTAAAGTAAGTAGAAGTGTAACATAACTTTATCTGGTGGTAACACCTTGTAGGCACATTTTGCTCGCATGATGAAACAATTACCATGTATCCTATGTATCCATACCTTATCATCTTTAGGATCATAACTTACTGCACAATCGAAATTCATAACATTTCTCATCCATGACTTGTGCTCATAGGGGCCGACTTTGAGGGGGGCAAGGTACTTCCTGTCCCCAGCATTTAACTACTAAAAATCCAATAGAAGACATAGGCCTACCTGGAAAAACAAATTATTGCACATATTTGTAAAATAAAGAACGATGTTTCTGTAATGGATGGGGCTGGAAATTTTTTGAACTTATTTTTGTTAATTTCTGTGAACATAAGCTTACATATTGAATTATTTTTATTTGTTAAAGCCCATAGCAAGGCGATAGCAGCAAAAATAGAAACATTAAATTTGAAGGTTAAGTTTGTGCTTATGTCATTAAGTCCAAATTAAATTTAATTAAGCCTGGAGTAAATTTAATACAACACAGGCTCTGATTTGAGGTACTCGGGCTAAGAAAAATTGTTGTAAATATTGCCTTAAACAGTCAACCCCATTTTTAGAAAATGCACAAATTGTAATGACTTTAGCAATATCATTGCTGCCCCATTTCCTTGGATGCACCAGTAGCCCAGATTTTTAGTTGATGCTCAAACTCTGAAAATATATTTTCATACATAGTAGCCTACACCGTTCTCTCAAACCCTTAATTCTTTCTCTATTAAATATATTTCATTTTAAAGTCAAGCTTCCTTTGCTCAGCATTTTGTAATTTTATTCTTACTGGTTCTGTAACACCTGTACCTGTTAATGCAGGCACAACAATGCCACAATCAGACGGTACTTCTGTACTCTTACATTGTTCGTTTGTAAGGGATGTCTCCTATGACAATTGTTAGACAAGTTTCTTTTTCTCTCTTTCAACACTTCTAACAGGGTGTCTTTCATTACCAACACACATTTCAAAAATGAGTTAGGACTTTTTTAAATTTTAGTTTTGGTGGTAAGCCTTGAAGTTGAACTCATAAGTGATGCACATAATCATTATTTCAAAAGTGAACAGCTAATACACAACTGCTCTTCAGCCTAAATGAGTTTGTTTTCCAACACAAATATATCCATCTATCCTGAACATTTTCATCCTTAGGAAATCTGTGATATGTCACCGTTAATTTTACCTCTATTCTTGCACGTTACAATGACACATTTTGATAGCATGTTGATGCTAAAATAACACAAATAAAACATTTCACATCAACAAGTTCCATACATTTCACACAGCTAAATGCACTACAAAAAACACGGTAGCTGCTAGCGGGTGCAGATGCTTTCTTACATGTGATGTAAGCTTGCCACTGTGATTTCTCGACTGACATCTACCTATATACAGGTGCCTTTCGCCCACCTATACATGGGCGGGTGAGTTTAGAAATACTAGATCGAGCATGATGCCAGAAGAGCAGACAGAAAATATAAACAGGGAAAACAGAAGCAAGGGCTCACTTTGTGAGCAGTGGTGCAAAGAAGATCGGAACAAAACGTAAAAAATAAACAAAGTGGGGGTGCCCAACATTTAACTGGCATATGCTCCCACAGCACACACAAAAAATTTGAAAAATTGTATATATATCCCCCACGAGGTATCCTCATCTTGTAGCGATGTGGGGCTTGTGAGCCCAAGAGATCCTGAGAGCTATGCAGGCGGGAACATAAGATCCTGGTAGGGCCACCCAAGCCGGATGGGTCAAAGGTGATGAGCCAGATGAAGAGAGATACCATCTAGGTTGGGGGCTGGCGTTGGATTGAAAATCCAACATCATAAAAATTTAACCGTTGATAAGCCCAAAGATATTCAAGCCAGAAGGATCAAATCATGGCAAAGGAAAAGGTTAATGATTTGAGAATATGTACTTGGAACGTATATATATAAAAGTTCTATAAAAAATTTAAAAATTGGTCGATGGTCGCCAGGAGCAGAGAAGCCTGGAAGATAATTTTAAGGGAGGCTTGACCCGACCTGGGTTGTTGAGCCAGACATGATGATGAGATATATATATATATACCCAGACTGCTTGTTGAGTTTACATTTTTAGTTCAGTGTGTGATATAACAGCATTTCAGAAAACTGAGCAAACTGTATTTTACTTTTTCATTATAGCACTGAATGGTCACTGAAGTGAGGTCCACGGACATAAGTATGATATAGAGAGATCAAGGAATTCCATTATTTGCATATTCTTCCTTAGAAGGTCCAAATCACTCCACCAAAGCCAGAAAGATTCTGAATAAGTATCACTACATAAGCACAGTATATAAGCACCAATTTTGCATCCAGGCTGTATACAGTCCATTTTGAACATAGGTCGCTACTCATTGAGATGGAAAAAGAAGTAACACGGTGGTGAAAATTGAAAGAACAATTAGGACTGGCAATACAAAATGTGTAAATTGGATAGAGAAAAACAGAACGGAAAGTGAAAATTTTTAAGGAATGTCTAGGTTATGGTAATGGAAAATATGGAGTAGTTCACTTTATGTAGTAGCTGTAGCTTGTAGTATTGCCTATTACATAGAGTAACAAGTCCATTTGACATCTACTGTCTGGTTACTAACTTATGTAGTAGGTGATGAGTAGATAATTTGAATATATTATAAGGAAGCCTGTAGATGTATCTGGTGTATTTATAATAATCAGTTGAGAATAGGACTTTTTGTATTCTAGGTGGAGGAACAGAAGATCTATCAGAAAGAAGTCCAGCGAACCATAAATCCAGCACTGATACAGACCCGATTGTCTTTTTCAGGTCAATGGTAACTTTGGGCGTCTCTTAATATAGCAGGGAGAGATCCAGGAGAGCAGATAGAAGAAGTGAACTCAAGATAGTGAAAGCAATTAGGCTCAGTAGTATTCAGGGGTAAAATATATGACATCTTAAAATCATTCTTAATAAACAGAAAACAGTGTTGTAAAACATACTGGTAAACAGGGAACTGTACCAAAACTTTTAAATATCAATATGAGACAGTAATTTCAGGAGTGCCTATTATTATTATTATTATTTATTTATAACCTAAAGAATCTTGACAGTAGTTAGCCTGTATGTATATAAAGTGATACTATATGTTAGGGATAAAGATCAGCCTCCAGTAAATAAAGACATACATTCTCACTGCACAAGAGGTGAAAACGACTACCACAGAGTGACAATAAATAAAAATTCAACATCTGTTAACTAAGGGAATTTTACTATAGAATAAGTTACCAATAGAAATAAAAAAGAAACAGAATGGAATTTTTAACTTTGCACTTAAAAATTATCTAATACAAAGGTGTCTCTATAGGTTAGGTGAATTTTAGCTTAAATAACTAATTTAGGACTACTACTGATTTGTACATTGATAAATTGAAACTCATATTAATCAAGTTTTAGAATTTTAAAATGTATTTATAGTGTTTTTTTTAACATTTAAAAATGTAATTATATAATCAGTTTTCTAAGGAAATATTCAGAAATCGCACTTCTACCCGATGTTCAACTGTTGGCAACATAAGTAAAAGTTGGTAGTGCCGCGATTTGACCTTATGTTACAGGAACAATAGTGAATGGACTCAGAGAGGGGCACTGGAAAGTGCTCTACGGCATATGTCCGAGAGAGGGATCTCGGGCAGATGAAGACGTCGGAAAGGGGAAGCGAGGAGATCGTCGAGAAGTTTGGTCGTCGAAAAGAACGTCTCAAGGAAAAGCTGTGTGGTTCAGCTGCATAAACGTCCGGAGCAAGGTGGCTCGGGAAACGCTACGTGTAATTACGTGGTACATCTGTTGGAAGGTCTTGAGCAAGGGTGGCTCGAGAAAAGCTACGTGGGATTTCGTGGTACATCTGTTGGAAGGTCTTGAGCAAGGGTGGCTCGAGAAAAGCTACGAGGGATTACGTGGTATAAACTGGAAGTCATCGTGTGTGAAGAAAAGGGCACAAGCTGAGTATTCAACGAGAATATATTATTTTAACTCAAGCCATTAAAGACAATGAGATAGAGACTCCATTTTTATATTCATTTTGATTAACGAAAAAGTAGGAGAGTTAAATTTTCTTGGTTTATTGTTTCATATAATAATCTAAAAAGATAATTTCAGTAAATGACCTAAATCATAAAGGAAGATCGACTTTGTTCGAACACGCATTCTTTGCTGTGTATGGAAGTAAAACTAGAAGCTTGAAAAGACATTCATTTATTTTTGAAGCTTAAAATGTAGAAGGCTTTATATTTGAACGTCACAGAAATATTTCAATTATTTTATTTCCATATTAAGTTACGGAGTATATAATCTTCGAGACTAAACTAATCATTGTATTTGAATTTGAAAATATTAAAATATCAACCACTGTCAAACCTACGTTTTGTTTGTGTAGAATAATATACCTACTTAACCTGTCAACCTCAACACTGAATAGAATCCCCCTAGAGAGATGATGAGCCAGTCTGGGCATAGACAAGTCATAATGTGGCCGACGAGGAATAATAGACAAAAATAGGTCAAGTTATGGTTATGAATGAGATTGACTTAAATAAGTGCTTATGGTGAGTTGTATTTAGATAATCTAGCTGGCGCCTAATAAATACGCTAGAATTATATGGTTAAATATTTTGTGGAGCCTAACAAGTTTATTTTGTGTCAAACCGTCGGAAGTTGTCTATTGTCCTTCTCGACCAGTAAGGTTAGTAAGGTATATTTAACAGTGTAATTTGTAACTAATTACCGTATTGAGAATCTATTAAATGCCTAAAACGTAAATAATATGTTATATGTGACGATGCTGGAAACTTTTCCTGTAAAAAGTCTATAAGCAGATAAAGCATTGTCATTGTCATTATCATTATCAATAGTGTGCGAGGGAAGACAGCTCAAAACAACATGAATGAACAATTGAGTCAGGTAGTGAAACTACAAAGAACACGGCAGAAACAAATATTGCCAAAAGAAATCCCCTTTTTTCCCTTGAACTTTAATTTTATCTGTGAAGAATAGAAATAACTGATAAATAATTAATATAGTTGAATTGAACATCTGAAGGATCTTAAATTATTAAGCACCATTATAAATAACAGATTAATTACATATAAATTGTTTTAACAAAATGTGCTTAATACATCACATTAAAGCAATTATTTTGCCATCCAGAGAATATACAATTTAATTTTTATATGAATGTAATATATCTTCTTCTAGCAGTTTAAACCCAACCTAAATAGAATTCAGCTTTTATATTAATTTTAATTATTATAATCTAAGAGCTAAAAAGATAATTACATAGGCATACCATGTAAAAGATGAAACACATAAAAAGCACGGAATGTTAATACAAAATGAAATGCATGTATTTAATGAAAATGAATGTTTGAAAAGGTATTTTTTAAATAAAAAACAATAAAATGTTAACAAAATAACGTAAACTAAAAAAAATAGTGGAAAGAGATGACTATTAAAAAATGCGAATATTTGATGAAAATGTAAGTGATTACTGGAAAACAAATGATGAAAGTTACAAATTTTGATGAAAGGTAAATTTTTATGGACTTTTTTAAGGAAAAACCGGTTTTGTATTTTATGAAATGAAGTAATGGAAAATCTGGTCAAGGGAAGGTAAGGCAGTGAGGAGAGGTGAAAAGGCAGTGAGGTGAGGTGAAAAGGCAGTGAGGTGAAAATTAATTTCAAAGATAATTGGCTTCCATAACCAAGAAGGGATAGATCCTTTAGATACTCTAGGCCAAGCTAGCGAGAAGACTTTCACTATCACTTATGTAGAAATTATGCATCATTTACTGTAATGGGAGTAAAAAAGCAACAAAATCCTCGGTACCAATGGTCATGCCCCACTAATGTAATTACCCGGTTAGTTCACAGGGGTCCAGAAACAAGGAATGAAAATGAAACCTTCTCCACGAAATCAACAGACATGTCAGAAGCCGCGTACAGAAACTGAACACACTCTCCTGTGGAGAAGTACGAGGCTGACAAAAAGACAGCAGCAACACGCACACCCTGCATTAAACTTATGACCTATCTAGAAAAATTATAACAAAAATAAATTTAAAAAATACCAAATCACATATCTTAGAAATAATAATTTAGGCATAAAGTAGAACAAGCTATATGATGGTTTATGTGCACGAGCTTGGTGACTTATCTAAGCAGAAATAGGGGAGACATAGTAAGTGCTGTAGGCCTACTCCTAATTGTTGGATATCAAAGGTTTAAGCATTTCGGTTGAGAAAGTTCAACAGTAGTTAGTAAGAATTAAAATGAGGATTATGATTAGTATTTTAACCTAATAGCCAAAGGAGTTCAAAAGCAAGGAATTGGGCCTGGGGAGTGATGAGCTGCGTGATATAATATTAGGCAATTGGGCCTGGGGAGCGGTGAGCTCTGTAATATATTAAGTAGACCTGGGGAGTGGTAAGCTCTGTATAATAATAATAATTAGGCAATGGAGCCTTGGGAGCAGTAAGCTCTGAGAAATAAGAATCTCTATATTATTCTATTCTATTCTATTCTATTCTATAAAGTAAAAGTAAGAGTCATCGATACAGTCAGTATCGGGTTAAAGGAAAGGGAAATAAGGATTTCTATGTTGACATAAAAGTAAAGGAAGCGATACACTTGGTATCGGTTAACGGAACAGTTAATATTGCTTAAAAATAAAAGGAATAAGAATTCCGGTTATGAAAGTTAAAAATTAGGTTAATGTTGATGATAGGCCCAAAGTGAGTCAATTACTGTGAACATTTATTATGGGAAGTTAGAAAGAAAGAATAATAGAAGAAAATGAAAGGGAAATTAAGAAGGAAAAAAAAGAAATGGTTTAAGTTAAGTTGAAGGGAGTAAAGTAAAATAGAATAAGGAAGTGAATAATAATAATAATAATAATAATAATAATAATAATAATAATAATAATAATAATAATAATAATAATAATAATAATAATAATAATAATAATAATAATAATTTTATTTCATCCAGTGTATCAATTACATATTGATTTTGGACATGTCAAACTTAAATCTAATTACAGACTATGATCATACCAGAATACAAGATTAATTAATTAATAGATATCATAGAACTATTTACCCTAGGCCTATATCTAATTTAGAGTTCATCTATCCTGTAAAATGCTTTTTCACAAAGGTAGCTCTTTAATTTTTGTGTAAATTTTTTCCGAGTGCACTGTTTTAAAGTGTTTGGTTGTTTATTATAGAACTGTACCCCAATTACATATGGATCCCTGTTTGATGATTTTGTGTTGTATCTTTTTGTGTATAGGTTTATGTTTGATCGAGTGTCATACTGGTGAATTTCATCTATGGCTACGTTTAATTCTGGTTTAGATTTTAAAAGTAAAATTACCCTATATATATATAATGACATTATTGTTAGTATTTTTTCCTTTCTAAATATATCTCTGCAGCTGTCTAACCTTCCCAGTTTATATATTATTCTAAGACACCGCTTCTGTAGTATAAGTATTCTACATAAATGTGTATAGGCACATGCTTCCCATACTTCAATACCATATAGGAAGGCTAGATAGGTCGCAAATTAAACAAGAATTGAAATAAGGAAGCGTAGGCTATATAGGCCAGAACTAAAATAAAGGAATGTGGGCTAGGTAGGCCTAGGAAAGGAACTAAAAAGTGAATAAGAAATAGTAAAGTCAATGGGAATAAAGTGAATAGGAAGTAGAAAGAAAACTGTCCTATTGTTCTGTTAAAAAAAATTATTCCCCAAGGAAAGTGAATATATAGGGAAAATAAGTGGGTGAAGAGGTATAAATAGTCAGGAGTTAATGGAAAAGAGAAAAGTAGGAAAATTCCGGTAAAAATTTCACATAAGATGTTTGAACAAGACAGAGTCATGTGTAGAAGGATTGTAACTATTTAATTTTGTTGGAAGAAGCAAAGAAGGAATAATAAGGATTTATTTGGAACAAAGGTTATGGGAGTAAGTCTCTAATTTTTTTAAGACGAGAAGACTTGGTTAAAGTTATTAATTCTATATTTCTTTGATGTGAGATAGTTATTTAAAATTAGTTTTTTTTTGTGTGTGTTGAAAAGAAATGAAACACTTGGCAGTGGTTGATTAGCACTGCACATATGGCCCACCCCATCTCCATTGAGCTAAGCTAGGTAGTGTTATGTTATGGACATTTCTGCTACAGGAATGCCTTAAAGTAAAGAGGTGGAGCCAGTAATGGATGGCGCCCAGTTTGGAATAGAAATTTTCCATTATTAGTAGGGATTAAATAAGTCAGAGAAATTAATAAATTGGAATTCTTGTAATAGTCTGTACCTCTCAACGTCTGTTAAAGATACTGACTGAATTGCAGTTTTACTGTTCAACAACCTATAATCTTCTACAGGACAGAAGACATTGCTCCGTTTTGGTACCAGAAGAATAGGGCTGGAGTACGATGATTTGGATGGCCTGACAATTTCCTGATGAAGCATACATTTAACTATGGCTTTTAATATTCGCATAGGCGGTGTTGACAGCCTTTCCGGCGGAAATCTAACCGATTGATCATTATTCAAAACAATGTCATATTCCATGAGATTCTTAAGGCCCAAGTAATCCGCCAGATCATCATGATATTGCCTGATGAGACGAGAAATGTCGCTAACCCTTTCGGACGAAAGATACGTTACCTTAAGATCTGCTGTAATATCAGTTTCAAACAGCGGATCTGTAGTAGCCCCCAGAACTCCATAGTCGCTATTCCGAAAGTCAAATTGAGCTGTGCTACGGTTCTTGGGTTGGACCTAAAGCGCAGATCCCCTTGACTCAAATCCATAATTTGTGTTTTAATTTTTTTTTAATTGACTTCCAGGACCGCAAGGACCAGTAATTGTTTTACCAAAAGAAAAACAAAGTTCCAGGTAAAGTTCCCCAATTTGATTCTGAGATTTGTTTTCCCGTAAATGTTTACTTCACTTTGATCCACACTACTGCAAAACAAATTTACTAGTTGAATGGAAAACCCCTGTTGTACAACAAAATCATAGGCAACTTCAGAAATACACCAAGAACATTTTCCATTCAAAAGCAGGTCAAATAAGTAGATAGTTTAAGCCAAATATTATTTGTAATATTTATGGATGGCAAAATTAACACTTGCAAAGTAAGAACTGAGAAGTCTGTGGTGTTGATGTGGGAGTTCAGACTCGTTTGTTGAGAAGCACTAGCCTACTGTGATGATATAGTACTTATTGCAGACTTGGTAAGGAAGCTTCAACAAGATTTGAATGAATGGATGGAAACATAAAAAGAATAGCGAATGGTAGTTAACAACAAAAAGAGTCAAGTAATGGTGGTAGCAAGAACTGAAGACCAGGTTGAGCAATATAAATAAAGATTCAGCACGAAGGACAGCAACTTACTCAAGTAGAACAATACGAATACGTACACATGGTTCTTAGCTAATAAAATGACACTTAATATTGATAAGACCCATTTTATACAATTTAGGACAAAAAACAAATGTATCTCAAATCTTGAAATTAATTATGGAACACAAATCATACAAGAAATTAGCAATGTAAAATTTTTAGGACTACAAATAGACCAAAATCTTGACTGGAAGACACACATAGAAATGATAAGTCCAAAACTGAGTTCAGCGTGCTTTGCTTTAAGAATTTTGAATAATATATTAAAACAGGATGCATTACTGACATCAGCATAGCCCATCGCATTCCAGCACGTGCAGGCAGAACGAAACCTATTGTCGTGAAATTTGCAAAAATGAAAAGCCGAGATGAATGGTTTCAACGATACAAATGCACAGCCAAGGACAACACTGGTGGACCAGGAATACCTCTTCATAAAATCACTCAACAAACAGGTCAAGGAGGGGGGAAGTTTACAGTTGGAGAACACTTGACGTTCGAGACTAGGTCCCTACTCAACAATACAAAGGATACTGCCAGAATGAAAGATTACCAATTTGTATGGGTCAAGGACGGAAAGGTATTTGTACGCAAAAATGACAGAAGTCCTGCTTACAAGATTAGCTGTAACAATGACTTAACTAATTTGTAACATTTTTGCTTACCTCCTGTTTTTAAACTGTAATTATGGACGCAAACACCTTACTATCAGCATTTGACAACCATAATGAAAACAAAAAAACACTTGTATTTGATGACTCATATATCTGTAACACTCACATTAACAACCTTAAAGCCGACCTAACATTACTACATATGAACATACGTAGTTTAAGCAAGCACTTCTCAATGTTTTGTGTATTGTTGCAAAATTTCGAAATTAAATTTGATATAATAATATTGACAGAAATCTGGTTGGAAAATGATGCTGGTTATGATATTGAAGGATACAAAAAAATCATAAAGACAAATAAATATAACAAATGTGATGGTCTAATAGTATATGTCAACAATCTTATTGATGTGACCTTAATTGATGATGAAATCGCTGACGTAAATAACTTGCATTTAACGTTTAATTTTAAAAACTGTCAATTCATATTAACAGCTATCTATAGATCACCTAGTTTCCAAATGAAAAACAATTTCTTAGTTGGCTTAGAAAATTATTTAAAACGAAATCGAGGAAATTATGATCACATAATTGTGGGTGATATCAATATCCAAATATTGGACGATCAAATAGGCTTAGATAGTGATGGAAATAAATATATAAATATTTTAAATGAATTTGGTTTTACAAAATATTTAAAAGCGGTAACGCGCTTAGGCAACACAAAGAAGTCTTGTTTAGACCACATATTTCTCAAATCTATGAACAATTTGGATTTTAATAGCTGTGTATACCAGAGTGATATCACAGACCATTTCACAACAATTGGCACATTCTCGTTGCCACATAATCACCATAGCTGCAACTTAGAATATACCCCTGCTACCATAAGCCATATCAAAATAGAACAACTGTCCAACAGACTAAGGAACAAGACATGGTGCTCAATATACGCTACTACGGAAGCTAATAGAGCATTTTCATATTTTCATGGCATTTTAAAAAATCATATTGAACATAGTAAAATTTCCAAACTTATATCTATACCTTGTAAATATAAAAAAAATAAAACCCTGGATTACTACTGGCATTGTAAAATCAATTCGAGTACGTGACAAAATTGCAAGAAAAGTTAAAAGTGAACCGTTAAATTTGATGTTACAAAATCAATATAAAAAATACAGGAACCTTTTAAATACGATTGTAAAAAAGGCTAAAACAAATTATTACGAAACCAAGCTCAAACAATATTCACATGACCCAAAAAGATTTTGGCGAACTATCAATGAAGCTACCGATACATTAAAATGAGAAAATACGAATATAAACAAAATCGTAACAGAAGAAGGATTAACCATTACCAATAATAGTGAAATTGCTAATGAATTCAATAAACATTTTTCTCAGATTGGACATAAAATAACAAGCTCCATTTCATCATATTCATCACAATCTACTCGCAATAATAATCTACATTCAAATCCAACAGCTTCTCTGTTCCTACAGCCAATAATTGAAAATGAATTGATCTTAATTGCCATAAACCTTAAGAATAGCGTTACTCCTGGAAGTGATGACATTTCATCAACTATAATGAAAGCAATTATTACATTTATTTCTAAACCCCTTACTCATATTTTCAACCTATGCTTAGCTCAAGGCTTTTTTCCAGATGAATTAAAATATGCGACAGTAATTCCATTGTACAAATCAGGTGACAAATGTAATTTAAATAATTATAGGCCAATATCCTTATTATCTACCATTGCAAAATTATTAGAGAAATGCATAAAAAATAGACTAACAAACTTTTTAGAAAAAAATAAACTATTAGCGGAATCACAATTTGGTTTTAGGAATAATATGAGTACAGATGATGCTATAATGGCCGTTACATCCACAATTATTAAAGCAGTAGATGAAGGAAAAAAATGCTTAGGTGTTTTTCTGGACCTAAGAAAGGCCTTTGACACTATAAGTCACAACATTTTGCTAAATAAATTAGAAAATATTGGTGTTAGAGGTATTGCCTTAGACCTATTTCGATCATATTTATCAAATAGATACCAAATCACTAAAGTTAACAACGAAAAAAGTGAAAACGTAGTGCTAAATATCAGCGTCCCACAAGGAACTGTGTTAGATCCTTTGCTCTTCTTAATATATATCAATGATCTTCTTAAATTAGATATAAGTCTCATCAAAGGCAATGTCTATTCCTTCGCCGATGACACAGTAATCATATTTTCTGGAAACAGTTGGGAGCACGTTTTTAGTAATGCTAACATTGGAACAAACAAAATAAAAAAATGGCTCGATGAAAACCTTCTATCTTTAAACATTGATAAAACAACATATTTACCATTTTCACTAAACTTTAAAGGACTCTCCTCGATAAATGCACAACACAATATAATCTTACATGGAATCTCTTGTTCTATCCCTTTTAATTGTCAATGTCCAAAATTAAGTTCATCAACACAAGTAAAATACTTAGGTGTTATCATTGATCAAAATTTACGGTGGGAAAAACATGTTCAATATCTGTGTCTTAAACTACGGAAAACTATATATAAATTTGTTATATTAAGAAACATTATGCCACAGAGTACTTTAAGACTAATATATCTAAGTTTAGTCCAATCAGTTATACAATATGGAATAATAGGATGGGGTGGGTTATGTCAGACTGCACTTCGCCCATTGTCGTTGTTGCAGAAAAGAATAATCAAGATATGTTTAAAAAAATCAATGGACTATCCATCTGAAAGTTTATATAAAGATTTTGACGTATTGAATATTAAACAATTATACTCCTACACTTTTTTAAATTATTTCCATAAACATCATGAAAAGTTCATAACACGAAATCACTACTATAATACAAGGAGGTATAATATCTCTTGTCCTCTTTTCGAACCAAAGTGTGCTACAGAAGTAGGTCTAAGGCATAGTATAAATTTCGGACCAAGGCCGTACAACAATTTTACTAGAAGAAACCCTAATATGATACCACTAAACAATAAATTGTTTAAAAAAAGAGTACTCGATTTGATTAAATCTAACTTGTAATTGTACTTTTACCACTGTTTTATGTTAATCATTCTCAACTGTAAATTTTTAATGTTTAACATTGGGTATTTTGTTTGTAACTCTGTTATGTTACTGTAATTTATTTTTTCGTATCTTTGTTCATGCATTTATTTCATATAAGCAATCTTATTTATTTTTATTCTTATTTTTTACCTAAAACTAAAATATGTATGTTTTTTTTTTTATATAATTTTCAAAATATAATTTTAGTATGACTGAACTGACCCCGAACACGAGCTATGCTCATGCGGGGCAAATAATACTCTTTTCAAACTGTACAAATTGTGTGTATATTATTTGTATTTGTAATAATTTTGTATCAATTTGTGACATACGTCATGTTATGACGTCTTAGTCACTTTAGTTCACTCTTACTCTCTCCGCTTGGTGTACTTCTGCGCATGCCTTGTGCGCGGCCTTTGTCCGTGTTCGTCGGCCATTATGGTCTGACGGGGGAGTCTCTCTTTGCCTTCAGTACAGTACAGTATTGTGCCTAGTAGTTTGTGGTGAACTTCTGCTATGTTTGACCTCGCGATCCGGATTTGCCTTCCAGGTATGTGCTCTGGACGAGTAAGTAATTCATAATGTAATTCACCATTGAATATTCGTGCACTTAATTTGGAATCTCCACTAAGTTTTAGTTTGCCAAGCCATTAAAGTTCATTACCATTGCTGTCTATCTTATGTCTATCATGTCACGATGAAAATGACATTTGCTAAGCTTAGGGAAGAAATCTCGCCAAGTGGTATAGGGTTTAAGTCATGAGAATAATTACGTTTGTCGTAATTCAGTTGCCTGTAATTAGAGATGTTGTCACGTCTCGTGATTGTGTTACGTCATGTATGCAGGTGTCGTACCTACCCTCTAGGCAAGTAATGCTTGATCTAGTCTAGTTCTTTCTGCATGAATATTGTATAGCGAGATTATATAGGGTCGAGGTATTAATGACATGAGTATCTAAAACTATTTTCTTAATTAATAGATTTATAGAGTATGTCCTCTTACAATATATGCCAGTTACCTTGAAGGTCATTTCATTGTTCTAGAACTTGCTAAGTAATACTAAATTATATATATATATATATATTATTTGTATGAAAAGGATGGTCAGTTCACTTGATTATTCGAACAAATTTACAATTTTCCAGTATGGTAAACTGTACTTGCCAAATTATTCCAAAAGGTAATTGTAAATTTGTGTGGCTTCATTTGCATAATATTGGCCAGAATCTTATGAATTATCTTAGCCAAGTAACCTCTGAAAATAATTTATTTATTCATTCAGTGCTGTAGCACTTGTTACACAGTTAGATTATTATTCAAACAAATTTAATATTTTTCAGTGCTGTAAGCTGTATTTCATAAATTATTCAAGGAAGTAATTGTAAAATTGTATGGCTTCATTAACATATTATTGGCCAGGTTCTTATGAATTATCTTAGCCAAGTACCCACTGAAAATAATTTATTTATTCATTCAGTGCTGTAGCACTTGTTACACAGTTAGATTATTATTTGTGCAAATTTAATATTTTCCAGTACTGTGAACTGTACTTGATAAATTATTCAAAGAAGTAATTGTAGAATTGTATGGCTTCATTAACATATTATTGGCCAGGTTCTTATGAATTATCTTAGCCAAGTACCCACTGAAAATAATTTATTTATGCATTCAGTGCTGTAGCACTTGTTACATAGTTAGATTACACTGGTCAACATGATTTTTGTCTCATGAGTATCAATAGTTGTACTTAATGCAGTTTTTTATCATGTTTTCAAATATGTATTCGGAATTTCTCCATCACCCACAGTTTTGTTTTTATTTCAATTTCAATTAATGGATTTTAATATATTTTTTTAATAAACGGTCATTTGTCCATTGTAAAATAAAAACTCCTAGAGCATTGTAAATGTTATGGAACCAAATGAGCTAACTCAAATGGTA
Source organism: Ectobius pallidus (assembly GCA_964059195.1). Taxonomy (NCBI): domain Eukaryota; kingdom Metazoa; phylum Arthropoda; class Insecta; order Blattodea; family Ectobiidae; genus Ectobius; species Ectobius pallidus. The sequence goes on along the minus strand of CAXKWD010000012.1, from coordinate 26,252,328 downwards.
CCGTTGCTACTATTGTGCAAGTTCAGACTGTACAGACAGGCACAAACATGATCATGTATGCATTCATTACAACGATGTCAGTTGTGAGAGAGCAGTGAACCAGTAAACACGTAATTGTGAGTGCATTGTGCCTGGATTATTGTATATTGTATATTACATATTTACAAATTTATTTCTTTTAATTTGTTGTTAGTTACAAATGCCTAGAGCTTGTTTAAATCATCCTAACAACTTTTGTTATATATGTGGTGAAGTGACGCTCAAGTCCCAAAGGCGAAACCTTACTCCATTAGTAAAAAAGTGTTATGAACTTTATTTTGGGTGTAAAGTGGGGGACCAAACAAGGACCTGGGCCCCATATATCTGTTGTTTATCGTGTAGTAGGCTTCTCACTGCATGGAAGAATGGCACACGTCACATGCCATTTGCTATCCCTATGATTTGGAGGGAACCCAAAGATCACTCCTCTGACTGTTATTTCTGCTTAACAAACATTACAGGGATTACGTCAAAATCAAAACATACAGTGGTGTACCCTGACTTGCAATCTGCAATGAGACCAGTTCCACACAGCGAAGAATTGCCCATACCAAAGCCTCCAGAACATGTGACATTAGATGAAGAGAGCTCAGATTCCGATGGAAGTAAGGAAGAAGAAGAAACAGATTTTGGTGATACAACTTTTGAACAAAGCTGTTCATCTGAGCCTCATTTATTGACTCAAGTAGATCTTAACGATCTCATACGGGATTTAAAATAACCCAAAAACCAGTCTGAAATGCTTGGTTCCCAGCTAAAAGGATGGAATCTTCTTCAAAAGAATACAAAGATATGTACTTATCGTAGTCGTCATTCTCAATTTAAAGGCTATTTTTCTGAAGAAAATTCCCATCAATACCTGTGGCTCACTCTGCTAGTATGAAAGAAACATATGAAAACTTTCAATTTATATTGGCAAAGCTTCAATATGCAGTGTATGAATGGAATATTCGTGGTGAATTGAAGGTAATTGCACTTATTCTTGGTCTGCAGCTTGGTTACACAAAGTACTGTTGCTTTTTGTGTCTTTGGGATAGTAAGGACAGAAAAAACCATTACATCAGAAAAGAATGGCCTAAATGCGAATCATTCATTCCTGGACAGAAAAATGTGAAACATGACGCATTGTGTAATCCTAAAAATGTGTATCTACTTCCCTTACATATCAAACTAGGATTGATGAAGAATTTCATGAAAGCCATGGGCAATACTCCTGGTTTCATGTACTTAAAACAGAAGTTTCCTAAAATTAGTGAAGCAAAAATTAAAGAAGGGATATTTGTGGGTCCACAAATACGATCACTAATGCATGATGAGAAGTTTGAGGAACTATTGAATCCACTGGGGAAAGCAGCTTGGCAAGCATTCAAAAAAGTAACTCACAGTTTTTTGGGAAATCGAAAGGCGGAAAATTACCGTGATATTGTCAATGATCTTATAACATCTTATAACAATTTGGGCTGTAATATGTCCTTAAAAATTCACTTCCTGCACTCGCACCTAGATTTCTTCCCGGAAAATCTTGGTGCAGTGAGCAATGAGCATGGGGAACGCTTTCATCAGGAGATTTCAGCTATAGAAAAGAGATATCAAGGCAAATGGAATTCTAATATGCTGGCCGATTATTGTTGGACCATCAAGAGGGATGCTCCACAGGAGAAATATAGCAGAAAATCGTCATTTCTTACTTTCTAGGTGAGTCCGAATGTTCGGATATTGTGTATTTAAGAATGTAGAAAATATTAAAGCGTTTGAAATTATAAATGCCTGTCTCTCGGAAACCTTGCGTGATGGAGAAAAACCGATATCATATTTGAATTCAGGAGAAGAAATGCTATCAGAATCACATATTTTTCTTTCTGAGACAAAAAAAAGTTTCTTTTTTGTTGCCCAGTGTTATTATTCATGCAAATTTAATATTTTCCAGTACTGTGAGCTGTACTTGATAAATTATTCAAGAAGTAATTGTAAAAATTGTATGGCTTCATTTACATATTATTAGCCAGGTTCTTATGAATTATCTTAGCCAAGTACCCTCTGAAAATAAGTTATTTATGCATTCAGTGCTGTAGCACTTGTTACACAGTTAGATTATTATTCATGCAAATTTAATATTTTTCAGTACTGTAAGCTGTACTTGATAAATTATTCAAAGAAGTAATTGTAAAATTGTATGGCTCCATTTACATATTATTGGCCAGATTCTTATGAATTATCTTAGCCAAGTACCCTCTGAAAATAATTTATTCATGCATTCAGTGCTGTAGCTCTACTTACCCAGTTAAATTATTATTATAGCAAATTTAACATTTTCCAGTACTGTAGGCTGTCCTTGACAAATTATTCAAAGAAGTAATTGTAGAATTGTGTGGCTACATTTGTACACTATTGGCCATGTTCTAATGAATTATATTAACCAAGCTTCCTTTTAAAAATAATTTATTATGCATTCAGAGCTGTAGCAGTTAAATTATTATTCAAACCAACTTGATATTATATTAGTCCTGTAAATGGTTCTGGATAAATTATTTGGAGAAGCACTTGTAAATTGGCTGGCATCATTTGTATATAATCGCCCTGCTTCTTATGAATTATCTTATGTTAAATTAGCTCTGTTTTCCATGGAAAATAATTCCTTCACGCATATAGAGCGGTTGAATCTGTCAGCCAGTTAAACCTTTATTCAAGTAACTTAAGGTCACATTAGTATTGGAATCTTTCTGACATTTGACTTTGAGAAGTTAGGGAAATTAGTCTAGCACATATTGCGTATTAGTTGATCGTTGCTTATCTCCCTTTAATCAGAATTGCCCTAGATTTATTCACTGAATCATTCTATATCTATAAGAGTCCTTCTCTCTATGGTTTATAGTTACTCTCGAGCTATCTTACATAAAACCGTAGGTTATGCCCCATTGCATTTATTCATGTGATCTATACCGTTGGAGTCCCATATTTTGAGAGTAGTAATCTGTGTCATGTTCCCTTCTGTTAGTGATGCTATTTACTCATCCTGGTCTTGTATTGATCTTTAGTGACGTTGACCTTTACTATTCATTTGGTTACACCTTATCTGACGGCTCTTAACCCATTTAATCCCGCTGTTCCCAAATGGGAACACGATTTTATTGATTTTTATTTGCTATTTATATTATATGTAGAAGTAATCATTTTCTGCAGTCTCTTTCTGTTGGCAACAATGCTTAAGTTGGCAGATCTCATATATGTTTTAGTCCATTGTTACAGATGTTATTAGTGTGTTTATTGAAGCTGTAACTGGTTCTGATGGCTTATCGTAAACCGTAAGTAATTATACTTTTATTATCTGGTTGTAATTTATAATTTCTATACAACATTGCTGCTAATTGATTATGTGACTTGAGTATATATGTTAGAAATGCATATGTTTTCAAACATTGTGACCATATGCTTCTAAAGTCTGATGTTCCCATTTGGGAACAGCGGGCACGAATGCCTAGGTGTAAATTTATTTCATTTTATTTTATTTCAGACTCAGTTCGCAAGAAATCCTTGATCTTCTGGAATTAGATGATGATGTTCTGGAAGCCCAGATATCTGTTCTACCACCTGATGGGTCAGATGAAGACAGTGGTGATGAGGATGATAATAATTTAGACCGACTTTCTGGTAATCAACTTCTGTCTCAAGCTGAAGCTTCAATAAAGAAGGTTACTGATGATGGCATTATTGTAAGTAATCTAGGGCGTCTACCTATAATAAGCAGCAATGGTGAATCTAAATCAGAAAGTTCTCCCACAACTTCTTCCAGCCACCCAAGCAATAGTAACATGCATAGTACCACATGTTCAGAAGAAGGCATCACTGTTCACAAATTGTCCACGAAAAAGAAAAAAGCATATCACTGGGTCAAAGAAGATATTGCACTGCAAAAAGAGGGTGAGTTTCAATTGCCGAAGTGGCTTCTGGATACTGATGGTGATCCTGTAAAGCTTTTTGAATTATTCTATGATGATGAGGTTGTAGACGTTATCACAACATCCTCAAATCTGTATGCATTTCAGAAGGGTTATCACAATTCTAACTTCACACAGGACGAGATTAGACTATTCCTAGCAGTCTTGTTAGTCAGTGGATACAGTCAAGTACCACGCTATAGAATGTATTGGGAACAAAGCCCTGACTGTAACAATAAGGCCATCAGTGAGGCCATGCCAAGAAACAGGTTTTCACAGTTTATGTCCTACCTTCATGTTTGTGATAACCAAAACTTAGATAAGAATGATCGCTTTGCGAAGATTTCTCCATTATGGAGATTACTAAATGAAAGGTGGCTACAGTATTTCCCAGGAGAAATGAATCTCTGTGTAGATGAATCAATGATACCATACTTTGGCCGGCATGGTGCTAAGCAACACATGCATGGGAAACCGATTCGTTTTGGATATAAAGCCTGGTGTTTATGTACACGGTTAGGTTACCTTATTCAGGCCAGTCTCTACCAAGGAGCTAACACAGGAAATACTCATCCAGAAGTAGGTGTTGGAGGGTCTGTTGTGTTGAATCTGATTCAAAACCTTCCAGAAAAGAGGTACAGTCTTTATTTTGACAACTTCTTCACCAGTGTATGCTTGCTGGAAAAGTTGAAGGAGAAAAGAGTAAATGGTACCGGGACTATAAGATCCAATAGAGTTGAAGGTGCACCTCTCATCGCTCCCACTGAACTAAGAAAGAAGAGTAGGGGGTCTTATGACCAGCTTACAGAAGCTGGGTCCAGGATTACACTTGTACGTTATCATGATAACAATATTGTGACCGTTGCCTCCACGCAAGCTGGTGTAGCCCCAGTGACAAAAGCCAAACGGTACAGTCAGGCAAAAAAAAGTCACATTCAGATTGATCAACCGTCCTGTGTAGTGCTGTATAACACATACATGGGGGGCGTTGATAGAATGGACGAAAATATTGCAAAGATGAGAGTAAACATACGAGGGAAGAAATGGTACTGGCAACTACTGACATTTCCACTCAACGCATCTGTGAACAATGCCTGGCAGTTGCATAGATGGTGTAAAAGAAGCAAACCAGACCAGCTTGACTTACTTGCATTCACACGACACATCTGTCAAACGTACTTGCAGAAATATTCACGACGGCTTTCACTTGGAAGACCTATACGAGTTGTAACCGCAGTGGACAAGAGAGTAATGGAGAATGTACGGTTTGATGGTGTGAATCATTTGATTGTAAGCAATTCAAAGCAGTCCCGGTGTGGGCAATGCAAAAAAAATGCAAGGTTAAAATGCAACAAATGTCAAGTTGCTTTACACATGCAGTGTTTTGAAAATTTTCACAAAAAGTAATAAAAAGTTAATGACGTTTCTGGAAAAATAACTTTCATAATACCAGTATTCATATGGTTTCCAAGTCAAATGTCAATAGATGTTCAGAATTAGTCATACTATGCTCTGTGTTGTTAATAAAGAATTTAATTTTTTTTTTTTTTTTTTGCAAATTATTTCTAGAAATTACTCCCACCCATTCGATCCCACTGTTCCCATTTGGGAACATCCAATATTTTGGGCCTAAAGTTTATTTCTGTACTAAAACTCACACGAATGTGTTCTATTATGGTTAATGGACTAGAATAAATGAAAAACGTTATTATTCTCAACAAAAAAATAATTTGGGATTAAATGGGTTAAGGTTATTTGTCAGGGTTATTCCAGTTGATTGGGTTTTGACATGTTAATGGTCAGGTATTTGTATTTGATTAATGATATTGTCTCATTGTCTTGCTCAGTTTGGATGCTGTGATTTTTAATGTTTGTCTGTTTATCTTGTTAATTCTGTTTGAAAATATAGAGATATAGAAAGTTATCCCAGTGCTCTCTCTCTCTGCAAGATTGTTTCCCAGCACGCTAGGATTCCTGCTTCCTGTTCTTTTGAATTCTGATATTTATTATACTTGTGAGACGAATATATATATATACTGATCCTCAAAAGCCCTATCTGGCAGTAAATAGGGACAACACGTCGTCTCAAATTTGTATTTTTTAATTTGTAATAAACTTAATTTACTAATTTACTAATTACTTATGGTATATTTTGCATATTTTCACTCGGTAATGTGGTACGGGATCATATTCTGGGGTAACTCTTCCCATAGGGAGAAAATATTTAGATTACAAAAGCGGGTAATAAGAATAATATGTGGAAAGAAAAAAGGGAATCATGTAAACCGCTATTTGAAAAATTAAAAGTCCTCACTCTTACAGGGGAGTATATATACTCTGTTATGTGTTATGTAGTGAATAATATTGATAAATTTCAAACTAATTTTAGTGTACATGGACGTACTACCAGAAACATGAATGATCTACACAGACCAAATAACTCGTTAAAACTCTTTCAGAAGGGTGCTTATTATTCTGCAGTACAGATATATAACAAGCTTCCAAACAACATTAAATTATTATGTATTCAAAGAAAGAGCAAACCTTTCAAAACAGCTGTCAAGGAATTTTTAATAACTCACACCTTCTACAATTTGGAGGAATATTTCCAGCTTGGATAAATTTGGCAGCTTGCAGTTTCTGTAGGCCTATATTATTGTTATAGCATGCATGTATTTTTTGATCTGACGTGTTCTATATCCTTGAGCCCCGCTCAACACAGGATCTACAGGACGAGATATCTACATCTACATCTACATCTACATCTACATCTAGGAGTGATGATCCATCAAACAGGCTTACTGTAAGGAGAAATTCGTAGAATGTAAAAGAAGAACTGATGCATGTTAAGCTCTCAGCAGTAGTATATTCAGGAAAAAAGAAGTTAATAAGAAGACTAAGGCACGCTTTATATAATACAGTTTGTAGAGCCAATACTATTATACAGGGTGTTTCAAAAATAGTTTTACAAACTTCGGGCATGGTTCCTTAAACCAAAAGAAGGAAAAAAGTTCATATGGACTTATGTCCCATTGTACCGGTTTTGAGGATGTGTATTAACTATCGGTACTATTTTATTTTTAGGATGTATTAGATTAATGAAACAAACAACATGTATACATCAGGGAGAAAACAGGAAGCAAGGTGCGGGCCTAACCAGGGTTAGTAGAAGGAACCAAAATTCTTAAGTGGGACGGCAGAAGAAGCGACGACAAGGGTCATAAATACGGCGAAGAAGAAATCCCAATTAACAATTCAACAATGAACATCTATTCACAAATTTCATTATGTACATAATGTATTTACAACAAGGTGACAATATATGTCTGATTACTCCCTGTATGAGAATAATATAATTGTATCCCTCGATAAGATTTATTTTAATCTCTTCCCTATGTAATAACAATCTTCAATATTTCAATAAATATATTTCTGATAAAAATTCCTAAAAAGAATTGCTTCAGTATCCAACTTCCACGTAGACAACAATTAATCCTCATAATTAATTAAATTGCAACACTGAATACTCCAAACCTCAATAGTTAAATCAGACTTAAATATTATTAATTCTCAGACTTACATTATTATGAGTGCTGATGAAAAGTAATTTAAATTACCAAATTCAAAATATGCAGTATAAAGTTATTAATATAACTAGAGCCTATATATGAAATCCTAATTCACTTAAGAATGTAGATGAAGTCAAATGTACATAGAATGTTCTATTAGAGAATAATTCCGATATACAAATAAATATAAATGCCTATAAGAATGTAAGATGCTTTTACATCATAGAAATGACTAGACCCCTGAATGAATTCAAAATTGTATTAAAGAATTTATCTCTTAGATTCACTCCACTATAAATTACTTACAGGTATGAAAATCATTGAATAGCTGCAGCAACTAACCTAACAAGTAAACCACATATTCCATTGAGGAAATATTCCACAATTCAAATGGTTATAATTACTATATAAGATCAATATTCTATTAAAGAATATACCAAAACTCCCATAATTGTAAATTTTGTATAAGGGTAAGATTCGTCTAGATGTCTGAAATAACTAGGAAAAGAAGCAAAGGAAAAATTGTATTGTAGACAAAAAGTTGCAAGTCCTGAATAACTATAAATTATATAAAGCTATAGCTTACTTTGGAATAGCAGGAAAGACCAGAAATAGCAATTGAGAGCAATAGAGTTTATAAAATATTTTAAAGTTCGCAACAATTGTAAATTCGTTTAAGCGAACGCAGATAATAACTTCCGAAAAGCAGAAACAATAGAAAATTAATAAGTTACAGGTAAGTGAATTGTATTTGTAGAAAAATATGCAGGAGTACAAATATCTTTAAATTAGTACCAAAATATGATTAGGTTAGAATACTGAAAATGATTAGAAAAATACTATGAGGTCAATATCCCATTAAGGACGTATTCTAAATTTATTTCACTCCAGAAATTTATTTCAAAAAACCAAATAGTCGAGTGATACAAAATTATTTAATTATTAAGACGTGAAATACGGCAGCTATAACAAGGTTAATTTTATTAATGAATTTCATTTTCAGACAGGGTAAAATGGTTTTAAAATAGAGAGATTGTCCACCTTAGAACCCTTGTCGTTTCACTTATCTGGGGCCTTTTATAAAATATAAAATAACATTGAAGGCACAAGCACACGTTAAAAACACTGTTGTCAAATTAATAAAAACACTGTTGTCAAATTAATAAAACTTCTTCTTGGTCCCAGATGCGTGTAATACTTGAAAATGCATTTCGATGCAAGTTGCATCATCTTCAGTTCAGCTTAGAGACACAACAGATACAATGTCTGATGATGCACCAGACATTGTATCTGCTGTGTCTCTAAGCTGAACTGAAGATGATGCAACTTGCATCGAAATGCATTTTCAAGTATTAGACGCATCTGGGACCAAGAAGAAGTTTTATTAATTTGACAACAGTGTTTTTATTAATTTGACAACAGTGTTTTTAACGTGTGCTTGTGCCTTCAATGTTATTTTATATTTTATAAAAGGCCCCAGATAAGTGAAACGACAAGGGTTCTAAGGTGGACAATCTCTCTATTTTAAAAAAAAGGTTAATTTTGTTTACTTTATTTTCTATGGAAAAATCTCGTAGCATATAGGGCTAATAATTTCCTGGACTTAACTTTCTTAGAGAGATTTTAGATATCAACAATTATGTATACGTATATATCAAGAACAGGTTACGTCAGAAAATTATGGTCACTGGATAGCAATTTTATAGTTCAAACATTAGTAACTATTCCCCATAGTGTATTAAATTTTCAGAACTATGGATAACACAACACGTGTGCACCGCAGTGAAATACAATTTTTTGTACAGAATACTAATTATAAATTTTTTTAAGACACTAATAGCAGGGACATATTAACCAGAGTACGTAACAATATCTTCAAGAACTTACGTAACAGAATCTATTCAGGCATATGTACGTAATTCTATAATTAGAATGGTTGGAAATACGGCCCGATAAATATTATTGATAGCAGCTTAAGATATCTCACGGCAACAAGAGTGAATAGCCCAGCCGTCAAATAGAAAACAACATTTGAACCACGTAAAGAGAGCTGCTTTAATTTCAATAAAAAGCTAGAACTATTCAAGGAATTCAATGTTAACTAATCAGCAAGAATATCACAGTTCACAATAGTGTAGCCAATAACTTTACAATCCATCAGAATTTAATGCCATGAAATACTTTCGGACAGGACCCTCAATATTAACAGTGCTGGCATACATTGCGTGAGATATATGATTCTAAAGCAAAATGTCGATACGGAGAATCTACTCTTATACAATTCAACGGCCCTAAATAGCGTGCTTGCTCGCTCGCCCGCTTCGTGAGACATCGGGTATACTCGGCGATGTTCGTCTCTCGCAGTGTAAACATTCATGACGACTACAAAATTAGTAAAACCGTTTCTTTATTATATAAGGCCTAAGTGAAATGAACACAATGAACAAATATTCTAATTTTATTTTTACTTACAATTTTCATAGCTCTGAACCACAAACATTTTTAATACACTGCCAGTGTAAATTTCTTTAAAATCCTGGAGTCAATTAATAATGGCGGGTGAAGCCGCGGGCATCAGGTTTAATATATTGATAGTTTAATCCTCGAAGTATCGCGGACATTAAAAATCCAAATCAATCACTCCTTCTCTTGAAAAATTATATAATTTCTGAAAATTACATTGAATTTATCAAATAAAATTCACATCACATTCATCTGTCAACAAACAGTTGAGAAACGATACGTATTATCGTAACGATACGTATCGCCGTCTCGAGAATTACGCACGAGAATTATACAGTTTAGAAGGCAGTGGTTCAGTTATCTTTGGAACTGCATTATCGAATCTGAGATCGTTTTCCCAGGTGGCGATTTCTAATCGTGGAATGTACTCTAAAGCCGGAATTTTAGCTGTTTCATTAATTATTAATGGTTTAGTTTAAGAATGATTCGCGTGCAAGTGTTAATAATGCTTTAATAATTATTATACTATTAATTTTTAATTTTTCAATTAATTATCGTGGCCCGGGCGGCTTGGGTCGCTTAAATCCTAAAAGGGAGAGGTAAAAACCACGAAAAAGAAAGAAAGAAAGAAAGAAAGAAAGAATTAATTATCGTGGGCGAAGCCGCGGGCACCTCCTAGTAAGTATACATTCAATTAAATCTTTCAGACATCTACACATGTTACTTGGCAGAATAAATAACTTCATGGAAGATGGATACTGGCTAAAATTAGCTTACTGGATTCCATATAGTGTGTGTGTGTGCTATAAATGGATTGGCGTGAGGAAAAATGATTACCTATCACGGGCATTAATCTTCCGCAACACAATAAATCAATCACGTAATAATGAGTGAATTGCCCAAACTCACGAGGATTGCCCACCAAAAATCTTATTACTTTATCACTTCATTAATACAAGTCTAAATTAAGAATTAACATGATATAATGCTATTGAAGACAACAAAATTTACCCAGAAGGGGTTCTAACTAGTGCTCGGACTATTTGTGTATTTGTGTAACCGGATAGTATCCGGTTACTTGGTCATGGCAAATAAAATTCGGATAACCGGTTAACCGAATATTGCTATTCGGATAACCGCCGTTACTAGGTATTTGCGGTAGTAGGTATTTGCGTATTCGGATATCCGGTTACTTGTAGAGAACTACAAATACCTACTACCATGAGTCATGACAGAGGCATGTTTGTGCAATATCTTGTTCACAGCATTCTTGATGTCGCGCCGTACATAGAATATGCAGTCCTTAATTTTACCCCCCCCCCAAGCATCTGTGTTCAATTACTGTAATAATTACATTCTTCTTCTTCCTCTTCTTCTAATTTATTGTATCATTTAACATAAAAATAAAAAAGTATGTGTTTATGGGCATACAAATTTACATGCTTTCACTGATTTGCATGAAATTTTAAACACCTACCCCCTTCAACAAGGTAAAAACGATGGGCAATATTAAAATTCACGTCAACCACCCCTTCCCTTATTTTCTACAGACCGTGAGTAATATTTTCGTATACAAATCTAAATTCCCCGAACAATTTCTATACAATTTACACATAAACCCTGCAGAACTAGTCACTATTCTGCAATATTCTACAAAACCACCCCTTATTAAATTTCCAACCCCCATTATTTAATGTCTTTATAAATCTACAATCTTTGAACGATTATTACCAAACTTTACAGACAGACCCTTTTGAATCAAGAGAATATTTCAAGTCAAATTCATTTTGGAACAAACCATCCCTTAAATGTTTCAACCCTTATTATATGATCTTTATTTAAACCTACATTTATTTACCATCTTTTACCAGAATTTAATCATAGGCCCTAAAGAACCAGGATAACATTTTAGGCAAAACTATTTTGGAATAAACAACCCCTTATGATTAACCCCTATTATATGACGTTTAAATAAATTTACAGAGCTTTGACCATTTTTATCAAAATTCACACACAGAACCTACAGAACCAGGAGGAAGCTTTAGGCGAAACTAATTTTAGTACAAACCGCCCATAAATTGTTTCAACCCCTATTTATGATCTATATTTAGAGCTACAATCTTTGACGAGTTTTTATCAAACTTTACACAATACCCTATACAACCAGGAGAAAATTATAGGCCAATTTGAATGTATTATAAACCACCCTTTATATGTTTCAACCCCTATTTTTTTTATCAATATTTAGATGTATACTCTTTGAGTAATTTTTATAACTTATTATTCACAGACCTTTTACAACCAAGAGATTTTTTCAAACAAAACTAATTTTGGTAGAAACTATCCCTGAAGTGACTCAACCCCTATGTATATCAATATTTAAACCTTCATTCTTTGAGTAACTTTTATTTGATATTACAAAAATACCCTCCAGAACCAAAATAATCTTTTAATACATAACTAACTTTCGTATAAACCACCCTTAAATGTTTGATACCCCGTTCAGTTATGTATTTATTTAAATCTTCGTTCTTTGATTTATTTATTTATCAGACGTAATACACAGAACCTCAATCGGTTCAGGAGAGATTTTTGAGCAAAATTAACTTGGGAAGAAACCACCCCTTAAATGTTTCAACCCCTATTAAATTAAATGTTCACTTTTTTGACCAATTCTTACCAGACTTTATACACTGACCCTATAGAACGACGGAAAAATTTTAGGGATAACTAATTTTGGAACAAACTACCCCTTATGTGTTTCAACCCCTGTTGTATGTGCTTCATTTAAGTCTATCCCCTTTGACCATTTTTAAAATGAAAATTTACATACAGTACCAGGAGAAAATTTTAGGCTAAATTATTTTTAATAAAACCACCCCTTAAATGTTTCAACCCGTTTTTATTGTATATACCTAGATTTACGTTATTTGTGTAATGTTTATCAGATATCAAGCAGAGACCCTCGAGAACCAAGATAAATAAAATTGTTGGACAAAACTAATTTAAGTAGGAGCCACCCTTAAATGCGGCTGTCATTCTCGGTAGACTTTTGTACACTGAAGACATTTACAGCGGAAAAAATGTGAGTTAAAACACTAGTGCTGTGACGATGGGATCTGGGAACATGAAGGAATGTACGTTATGTACGTCGCGACGTCAGAGGCACAGGATTCAAGACCATACACGTAATAGTCTCGTAAGGTTAGAAGAACTTATACTTTTCCGATGATCACATCATCGAATATGCGAATACTCACCGGTGATTGTTCCGAATAGCGATATTCCATGAACACATTATTCAGATATCATTCGTTGTGATCAAGTGACTGAATACTTCGAGGATAAAAAATAAATAACACGGGAACTATTAAATCGTTTATGTTATTTTGAATCATGAACATTGTTTGACAGAACATTCTCACACACTGTTAATATAAGGTAAAAACAAGTAAGGGTTGGTTATCCAAGTGTTAATGCACCTTAAAAATTCCTCGTAGTTCTGTAGGCTCTGAGTGTAAAACTTTGTCAAAATTACTCAGAGAATAGATTGGTGAACAGATCATACAACAGGGGCTAAAACAGTTAAAGGGTGGTTTGTTGGAAAATCGTCGTTGCTTAGAGTCTTCTCCTTGGTTTAAAGTATTTATGTGAAAAATTTGATAAAACTTGGTCAGAAAATGTAGAATTGTATAAAGATAATTTTTATATTAAGGGTTGAAAATACGTCAAGGATGGTTATTCGAATATTATTGTTGGCTACAATTTTCTCTAGGCCTACTGCCCGCAGTCTCTGTGTGTAAAATTTGATAACACTCACCGAAGAATGTGCATTTGTATAGAAATCGCCATAATAGGGCTTGAAAATGCGTAAGGGGTCGTATATTCGAATATATTATTGTCTACAATTTTCTCTACTTTCCACAGTCTCTGTGTGTAAAATTTGATAATAATCACCAAAGAATGTACATTTGTAGAAATCACCATAATAAGGGTTGAAATTGCGTAAGGATCGTATATTCGAATATTATATCGTCTATAATTTTATCCACGTTCCACGGTCTCTGTATGTAAAATTTGATAATAATCGCCAAAGAATGTACAATTGTAAAGAAATAATATAGTAGGGGTTGAAAATAAATAAGGTGTGGTTTTTTCGAATGGTATTGTTGGCTACAATTTTCTCCCAGTTCTACAAACAACCCTTTCTACAGTTTCATATAAAAAACAGATCAAAAACATAGAATTCCATAGAGACTGCATAGATATTACATAATAGGGGTATAAATGCGTAAGGGGTTGTATATTCGCATATTATGTTGCCTATAATTTTCTCCACGTTCCACAGTCCCTGTGTGTAAAATTTGATAATAATAGCCAAAGAATGTCCAATTATGTAGAAATTATCCTAATGGGGGTTGAAATTTCATAAGGGTTTGAATATTAGCATCTTACTGTTGCATACAATTTTCTCCCAGTTCTACAGGCGCAATGTGTAAAATTTCTTTAAGAACTGGTCAGAAACATAGAATTGCATTGAGATCACATAATAGGGGTTGAAAGTGCATAAGGAGTTGTACATTCGAATTTGTTTATTGCCTACTATTTACTCCATGTTCCAAAGTGTAAGATTTTATAAGAAATCGCCGAAGAATGAGCAATTGCATAGAAATCACCTAATAGGGGTTGAAATTGCGTAAGGGGTTGTATATTCCAATCTTATTGTTGCCCACAATTTTTCCCACGTTCCACAGTCTCTGTGTATAAAATTTGATAATAATCGCTAAAGAATGTGCAATTCCATAGAAATCATCCTAATAGGGGTTGAAATTGCGTAAGGGGTTGTATGTTCGAATTTTTTTGTTGCTTATAATTTTCTCCATGTTCCCGAGTTTCTGTGTGTAAAACGTTATAAGAAATCGCCAAACAATGTGAAATTATCCTGAAGGGGGTTGAAATTGAGTAAGGGGTTGGATATTAGAATCTTACCGTTGCCTATAATTTTCTCCACGTTCCACAGTCTTTGTGTGTAAAATTTGATAATATTGCCAAAGAATGTACAATTGTAAAGAAATATCATAAAAGGGGGTTTAAAATATATAAGGGATGGTTTGTTCGAATAGAATTGTTGGCTACAATTTCTCCTAGTTCTTCTGGCGCTGTGTATAATTACCCTGTAAAAATACCAGTATTTATATTTTAATAGCGAAAACATTACTTACAGGGGTGGGTGTTAAGGAAGGGGTAATTAGTCAGAATTCTCATGTAGGCTAGTTTTACTTCTTCTGGTTGAAAATTTGGTAAGGAAAGAGGTCAATTCATGTATTTTGTATACAGCACATGTTAATAATAGGGGATGAAAACGCGAAGGGGATGGTTTATAAGAATTTACCGTACTCTAGATTCTCTCCTACTTGAGAGGGGTAGTTCTACAACATATTTAGGTAATTTTGGTGTAAACATATAGATATGTAAAGATAACTTCTCTTTAGGGGTTGGAAACTGTGTAGGGTGTTGTGTCCAATGTTTGTTGTAATTAGGTTGTGTTTGGAAATCTTTTACCACCATCTCAGTGAGCAATATTCGGTTAAAACTATCCGAGGATTTAAATATAGGTTACAAGAATATTGGACAAGAAACGAATACACGATTATCGTAAAATCCATATTCGGATTATTCGGATTTATTTGCACGGTATTTGTACGCTATAGGTATTCGGATAGACAAATACTTCGGTTACTTGTCAGAGCCCTAGTTCTAACGCAATCGAATAAATGTCATTTATTCTAAGGGTGTTCCATAATATTTTCACTCACCAATTTTCAATTCCCAGGAGAAGTTCGGATGATCACTTTTAAATTACATCACTGCTAGGAGTACATCCAGTCACTGCTGGAGAGAAAACATCGCGAGCTACCAGCAAGGCTAGGAAAGCGCCACCACCAGAAGGGCAGCGGCAAAGCGAAACACGGACGATTACGTCAGCAAGAAAAACATATGAAGCATGAACAATTACGTCAGCAAAGAAACAGAACACACCATAATCTTTGTTTTCTCGTTATTCATTTATAAATGAAAGTTTGCATTCAACGACCCTCGAGTTCCGACCTCGCAACTTCATTTCTATATGCACTCATTCATAGAAGGTTTTGACTCATTGTATCTTATGTACTGTACAGTAGATGGTGAAGTATAGCCATGGAGACTTGTTTACATTTGTCATTAGTCTGTCTTCAACGCTTTAATTGTGTACTTGTAGTGAGTTAACTGCACGTTTTTCGTTCAACCATGGCTTCATTTCGTGAGCCGGCAGACATGATTTTTATGTATGGTCGCGCGAATGGTAATGGACGCGAGGCTTCACGGTTGTGTGAGATGGCGTTTCCAGATCGAAGATAACCGAGTCATCCAACCTTTGTTGCTGTTTATCGTCGGGTTGCTGAGACAGGAACCGTTGCACCACAGACTATCGATCGAGGAAGACCAAGAGTTGTTCGTACACCGGACCACTAAGAACAAATGTTACAGCGTGTCGAAGACGATTCAAATATCAGTACAAGACAATTGGCTATGACATTTGGTACAGCATGGAGGGTACTTCACGAGCAGCTCCTGTATCCGTATCATATTCAACGTGTGCAGGGCCTTTCGCTTGCCGATTATCCACCACGGGAGAATTTTTGCCGATGGTTTCTTGCACAAAAAGCCAATCCAGACCGACAACTTGCCTGGTATAGCACTGTACTATGCCATTTTAATTTTAAAATTTAAATTTCGGTTTAGTATCACCCTCGCTTTGTGCCACTAAATGTTAGAGAACGAATAGTGGCATTATATCAAAGGTTAACTGTAATATTGGAATAAAAGGAATCACGATATTACTGCTCAAAAGTTAACTGAACAGAAAGCTTGTGCTAAACGGCCAATCCATATATTGAGCTTACGTCAAGCTAAATCGTGCGCAGTTCACCTGCGAAATAACTTAGATTCCCTATGGATTTATTGTTTGGGGGAATTTTGAATTAAGATAAAAATTAATTTCACGCTGAAAAATACTCTTACCTTGTCCGACAATCGCTACTTTTAAAATATCAGTACATTCTAGGAACCAACATTGTCAATAAGGACAAACGAATAACTGAGTTTTTGTCGCAATTGTTTCATTTTTTGTACGTTTTATTTTCCGGAACGAAAGATATCTTGAAATTTTCGTTCAAAGAAAATATTCTAATTTTTATTATTTAAACAAAAATCAAAGGAAATATAATATTTTTGTGTCTACCATCATATTCTTCATAAAATTTCATACAAAGATGCATGTCTCTCTCTCTCTCTCTCTCTCTCTCTCTCTCTCTCTCTCTCATCCTGTGCCCCCATGTTGGGGCGAAGGGCCTCCTGGTGGAGGTTTCCGTACCTAGGTGAATTTTGTTACGCTTAGTTTCCTAGAGAGGGCAGAGGGACAGGTGGTAAGACCATCGCCCCTTAACCCCCCTCCGGAAACTAAGGTATTACTTGGACATGAAAGGGCCGAGAAATTTTGTCCAGAGGCTCTAATTTAGGTTTGGAGTTCTTTTACGTGCCATAAATGTTCGACACGGGCCCCCCAGCTTAAAGTCTCTCCCGGAGGACTTCGTGCCCAGGACTTCAAGTCCTGAAAAACCCATCGACTGCGGCCGGGTTTGATCCAGCGACCTTCGGAGGTGGGCACGCTAGCTCTAGACCACCGCAGCCGAAATATAAACATGCATACTTTAGTCATATTCTGAAAATAGACATATCTGGTAACAGCGCGTGGATTCTCCATAAGAGCTATAGTGCCTTAACGACGTGGGAAGGACATTAGCTATTCATTTCATAGCTTGTACAATTTGTGAACTATCAAAAAACAGTGGCGTAGGAAGGGGGTGTGGGGGGTGCGGGCCTCCCCGGGTGCCATCACACGGGGGGTGACAAAATAAAAATGTGTCTTTGTAAGTAAAAAATCGCTCAAGGGAATTTAAAGAAATAGTAGTATTATTAAAACAATTATATAAGCTTAGCAACTTTTTACAAGTCAACATGCATATTGAAAGTTCTTTTAGTTTTAAATAAAGTCAACAAAGGTATTAAAACCCGGCTGATCTGGCCGCTGTGTAGATACGATCAATAATATTGTGGTTAGAGGGAGGGGTGTTTATTTCTGCCGATGCTCGTCTCTGCAGTTTTATTAATTTAAATGAGACTTCAACAATTGGTGATATTTTATATCTCTCAAGCCGCAACCAATTCAACCCGCTGCGGCAGCCATGACTTTGACGAAAATGAACTTCGAATGTGAGTTTACTCCGAATTCTCCGGCAATCTAGATTTTGAACTGGGATGTGCGCAAATTTAAGAATAGATTATTAATAATACAGTTCCGTAAAATAGTTACATTACTTGTTTATGAAATTTATTAGGATCAACCGATAAAATAAAGATGTATAATTCACATAACTTCCTCTGCCCAAATAAAAGTTAGCCTCCCCTTAAAAATAAGAGAAAGTTGTCGCCAATCTTCGTGTCACATCCCCAGAAGGTACCTAACCCAAATACAAAATAGTTGTCTTTTCGTACGATTTTCCGTTGCAAGAGGCCGTATTGCAAAGAGCGCGTATTCAGAGTGGGTGGCTTATAACTACCCTTCAGAGAATTATTTCGAAATAGTGTTTCAAATAAAAGTTTTAGCTCTTAGTATAAGCAACCCACACGCAAAATTAAAAAAAAATCGTTACAGCCGTTTTCGAGAAAACTTTCTTTATGTAAAAATAAGGAAAACTTGTCTCCAATCTTCTGTTCACATCTTGAAAGGTACCTGACATAAATACAAAATTTTGTCCTTTTATCAAAATTCATCTTTCCAAAATTCGAGATTTCGCTTGGAAAACAAAATATAAAAATATAAAAAAGTCACTCAAAAAATAAAAATTTGCACAATTTCGGGAGTGTACTTTATCCTAAATGTTCGCTTTATTGACGGTAACATCCACAATCTGTCACTCACGAAAGCAATGTATATAACGTACTTTAGATTAATAATAATAATAGTAATATTATTATAATATAACTATACAATGTGCAGCATAATGTGCTTGATATGTATGTATTTCCTTAATCCTAACAAAATTGGCTGAATTAGGTTAACTATGTCTTATATGCACCATTGGTAGCAGTGGTTACAACATGGCGACAACATGGTAACTCGAATCGCTTTATGTATGGTTGATTCATGGTATGCCATGATTTCGGAGCTTAGTTTTCTTTTATGTAACAAAGTAGTTATTACTAATTTTGTATAATCCGTTGAGTTTATGAGTCACATCAGATAAATTCGTTGCAGCTGCATCTATCGATAAACTCTTAAACTCTCATGGGATTACCTTTGAGTATCCAAAAAATAACACCTTGTACTTTTCATCTTTTCCATCTTTCCATGTTTTCATAATTTAAATGGGGGGACAAGAAATTTTCCGCACCGGGTACCACCTAACCTTGCTACGCCACTGTCAAAAAACCCGCTTTCACACAACATCAGATGAGTTCAGAAAGCATAAGTTAGTACCGTAACATACTGTACATTTAGGGGATTTCGGTGGATACGTCGCTTTAAATTTGAGGTCACATTCAAATAAACACCATGGTTTTCATATCAACATTCTAGCCCACGGGTTCTTTATCAGAAAGAGCTTAAGTATTGGCTTTAACTGTTGATTAGCCGCATCGGACAGCACTGACTAGAAAGGGATTACAGTAGGTATTTGAAAATGCCGCATACCAGATCATAGGTGAACTGGAAGAAAACAAGGTCCGGCATTCGTGTAATACTGAAGGTAACTATTATACTGTATACATTCTATTATAAAGTATACGTTACAATAGCTTTAGTTGCTTGCTAAACAACATTATCCAGTAAGAACAACTCAGAAGTTCAATTTCACACCGTACAGGCGCCATTAAATCAACAAAATAATGTTAGCGTTTAGAGATCAACTGATAAAAAATTTAAACGCGGAGCATTCACTTGTCTTACCATTTTACTTGAGTAATTGTTTAAAATGAAATGCGCTCATCTGTTTGCCTGAATCTAACTCCCGGTAAGAAAAGACATAATCAGAAGAATAAAAATGGGAATATGTGTGTTGATATTTAGAAGTATAAGGCATTATATTTTTGCCAAGGGGTTATATTGTGTGAACGTGAGTGTACTTTGTTCATTATAAGTATTTAAGAGTTGAAATCGGAGAGGAAAGCGTAAAGTCAGTAAAGCATTCGTGGGGAAGACTGGGGTAATGGCAGCCACCCAAGGGGAAGCATTATAAAAATTATAATTTTTATTTGTTTGAAACGCTACAACCCCTAATAGTATTCTTATACTCTTTCCTAAGCATTAATCACTTATCATTGAGTTAAAACTAAAAAAAAAACTTTATTTTAATGACAACAAAAGTAAAATATGAGCTCTGACCGGTATTACCCCGACCCTGGGGTAGTCACTTAATATTGAATTAAAACTAAAAAACTTTATTTTAATGACAACAAAAGCAAAATATTAGCTCTGACCGGTATTACCCCGACCTGGGGTAATGGCAGTCGTTGGTGTCAGTGATTATTTACTGACTATACAACAAGAAAAATGGGGATTTTTTAATTGATATAGCCATCTATAACTGAAAAACTGATAGTTTTACTTATATTACATAGGTTACCAGAGTTTTAGGAAAATTTTCAGTGTGTTAGAAGATATTTAAAAATTTTCAGCAGCTATCTCATCGATAAACTTTCAGCAACAGCTAGTTTTGATTTCTTCAATCTCCTTCAGTTCATTTGGCTTTGTCTGTCTTCCTTACATAATTTCTAACCATATGAAACACAAAAATGATAATATGGATACTATTGGTGTAATGAGGGTAGTCGATATGGTGACTGCTATAGCCCCGATCATGTTGAGTGACATTACCCCGAATGCATGGTTTTATTCGACAAACAACAACTGCCAAGATGACGAACTTTGGTGTAATAGTTCAAGAGAGAAACGCGCGATGCCAGCAACAATCAATTGCAACCTGCGTTAACAACTTTACGAGAAATCATAGTGACCGCGATTACCCCTTGACTGCCATTACCCCAGTCTCCCCTATTATTCGCAACCTCTTCCAAACCCGTGAACTTAGGCTACTGTCTTAAAACTATCACCCAAGTCCTACCCCTTCCTCTATTAATAGATTGTAGGCCTACATCTAATTACGAATGGAATCTAGACAAACATAGGCCTAATAATAATTGAGTTTACTGGTTAATAACTGTAAACTAGTTTACTGGTTAATAACTGTACACTAGTTTACTGGTTAATAAATGTAAACCATGTAATACTACCATGCAATTACCGTCGGCCTGGGTGGCACATTCAGTATGGCGCTGTGCTCAAAGTTGTGGGTTCGATCCCGACCCAGGTCGTTGACATTTTTGTGTATATGTGAGAGGCCCATGTCTATAGATTTACAGGCATGTGAAAGAACTCCTGTGGAACAAAATCGACGACAGTCACATGCCTAAGTTGCAGTACTTTCCCATCGTTAAATAATAATAAAACCAACCAATCAACCATTAAATTACTGAAGAACAAAAGACTTTCTTACAAAGTATGCTGAACATAGACTTAAAATGATAATAGTCTAAAGATTAACTGATCAAGTTTTAATTCAAGCACCCACAACATTCACTGGTCTTATCATTTTACTTGAGTAATTATTTAAAATCGAATGCGCTCATCTGTTTGCCTGAATTCAACTCCCTGGTAAGAAAAGGAAACTCTAAAACATTTCGTAATCAGAAGAATCAAAATGGGCATATGTGTGTTGATAAAAAAAAATTAAATACGGAACATTCACTGGTCTTATTATTTTACTCTCGCTTTTGACTTGACGGAACATTGCTAGACTTGCACACATATTTAGAATGAAAGTGATATCAAACAACATGCATATGGTTATAGGAATTTAAGTCTTCTGAGATGGATTCAGTTTGTACATATTTATGAGTATGACTGGTTATCTCTTATCTTTAAATGGTAAGACCAGTGAATGTTCCGTATTTAAATTTTTTATCAGTTGCCAAAAAAACGCTTTGCGATGAAAATAACAACGGCGAGCTTAGAAGGTACATGACGCTTCTTTTGGTTATTCCAACTTTCAAAAAGTTTCCTTGGTCATGAGGTTCATGGAATGCTTGGAATGGTAGGTGATTCAGACTAGTTTCATGATTTCAAGAAATACCTCAGATGGTAATACAAATAATATCTTTGGAGAAAAATTCCGCTTACACCGGGATTCAAACTCACGATTTTCGGCTTTCTGTGCCGATGATCTACCCACTACCTCACTGAAAAAACATTTACGTCATATCACAGTTTTGTGAAGCACACGAATTTCATGACTTTTGTTTTTACAGTAACGTTATATGACTATCTGATTGTCTTAAAACAGTTAAAAAAAACTCAGATAAGGGAATGCAGTAATTCTTATGATTACCAGTACCGGTTCTATATTTCCTTATCTGTACTCGTAAACTGCTGCCGTCACGCTATCGCAAGGGGAAACATGGGGAAAGTGACGGGAGATACCGTATATTATCTATAACCAGTTTTTTTAATTATATATATATATATATATATATATATATATATATTTAAGGGGTACTCTCGCTTTTGACTTGACGGAACATTGCCAGACTTACCCACTTATTTAGAATGAAAGGAGAATCAAACAACATGCATAAGGTTATAGGAAGTGTTCTGAGGTGGATGCAATTCGTACACATTTATTCTACCCTTAAGCCGCAATTTAGTCTCTCATACACTGAAAGGATTTCTTACACCTTTCACTAGAAGATGCTAAATTTAAAATGAAAAGTAGCTATACCTGTATTTTCGAGAGTTGGAGCCTCACAGTTTTCGACCAACCTAGGAACTCCTTTGGGTTATTGCTAATCATCTGACATGTAGGTCTACATAAGCGGAGTCATTTTCACAAGGGTACATTTAATTTAACACATGCAAAAACTACGGAATAGCATGGATGACATGTGCAGCAACATTAATGTAAATAAATGCAATTTGAAGCCAAGAGGAAAGGGATACAACAAACTTGGATGTTGAGTCAGTAACATCGGCAACATAGTCTTGGTTACCAATTGCAAAGGTGCTGCAGCGCTCTCTTGTTTTCCCCATAGCAGTAGAGTAGGATTACCTCCACAAAGTCTCTGGGTTTTTACGTATATACCTTAGGAGCGAGTCTCACCGTTCGTAGAGCTCCCTCCTAGGGGAGGTAGCTGCACCCTGATTGGCTATCCCACTCCACGTGTTGTCTGTCTCTGCGGCACTCCACTCAACTATTACAGCAGCATGATCTTTACTCTCTGCCCAGCAGTGACTCACTGACCCACAGATATATAGAGATAGATCGGCAATGGTGTATGCTGTACTATTGGCGGCAGTGAAGCCACGTTGATGCACGGACCACCATATTACTACACTGTAGCAGCTGATCGAGTACAAGCCACTAGAGCGTTACAGCGATGTGAATATTAGCATTTTAGCTAATAATGTAATTGGACTGAGGAGTATAAATACTTTGTCTAAAATGGTGAATACATGTGTGGTATTCGGGTGTAATTTTTCATACTACGACAGAAAGAAACAAGGAAAGGAACATGTTTCAATACATTCGTAAGTAGGCCTTTCATTATTATTGTTAGCCATTTCATGCATTATACATGCTTTAGTTTCTATGAATGTATTATATGGTTGTAAATAACCATACCCTAATATTGTTAACTATTTCATACACTGTAAATAGTCATATTTACCTCAATTTATGCGTATTTTTTGCATTGTTAATAATATTATGCTTTAGTTACTAGGAATGTTATATATTTTTATAAATAACTATAAGCATGCATTGATAGCTATTTCTTGTAATATTCATACTTCCTTAAGAATTTAAGAATGTGTTATAATATTTGTAAGTAACTATTAACATATAAGCCATCTTATGCACTATAATATTAATATTCATATGTTATGCTTTAATTTATGTTTGTAAATAACTATAACCTTAATATACCTCTTGGTACAGTAAGGTTAAACTTTTGGATGGTAAATTTTAAATTTTGGATTTTTTAAATTTTGGATTTTTTATTTTGGATTTCTGAATTTTTTATTTTTTTATTTTTTTTATTTTTTAAATTTTGGATTTTAGGATTTTTTATTTTTTGAATTTTTTAAATTTTAAATTTTTTATTTTTTAAATTTTGGATATTTGGATTTTTTTACTTTGGATTATTTTATAAAATTTGGATTTTCTAAATGTTGGGTCTTTGAATTTTTTTTATTTTGGAATTTTGGATTTTTTAATTTTATATTTTAAATTTCTTTAGGTAGATTTTCGAAGAAAATTCTACCTATTGCAATGGATACCACTTTATGATTTTCGAAAAATTCTTTCATATCTTTACGTTTCATGCTCCCCTAAGTACGAAACCACCGCCCGTTCAAAAAAAAATTTTGTGATATTTATATATATATATATTTATATATATATATATTTATATATATATATATTTATATATATATATATTTATATATATATATATATTTATATATATATATCTTTACACGATAGCGGCCGTAATTTTGAAGATATTTGAACCAAATTTTATTATGTTATTTCTAGGCCCAATAGTTCGGACAAGTTCGTTAATGGGCAAAATTGGCCCAAGGGGGTGGTCGGGGGAGGGGGTTGAAATTTTTAAAAATGTATATCTCGGCCCCTATGAAGTATAGAGGGAAACTTTGTTTGAATAAATTAGAGTACTCCCTATGGAGTTCACAGTGACACCAACGATTCGGGGGTTCGAGTGAGGGTGGGGGTGGAGGTGGGGGTGGGGGATGAAAATTCGAAACTTTTGAAACCACGTCTTGTGGTGTATCGTTGAAAAGCTCTTGATGAGTACTCTACAAATCAATAAATAGTTTCTTGATAGCTCTCATATTACGCGAGATTTTAATGTTTGAAAATAATAACACTTAAAAGAATTATTATAATATCATAATTTTGTCTTGTTTAGCGGCTTTGCTAATTTTATTCATTGCTGATCTTGCGCACGGCCTCCCAGAATATTATATCCTATTCTTGTTGTCAAAACAAATGATTGTAGGCTCTTCCTCTTTACCGAATTCAGTTCTTATTACTGCAGGTTTACCATGCCAAGGCTAAAGAAGACTATGCTACTACTAAAGAAGGCTATGCAGCGACAATAAATTAAACCAAAAGCACTTCGAAATCTACCTCCGCCTGTAGGCCTGCCTAAAGGGATTTTTTATTTTTAATTTCGGATTTTTAGACTTAAAATTTTGGATTTTCGATTTTTTAATTTGAATTTTTTTATTTTTTAAATTTTGGAATTTTCGATTTTTTAAATTTTGGATAAGCCTAATTATTGAGTTGATTGTTTTCTGTGCAGTCCGTTCCGTCACACCAAACTAATTTCGTGACGACTTTGTCCGTAACGCAAGCTCTCGATTTAATCCTACCGCGGCTAAAGAAGTTTCACATAAAAAACCTAATTTTTAGCAAGTAATAGGAACCAATACTTGAGAAAAATAGCAAGAGGACGTGCTTTTTCAATGTGGTTTCAGTGTGTTCACTAGTGGATACAAAATTTCAATAGAAAATTGTGAAAATAGACTTTAATCTAAGTTCTCGTGATAGTTTCCCATTGAATTACGTGTAGTTCAATGAGTGTCTTCAGGTGAGGCAAGATGGCGGCATAGCGCAAGGCTAGGCTTCACCGCCGTGACCCAGATTGCCGGGCTGTGCACTGACCTTACGCGCAGCGAATCCGCGCATCTTGATATCAGGTTTGTTCGCAAAGCAGTCAGAAACCAGGAACAAATCGTTCGCGCATGCGCTCTTTCTCCACACGCGTTCGCAAAGCGAGAATCCGTGATTCTGATTTCAATCTTCTGTTCGCAAAGCTCTCACGGACAGTTTCTGTACTATAAGAAAAATTTGCAGGCTCTACCATGAATTGTTATCAGAGACATGCGCAGTAACCTATTTTCACGCGCCTGACTCCTCCCTCCAAATCCTTGCTCCAGATTTATAAGCATAGGCTACTTATATGTATGAATAATGGAAGATAATTAAAAGTTTCCCAAAATATAGTTTATATTGCCGATGTATATTGCATGTATAACATGTTAAAGGGAAATATATATTTTATTTGCATATCATATCGATTAAACGCAGAAACTATCGATTCCAAATTCTTGTAACCGTTCGCAAAGTGCAAATCACGGGTAAGTTACAGACTGGACATGCGCAGTACAACCA
Source organism: Ectobius pallidus (assembly GCA_964059195.1). NCBI lineage: Eukaryota > Metazoa > Arthropoda > Insecta > Blattodea > Ectobiidae > Ectobius > Ectobius pallidus. Next base: position 26,225,913 of record CAXKWD010000012.1, on the reverse strand, counting down.
ATTCTCAAGCAGTCACGGATTTGCTTTGCGAACAAACCTATCGAGACGTAACGAGAAGCTCGCTGCCTGGGTTAGTCTTCAAGGCCAGAGACGTTGTGGGAGTAATCCTACTCTACTAATGTCAGTCTCCGCTTCTCGAAAATCATGGTATAGATAACAAACGTAACACTAAAAATAGCTACTTTTATGTAAACGATATGTATAATCACTTTCCTTATTTTGTTTGGCACAAATTTCTCCAGAATGATTTTCTCCTAAATGAAACTGGACAAATCTTTAAGGGGTATGCGTACTCCTCCGCAACCCCCCCGAAAAAAAGGCACTGTCTATAACTATTTCACTTAAAACTCTTTACACTCTTTATCGTGAATTGAGAATCAAATGCATTTTGCTGAATAACTAGATCCGAACTTTTCCGATCATCCTCAAAACTCGATACAAATGTTAAACTAGGCCAAGCTTTCTTTTTAGGAAAATATATCATCATTGTTCTATAACCCAACAAATTTGAATTGATTATAATCAGGGCCCGGATTCTGATGACCTAAAATTGTTTTAAAAATGACCTATAAAATGACCCTAAATTTGAAAGAAAATGACTTAATAATTATAAAAAAATGTCCTAAAAATTGATATTTTATTTATAAAAAAATCATTGTACACACAAAGTTATAGACTAGTTTGTACATAATTGTAAAAACTGTAAATAACTGCAATGTTGTGGACGTTCTTTTCTCACGGAAATTTATACTGGCACTGAGGCACTGGCGAGTCAAAATGCGGAATTTCCTTTTGTGGTGTGCCGGATTATAGCCTATTGTTGTTTACTGAGGGTAAACAGTAGTTTGCACTCTCAAATCCAAGCAGGTGGCAGGCGCTGGTGCCAAGCCAATCTAATAATAGTAATATAATACAACATTTTGACGTTTCTTTGATTCTCCTTTCCGTCAGACATGACAACACTTAACGCCAAATTTTTCCTTCTTGCATTAAACAAACAACACTTCACAGAGAGCACCGCTAGAGACGAAAAAAAGTTAACAAGCTCAATGTAAATACATGAAAATGACTAAATAAGGAAGCAAATGACATGCAAATGACATGAAAATGACAAAATAATGACCTAAAATTGAAATAAATGCCCTAAAAATATAAAATGGCATAAAATGACAAAAAATGACCTAATAAAAATGCATTTCTATAATCTAGAGACCATGATTAGGATTTATGTACAAGTTGGCAATGTCTATGGAGGATCAATAAAAAGATGACATGTCATTAGAATCCGGGCCCTGATTATAATTATAGCCTACAGATATTGGGAACTCCAGATATCTCTGAATATTGCTGAAATTAGGTTTCGTTTCGATTTCTAAAATGAAACTCATAGAAGGTAAATCATTTTCGTAACATCTCTGGGTTTCTCTAGCTGGACAGTGAGCGATCCTAGCAATGCAGCGAAGGGTGGGGGATGTGCAGGGCTAGCTGCTCAGCAGTAGTCAGCAGTCAGTAGTCTCGCATTCCATGATAGGTATTGTTCATTCGCAAAACTGCTCTACCTGCTTCACAAAAGAAGGGGATGGCACTATGGTATTACAGTTGATTTTTAACAATGCAGTGCACTTGTGCTGAAATTTCAAGATAGTGAAGAAGAATAATTACACAGCGTTGTACAAATGAAAAGCACAAAAATACAGAGTAAAAGTTTAATGTTTCGCAGAACAGTTCGCATTTTAGTACGTTATTGGAGAAAACATAAAGGCGCTCTAAAAATGCAAAAACTTACAGTAGGGCATTTCGTGGTCTGGAAGGTGGGAAATATCTCACTATAGGAGATGAATAGCTTCTACTTTAGTTTGTAGAACTGAGAAACGAAAAGTCCGCATATTTTAAGCATGCATTTGTTATTTTTTTCGGTGACCTAAACTGTATTAAAAAACTGCTCAAATTATGTGAATAAATACTTTAAATTATTCCTAGCGTAGCAATATTTAATCAATCGCTTTGAAATGTTCAACCAAGTTCTTAGACTTATCAGTGGTAAAATTAACTCAACGAATAGTTAATTAAAAACAATTAGCTATTTATGCCTTTATAATATATAGTTTATGATTTAAACTCGACAAAATTAAGTAAAATAACGTTAACTTTTATTTCTAAAAGAAATAGTAAACTATCAGCTTTTTGGTTTTGACGTGTGTAGAGATGAAATATGCAAATTTGCAATTCGGTTCCAAAATTTTGAAAATTGAACTCCAAGGATCTTTAACCATGAAACCCAATAAAATCACAAAATATGAGTATATTTTTTCAAGATTAAATAAACTAACAGCTCTCAAAATTTTAGGGATTATCCTAAATGCTAACGGGGTCAGGTAAAACAAATGAAGAAAATGGAATGAAAAATGTAGAAATTATAAATATTTCACAGATCGGTCCCCATAAGTGCGTGTACTCATGCATAACTTTCATTTCCTGAGGATGCCTTTATTTTAATTTCATTAACAGTGTTTTTAATATTATAAATATAAATATCGAGTGTAAACAATTTTAACGTGTTCGTTTCAATAGAACATGTTTATAACAATAATTCAAATCATCATTTAAGCTATTTCGTGAATAGGTTTACTCCTTAAAATGTTGATATTTTAATTTGTTGTACCTTATCCCTATAATATAAAGCCACACGGCTGACTGACTGACTGACTGACTCACTCACTCACTGACATTAATGTTTGCCCACTTCCAGATGAGCTAGAAAATTGAAATTTGGTACACATATAGCTTTTAGGCTGTAAACCACAGGAAAATTCCTAAAACTTAAGTTTTTTATTTTTTAGCCCCAAAACCCCCCGAAAAAGAGCTCGATTCGGCTCACCGACATTAATGTTTGTCCACTTCCACTTCCAGATGAGCTGGAAACTTGAAATTTGGTACACTTATAGCTCTTAGGCTGTAACTCACAGGAAAATTCCAAACAGTTATTTTTTTTTATTATTAGCCCTAAAAACTCCCTTAAAAGGGCTCGGCTCGGCTGACCGACATTAATGTTTGCCTAGTTCCAGATGAGCTAGAAACTTGAAGTTTGGTACACGTATAGCTTTTAGGCTGTAAATCACAGGAAAATTCCCCCCAAAAATATTTTTTAAAATTTGTAGCCCTAAAAACCCCCGAAAAAGTGCTCGGCTCGTCTCACGGACATTAATGTTTGCCCACTTCCAGATGAGCTAGAAACTTTAAATTTGGTACACGTATAGCTTTTAGACTATAAATCACAGGAAAATTCCAAAAAGTTTATTTTTTCAATTTTTAGCCCTAAAAACTACCGAAAAAGGGCTCGGCTCGGCTCACTGACATTAATGTTTGTCCACTTCCAGATAAGCTAGAAACTTGAAATTTGGTACACATATAGCTTTTAGGCTGTAAACCACAGGAAAATTCCAAAAAGTAATTTTTTTAAATTTTTAGCCCTAAAAACCCCCGAAAAAGGGCTCGGTTTCCATGGCAACGGTATTGTCAAACTGTGTTCACGTATGGCTCTGAAAGTTTAGAAATAATTATTTCCGTAAACCTAACGGGGTGGTCGAGATAGTAACGTCTTGGACTTGCGTTCTGAAGTCTCAGGTTCATAACAATTAAATCCAATTAACATATTTTTGTCCAGAACTAACAAAAGTTTCTTCTATCTGTTAAAGAAATTTCATAATTTATATTCTTTAATAATAACTCGGAGATGAAATCCCGCATTCTTTACAACATATTACAACCAATTTTACTTGTATTTTTCTATGATTTCCGTGGTCGTAAAGGCAAATGCCAAATTGAATACTTTACAAACCATGAATCTTAGTCGCTATTTCATCTTGTATCATGTCCATTTCAGTTGAAATTTACTCCATAAAATACACCATAAATGTATGTACACTGCCAGTTGATCTAGAAAACTACACTTGGCAAACTGATACCTTTTAGCTTGCAACCGATGGGAAAATTCCGAAAAAAAAACACAAAGTCTTCCCACATTTATTTTTTCAGGTTTATTGTGGCAAAAAAGGTAATAGCCAATACAGCATACTAAATACACGCACTCTATCTCCATTGATCTTTTAAAAAACCTTTCCCGAGAACCTCAGCAGGGGTTTAGGGGCGCAGCCCCCAATGAGCGAAGCGAGTTGTTGTATAAGCTGTAATGAAATAGATTTAACATCTACAATAATAATGCATGTTATGTTCATTAAAAATACCAAATATTTAAGATGAAAGTACGAAAATATCTTTTCCTTACAAAAATTTGTTTTATGCTACTTTTTAAGCTGATGTTCAGTTATTAAGAAGAAGCATTGCACTATCTGGGCATTACTATTAAAGAAACTTTAATGAATTAATTTAGTAAGTATCGTATACGATTTTATGATTTTTTCTTTCTTTCATACTTCGTATTTTCGGCTTAAACCCCCTTACAACGGTAAAAGGTGGCTGGCTGTTGGCACTTCAGAAATACGAATAGATAGGCTCACGGCATAAACAGAGGTGAAAACTATTTGAACAACAGCTAGTAAAGACGACAGTTTTATTTCAGTTACGTCAAAAAATTAAATACGGTATGAGAAATAAGTATTGTAGATTGACCATTGCTATTTGAAAAAGGCGCCTCTTGTGCTCTGAAACCTGTTCCGATGGTCTCGCCTGTTCGTTGGCGAAGTGTTTGGAGGAAGGGGCGGGGAGTCAGCTGCGTGCTAGACTCCAGACTCGCACTCAACCTACCCATAACAGATCCCAGAGATGTTACGGAAATTATTTACCTCTACCAGGCGTTGTTCTGGGGTATCTGAACTGTTGATTCGCCAAGTATTTTTACCAAAATACATAACTTCCATTGGTAGTATTAACAATAAAAATAAAAAGATCGCATGCCATTGTGTTTGACCGCTTCAAAGTAGAGAGGTAATGACTAATGACTAATCAGCGATCATATTCGTGTTCCGTTGAATAAGGTTTCTCCAAAGTACAAGAGTTAATCTGTCTACATTAAGGGGAGATGATGCCATTTTTATAGTGTTTTCCTATTTGTTGTCAAAAAATTATTATTTTTTGTATATAGAGAGTTCATAGATATAGAAACTTAACAATTTTTTTTAATTAGACCCCAAATCTTTAAAACAGCGGGCTCAAAACAGAGTTTTACTAAAATCGATAGGCTATATCTAAGTAATTTTGAAAGATAAATACAAATACTATTTTATATTTTAATTGCAAAAGCGTTTCATATCAGTGGCGCCAACTTATATGGGCTCGTGGGGCTCAAGCCCACCCAATAATTTTCCTTATACTATTAACATAATTATTTGATGCTACTACTAAAAATCCTGTTTCTTTGTTGAATCGCTGTACAACGAAATTCGGCTGTTGTTGATATATAATTATAGTACGATCCCCTATTGTTCCAATTCAATCACGATCATTTGAAATCTTTTTCAGTTCATTAAATGTTTACGACTTTTACGCAGTTTTCACAGCCACCGCCGATTTTTTGTTTTTATTTGAAAAGGCTAAAGACATTTTTGCTTTCAGAAAAAAGTTAAGCACATTGTTTTTTTCAAGTAAGCCTGTACATATGTGATAGGTCTATAGCCTAAGTGAAGAGTGTGAAATACAAGACATTGGTGACTGGTTAAAAAGATAAAAAAAGATAAAAAAAATCATAGTGGAATTAACATGTAGAAGGAACGCAAGGGACAATAAACCAGAGGGAAATGTAACTTATAGGGGGCTTAGGTATATCGAAATGGGAAAACATTGAATAAATCTTACATTTCTACTTGAATCAAATATCAGTAGAGAAAAATTACTTAAGTATGCAGTTAATAAGTACAGATATTCGCAAAAGCTGATAAAACATTATTGTAAGCAATTATCGGAATTAGGGAAAATCTTTTTCTGCCAAGTTGCATGGACTCCAGGTTTTGTGGCAGCTAGCAAAAATATAACACAAAATAGATTTGTAACAATAGGATCAAATAGTTCAATAGTCCTTCCAGAAAATTAGTACAGTATTTGCATTTAAAAGGACCGTCATATTAGCATTGATATCCAAACCTTCTTTTCGATTTGATTCATCTTTAATAATAGAATACTTAATGTTGTCATAAGCTTCTGTTTTAACTTGTATAGATTTTGCTCAGGCATTATAAAGATGTAATACTGACAAATGGAGATCACTTCGAGTCATAACAGTAACCATAGCCTTCTGTTAACCTATGGCCTCGAGGCCAATCAAAATGCTTCGGGTCACCGAACATCGGATATAATATAATATATAGATGTTACTAAATAAAGAGGGCCATGACTATACTTTACTGCAGTTGTGTGTTTGCGGGCAGACTTTCACGGCTAACGTACTTTTTTCCCTCAATTTTATGTATTGTTTTACCGTTTGTTTACTTTGTTTTACCATTTCTTTTCCTTGTTTTCCGGATCATATAGAAAACCCCTTGCCCGAGGCGGGACTCGAACCCACAGACTCCTTCACCGCGACACGCCGTAGGCTATTCGTATTCATTACAAGGCAACTTGGCAACATAAAGACAGTCGGTCTCCCTAACCAAACTATAAACATATCTGCACTATCACAAAAATAGATGAGAATGTATTACTTACGATAACGAATTAGGCTGGCGTTGTCAAGACGTAATCACCACACGAGAAGAAAGTCCAGTTAATCCAGTCACATCGAGTGAAATATGAAGATACAATAATGACAAACCGTATAGTTTTACTACTGTCACTACTGAATATTTCACATAAAATATAAAATAGAACACCACTTCACACACTAGAACACTCAACTGCCCGCCCATTTCTATAAGCTAATCGAAACAAGGTTATTTAAATCGATCGATAAAGACTCGATACACAATAGCTATTGCTTTTATTAGTAAATGAATCGAACACTACCTAGGTATGACTAGGAAGGCGTGATCCCTCGTGGTTTCCAATTTAAATCATTTTGTCTCACGCTTGTTAAGTTATACATTTCACAGACGAATAGTCTTGTGTTTTAGAAATATAGGCCTATATATAAAAACAATCCAAGCAAAAGAGCCCATTTTTCTCACGGGTGATAATGACGTTCAGTTGTCTCCATTTTCAGGAAAAATTTCATTCTCTCATAGGTAATTTGAGAGGACACCAAGACATTTTACTGTATCACTAGCTGGTTACCCGTCTTTCGTACAGGCAACAAAAAGTAGTTTGTATTGAGAGGACACCAAGACATTTTATTGTATAACTAGCTGATTACCCGTCTTTCGTACAGGGAAAAAATAAGTATGTTGTATTGAGAGGACACCAAGACATTTTATTGTGGGAGTATGGAAATTTTATTAAAATCTGTTGAGTCCACCCAATGATTTTCAAAAGTTGGCGCCACTGTTTCATATCATTAATTTATTTCATTGCTCAATGGCACTAGACAATTTCTAAGTTAGTTAAAGGAATATTATCTAGTTTACGAAACACGGTGATTCATTGTAGCGCTTACATGAGCCCGCAATTCAACTGCATTCTGTACTATCTCCATCCACACATCCTTCGAAAATCCTTCTTTCCATAAATCTATCCTAATTTTGTTTCCCACCTACATCTAGGTCTTCCAAGTGGCCTCTTCCCTTCGCGTTTTTCAGTCAACCTTTTTTAAATATGTCTTCCTCTCCTATACGCGCAACATGTCTAGCCTACTTCATTCCCCGTAATTTATTTAGGCCTACACTTATTATATTCGGTGAAGAGTGCAAATTATGAAGCTCGTCATTATGCAGTTTTCTCCAGTCCCCATTTTCATCTCTCTTAGGTCCAAATGTTTTCCTAAGCACCCTGTTTTCGAACACTTTCATATTATGTTCTTTCGGAAGAGTAAGGGACCATGTCTTACATGCATATAGGCCTTATACAACCGGCATGATAATTGTCTTAGAAATGTTTATTATTAGATTTCTAGACAGAAGACGAGAAGACAAAAGTTTCTGATCCGCATAAAAACAAGAATTTCCTGATTTCTGTCAACATTTAGCTTCTACCTTAATCTTATTTGTATCTGTAACTATTGTTCCGAGATATTTGAATGTCTTCATTTGTTCGAATAATTTACCGGCTATTCTAAAATTGTTGTAGCGCACTGTTTTGACGATTCATGATCATATAGGCCTACTTAGCTTTTTCTGTATTAATTTCCAATCCAACATTCTTGCAGGCATCGAAAAAACTGCCTGTTATTATCTCCTATATTTGTAAAACAAACATTTAAAATTTAAGAGTAAATTTTTCTCTCCCCTTTTAAAAACAGAATGCATATTTTTACAATGGAATCAATTAGCAAAATTCTGTTCTATAGAAAAGTTTCCTAGTAGTTATGAGAATATGCGCTCTAAAGTTATGAATATCTTTAATAGTTTAGACTGTGCTTTGGAGCGAATAATTAATATTTCAGTATTAATAATAATTAATTATAGCCTCGCTCGTTTTTCTCAGTGGTGCAGAATTACAGGAATTAATGAAGGAATAACTGTAAAATAGAGCTCAAGATTCAAATCAGGAGTAGTCAGATAAGTTTTGCTTAACAAGAATTTATTACCTAAATAGTTAACACACTGGCCAGCCCAAAATCTATAAACAAAGTAAATTGTACTTATCGTACTCGTGGCTTGAGATCGTGAAGAGCAGAACTATTAAATTTTAAAGCAGAAATAATACATACTGCTGAATTTACATTATAACTGTCCAGCTAACCTAAATAATATTATAGATCGACTTGCTCCCGCTCTATCTTCTGACAATGGCTGAGGCGAAACGTCGTTATGACTCTCTATGTTCAGGTTTTCTCTATCAAACTCTCCTTGCTCAAATCGGATTGGCCAAAAGTTATATCAGTATAAAATCATTTAATTTTATTTCATCTTAGAGAGGAGATGAGAAAATGTTGTTCTGCGAAATCTTCACGTTTCACTAAAGATATTAATGGAAAATACTGAATTACCCTTGTTCTTGTATTAAACCTTTTGTTAAGTTACGGAAAATCAAGACATTTAAAGTCTGTCTGCTCTATCCTGTTACAAATACAATACAATGCGAAACACTCGTCAAGGTTAACGGTACACCCACCCTGTTGTCGTGTTGTTTTCTTTCTAGTTTAGTTTGTTACTGGTTATCAGTGGCGATGTATATCTGAATTGTGACCTTGCCAAAAGTATTTCTTTTCTTTAATTTGAAGGGTTATAACTTACTTTGTAATTGGAAATTAACTTATGAAGGACTTTCGATTTTTAAATGATAGGTCATTATACAGGTATTTAGAATTTGAAATAGGAAGAACGATTTATCACACTCAAACTATTCCCTCAGAAAACGCTTGGTAGGGCTATAGCCAAATACACTCAATAAGTGTTCAAGTTGTTCAAATCAATAAAGAATGTGATGCCCACTTGTACATTTGTACCAGATTTCAAATTCATTAATATAAAATTATAATTTGTTTCTGTACAGTTACTTATTGAGTGCATTTGGTATAGCTTTTTATTAGGGATGGGTCAATACCAGATTTTCTCGATACTCGATACCGATACATGATATTTTTCTCGATGCTCGATACCGTCAACATTTCCAATTTCAATAAATAAATACATTAAAAATTAAAAGTTGAGAGATCTGTGTAATACCAACTAAATTAATTAAGTGTGCATATTTAATGAGACAAAATTTAATATCATCAGTGATCAGTAGCCTATAACTGTTTTTAAACTCTACATTAAAAATAAAATTAGTTTTTGAAACAGTCCACTTACAAGTTTTTGTTCAAAAATTGCAATGGGGTTTGGAGAGTGCTTGCTTGTTGGTTGTTATTGAAACGTTTGACAGGAAACGAAACAATTAAGAATCTCTTCTGTTTGGATTTAACAGTCGGAAAGTCTTTATTTATGACTAGACAAAGTCATAGAATGGTTTTCTTCATTTCAAGGAGAAATAGAAGTATCTTCTAATATATAAAATCGAAAGTGTGTATGTATGTATGTATGTATGTTTGTTCCTTATACAAATCTACATTTCTTTACCAATTTACACGGAATTTTGCACACATACCCAGTTAAGCCCGGGAAGTAAAGCGGTCAACATTAAAATTAAAACAAAATACTCCTTCCCTTGAAAATTATATAATTTCTGAGAATATTATACTGAAAAAATGAAATGCTGTTTAGTTCACATGACAACAGTGTGTTGTTTACTGTTATCACATAGGGCCTTGGCAATTATATAATGTTGGACTTTAACGAATTATGATTCCATTGATGTAATATATTGGCGAAAATAATTACTGAAAATGAAATCCACGAAAATAAAGCACAGTGTGATGTAGTCACATAACTTTCTCTACCCTCGACATAAGAAATATTTTCTCACTTCACATTTTGATGTAGAATAAGAAGTATTGCAGGGATAACTTAAGTGTGTGAGTATGCTATATCAGAAGTATGTAAATAATCCTTTCCGCTGATACGTTATCCATAGGCTTTGTATTAGTTGAGATTTATCATAGGCCCTAAGCATAGGATGGAACATTTTGAGTCCTATGCTCGCAGTATATTATGTCCCGGGTTTTAGGGGAGGAAAGTATGAAAGTGATACTGCATTTCTCTTTTATTTCAGCCCCAAAACGGTTGTAACATGAGAATGAGAAATAAAATTTTCCGTCAAGCCAATACAATCTTATGAAATTTATGTTTCTTCTTATTTCAACCCCACCCAGGCATGATGTGTAGAAGCAACGGAATGCAGCATTCGACATCCTCTATGAGCCATAAAAAGCTATATCTAGCGTTTTCTGATGGAATAGTTTGAGTGTGATAAATCTTTTTCTTCATTTCAAGTTCTACATACATATTATAAAAGGACCTAGAGTTTCAAAATCGAAAGTCCTCCATAAGCTGATTTCAAATTTAAAAAATACAAAGCCCGGGCGACGCCGGGCCTTTTCAGCTAGTTTACTATATTTAGTAGATTACTAAAAGCAGAGAGAGATATCGCATTTCCTTAAATTGCAGAATTACCAAAGTATCGAAAAGGTACATAGCTAGTATTCTGAAGTATCGCTCGATGCAGATACAATGCAAGTATCGAGAGTATCTAGGTATCGAAAGTATCGAGGACTCATCCCTACTTTTTATGACTCATAGAGGATGTAGAATTTTGCATCCCATCGCTTGTACACAGCAAGCCTGGTAGGGGTTCAAATTAGAAGAAACATAAATTCCGGTAACATAAAATTGTATTGTCTTAGCAGAATATTTTATTTCCCACTCTCATTTTACCATAAAACTGTTTTGGGGATGAAATTAAACAGAAATGTAATATCACTTTCATACTTCTCTCTCCAAAAACCTGCGATATAATAATATAAACATTACCATACCTCGTATTGTTTTCTCTATGTCCAGGGTAGAGAAAGTTATGTGACTGCATTATTTTCGTGGATTTCATTCTTTAATATTTATTTATAACATGGATTATATTGATAGTTCTCTAATTTGTCAAGTCAAGTTTAATTTATTCCCAAAGCCTTATGTGAAGACTGCCAAAAATACTGTTACCAAGTAAACTGTGATTTGGATTTGGTAATTATGTGTAAAAAGGTATTAAGTATTCTCAAAAACATTTAATTTTTGGCATTTTAAATAAAGAAATTTCAAAATCCTTTCTTAGTGAGCATTTACATTATGAAACGAAGGTACTGTCAAAATTCCAAGTCTCTACCTGTTATAGGTTAGGCCAGAGATGGCAAAATGTGTACTCGCGAGTCATGCCCCTGCAATGAGTCCAGCGGAACCATGACGTCACCCACCCTTCCTTCCACGAACTTCAGTCGCTGAACACAGCAGAGGTGTACTGTCTCATACTGTGTGCAGTACGTTGTTGTCTACAACTTTGTAATGTCACATTCGAAACTCAGGAAACTAGTGAAACGTAACTTTCAACCTCATTGGGAAGAACAGTATTTTGTCTGCAATGAAGGTGATAATGTTAGATGTTTAATATGTTCAAAAACGTTAAAGGGCCTTTTAAAAAGTAATATTGATCGACACTATTCTTTATGTCACCAAGATTATCACTCTATTACAGGTGAGGAGGCATATTAATTATTTTAGTTTGGTTAATTAAAATAAAATATGAATTCACAACCATCATAACATACATTTTTTTATTTATGTATTGCTCTGCACTATTATCTGTGAAAATAAAATTCAAATGATTAAATATGTTGCTATGATTTCTTTCGTTAGGACTAGAACGAGTTTGGAGATTGCACGAATTAAAAGAAGCAAGTTCTAGCAAAGAAGATAATCAAGATAATCCACGTTTTTCTACAACACAGAAACAACTTCTTGCTAGTTACCATGTTGCATGGAGAATAGGCAAATGTATGAAACCTTTCTCGGACGGAGAATTTGTAAAGTCGTGTTTAAGTGATGTTGTTAAAGTAATATGTCCTGAACAAACTCGCAATTTTGAGTCACTTCATTTGTCTCGCAATACAATTAAGAGCAGAATAGAGAATATTGCAAAACAAATTGAAAATGATATAAAAAATAAACTTGATACTTTCATAAAGTATTCTTTAGCACTTGATGAAAGTACCGATGCAAACGACAAAGCTCAATTAGCGATATTTATTAGAGGAGTAACCGACGATTTAGTTGCACATGAGTACTTTCTTGATCTAGTGACACTCAGGGACAATACATGTGGAAGTGACATTTTTCAGGCACTGAAGAGTACAGTCGAGAAAAAGGGATTAGATTGGAATAAACTAGTAGCTATCACAACAGATGGGGCTCCCTCAATGACTGGGAATATCAACGGTTTGAAAGGTAGACTACAGAAATATGTGAAAAATACGCTAAAGATAAGTGAAAGTGTAAAATTTATCCACTGTATTATTCATCGAGAGGTTCTATGTGGCAAAGCTGTTAACTTTGAGCATGTAATGGATGTGGTTGTTCAGACTATCAATAAAATTAAGTCTTCGGCCCTTAAGCATCGCAAGTTTCGAAATCTTCTACAAGATTTAGGGGAGGAATATGCAGAAGTACAATATTTTACCCAAGTCAGATGGCTCAGTCGGGGTCAAATGCTACGGAGATTTTTTGATGTACGTACTGTCATTGCTGATTTTATGACGGAGCAGGTTTGTTGAATTTATATGTACAGTTTCTTTTTGTGTCTTCATTATCGTACCTAATGTCTAACTAATGTGATTTTATTTTACAGGGTGTCAATATTTCGGAATTACAAAATGATGATTGGGTTACTGATTTGGCGTTTCTTACCGACATCTGTGAACATCTCAATACCTTGAACTGTCGACTGCAAGGTCGTGAACAAACTATTGTTCAGATGTACGATAAGGTCACCTCTTTCGTCAAGATGCTTAATGTTTGGAAGGTGCAACTTAAAGATAGAGTGTTTTATCATTTTGCTTCTCTGAAAACACTGAGTTCAATTTCCGACTCAAACCTAGCAAAATATTGTGATACACTGGCAATATTAACTAGTGAGTTTGAAGACAAACGATTTGAAGATCTGAAACACATGAAACATGATTTTCAGTGTTTTGTATGCCCCTTCACAACGGACATAACACATGTAAGACATAATCTACAATACGAACTTGCAGATCTTCAATGTGACACTTTTTTAAAAATGAAGTGTAAAGATTTTGTTGGTTCAGATATTTTTAAATATATCGATCCGTCTACATACCCACGTCTTAGGACATTTGCAGCTGAAATAATATCTCTGTTTGGGTCGACGTACATTTGCGAACAATTTTTTTCAAAAATGAATACTCTGAAGACTCTTAAAAGAACACGACTAACAGATAACAGTCTTCATGCACAAATTACGGTGGTTGCTTATGATGTAACACCTAATTTTGAAAGTCTATTGAAGTAAAACTACCATACCGTAGCTCAAAAGAACAAGTTCTGCAAAATAACAATCTTCATATGACAATGTACTGCATTCTAATATAATTTCCATTTATTCCTTTCGAAATTACAATAGAAGCTGAAGCATGTTGTAGTCTAGACTAGCTAGTCCGCCGCTGTGCCGCTATTCCCTTCAGAACTATGAACAACTTATCTGCCTTCCTTCCGTGATGTGCGGGTAGTATCCTCAATACGTCACACGACTTTCATATTTTGCCATCTCTGGGTTAGGCTCTGCATTGATTCTCTGTCAGTCAGTCAGTGAGTCAGTGAGTCATTCATTCAGTCAAGACAAAGCCTTATATATATATATATATATATATAGATAGATACAGTGGTGGACGCAGGGGGGATAAGGGGGTTACATCCCCCCCCCCCCCCGAAATTTGAAAAAAGGCTACATATGCACTCTAAGTGGCCAGTTTTATAAACTAATTGTATATGTAAGTTGATTAATTTTTTTGAGTATACTTTCTACCTATTCAAATCCCCCTTCGAAAAAAATTTCTGCGTCCGCCACTGTATAGATAATCATCATAGAGCCAGGGCTATTCTATATACTTTTTATGTTATTGTCAGGACTTTCATTTGTCTTTCTAATTTATCTAGCTGGTGCAGGGAAGCAAGGTAAAGCTCTGCAATCAGGTCCTAGAGAAATGGTTCTCAATGTACATAAGTTCTGCACAGAAGAATATGATGCACTAATAGAAGGACGGCCACCAATATCTGTAGCAGAAATCATAGGAAGAACAGCTGCTGCTAATGGAGTATCCCGCCACTCAGTTTTTAGACTACTAAACGTAAGAGTTGCGATGCCAGCGGGACCATATTAAGAACGCCTGGAAAATAGCGGCCCACAAGAACTCCTCCTAAAACAGTCGTCGATACGTTCACAGCTTCAGCCAGAAGATGAACAGTTGAACTCTCTTTATAAGACTCACTTTGTTCCTAGTTTAAACAACAAAGCGGATCACGGAAATAGATGGGCTCTGAGGGAAATTCTGACAACTTTAAGGTTTCGTTATCATGAAAAAAAGTCCCGTAAATATTTAATGGAACGTTCTCATGTTTTTAAAAGATTTAATTTCCTTGGGAACTACTGGTCGTCCCTTCGTATATATAGAAGAAACTTGGATGAATGCGTATCAAACAAAGAAGAAGGTGTGGATATGTGATGAACCACTCGACAACGATACTCCACTTAAAGTTTCGTTGGGTAAAGGGCAAAGATTCATTGTGGTATATGCCGGTTATTTTAAGGCTTCATTCCAAATTTCATTATGTTTCCAATAAAAATCTACTGCAGCCTATCATGAGGATATGTGTAGTGAGGTTTTTAAAAAGTCGTTTACACAGCAGTTGATTCCTAACATTCTAACACCGTTATCTACAACGCGTCTTATCATTCGACTGAGTTGAATTAGCCACCTACATCGTCAACGCTGAAAGCAAATATGCAAATATCCATATGACGCTAGAGCAAAATAACATTCCGTATGACATAAGGGCAATGCTATATGAACTGATAAAAGTGAAAAAAGATTCACTCAGAACATACGAAATAGACACTATAGCTATATGCAGGAAAGTCAGTGTCATGACACTTTAGCGTCACATCATTCAGTACAAGTATGGCGCCAAGATCAGTATACTGTACAGGTTGCGTATTCCGTATTCCGGGACAGACCAATCACAGCACTTGTTTGCATGACGTCACGAGTTTCCAATTCTGGCTATTCTCGGCTTTTACTCAGTGTAGAAAATATTCAAAATTTTTAGATTCATAGCGTTGAAGCTGGATTTAAGATTCTGCCTCCAGCCCCCTCAGGAGCAGATTCTTCAGGGGTCTGGTCCTTATAGCACCTTCCTCAAAATGTGAGCAGTTCCGAGCAGGGCGATCTCTTGAATTTTGGAAACCAGTGCTTCTCCCATTATCTGTGATAGATTGTTTTCCAGGTTTTTTGGTATCGTACCCAGTGCTCCAACTATAATAGGTATGACTTCAGTTTTCACGTTCCACATTCGACTTATTTCTATCTGAAGGTCTCTATATTTCAGCCTTTTTTCAGCTTCCTTTGAAACCACGTTCTGGCAGTTTGGGATTGCAACATCAATTAATTGGCAGGTCCTATTCTTAGCGTTTCGTATTACTATGTTTGGCTTGTTTGCAGCGACTGTTCGGTCTGTATGGATTTGTCGATCATACAGTACTGTATCATGTCCCATTCATTCAACAGGGTTTGGGGTATGTTCATACCATCTACTGCATGTTTCTGAGCTTAGGGATTTGCATACTTGCCAATGTAGATATGTACATACATTTATATGTCTCTCCAAGTATTCTTTTTTTGCTAGAATAGGGCATGCTGAGATAATATGATCAATAGTTTCTGATTGGCTCTGACAGAAGCGACATTTATCATCTTGTGAATAAATTCTTCAGAACATATTTCTCATAATGATGTGTTCTTAAAGCTTGATCTTGTGCAGCAATTATAGTGGCTTCAGTCTCCGGCTTCAATTTTCCTCTGATTAGCCACCTGTATGTATTTTCTTTGTCTATTTGTATTCCATCCAACCTTTTGAGGTACTGTCCGTGTAGTTGTTTATTTCGCCATGCTTCTTTTAATCTATTCTGTGATTCTACTTTGCTGTTAAATTTATTCAGCATAGAGTTATCATCTGAAGACTTCTGTGGGGTTTGTATACTTTTTAAGACAATATTTCTTGCTTTACTTATGATTCCATTATTACCATATTTTAAGTCCATCGTATTTATCTGTCTCAAATATGGATCAACGAAGTGGTTTGCTGCATATCTTCCTAGGTTAATATCGCATTTTGGTGTGCAGCTTCAATTTGTCGGAGTCCTCTTCCTCCTTGTTGTCTGTCAACATCAGCTCTACGGTGAATTAACCCACACATATGAAGCATGCAATAAATTTCATGCAACGGTTCATGCAATAAATTTCTTATATTATTATATTATATACAATTGATTATATATTATTATCATTATTATTATTGGCACGTTATAGAATACCTACTACTCAAAATGACGTCGCAGTTGGAGAATACTGGTCTATGTTAATAAACATTTTCAGTAAATGATAGAAGGAGTAAACTAAACTCCGTGTCTCTACATCCCTGAATGGACAAGGCCTACCACCCGACCGCTGCGTCATCTACTATAGGCAGATGGCAGGATTGGGGGCATGTTGTCAGCATGCCGACACCCACGGTATAGAAGGAATAATATTTATAAAAAAATACTTAAAAGAATAAAATGTCTTCTCATACTAACACTCTTTCAGTTTAAGTTTAAAACACCTGAGTTTTTCCACATTTAAAATACTGGCTGGTAAGTTATTTATAACTTGACTAACAATGTAAACCCTTGGTCGGATTCCCATGAAATTTGTGCAGAAACAATCTACACACCACAGCCCTACTGATTGTTAAAACAGGGTTCAAAAAAGCGAAAACAAATGTTTTTATTCATTTTATAAATATCACTAATAATTACACAAAATTCATGGAAGGTGATGCGAACTTGACCTTGCGAAAAATATTGTTTGTGTATCCAGAAAATTCTTCAAGCGAGTAAGTTTTAGTAAAATATTTGACTCTAATTATAAATGAAGTAACACCTTTAGGCCTATATCTTGTGGTTTTCGAGTAATTGAGTGGAAATTATGTCGGGCGCTACAGCTGTCTAAATGTTTTAAGACGATCGTGAAATGTCGAGAGTGGATCAAATTCGACTATTTGACGAGATTTTTAAACAACAATTTTAATTTTAGTGTCCAGGAAAATATTCTAGCGTGAAAGTTTTAGTGAAATATTTGAATTTTATTACGAGTATAAATCAAGTATCGCCTTTATATCTCGAATGATTTACAAGTGACAGAGTGGTATTTACTCCAGGTTAGTGATGAGCAAATGCAAGACCAAGACCAAGACCACCTTGGTCGTGGTCTTGGTCTTGGTCTTGCACTCACAGTCTTGGTCTTGGTCTTGCATAGGTAACCCTGGTCTTGGTCTTGATCTCGGTCTTGCATAGGTTGTCTTGGTCTTTGTCTCGGTCTTGCATACTAGGTCTTGGTCTTGTTGAAGAGTCTTGCAGTTTTCTTTTACGCATCTTACCGTGATTGATGGCGTTTATATGATTTAAAGTTACACCGACTACATGTGTGTTATTGTTTGCGAAAGAATCGAAAGTTGCTTTGACCATGTGAACAGTAACAAAATAATTAATATCTATTCATCGATAAGTACCCACCTAAATTTAGCCTTTAGTTACATTTACTTCCTCTGGCCGTACCATAGTACGGGCTATTGTTTTCGACCCCCAAATTCGAAGTTGAGTTTTTAGCATAAATACACCTCTCAAGGCCCCCTGAATCCAAAAATACTATTTTTAGAAACATGTCTGTGTGTCAGTGTGTCTGATGGATGTCTGTGATCTGGCTAGCTCCAAAACGGAAAATCATATGAAAACAAAATTTCATATTTGTATCAGGTTCGTTCTGAAGATGTGAGGCGAAGATTGGCGACAAGTTTCTCTTATATTTAAGGGGACTTTACATGAAGAAATTTTCGTTTTTCGCGATTTTCTCGAAAACGGCTCTCACGATTTTCTTTAAATTTTGCGCATTGGTTGCTTATACTGAGAGGTAAAACTTTTATACGAAACATTTTTTCGAAACAAATTCTCTGAAGGGTAGTTATAAGTCACCCACTATGAATACGCGCTCTTTGCAATACGGCCTCTTGTAACGGAAAATCGTACGAAAACAACATTTTGTATTTGGGTTAGGTACCTTCTGAGACTGTGACAAGAAGATTGGCGACAACCTTCTCTTATATTTAAGGGGATTTTATGTGAAGAAATTTTTTTTTTTGCGATTTTATCAAAAACGGTTCTAACGATTTCCTTTAAATTTTGTACATGGGGTGCTTAAACCAAAAGCTAAAATTTTATTCGAACTAGCCTATTTTTCAAAAACAATTCTCTGAAGGGTGGTTGTAAGCTACCCCCTGTGAATACACGCACTTTGCAATACGGCCTCATGTAACGGAAAGTCGTACGAAAACAAAATTTTGTATTTGGGTTAGATACCTTCTGAGGCTGTGACACGAAGAGTGGCGACAAATTTCCCTTACTTTTAAGGGGACTTTACACGAATAAATTTTCGTTTGTCATGATTTTCCCAAAAACGGCTCTAACGATTTCCTTTAAATTTTGTACATAGAGTGCTTATACCAAGAGCTAAAACTTTTAGTTGAAACTTTTTTCAAAAAAATTATCTGAAGGGTGGTTGTAAACTACCCACTGTTTGTAGATACTCTGTCTTGCCTGATGAACAACTCAATACGCGGACATTCACGGCCTTTTATTCTATATAAGTACGTGAAGTGAGAAAGATGTATTGTTGGCCATGTTTACAGTAAAGAAATAACTGAGGGGAATATTCGATAAATTTCGGAAATTGTTCTTAACGGCGGAAAGTTCAATAAAAGTTTGCAGTCACTTCTTTTTCTTCTTTTTTTTTTGTCCATAGCCTGCGTTTCTACTCGCAACATTCAAAGAAGGGGCTATACGATATTTATAACTTAATTAGCATAAAATTGTGTCTTGCGATTCTGTACAAGGTTATGTGAATACTCCTAACTTTTGTTTAGGCAGAGGAAGTTATGTAACTTTCACATAAGTATAGGTAGGCCTACATGTTACTGATAGTGTACTTACATAGTAAGCACCTGTTATATGACGGATATAAATACCGTTCATAGCCCGCTGAGTCCTGCTCTACTGCTCTCTTCCAAACCAGACCAATTATTGATATCTTTCTTGAGTAAAATGCTTCTTCAGACCTGAAGTATTTCGATTTTTCATTTTTATTTCGACTTTCATTTTCTTTGAACTTTTTACGTACCTGTACATAGTTATAAAATGATTAAAAGTAATGGATTTTGATATAACTCTGACTGAAACATAACCTAAGGATAGTACTATAATCCCGGATGGTCTTAAAGATAAATTTTACAAACACAGTATTCTGTTAATTATTGCCATGCTAACAAAAAAGGAATAAATAACACAAAAATGAACACTTTGGAAACTCCTGTTATTAACCAGAATTCGCAAACTCCTTTTATAGCACACCCTCTAGAGCTAGACCGTTACACAAACAGCCTCCTTGTCAATGGTTATGAGGGTTGAAGTGTGACCTCGTTCTTCAAGAATTTACCACATGGACAGTCCTTGTTAAAATTCTCTTAACGTAAAAAATATAGTGTGATTTATCTGTAATATAATTTTATTGGACCATCCACCGCCTGACAGAACGTAACGATTCTATGATTATATTGATTTCGGCACCTTTCTGTGGAACATCTGCAAAAAGATCTCTCCCAAAATTGTGGGTAAATATATTTTCTTTTGATGTCCTTCGGGCTTGGTGAAAACTGCTAATCTTAAGAATAGAAAGATCCGTTATATATTGTTGTATGTGACCTCGTACTTCTCTATTGCAAGCCCTCAACTAATTCCTAGCGACTCTGCGGTGCTTTTCAGTAGAGGTCGCTGGATCGCTGCATACACAATGGGGAATTTATAAAACGTTTTCAAGTAGCAAGACTGCAAGAGTCTTGCAGCTAGGTCTCGTTCTTACCAGAGCCTTGCAGACTTGGTCTTGATCTTGGTCTCGGTCTTGCATGGTCGGTCTTGGTCTTGGTCTTGCTAACGCTGATGCGGTCTTGGTCTTGATCTCGGTCTTGCATTTTCTGCAAGACCAAGACCAAGACTACAAGACCAAGACTGGTCTCGCTCATCACTACTCCAGGTGCTGAAACTATCAGAACGGTACTAAGATATTAGCAAGCCTCTTTTCTATAAAATACCAACAATGACGTCAAAATCCTTAATTTTTTTTCGTAGACTCAATAATAAAACCAAATACTCTCAATAAATAATACCGTCCACTCCCTGTCTTTTTCCGGGACACGCTACTACTAGCGCCGCCAGTGAGCAGGAATGGGCAGTTACTTGTCAGCTGATATAGTTAACGTTTGTCTGTTGTGTTTTGTGTACGAAAATATAATATAAATTCTAGTAAAACAGGGTGCCCACGGGGGGGGGGGGTTAAGACGCAGACTGCGTCATTGAAATTTCTTGGGGGGGGGGGAATATTATCGTGTTATGAATTTTCTGGCCGGGGGTTGAAAATTGTTGCAAAATTAGAGTTTTATATGTTAAAAATAAAAACGGTCAAGTTCTATAACTTCAAAAGGTCTCTTTTAATTCTTTATAAAGATAAAGATTAAGAATTTCGACAGCCATGGGCGCCCATACCCGGGGGGGGGGGCGCAAGGAAAAAAATGTATATTATTAATTATTATAGTCAGGTGTTTTTCTTTTAAGACAATTATTTGCATTGCAGAAGTTTTACCAAATCGACAACATGGAAGCAGAATCCACAGTGGATTAGGAAAGGAGGGTTCAGACCCCCAAGAGTCAAAACCTAAAATTCTATATTTGTATTTAAAAAATATATTTATTTAATTATACAAGATTTGTTGGTGTGTCAAATATGATATAGCAGTTATTTTCTTTTCATAACATAATGAGTAGGCCCATTATGTCCACTGTTCCATGTGCTATTTAACTTTTCTTATAAATAGTAATAAGTATTATAATTTAGGTAACAATTTCATGTTTAAGTTGCCATGTCTTAGAGTATAGTAAACAAATTTGCTAACTAGTTTCTCAGTGCTAAAATAGCGTAAAATATGATTTTCATTAGTTCAACATTTAAAAATTTCCCGGGGGTGGACACCCGACTTAAGTAACATTTTCTTGTTTACATTGGCAACAAATTTCCTAAATAGTTTTTTAGTGCTAAAATAGCGTAAAATGTGATTTTCATTAATTCAATATTTAAAAAATTTCCGGGGCTGGACCCCCCACCTAGGTAATGATTTCTTATGTACATTGAAATGTCTTAGAGTAAGGTAAACAAAATTCATAACTAGTTTTCAGTGCTAAAATAGCGTAAAATGTGATTTTCATTAGTTCAATATTTAAAAATTTCCCGGGATGGACATCCGACTTGGGTAACATTTTCTTGTTTACATTGGCATGTCTTAGAGTATGGTAAACACATTTTTTAACTAGTTTTTTAGTGCTAAAATAGCGTAAAATGTGATTTTCATTAGTTCAATATTTAAACATTTTCTGGGATGGACCCCGACCCCTTTTTTGGGGGGTATTCCAAACCCCCCCCCGGCACTTCCGACCCTCCCCGCAATTATTTTCTGGCTACTTATTATATATTATTAATATAAAATACAAAGTGGCCCAAGAAGTTAAAGCAACAAAAAATAAATTAATTAAAAAAATTGCCCCCCCCTAGAAAATATCATATGGGCGCCTTTGTCGACAGGCAATTGGGTTGGGGGTGAGCAATGAAGTTTTGGGGGGTGGGCACCCCTGAGTAAAATAATAAATACAACATAGGCCTAAAGAAAATGTCCGGTTATGTAGGTGGCATGATATGTGTCGTCTATGGTTGTCATAGGCGTAACCAGGCCGACCATATGGGGGGGTCATAACATCTGGGGGTATGGAATACCCCCCTGGGAGGGGGGTCCGGGGGTCCTCCCCCGGAAAATTTTAAAAATTAAGATGCAAAATAACGAGTTTTAAGCTTCCGGGGGTCCTTCCCCGGAAAATTTTAAAAATTAAGTCTCAAAATAACGAGTTTTAAGCTTCCCACGCATTAAGTAATTTATGGGCAGACTTAAAAAAATTATACAATTTTCCTTTTTTTTAGTCAATGGGGGGGTTCAAACCCCCAAAACCCCCCCTCGTTACGCCTATGATGGTTGTAATAATTATTTTGAGAGTGAAATAAGTAAAATCGTTAATTAGAGTGTGTACAAGACTGATTCATACAGATGTTCATTCGCTTACCATCCGAATTGTTTCACATGTAAAAATTTCAAATAAAAAAAAAAAGTATATTTTGTACAAAGTATCTTGCAAATCGTATGAATTAAAATTTAAAGCTGATTTTCACGATAATGTATTAAAGTGAAACAATTAGTTTTTATACTTATTAAAAAAAAAGTGTGTGTGGAACGCCATGTGGCAGAAGTGAAACTTTTTTTTTTTCAATTTTGGATTAGTGGATTTTAAAATTTTGGATTGTTGGACTTTTTAATATTGGGTTTTTGGACTTTTTAGATTTTGGATTTTTAAATTTCTGATCTTTTAATTCTTTAATTTTGGATTTTTTACATTTTAGATCATTGAATTTTTTTAGTTTTGTATTTTTTAATTTTTTATTTTTTATTTTGGATTATTTATTTTTATATTTTATAATTTTGGATATTTATGTTTTAAATTTTGGATATTAAGATTTCTTAATTTTGGATTTTTTATTTTTTAAATTTTGGACTTATTAATTTTGGTTCTTTGAATTTTATTATTTTGAAATTTTAGATTATTTAAATGTTGGATCTTTGATTTTTTATTTTTTGTATATTTTAATTTTGGATTTTTTAACTTTTTAAATTCTGGATTTTTTAATTTTTAATTTTTGGACTTTTTCAGTTTTGGATAAGCCTAATCATTGAGTTGATTGTTTTCTGTGCAGTCCGTTCCGTCACACCTCACTAATTTCGTGACGATTTTGAGCGTTACACAAGCTCTCGATTTACCCCTACCGCGGCTAAAGAAGTTTTACTTAAAAAATTAGCCTTATCATCATTTAATTAAGTTAGTTTAGATGTAGTGTAAATTATGTTATTTCCCGACCTAATTCCTGCATTATCAAGCACAAAAATAAGTTACTGTGTCATCAGGACTTTGAAAAACAAATTTATTTCTGCAGCTATATAGGTTCATTAAGTAGCTTCTGAAACTGCTGCCCATTCCTACTCAACAGATGGCACCTCTGTGCTAGTGGACATTTTGAACAAAGGGAATAGAGTAGAGTGGGCGGTATTCTTATTGAGAGTATTTGATAAAACTATATTAACTGTCTCCTTGTACCCTTACTGAAAGAGAATAAATTAATAGGCCTATTAATATAAATATAACTTATTACTAGGCCTATTAATACAATATTAATACAAATTTAATAGTCTACACTATTCTACACAGCGTAATATAAACATTATACCATATACAATAATATTAACGTAGCCTATAAGAGTATCCCTTAGCTGTTTTATACCCTTATTACGTGGTGGAATTTTTATACAAATATACATTCTTAAAAAGATTCCTCAATTATACCAACATAACCTCTTCTCTAGGCAGCAAAATATTAGATCAAATCACCCCTTATCTGTTTTATTCCTGTATTATGTAATCTCTAATCAAACCTACAAACTTTAACAGACTTTTACCAGATTTTCAGACAAATCCTATAGAACCAGAAGAGTATTTTAGGCAGTTTGAATAACAGAACAATCCACATCTGACCTGTTTTCTACCCATTCTGCAAAAATCTACATTCTTCGAAAGATTTTACAAACATTCTGCAGACAGTTTTCTACCCTTATTACATAATGTATATACAATACAATATGAACACAAGTTAATACTCTACAATATTCTATAATATAACATTAATACTACTATATATTAACAATAATACAAAATACATAGCTAAATAAATGACCATGCAAATTATATATTACTAATTTCTATCATAAAAGAACATGAACAGCAGCCCCATGCTCTCAAGTGTCAAGCCGTGTTCGAAGCGCCAAGTCATTCAGACATCCGTACCGCCCAGAATAATTACCACTCAATTACTCTAAAGCCATTCAAGATATAAAGGTGGCACTTCATGTATAATAAAATTCAAGTATTTCACTAAAAGTTTCTCGCTTGATGATTTTTCGGGAAACAAAAAGTAATTGTCGCATAGTCAAATTGTACGCTCCATGAATTTTGTGTAATTGGTCATATTTGTAAAATGAGAAAAAATTGTGTCCGCTTTTTAAGGCTCTATTTTAACCGTCAGAAAGGCTGTTGTGTGTAGATTATTTTGCAAATTGCACAGGAATCCGACCAAGGTATAATTAAAGGCTGCGAGTTTAATCATAAGGTATGAGCATTTCTAGAATGAGTAAACAGGGGGAATAGCCAGATATGGAAACGCGTGACATCACATACACTGCTCGCCGCAGCCCCCTGTAAGATAAACTCGCCGGAATACGAAACCTCTATAGTTTACAAGCCTTGAGCAGGTCGTGCATTATCTAACCCATCTGTTATTCACTATTATTCACTATTCGCTAATATTCACTGTTCACTATTATTGTTTTATATCTGCAAATTATTATTTATGTGTTCTTAATAAAAATTTATTCTTTTAAAAAAATATTATTTGATGTTCGCATAGATTGAGGGATTCCTGATTCCAGCAACTACAGTTATTTTTGTTCACCGTGGCAAGCCCACATGGTCCACATGGTCCTCCAAATGCTTTATATTCCTATATTAATTACCATCTCCAGAGCTATTCTTCAGAATGGAACTGATCAATTTACTAGCTATCCAAAATTTTGGTCCTCTTTCCGTATCACTCTACGGAAAATAAAATAATATTGGCCTTAATTTCGCATTTATTTTAATATAATAAATATCTGGCGATATTCAGCAAATTGAAATGCCCCGGTGAAAATTTTATTTTATGAAGATAATTTATTCGAAAAAATTTCAAAGTAATATTTGATGAGTAAAATAAAATGTTCACCAATATCTCACTGCAGAAATTATTCTCATCAATTTCCCACTACAAAGGTTATAATTTCTCGTTCATGTTTTAATACATTAATATTTGTTTTAAAACACTAATGTTTTTCCTTGATTATCTCGAAATATTTTGTTCCAATAATTCTTACTTTCCTTTCTGTCGAGTGTATATTATTATTATAGTCCTTGATGGAAAACACATTTGCACAAAAGAAAAACAATATACACATATGATGTAAATACCTTAACTTTTCCTTTATTAAGTGCAGCTTCAAGCAATTGCTTGTCAAATAATCAAGCGTATTTTATTTTGTACGATCAGAACAATTGCATTTTAATCTTGTATGTGGAGATTATATTTTCACCACGAATATACGGTATTTTCACCGTTCCTAACACCACAAACGAGAAATGAAGAAACAATGATTTTGTGATACTATGAGATATCAGTCACTTATATAACATTCACCTCGGGTTCACATAAAAATAATGCTTAGCCTATGTGAAACACGGATATCAGTCACCTACTCGATTCATCATGTCACTTGCACAGATAAATGAAAATATTAAACACATGTCCTAGATATCGCTGCTCCCAGTCCGAATGTCGAACGTTAATAGTCAGTTCACCCAGGATTCATACGTACATGTTTCATATATACACATTCAACAGAAAGTTTGCTTAGTTATAGCAAAATAAAAGTAATTGCAGGAACCTAAATTATGTCTTTTCAGCTGTAACAAATAAATATAACGCATTATTACATGTTACAAATTACGTAACAAAATGGGATAATAATTAAAAGCATAACAATCTTGTGAAATACTTTTTACACACTATAGTCCATGTGCCAGACCCCAAAATTGACCAAGTCATTATAATTTGGGGGGACTGAATGAAACTTATACCACATATTCCTGGGGTCATGTGGAGCAAAAAAACCCGGGGGGCCATCATGAGGAGGTAGCTTTCAAACATGGCAGCCATTCAAAATGGCGGATGACTGTTAATCTTTAAATTCAAATATCTCGGGACTGGATATATCAATCTTGAATTTTGTGTTTTCAAAATGTAGGTTATTTTTCTGGCTATATTTTTGTTGCACATGTGTATGGCCAAAAAAACTAGTATTTATTGGTCAAAACTCGAAAAATCGGAAAAATAGGTTTTTGACATTTATGTTTTGCGGTTTATTACTCTAACCGTTGGGTATATCGAAAAAGTATCTGAAACAAAGTTGTATAGAAACATCTCACCTTTAAAACGCAAAAACGAAATCGAAGATCGGATCAATAGAATCCGAGATATCCAGATTCAAAGCGGGCGGGGCGCGGTTGAGCGTGTTGACCGAGCGCTCGGTTCAGCCTAGCGAGAGGCGAGACTTGGCGTAAAATCCTGCACTTTATTTATTTTCAGCCTCAGTAATTGATTTATTACTAGGCCTAGATAAATTTACATTACCTACTAATGTGCACTATTTTTAACATGATTATTAAACACTTACTCATAAATACAATTAACAATATTATATCATTTATCTGGGAAATGGACATCAATAATTACCAACTCATATAATCAGTGCTTTAGTTGGAAAATATTTTATGGGGGTACTCACCTTCCATAGAACGCATATCTATTGCGAATTTAATAGTGTTTGTCATTATTAACAAATACACTCTCGTGAATTGGACATTTAATAAGTATTTTAGGACAATATCGTTCCTGTACTGCCAGTACGACGTACCGGAGCACATATTTTTCCCGGTATGGTAGAAGGAAAATAATTTTATACCGGTACGCAGTACCGGTGCGTACCGGCCCAACTAAAGCACTGCATATAATATAAGTTACTGTCAAGGCTTT
Source organism: Ectobius pallidus (assembly GCA_964059195.1). NCBI lineage: Eukaryota > Metazoa > Arthropoda > Insecta > Blattodea > Ectobiidae > Ectobius > Ectobius pallidus. Next base: position 26,198,240 of record CAXKWD010000012.1, on the reverse strand, counting down.
TATCTTCGATTTTTAAGATGAAATCGTTAAAGGAACTTCAAATAGTCGAAATAATTAAAAAAGGAAAAAAGTAATACAATTTAGGTATGTATCGGAGACTTTTAACAATACTTTCAGAAATGAACACAAGGTGTAAGCAACTAAGAAATAAAAATGTCTAAAAAATGCCTTATGTAATATTATGAACAATCTTGAATTAAGTCTTCTTCACTAGAATCACTGTAATCAGTTATTATAGTTGCACTCTTCCTCATCTGCTGTTGTTTTGGTACACCCCTTGCACCCACAGGTGCATCAGATTTGAGTAATAAATACAATTAACAATTATACAATTTACCTGGAAATGAACGTCAATAATTACGAACCATATACCCATAACTCTGTACTTCAGGATGAACATGTTCAAGCCACCCTACTTGGTACATCTTCTTACAAGTAATGGAGCAATGACGTCCTTTCGGATGTAATATATCGCCTTAGCGGAACTACATTCCGTTTTTCTTCGGGTTAATCGAGAAGGAAATTGGTTTCTATTTTTAACTGCTGTTGAAAAAATTGTGCCTTGAATTATTGCGCTGGATAGTGAACTACTCACATTATCTATCATAACACTTCCTTGAATTAACTAAACTAGAAAAGGAGAGTCCATAATATGTTCACCAATATTATGTAGAAGGAGGTTTTCAGTACAAATAAGAAGCAACAACCCATTTTCTAGAATTCCAGTGGACCAAGCCATCGAAGAGACTGCAAACAAAGACACCCAAACTTCTGAAGGTACTAAGGGTTTCAGTCTGAAAAAGTAGGCTGTAGTATGGTAATATGTTAATGCTGAGTACAGAGCTAAAAAACCTCCTCAGCATTCTATCATCCACCGAAACAAATCAGTTCCACCCTGACCTCCTAAGCCGAAGGACACTTAGAGATGAGAAAGACGTGACAACTCTCACTGAACTTCTAGCCGAGTGGACAAACCCCTTCGATCCCAACCCTTAAGATATTGTACATTTGCCTACTGGAATACATGTTGATGAATCAACAGCTTCTGATCACATTGATTCGGAAACAAGGGAAAAATAGCTTATTAAGAGTTCACGTTTCGGCTAGCTCAAGGAGAAGGGTTTCATAAACGTATTAAGAAAGTGGGTCTTAAGACTAGTAGACTAAAGAAGAGCAAAGAAACCAAGGTTGGAAACAAAGAAGTAATCTTCCAGTGCAATCGAAATCTATTCAGCAAAATGACCTATATTGCAGAAAACCAACAACTTGACAAGATGGAAGTATTCAGATATCCTCTGGCACCGTTTCCATGGACTCTGGCGAATGTTAATGGGCCTTTGGAGACAACCTACGAATCAGTGTTTGTCCATTTTTTGGAAATATACACCACCCCTGCCAGTCTGCCGGAAAAAGATTCGGCCTGCAATCATTGATTCAATGGCTGTGCTTCAGTCCATCAAAGGAGAACAAAAAACGTTTTATGAATTGTCAACGAATTTTCTCAAGCAGGTTTTGAATATAGGTGAGAGGGTTGATATATATTATCCAGCGGTTTCGATCAAATCTTTGGAGCAGGAAAAAGTGGAACAGCTGAAGGTATCAAATTTAGTGAAATCAAGGGTGGCACGGAGTGATTTGTTGGAGGACGCTTCTAAGGAACAGTTATGGCAAAAATATAATGATAAAATTCTTTTTTTAGTTTTTAAGAGGAGAAATTTGAAAACATAATTGGAAACCTAGAAATCTTCGTAGCAGTTGGTGAAATCTGCTTCAGGATCATTTATATTAGGAGCAAAAATGTTCCTGAGCTGTTCTGCACTCTAGAAGAAGCTGATTCCAGAATGATGCTGCATGTAAGGAACGCTGCTACATCATCTGAATCAATTCTTTGCTTTTCAATCGATACAGATGTATTAGTTTTGGCTGTAGGTTTTTGCAAAACCATAAAAAGCAAAAACTTCTGAATCGGGAAAGAGACAAAACAGTTTTAACAGATATGCAAGTCTCCCGGATAGTATCTGCCTTAGGCGAACAGCTTTTTACAGCTTTTATTGGGTATTATTGCAGGTCTGACTGCGACACAATCAGTGATTTAGCTGGCCAGGGAAAAGTTAAAGGATTTAAGCTTTTGTGCAAAAAGGAACAAAGATTTATTGAAGCGTTCAGCAAGTTAGGCAGAGATTGGATGATGAATAATGATGTTGATGACACCAAAGAAGAATTCGTCTTCAGTCGTATGCCCCCAAATGCAAGGTGAAATCTGTTTATGAGCTGCGCTACCAGATGTTCAGAGGGCCAGCTTGAGAGCTTCCAAATGTCTCTTTGTAAAGACACCTTGAGACAACACAATAAACGTGCCAATTACCAGGCCAGAATTTTGATCAGAAGCCTGGAAACCAAACCAATAATTCTGGACCCTTTTGCTCTTGGGTGAGAAAAGGGCACTTCAGGTAACTTATCATTCAAGTGGATGGAAGGTCTGCCAGTACCGGCGTGCGTACTGTCCTTTTTCCGGTGCTACTGCAAGAGCAACTGTGCACCAGAAAGTTACTCGTCTTTAGCAACTCAAATCTGAATAATCGGGAGCTGTGGGTGCAAGGGGTTTACCAAAGCAACGGCAGTTGAGGAGGAGAGCAATAATAACTGATTTCAGTGATTCTGGTGGAGAAGACATAATTCTACATTGTTAATAATATTGTATAAGGCATTTTATAGGCATTTTTATTTCTTAGTTGCTTACATCCTGTGTTCATTTCTGAAAGTATTGTTAAAAGTCTCCGATACATACCTAAATTGTATTATTTTTTTTCCTTTTTTAATTATTTGGACTATTTGAAGTTCCTTTAACGGTTTCATCTTGAAAATCGAAGATAAAAGCCTTGATAGTATATTATATGAGTTGGTAATTATTGATGTCCATTTCCCATATAAACGATATAATTGTTAATTGTATTTGTGAGTTAGTGTTTAATAATCATGTTAAAAATAGTGCACATTAGTAGGTAATGTAAATTTATCTAGTAATAAATCATTTACTGAGGCTGAAAATAAATAAAGTGCAGGATTTTACGCCAAGTCTCGCCTCTCGCTAGGCTGCACCGAGCGCTCGGTCAACACGCTCAACCTCGGCCCGCCCGCTTTGAATCTGGATATCTCGGATTCTATTGATTCGATCTTCGATTTCAGTTTTGCGTTTTAAAGGTTAGATGTGTCTATACAATTTTTGTTGCAAATACTTTTTCGATATACCCAACGGTTAGAGTAATAAACCGCAAAACGTAAATGTCAAAAAACCTATTTTTCTGAATTTTAGAGTTATGACTAATAAATACTGGTTTTCTGGTCATACACATGTGCAACAAAAATGTACCCAGAAAAATAACCTACATTTTGAAAAAACAAAATTCAAGATTGATGGAACCTGTTCCGAGATATTTGAATTTAAAGATTCGCAGTCGCCCGCCACTTTGAATGGCCGCCATGTTTGAAAGCTCCCTCCTCATAATGGCCCCCCCCGGACGTTTTTGGTCCACATGACCCCAGGAATATGTGGTATAAGTTTCATTCAGTCCCCCCAAATTATAATGACTGATGGGTCTGGCACATGGACTACTAGGAGCATTGTAGGTACCGGGACATAATATCCCCCTTTTATTTTCCTGGATTCTAGCTGCAGATTGAAGCGCCGGCCCTTCAGGCCGAAAGAAGTAGGTTTTTCCACCTTTAATTCAAATGGAGCAAGAAGGAGCCGTGAGACGAATTAAGGAATACTGTAACTCAATCTCTCGATAACTCAAAAGAAAAGGAAATATCTTGTTACTGAACTATCTCATCCCATTCTCTCTCATCTATATAATTTCTATTGTAAGTCTATTGTTATGTAACCATATTCTATGTAACCATATTTCTATGTTGATAAATCTAGTAAATTTTTGTAAATATTAATCATTTTTTGTAAATACTAGTCATTTTGTAAATTCAACTTTGTCCTTCTGTAAATCCTACCTTAAAACTTTTCTAGAAAGCCTAATTAAAAAAAAAATATAAAAAATAAAAAAAAAAAAGAGAGAGAGAGAGAGAGAATCTGTAAAACCAAATAAAAACAATATTATTATATAATTGGTATATTTGTGAAATTGCATACTATATAGTATCTTATAATGTATTTTGTATCTTATAATCTATTTTCTTTCATTGAATTAATGTATGTATTGCCTAACATGTTATGTATGTATTAATGTATGTTAATGCTTAACAATATCCCATAGCATGTATTTGCTCTGAGGATTAAACAATAAACAATAAACAGTAAAAAACATTATACATTGGTTATTTAATTTATTATGTAATAATAATATTCCATGCAATGAGTGACACTAGCTAATATTTTCTACTGAGTATTGCTAATTTTTGGTAGGTGCTTATGTCTATTGTCATGAAGAATTTCAAGGCACCTGTATCTTTTCCACATTTGGAAAATTTTTCTTCATTGTATTCATTGCCTGTTAATAGATTTTCACAATTCAGTATCGAAATACATAATATGACTGCCTTAAATAGTAGAAAGCCTTTTCAAATTATAGAATAATTTTAAAAATAAGTTTGACAATGTTTTTTTTTAATTTACTGAAAATTTCAGTTTTTGGACTTATATCGTTTCCCACGGACAGTCCACTTGGCGGCGCTGCTATTCATACAGTGTTACCATATTGCTACAAATTATATTAAAATCTGTCCATCTTGCTAATATCTAGTGTATTATAAATTTTGCCATTTTATATGCTTGGGATTCAGAAATTCTATATGAATTCATAAAGCCGACGGGGAAATACCATTCCGTAAATGAATGCAGAAACTTTTATACATCTGTCTACGAGTTTTCCGTAATTGCGTCTTAAAGTAAAGCATCCTAAACATTCCAAAATATCACTAAAACTGCTGATCGAAAATCAGCGACTAATATGTTACAATATCACGTGCACCTAACCTCAGTTTCTCATATGTAATTTTAACACATCGACTGTTTGGCCAGACATGTAAGGGAAATCCTTTGTTTGTTTGTTTGTTAGTAACTTTCATTAACTAATTTCATGGTAAAACCTACCACGACGTAATGAAATAATCTTATTGGCCAAACATAACCTCGAATCATAATTAAGATGACATAATTTGTTTATGTTATATCAATTGCGCAATTAACGCATATAAAAATTTCATGGGGCGATTCACGCTCCCCAGTCTCCATCAACTCCTCTCAAGGACCGCACGTGGGCTGCGTCGCTAATCGCGACAAAGAACAAAGAAGTCATGGACCTTCAACTTAGTCTCTAATAATATAGTTCATATTCTACGCTTCGCATACATAGATTTCGAATGCGGAATGTTAGGAGCATGTACAGGACTGAAGACTTTAATCTGTAACTAGAGAAATAGATAAATTCAGGTTAGCTGTAATACAGGAAGTTAGATGGGAGGGTGAAGGTTCAATACAGACAGACGTGGGAAAGGAAATGATAGCCAACAATTGGAGACTGGTTTCTTCATTCAACCATTACGAAAGTAGATTTCTAGTAATAAAATATAATATAAGTTTCCACCTTATACCCTCATTTAAAAATAATAAAATCTACCATGTTTTGCCTTTAACTCCTCAAGTTTTATTCTTTTGGTAGGCCTACAATATTCCTTACTTTGTACAATACCCTGAATTAAAAATATAAAAGGAACTTAGGTCCACTTGATAAAACTTGAGGAGTTAAAGGCAAAACATCGAAGATTTTATTATTTTTAAATGAGGGTATAAGGTGGATACTTATAGTATATTTTAATAAAATACCGCTCTCATTGCAGGAAAATTAAGATTATTAATATAGATTTCTCATGTTATTCTAAGAGGTTTGGGATGCCAAAGACGAAAGTTAGGCTGATCAAAATGTGTATAAATGAAACACAGCAGAGTCAGGGTAAGAAAATTCATATCATATAGGTTTGCCATTGAAAGTGGCTTCAAACAGGGAGATGCACAATCGTCTTTACTTTTTACTTTCGCTTTAGAATATGTCATTATGAAAGTTCAGGAAAAGAAGGTAGGCCTAGAATTAAATGGCAATCGCCTGATTTTAGCCTTTGCAATGATGTATGTCTGTTGGGCAACATAAACACAACCAAGAGAAATGCATGAAGTCTTTTTGTTCCCTGCAGGAGTGTTGGATTGGAAATTAATACAGAAAAACTAAGTAGCCTATTTGGTCATGAAAGGTCCAAAATAATGTACCACAAATTATTAGATCAGCTGGTTAATCGTTCAGACAAATAGTCAAATTCATATATCTGGGAGCAATACACTTAATATTAAGGTAATCAGGACTGAAATCAGGATTAAGCATTTCGGAATCTCTTATCTTCTCATCTTCTGTCCAGAAATCTGAGAATAAAAATTTATAAAACAATTATCCTGCCAATTGTATTATATGGATGTGAAACATGGTTGCTTACTTTTTTGGGAAGAACATATTCTGAGGGTAGGCCTATTCGTAAACAGGGTGCTTAAGAAAATATTCGGACCTAAAAGAGATGAAAATGGCGACTAGAGAAAACACCATAATAACGAGCTTCATTCACTAAATGTAGTAAAGATAATTAAATCACAAATCATGAAATGGGCTGCACATGGGGGAGGAAAGACATATTGAGGAAATATTGGCTGGGAGACCCAAAGAGAAGAGATCACTTGGAATACCTAGACGTGGGTGGGACGACAACATTAAGATAGATTTAAGGGAAGTAGGATTTGCAAGGGATGGATGGAATTAGCACAAAATAGCTTTGAATGATGAGCTCTGTTAAACGTGGCAACGAATCTCCGGGTTCCATAAAATAGATAATATTCCTTGCTTAGGTATTGTCTATTGCCATTGAGTAAGTAAGTAAGTAATATTAATTTTATCTAATTTCCGAAAAACCCTGAAAACTCACTTGGAAGATAGTGTTTGAAAAACCCGTGTTTTTCAGTTATTAAACAATAACTCTTCAGTGTTATACCATACTACCAAACTAAGGAGACTTTTTTTTACTTAAAGGAAAAGTAAACTAAAAATTCAGTATCATTTTCTTCATACGGATTGAAAGAAAATGTTTTTAAGAAATGATATTCACTGTTAGAAATGTTTTACACCTTCACATTTAATCACAAAACGAATATATTTATTGTAAAGCGATGGGCGCGTGACGTCACGCTTGACGAAGGCTTGGCTCAGTCTCGCCCGGTGAAAGACATTTCACAGTATTCTGTCTACTGTTACAGTTTTTTAGTGAGTATCTGTTCAAACAATGGTTTATTGTTGTGTTGTGGGGTGTACAAACTCATCGTCGAAGAGTGATAACACACTTAAAATATCTTTTCATCGATTTCCCAACAGAGATAAGTCATCCGAACGTAAATAAGCAATGGCTGATAAAAATAAAACGAGAAAAATTTGTTCCTACTAAATACAGTACGGTTTGTTTACAACATTTTGAAGAAAATGATACCGAGCTTTCGGTACAGTTACGAAAACAGTTATCTGGAGAAACCCCGCAATCTGTTTAAAAAAGAAGTGCTGTGCCATCACTTCTTTTGCGTGGGAAATCTGAAACACCGCCAATGAAGTAAAGAAAATCGTCGTACTCGAGGAAGAAGGAAATGAGAGAGTTATTGCAAGATTTGAACAGTAATCCTTCAGTATCCGGGAATGGACAAATCATGAATGTGGAATCTAGTATTTATGACGAAAATTCAGTTTCTAACAGCGTAGGCGTTCAGTGTGAACTAGGAAATGATACTTATTTCAATGTTTGCACAGATTCATTGAATGTTTCTTATTGTGATTTGGATTAGATAGCTCTTTTAGCATTTCAGAAATTTCTACTACCGCAAAAGATGATTCTGAATCTGAATGTGACTCTGTTCGTATCTTGAAAAAATATTTTGTTTTTGAACTGTATTAGATCTAAGTATTAACTGATAACGCCTGGCAACTAGTGTATCTTTATTTATAATAACGCTATCGAATGAGCAATGTCGTGTTATACAGTCTACAACCCCCTTCTGTTCACAAATTACTTCACAGTCCCAACAACACACACTTTCGTGGCCCGTTTTCATATGTATACACAGCCCACATTTACACCATTCCGTATTTTCTTTTCTTCCTTGCAATTCTTTCAATAATTCTTTGTCATTTTCTTTTCGTGTGATATTAATTTGTGAATACCGAGATTTGTCCTTAGAAGGTAACATTGCAGGCATCTCTGTCAACAACAAACACAAATGAGACTTGGTGGTGTATTAGAAACACAGGCACGAGCATTACAGCAGCTGTTGTCCTGCTAGCGAGTTAGTCAGGTGTGACGTCACAGCAGCTTTTCACTTCACCCGTACAAGGTGTAATATTGGGCACCTGAAGTTCACGAGATCACCATTCGTTTCGTAATTCAAAGCTCCGTGCGATGAGATTAAAATAAGAAAATGGTATTTTTTTAGTTTACCCTTCCTTTAAACAAGTACCATATTGGTATCAGTTTATCTACGTACAGTACATAGTGTTGACACTTTCCACAAACTTTTAGCCTCTAAAACAGGTGTGGCAAACATGCAATCCCTTAAAGTTTTAGACAAAATATATAAAAAATGTACGCCATGTTTGCTAAAACCTTACTATTTATCAGCATATAAGACAACTGTCACAATAGTATATTGCGATACAAGTGCCGTAAGTGATGCATATGGATCGAAGAAAGAGTTTGAAAAAACAAGGTGCTTGCGCCGAATTTTTTTCAATTTCTGAGATCAGTTATGCACTTACGGCACGAGTATTGCATGATATTTTTTGCACAATGATTATTTATATCAATTTAATTATATTGATTGTGATATTACCTGAAAATATTATGTATATACATTCTTGAAGATGTTTATTTCAGAAAGTGATTTGCGTGTGTTTGTTGTTATGTAAACCGAATATTTGTCCTGGGGAGCCTTGTCCATAAAGGCTTGTTTTATGATGTGCCGTAAGTAAATTCAAAACCGCACATAGCAACACTTACCGCACATAGCAACAAGATTGCGTGTGGGAATGTCAACTTACGATCCATGGTAACAACATTATGTATTATTATGTATATACATTCTTGAAGATGTTTATTTCAGAAAGTGATTTGCGTGTGTTTGTTGTTATGCAAACCGAATATTTGTCCTGGGGAGCCTTGTCCATAAAGGCTTGTTTTATGATGTGCTGTAAGTAAATTCAAAACCGCACATAGCAACACTTACCGCACATAGCAACAAGATTGCGTGTGGGAATGTCAACTTACGATCCATGGTAACAACATTCGTAAGTACCACTAATTAGTTAAGTTGTGCAAAAAATACTGAACATATAGCACAGTGCCTATGCAATGCATTGTTGACCAGGAAGCACTATGCTCGAATCAATAGAAATAGACCATGTTTTGAAATTTAAAAAAAGAACAGTGAATTTTATTCATTCCAGGAGTGTGAATCAACATCATTTTTCTAATTTGATTAGTGAGAGAGATAGTAAATTTGAGGGCTTGTCATGCTATTAATAATTTTGCTGGATTTCTTATCATCAAGTTTTATAACACTTTTGGCCCCTTGAAGAAGAATTTAAAGTTTTCATAGAAATGAGAGGCGAAACACCCGATAAGATAAGCGACAATAGTAAATGGCTTGGAGATTTGATATTCATGTTAGATAATTCTAAATGACTTAGATTTAAAATTACAAAAGAGAGATCAGTTTATAATTTCATTGTATGGTAATATTAAGGCCTTGGGAAGGCCAACTGGTAAGTAACAGCTATAGGCCTAGTAATCATATATAGTAGTTAACATGTCTAAATGACATTAAATAAATTTAATAAATTAACAAAGCCAAAATAGAAAATTATGGCTGTCCACAGTATAATTAATAATGACTAGATGAATTAGCTGAGAAAAGGGATGCTAAATGTAACCAAGAAATAACTACCACATTTTCATTCAAATACATTATATATCTGAATCATAGGCCTACAGGTCAATTGTAACATCAATTTGAAGTCATTATATCATGCGTTCAGCACCACTATCCCTCTGCTTTGAAAGCCCGAGAATCCTGGTAGGTACATAGGCCTACTACTTTTAGCTAATGGAATGAGTAATGACAGCATAATGGCCATATCTAGCCAAGGAAAGAATGTCAAGTCAATTTACATGAAACTGGCATCCCAATATGTACAAACAGCGGGGCATGAAGTTAGCAAACTACACGCAAAATGAATCAGGTCAGATGGACCAAGATCCTTGATAATTAAGAAATCCAGAAGATAGACTCACACGAAACATGGTACCACATTCACATACCTTAAGGAGCCCTCCAGTCTTGTAAGTTCCCTGTGAATATTCCCCAAGGAAACTGAGTCCCATGTGGAGGAATGTTCTAGTTCCTCGTGTTCCATTACCAGTGTTCTATCAAAGTTTTTCCTTTCAGAGTCCCAATCTAAGGAGTGCTCTGGATGATTTGAAATGTTAGACTCAATCTTGGTCCCACGAGCAAAGAGGAAAAACAATCACTACTCCCAGAACCCCACATAAATAGAATGTCTAAAACACAATGGGGTTTGACCTGGTTCCCAAAGGAGAGCATTCCTGGCACCATAGAACCCTGGTGCCATTCAGCCCTCAGCACGATGCCTTCTACCTTGGCTTGGGTAGAGGGATAGAAAAGGAAACAAGACGGAATAAGATAGATGGGTCATTGCAGGACGCTTTGTCTGGCTCCTCAGCATGAGACCTTCCTGACATAGGAGACCCTTCTGGTAGCTAGCAACTATTGGTATAACTCTCAGCCTCATTGAAGCATGCAAACCTTCCCGCCCCCATAAACAGTGTTACTATAAGGTGGCATCCTCTGGGGATCAGCAAATGGCAAGAATGATGTAGGCCTATAGTGTTACATTCTAAGAATAAAGGTTATATATTCATTTGGTATGCGGCCCTTGGATTTCAATTTATGAAATCGAGTTGGCTCTTAGTTAAAGTTGAATTTGACATGCCTATTCTAAAACAAAGATTTTACATACCGTAACTTCTGATATTTGAGCAAATAGAAAAGTTACTGTATTAACAGTGAAAAATTTCATGGTAAAATGCTAATAAACAGTAAGAAAAGTTTGCTAATTATCCAGGATTCTCAAACATTTAATTAAAAATTCTCTTCTTTATTATAAGAACGAAATTCACATTGTAGCCTAATCACAATTTGTAATATTTTTAACAGATCTGCCAGGAAATAATCAAGCAATGCAAGAATGAGGGGATATTTTACTTTCCTGTTGGGATACATTCTGTTGGGTAAGTTGAACATCCACTAATGAACATAACATCACAGTATAAGCAGTGCTTTAGTTGGGCCGGTACGCACCGGTACTGCGTACCGGTATAAAATTATTTTCCTTCTACCATACCGGGAAAAAATATGTGCTCCGGTATGTCGTACTGGCAGTACAGGAACGATATTGTCCTAAAATACTTATTAAATGTCCAATTCACGAGAGTGTATTTGTTAATAATGACAAACACTATTAAATTCGCAATAGATATGCGTTCTATGGAAGGTGAGTACCCCCATAAAATATTTTCCAACTAAAGCACTGAGTATAAGTATTAATACAGTAAGGAAACTGTGTGTTAAAAGTCCTATGACAACTTGTTAGCTGGGCGACACTAGCGCTCCATGCGGTGGTTGAGTAAAACTGCATTCTCACCATATAAAATAACTTGGGAAAATGCATAAACACATAACAAAATATGTTATAATAAGAGAAAAAAATCTTCTTTCAAAACTGAATTTTAAATTTAAGAAACAATGAAGCATGTATTATATTTTAGTTAAGATCAGGCACAATTTTTAAATGCCACTTACCTGTAACTTGCACTGCAGTTCCTAGGGCTATTCTTATTACAAGTTTTAATAACTTCAAGATGATTCTTGGAAAACCAATTATAACTCATTTTTATTTTTAAAAGTAGCCTAATATTACATTAGAATAGAAATGTCATCATTTTACAAAAATAATACAATATTACATAAGATACAATACAAAATTCAAATAAAAATATAGGTTTCTATCAATATTTCTCAATTTCTAATACTCCAAAACTACTTTTAGTATACAGTCGGTACAGCAGTTTTAATTAAAGAGTTCTTATTGGAATTCATAAACTGGCTGTTTTCGAAGTGTTCCAAACATAGGCGGCAATTTACATTTAAATATTTTACAGTTTTTGTTAGTAGGTCTTCTCGCCGACTATTGATGACCCATTTTTTACACCTGAAATCATTACAACAATTGAAGGTAGATCGAAGCCGTAAGATACAGAAACAAAATACAATCTCAACAATGAAGTTGAGGACGAGCAGTGTGACAAACCTATATTCAAAGGTCACTCTTTAATATAATTTATAACTTAAACGTTGATTTTAAAGGTGGGAAAAACCTTGGACTAGATACGCTTCTTAACAGTAGCCTATTTTAGGTAAGCCTATTGCTTGCCTAGGTTTGGATAATGATGTCATGTTAGTTTACTGTCGCAAACACCTTAATGGCACATGTATCCGAGAATTTATGATGTAAGATTATGTTTTCGTCATCTTTACGCCTACATCGTGTTCGAGAAAATAAATATCGTACCGCCTGTAAAATCGGCTATGTGCACTTTTTTACGAAATTGAGTTATGTGCACTGATATTCCTTAGCATTGATCCTTACAACCGGGCATGTGGATCTTTGATTGTCAGGTTTGTGCAAGCAAAGAAAAAAAATCGGCTACATGCTGCAAAATGGCCATGTGCATTAGAGCTCACATAGCCATTCTTGACTGCCAACACGGTACACATGTTTGTATACATAACCGGCCCTGACATATACATTACAATGCACATAGGAAATAAGCTGCGCCGCAGCAAATATTGTGTTATCTTAAGCGATCACAATACGACATCCTAAATATTGTTATCTTTAACCGTGATATAGACTGCTGACATTTTCATTTCATTAGTATCTATTGTTAGAAATTACAACATAATTAAAGATAAAAATATTACATTAAAGTAAATGTAAACATAACCACACCAGAACATGTGTCAAGAGTAAGCCAGCAGGCATACAATAAATATTACGTATTTTTCTTCTTACCTTTCTGGATCTTTTGGGAAAGTGAAGAAATGCAATTCAGGATTTCTTCCTTTATTGTTACTGCAATTTATAGCAGAACAATTACATCCTTTCCAAACACGCATTGCTATAAAAATTCAAGACTCCTATTTATTTCCATTCTTCCCGCAGTAGTGATTGTAGTATTACTCATTGGCCGGTAGGATCGCATGGAATCTGCGCGCGCATGTCCGTATGGCAGAAAAACGGACTGAGTTTCTTTACTGTATTAATACGTATACTGTGATAACATTGTCTGAAATAAGGAGTGGGGTGTGTCCAAGGATCTCAGATTGTTGTTTCTGAAGGTATCCCAAACCAGTAATCAATTTAATTGAAATTTTTCACAGGTGTGTCTTTTTTCATCATATTTTAAGAGTTCAATATTCAACTCACATAAACATTATGGTGGGTTATTAATTTTTAAAAATAACAATATACCAGGAATCAGATGCTAATTTTAAAACCACTGTAAATTTTAAATACAACACACCATTTTATTTTTCAAATACAAAAAGTACAGCACAAATATTGTTGTCAGCCTTAGCAGTGTGCTCTCTTTTTAGCTCAACAACAATATTCCTTTATATTAACCTTTTGCACTCTGGCATCCTATATTTTTCATACCTAGTATGTATATTGTATATTGTACGTTTATTGTCTTTCAACATTACTGAAATGCAATAGACATTGTCAAAGAAATCTAAAATAATGCTTTTGAATAGTTTAAAATTCTACCTTGTCCTTACTAAAATATTCTTTTAAACTATAAAAAGGATTTAAAATTAGCCAGTTATATAATTTTGTCTTGAATACTTTAAATGGTAATAGCTTTGATTCATTATTTAGCTTATTGTAGAGCTTTAGTCCTATAATACTATGGCTGTTTGTACTCTTGCTCAATCTACAGAAGGGAACTATTGCTAAAGATTGATTCCGTGTGTTATAACTGTGGACATCCCTAAACATTGTAACTACGGTAGCGTTTTTCTTTACATTCAGTAGGCAGATAAAAATATACAAGTTGATCACCGTCAGAATTTTTGTTTCTACAAAAAGAGGCTTACAATGTGCTATTTTGTGTGATTTAGTGATTATTCTTAAGGCTTTCTTTTGAAGTAAAAGGATATTTTCTATATGACTACTATTTCCCCAGAGAAGTAAACCGTAACTAATTACGGATTGAAAAAATGCAAAATAGGTGATTCGTAGATACTCTAATGATATCATAGCTGATAAGCTTTTAAGTAGAAATATTATTTTAGATAATTTTGTGCTCATTAATTCAATGTGGGGGATCCATGTTAACTTATTGTCTATAGTTATTCCTAGTATCTTAAGTTCGGTATCCATATTTATATAGTGATTTAAGTTTCCCTTTAGTGTACAAAGAAGGTTTTGACTTTTACCTTGGTTCAATACCAGACCATTTGCTTTAAACCACTCACAAGCTTGATTCATGGTGTTCTCTACATTTAGTGAGAGAGTATCTAAATCACACCCGGTGCTTAAAAAAGTTGTGTCATCTGCAAACATTGTAGTTAATCACTGGCTGATATTATCTGGCAGGTCGTTGATAACTAAAATAAATAAAATTGAGCCCAAAATTGAACCCTTACTTCTAGTCTATTGGATTGCTCCTTATCAGTGTCTACATACTGAGATCTTCCGAGTAAATAAGACTCGAAGAAATTCAACTGGTGACCACTAACACCATAATAGTTAAGTTTTTCTAAAAGAATATTGTGATCTATACAATCGAAAGCTTTGCTCAGATCACAAGCAGTGATCTGGGCAAATTTTCGGTCTTCAAAAGCTTGTAAGATTTTTAAAATCAAAGTGTCTACTGCATCAGTTGTGGATTTGTTTTTGAGGAAACCAAATTGAAATTTTGAGAAAATTTCGTTCTTGTTTAAAAAGTTATATAATTGCCTGTAGACAACCTGTTCGATGATTTTGCCTATAATTGGTACAAGAGATATAGAACGGTAATTGCTAACCTGTAATTTGTCATTTTTCTTGAATATAGGCACTACTCTTGACACTTTTTGAGATAAGGGAAAAACGCCCTCTTGTAGGCAAGCATTTATGCACATGGTGAGAGGTAGCACTATTTCACTGATCACAGTTTTTAAAATAAAACTTGACAGGCCATAAACATCTTTGCTCTTAGAGCATTTTATTTTATTTACTGCACTCAACACATTTTCTTCAAACACTGGCTCCCACTGCAACTGTTCGTGAGGCTTTTGAGAGTTATTTAATAGCTGGATCGAAGTAACCACTGATTGGGTTGTGGTTGCCTTCATAGACTGCACCGATTCAATGAAGAAATTGTTGTAGACAACCGCTGGAATATTTGCAATTTCCTCTGAAGTAGGTGATGTCTTCTTTCTAATCAGTGCCCATGCAGTTTTATAGCGATTATTGGACGATTCGATGAAATGTATATTTGCTGTTTTCTTGGCATCGTTTACTGCCTTCTTGTAAAAGCGCCTCATTTCTTTGTAGGCTTCTAGAGCCTGATTGGTTTTGGTTGTGTTATAGACTGTCCGGTGACCAATAACTTTATTTTTCAGATTATTAAGCTCTGGTGTGTACCATGAAAAGTTGGGTTTGTTGGACCTTTTCAAAGTGTGGGCTTTATTTTTCATTAATAATAGTGGGCAACATTAATTGAAAACTTCCAAGAATTTATTGAAGAACTGTTCAAACATGGATTCAGCCTTCATAGTTTGGTCTGACAGAAGTGTTAACCAATTGGTTTCACTAAGACTGGCTTTAAAATGTTGAAGATTATTTTTGGAGGTATTTCTTATGACAGTGGGCCTGTCTGTACCATCTTTAGGTCCGTTACTATGATGATTGTACTCAATTTCCAACTCTAGGCCATCATGGTCATAAAAAGTTTTCCCAATGTTTGTGAATATGTTGTCGAGGCATGCTTTGTCCCTTGTTGGCTGGTCATTAGTAATATGACACTGGAATTGAATGAGCAAGTACTTTAATTTCTTTACTGTAGGAGAATTATGTGTAACATCAAACTTACTGTTTATATCACCTCCTATTACCACACTAGACTTGAAGCGAGCCAAGTAAATTAATAACTGTTCCAATTTGTCCAGAAATATTACTGATTCGCCTGCTGGTGTGTGGTATAAAGATACCACCACTACTTTAGGTTCTTTTAGCAGTATAGCCGCACATTCAAAATGTAACTCGCTACAAAATTGGTCCACCTTAATAGACTCATACCTTATGGGAGTTGAAATGAAAATACCCATTCCACCTCTGATATGATTTTTTCTGCAGAAAAAAGATGCTTTTGTATACCCTTCTAGATCCATATATTCCTGTTCTTGATAATCAGAAATGTCTTATTACACATACTCCGGGGTTGCCCGCCCTTATGTGCTCATGTGCTACAGCACATAAAAATAAGGGGAAAATAAATCATTCAAAAAACAGCAAAAGATAATATGTTTTAATGCAATAGCTAACATATAATTCCATTCTGTATTGTTAAAACATTCAAATTTTTCCCTAGCCATGTGTCATCATTCATCCACTTATGAAATGCAATATGTGATGAGCACAAGATTGCTTTGAAATGGAGGGAAGTGCACGTGCGTTAACCACCTTTCCTCATGCTTCAAAAATCTATTCTACACATGTGTGGTTAGAATTATCATTAAATGTTTCCACCACTCTGCATCCTACTTGGTTCATCTCTCTTTGTCCCACACAAGGAGTAACTGAGTTATGTCGGACCTTTTTCCAGGCAAAAGCACCTGGTGAATTGACTATTAATAGTTAAAACTGAAAGAAAGTAATACCCAAAGCAGGTACATTTATGAATGGGGAAAAGCAAGTAAACTTAATGCATATTTTACATTATGGATGAATGTTGCACAAACCAAGTAACATAACAAACTTCTTCTGTTCTTTTTTCAGGCAGCTGGATTAATCAATGTCACACAAAAACAAAAGAGTTGAAAACAGGACTTCCTTGCATTGAAAGAAAATATAATTATGACAGTATTGTATGTGTTTGCAATGCCACCTACTGTGATGATATTGGGACTATTCCATCTCTGCCAAGAGATAAAATTTTGCATTATGTTTCTTCATTACATGGAGCCCGATTAACATATACATTCAAAGATTTTAAAAGATTTGGGCCATTTCTTTTGGCTTGTAAGTACAGAAAGCCTTAGTTATAGGCCTACATTTTGGAAGGGGTGACCCCCCTATGGGAATTGTGGAAGGAAGTGCAGGTTCACACCCAAGGAAAAGCTAACCTAAATTAAAAATGGGCCCGCCCAGAGGATAATTGGTTTCCCAGGGAGAACAAGGTTAAAAGACTGAGGCAGACATCATGATTTTGTTTTTTCTCACATATAATTTGAAATGGTCGTAGTTTTTTTTATATCTTTTCTAAGTCCCCAAAGTAAAATTATGTTACATGAAATTTTATAATACAATATGCAGAATAATTCTGTTACAATTTTATTTACATTAATCAAACTTCATAAGTCAAAACTAAATATTCACACTAAAATAAATGATTGTTTTAAAATAATATAATACAGATTTATTGATTAAAGTTTGAAATATTTGGCAAATTAAATGCACTTAAGTAAAACATTCGCCTGAAGGGCCTCAAATAAATTAATAAAACACCTGAAAGGAAAAGTTCATTAAAATTAGAGGTAAGGGCCAAAATAACTATGTTTGGAATACCTCACTACCCCAAGACATAGGACCTTCTCAATAGGCTTGCAAGAGGTTGGAAAAGTTAGTTAGTTAATTTTCTTACACAGTAGGCCCTACAGTGTTTTTCATTAACCTACTTATAAGTTTACATATACTTATAAACTACCGGTACATTTCTTAAGTTTAACACACACATTTACAAATTAATAATTTACATACAA
Organism: Ectobius pallidus; assembly: GCA_964059195.1. Taxonomy (NCBI): domain Eukaryota; kingdom Metazoa; phylum Arthropoda; class Insecta; order Blattodea; family Ectobiidae; genus Ectobius; species Ectobius pallidus. Next base: position 26,180,047 of record CAXKWD010000012.1, on the reverse strand, counting down.
ATATTCAATACATGTAGGCCTACAATATTTAAACACGCTACATTTTACTACATTATACATTTAAATATTATTTCTAGCTCTATTTTTACAGTATGTGGAAGATGAATTTTACAAATTGAATGATAAATTTAAGAATACAGTAGGCTATATACACACTTACAAAGAATAGAGATCAGTTTGATAAAAGAAAGGATTTGAGCATTCTCTTAAATGAAATTTCTGTTTTTTGTGATGTGATATGAGAGGGGAGTGAATTAAATACCTTAGAGCATAAGTAGTATGGAGAAGATTCGAATAGATGGGTAGAGTGTTTCGTCAGTGTTATGCTGTTTTTATGTCTGGTGTTGTAAGAGTGGTAGTCAGAATTAACTTTGAAAAGGAGTCTATGAGAATAAGCAAACAGGGCGGCTTCAAAAATAATGATACATGGTAGTGGGAGGATCTTGTGGGTTTTAAATAAAGGTTTGCAGGAATCGAGAGGCTTGGCATTATAAATGGTACGTATTATGCGTTTTTGCAGGACAAAGACTCTATTTATGTGGAATTGATCCGCTGATCCCCAAGCAATAATGTTATATTTTATTTTAGAATAAATATACCTGTAATACCATTGCAAAGAGTTTTCTTATTGCAATAAGATGATAGTTTAACGAATAAAAAGGTATAACTAGATAGATATTTACACAAATTTTGTATGTGTCCCTTCCAATTTAAATGACAATCTATCGTTAGCCCTAGAAATTTAGAGTTCGCCACTTCTTCAATTTCCATATTATTAAATACTACGGTATTACTGATCGCTGTATCTTTAAAAAATCTGGACTTAAATATAATAAATTTAGTTTTAGACGTGTTAATAGCTAGACTATTTTTTATACACCAGTTATGAAAGTGTGACATCGTACGAGATGCCGAAATTTTGATAACGTCGAGCGATTTTCCTTGAATAATTAATGTACAATCATCTGCGAACATTATTGTTTGGGTATCAGGGAGGTGTGATGGAAGATCATTTATGTACAGAAGGAAAAGTAATGGGCCTAGAATTGATCCCTGTGGTACTCCTTTTGTTACTGGCTATGGATTAGACCTCGATTTACCATATTTATGGCTTATCTCTACTGTTTGCATTCTCATAGAGAGATACGATTTTATCCATTTAAGAACAGTTCCACGAATTCCATTTAAGTATTTAATTGGAAATATGAACAAAAGGAAATATGAAATAAAACTTTAATAGTTACAATAAAATCGAAACCCGGCAGGGTTGTTTGAGACCCAGCCGCGGGAAAATGCGCTAAAAGGAATCAAGTAACAGACGCCAAGTCCCTATGGCATGGCGGAAAAAGACAAGAGGAAAAAGCGTTTTAACAAGAAAATCTACTTTAAGCCTAAAAGAGCCATATCAATACTACAACTACCCAAAAACACCAAATGAAGATAAGAATAAAGCCAAGAAGATAAACTAATAGCTGCACTAACCAATTTACAATAGCAGCGGGGAAGCGTCCCCTCGCAACATTGATTTTTCCATGCTGAAAAGAAACTACTCAAGGCCCTGGGTCTCAAACATTTCTGCCTGCGTCTTAAAACTAATAAAAATATTATTGCATGAAATAATGCTCTCACGAGCAAGAAACCCAAACTACACGCTTTGGTATGACCTAGGCGAAAGCAGACAACTAACCTCTGTAAGTAGCCATATTGGAAGTTGAAGATGCTGGAAGTGATGCGGCAACGTAGCCACGAAAGAATACTTCCCGAACTCGTCGCCAAAGAGCAGCTTTCTGCTCTCAATAATCATGACTGGACATGAATTAAATAAAGCAATTGAGTCGGCGGAAATGCCGGCTCAAATCACCCCTCTTTTCTTAAAACTTCTAGTTTTAAGCAGACAGAATGATCTACCTTTTTTGTTGCTCGCTTTCACTGAATTTTAAACTTAGAGTTTATTAATAATAATAATACTTTATTGATCCAGTAACATCATTAATGTACAAGGTACAACTGATATTGGACAAGTCGGAAAAACATACTAAACTAAACTAGACTAAATATACCTAATACTTTACACTGTAATATAAATAAATCAATCAATATTATAAAAGGAGTTAGATGAAGTTGTGTTATTAATATAGAAATTGGGTTATGTATTTATGGATAGGTATTCTTCAATGGAATAAAAGCAGTGGTCAATCAAATATGCCCTCAGGGAGGATTTAAACGTATTTTGTTGTTGTAATAATTTTAAATGATTAGGAAGACTGTTATATAGTTTTATACCAGAGTGAAATGCTTCTTTTTGGGATAGAGTAGTATTATGTTGTTGTAGGCCTACATGTAGATCAGAGTGGTGTCTAGTGCAGTGGGAGTGTACATCACTGTTCATTAAGAAGGGAGAATTACCAACAATTGTGCTCTTACTAATTAGCATTATATTTTCCAGTATTTTAGAGACAGGGCAGAGGAAGGATGCCAAGTTTTCTGAAAAGGGGTTTACATGGTGATCTTAAATTGTTTCCTTCCATAATTCTAATAATCTTTTTCTGGGTTCTAAAGCATTTTATAATAGCAGGTGACCTTCCCCAGATGCTAAACCACATCTGAGTAGAGACTGGATGTAAGCAAAGTAAACAGTTCTGAGTGTGTCTTTTGTGGTACAGTTGGCTAACATTCTCATTATGTAAGTTGCAGTGCTGAGTTTCTTGTTTACTTCTTCAATGTGTACATCCTAATGTAAATTGCTTTGCACCCATAGCCCTAGGAATTTTGTGCTGTCAACTTTCTCAATAGTCTGATTGTAGAGAGTTATTTGTGGAGAGAAGAAGTTTTTGTTTTGGGTAGTGTGAAAATCCATTGAGACGGTTTTATTGAGGTTGATAATAAGGTTGTTCAATGAAAAATAGTTTGTGATTTGGCGTGTGGTAATGTCTATAGAGTCAAAAAAGATGTGTTTGTGAGGAACTTTTATTAGGATGTTCGTGTCATCAGCAAACATAACAGATCTTGCATGTGAGTCACTCAAACGGAAATCGTTAACATGAAGTAAAAATAAAATGGGTCCTAATATTGAGCCCTGTGGCACCCCATACACCGTGTTAAGTAGACTGGAACAATAGCATTTAGTCACACCATCACGAATATGCTTCACTTCAACTAATTGTGAGCGGTTGCACAAGTATGATTCAAGCTATTTGTAAGATAGCCCCCAATTCCAAGATTTTCAAGTTTTGATAGTAGTTTTTTGTGGTCAACTATGTCAAAGGCTTTTGACAGATCTAAGAATATTGCTGAAACATGTTGTTTATCATCGACAGCTTGAAGGGATTCACTCGCATAAGAAATTGAAGATGGCTGTTTCGGTTGAATGATTTTTTCTGAAGCCATGTTGAGATTCAATTAGTAGGCTATGTTTTTCTAAGAAACCCAGTAAACGAGTATAAAAAACTTTTTCTAAGATTTTTGAAAATACTGATAATATTGCAATAGGCCTATAGTTTGATACATCATCTTTTTTCCCTTTCTTGAAAAGTGGTTTTATAATAGCTGTTTTTAGACATGGTGGAAAAATTCCATTTTGTAATGATTCATTGCAAACATGATTTAGGGGTTGTACAATCAATTGCGAACATTTTTTGACAAGAAAATCTGGAATGTCGTCAATTCCTACAGAATGTTTAATTTTCAAATTTTTTATGATGTTAAGGATTTCCATTTCATTTGTTGGAGAAAGAAACATTGATGGAATTGGAGGGTTCGTATCTATGAGGAGGTCTATTGAAATTGCTTTTTGATATAAGGTCTTCAGCTATGTTAGCGAAGTATGTATTAAAGATATTAGCTATATTACTGGGATTAGAAATGCAGAGGGAATTCTTTTCCAAGGTGATGTTGATTATGTCTTTCCTATTATTGCCAGTCTCTTTTTTTATTATGTTCCATGTAGCTCTCATTATATTTTCAGAGTTTCTTATATAGACATCATTTGTTCGGTTTTTTGCTTCCCTAATAACACTGGCTAAGATCAATTTGTATTTCTTGAAATAATTGCAGAATTCTGGATTACTGGCATTTGTTTTTGACGTTTAGTTTCACAGGACTTTTTTATACCTGATGTGATCCAGCTTTTTGTGTCTGTTATCTGGCTTTATTTTAACAAGCTTTTTTGGGAATGCAATGTCAAAAAAATGACGCAGGGTGCTAAGAAAGATTTCAAATTTCTGGGATGTGATGTTATTTAGGTAGACTTCTTCCCATGTTTTGTTCTTTATTAAATGTTTGAAGTATTCAATTGCATGTTCACTGAATATTCTTTTTTCAACAACCTCTGTGTTTCGACTGTTTTTTAATTTCATGGGAAGGGTTAACAATTGTGCATAGTGATCGCTAAAGCCAGTGTTAAAAATTTCGATCTGACAGAGACTGATATCAGTATTAAGTAGGATCTGATCTATAGTAGAAGATGTGTGGAGTATAACGCGAGTAGGAGAATGAACAGCTGGTTTAAGGTTAGGCCTATATCTCATTAACAGACTTAATGACTGTGATGTGACTTTAGATTTTTTAATTGAAGTCTATGTTGAAATCACCACATAAAATGAGGGACTTATATAGTAATTTCGTATTATTAAGGGCAGTTTATAGCTTGTTGAGAAAAATATCTACATCACCATTTGGTGATATTTAGAGACAGATAATAGCAATATTATGGTCAGGTATTACAATACCCGATATTTCAAAATCCTCTTCCTTGCTAAAGTTATTGAGGATAGCCAGGCTAGTAAACGAGATGTGGTGCTTTATGAAGATGCAGTTTCCCCCCATGGTTGTATGTCTTTCTACATGAGTAAGATGCTAGGGTATAGTTGGGCAGTTTAGTGAGTAGCAAGGCATCCTCCCTGAGCCAGTGTTCATTTAAGCAAAGAACACTTGTTTCTATAAGTCTAGATGAAAGTAGGATTTCAATTTCATTAATTTTGTTGTGGAGAGATTGAACATTCTGATGATATATAAGGAATTTAGTCTCAGGCACATTTGATCGACCACTTACCTTTATATTATATAGGAAGCTTTTGACTCTAGGCCTACTTGTGGAGATGTTTCTGTGTAGCATTCTGGGAGTTTGGGTGTTTCCAATTGAGTCTCTCTTACAATAAAAAATCTGTTGCTAGTTTGGTTGGAATCTTCGTTTGTCTTTTTGTTGATTTAGATTCTTTTCCATCATTTTCATGCATGTCCTGAGTTGGTGAAGAAATGTTCATGATATCCACCTGAGTGGCCTTTGCAAACTTTGTTCTTGGTGGTAGTAGGTTAATATTGTCCACTTTGGTTGCTTCCGTTCTCATTGTCACTGGTGCTACAGGACCAGTATTACAAATGGACTCAGAAGACTGTGTTGGAGTTAAGTTGTCAATGGAGATGAGTGATTTTGTTGAATTGTTTGTTGTCGATTCCTCATCAATTTCCTTTAAAGATTCCAATTGAACTTCCATGGTATCCACATGGGTTGCCTCTGTAATTAGTGTTCTTGGTGGTGGTTGGTTGTTGCCATCCACTTGGGTTGCCTCTGTTCTTGTCGTCTCTGGTGCTACCAGACCTGTATTACAACTAGACTCTGAAAATTGTGATGGTTGTTCATTATCACTGGAGATGTGTGCCCCTGTTGAAGTACTTCTTGTACATTTCTTCATTTCCTTTGCGAGTTCCCTCTTCTTAGCAGATAGTTCAGTAGAAATGACATTTGACAATAGTTGCCCAAATTTATGGGAGCCAGTTTTGTTCAAGTGAACACCATCTCTTGCTATATCACTAGGATTTAACCAGCAGTTCCAATCTACCAATGTGATATCTTTAACTGAGCATAGCCAGTCTAGCTCACTGTTAATTCTATTTATTCTCTTTTCACTGACATCTTTTCTCATTAGTATAGCACTAATAACAATTTTAGAACCTGGAAATTTGTTTTGCACGCTATTCACTAAATCCATGGTTTCCCCCATGATTTCTTCAGCCATTAGGGCCTACTCCATTTCTGATATTGTTTGTGCCAACATGAAGTACTACAACTTTTGGAATGATTTTTTTTACTTTCTGGTGGAAGAACTTTGGACCTGGGCATGCTATTATAGTTGAATCTAACAGTACATGGAGAGTCACGATGGTTAGAATTACATGTAACTAAGAAAATTTAGAACTGAAATATTTTTAAAAAATCAGCTGGAACTGGCCTATAAGTGTCTACATGCATCATTGTTTTGTAAGGGTCATGTGAAAACCACACACACATGTGAGAGACGTCAAATGGCACTTTACAAATGCAGACAGGGAAGGAATTGTGCTGGTTCTAAGTAATAATAACAATAGCTTTTTCTAACCTGCTGCTGGTTCTAAGTAATAATAACAATAGCTTTTTCTAACCTGCAGACCCCTGAGGGTCCATGAGAGATTGAAAGGGGGTTCAAAGAGATTGAATTTTATTTTCAATAAACTTTGTCTTGTCATGTTGCTCACTCCTGAGATATTTGTACTGACCTCCATCTACCTTTTAAACTAATCTTCATTACTAGGCCTATCATATCAAAGTGAAAGTAAGCCAATTTTAGTATAACTGCTGTGATGCTAAGTTATTGTTCCGGAAATGTCAACAGCATCTGAAAGAAGTCATGCAACCTTTAACAAGTAGGCCTAAGTTTCTTGCTTTATCATTATTGTTGTAATAATTGATTTAAGTAAGTTAGGCCTATTATAAACTGCATAGAAAACAGCAGTCGAACAATTGAGGCTACAGAAATGGAACGAAGTCTTCCGCAGCAAGAGATACCTTAAGAATAGTGGAATTACCATTCATGAAGATCTTTTGAAGATAAGACATAAAAGAATGTGTAAGGCATTATGGCCTCAAAAATGTATGGAAGCTGGAGGGTAGGCCTATCATACACAATACATTGTAGGCCTACACTATCCCCTTTTCAAGGATTTATTATTATTAGTGTTAGTAATATTAAGTGTTAATTTCTTCATCATATTTTGGAAATTATTAGGCCTACATCTAGTAATACATCAGTAATAATGTTAGTGAATTGGTTATATTATTCCTTAGGTCTTTTCGTTCTTTTTTTTATTAATATTGTAATAGGTTACAGTATATATTTTAACTCTTATTTATTTATTTATTTTGTTCATCTGGTTTGATATTTGTAAAAAATTTTTAAATCTACAAAATTGATAGTGTAACAAATGATGGAACAGACCCTGAAGGATGTGAGATCAGTGGCATTTTCTTTTTTTCCTCCAAATCTCATGATAGCAACAACGCTCCCTCTGTGAATAACCTTGACCAGTCCTTAGCAGTAGAAAATGTATCTTCCTTTCTTCAAAAATCAATTAAGCCCTATCCCCTGATGAGTAGAGATTATGAAGCTCATCGTTATGCAGTTTTCTCCAGTCCCCATTTTCATCTCTCTTAGGCCAAAATGTTTTCCTCAGCACCCTGTTTTCGAACAATCTTCCCGAAGAGTAAGCATCCATGTCTCACATCCATATAATAGAACCGGCAAGATACTTGAATTATAAATTTTATTTTTAGATTCCTGGACAGAAGACAAGAAGATAGGAGTTTCTGAACAGCATAAAAACAGGAATTTCCTGATTTGAGTCTACACTTAAGTTCTACCTTAACATTATTTGTATCTGTAATTATTGCTCCCAGATATTTGAATTTATCCACTTGCTCAAATGATTTACCGGCTATTCTATATGTTGTAGTAGCCTACATTAGTTTGGCGTTTCATGACCATATATTTAGTTTTTCTGTATTAATTTCCAATCCATCATTCCTGCAGGCATCAAAAAGACGTTTTGCATTCCTGTTGAATGTGTTTATGTCATCGCCCAGCAGACAATCATCATCTGCATAAGCTAAAATCAGGTGACTGCCATTAAATTGTAGGCCTACCTTGATTTCCTGAACTTTTCTAATGACATGTTCCAAAGCAAAATTAAAAAGTAAAGGTGATAGTGCATCTCCTTGCTTCAAGCTGCTTCAAATGGCAAATCTATCTGATATAAGTTTCCCTACCCTGACTCTGTTATAGTTTTCATTTAGACACATTGTCGAGTGTTTGGCCCTCCACCAAATGGAAAATAATTAAATATACTTAAAAAAGAACACAGCTTTATTTCCTTTATAACAAAACCTCATGCCATATTTGTTCTTGAATTTTCAACAGTCACCAAAGCCTCCTAGATACTGACTACAGTATCTGGAAACAAAAACATCTCACCCAGTATCCCCAACATTCTCCCACCAAGTTAACGGATAAATAGGAGTTAACTTAACCTAGTTATGGGAACACAAATTCTGCTCATTGGAACTAATTAACATAAAACAAATTCAACTTAGTCCAAATATCTTTTTGGAACATTAATAATTCTTCCACATAGAGTTCTTTTTACTTCTTCTTCATCATTTACACTACCACAAGACACAGTCTGCTCTCTCCGTTCACAGTCTGGAATAAAAGATTTAATCTCTGATGATGGTCCATTAACTTTCGTTTCTAGAAGGGGGTAAAGTCTTTGAACTGGACGCAGAGCTTCTCCAGATGCAGTCTTCAAGCGAACAAGGTGGATGACTCCATCCTTTCCAGGCATAGTTTCTATCACTTTTCCTAAAGGCCAGTCCAGTCTCTTCAAATTGTCATTGCCAATTAAGACGACATCACCAACTTGAATACTTCCAAATTGTTTGGCATGCATCTGCTGTTGAAGTTGCCCCAAATATTCACTGCGGAATCTTTTTCTCAGATTCTCTCTGAGCTTTAATCTGTACTTCAATCTCCTGTTTAAGCTAGAAGATTCAACGATATCAATCTCAGGCACAGACACTTCGTGAACATCCTGAATAAACATTGCAGGTGTTATGGCTTCTAGCTCATTTGAATTATCAGCTATATATGTCAGAGGTCTCGAATTTATCACACTCTCACAGTCACATAATATTGTTTCCATCTCCGAATATGTGAGAGATGAACGTCCTAGTGTTCTCCGAAGTAACCTTTTTACAAGGCCTATTAACCTCTCCCACCAACCTCCCCACCAGGAAGCAGTTGGAGGGTTGAATTTCCACTTTATTCTCTCAACCGAACAGTACTCTAGCACCTTTGACCAATCAATTCGCCTGAAAGCAGTCTCAGCACCAGAAAAATTAGTCCCATTATCACTAAAAATTACAGCTGGTCTTCCTCTCCTTGCTACAAATCGCCGGAATGCTTGCAGAAAGGCATCTGTTGATAATGACAAGAGTAGCTCTAAGTGGACAGTTCGAGTAACTCCACACGTGAATAAACAAATCCATGCCTTTTCAGAGTTTTTCAGGAAAAGGGGTCCAGCCAGATCCATGCCTGAAACTTCAAAGGCAGCAGCATCTCTTACACATTCTGCTGGAAGTGGTGGAGTGGGAACTCTTAATGGTTTAGCTTCCTGGCGCTTGCAGATAATACATTTAGTTAAGACTGATCTCAGGGTTCTTCTTCCACCTATCACCCAGAATCTTTCTCTCATAATTGAAAGCATACTCTGAACTCCAATATGACACTTTCGAACATGAGCATCCATAATCAGTCGTGACACAAAGGGATGATTCCTTGGTAGAAGTACAGGATACCGAAAGTCATGGCTAATAGGTCTGTTGGAGATTTTAGTACGTATGCGGAAAAGACCATCATGATCTTCAAAGGGTTGAAGACTGGAGATTCTGGGGTCTGTAGTGCTAGAAAATTCATCTTTCTGAACTAATTTCAGGACCTTTATTTCAGCAGAGTTAACTTCTTCAGTAGAAAGAGGTCCTGTTTTCTTCATATAATTTTCAGAGCCCACAGCTCTACAATAGTTCATGAACCGACACATCCAAGCAATCATTCTAATAATTTTTTCACTCTTTGAAAAGTATTTGCAGTACCAATCACTTGGAAGAGGATCAGCTTCTTTACAAAGCATAGATGAAACAACCGTACTTTTTCTTTCTTCAAATTCAACGTCACACAAAGGCCAATTACTTAGTGGTTGGTACAACCATTCTGGTCCCTCCCACCATGATGACTGAAGCAGCTTTTTTCCAGAACAACCTCTAGATGGCAGGTCAGCAGGGTTACAGATACCTGGAACATGATTCCACTGTTCTATTTGAGTCAGCTTTTTAATCTCATCTACTCGGTTTCCCACAAATGTAGCCCACTGATCTTCCCTTTTAATCCATGCTAAGACAGTGGATGAATCGCTCCAAAAGTATGATTTACACCCAGTAGGAAGGTCTGCAATTATTGATGCATGAAGTCTAGCACCAATCATAGCTGCTAGCAATTCTAGGTGAGGTATAGTGACTGTATTTTTAGTAGGGGCAACCCTTGTCTTTGCTTGGATCAGCTGTACATTTACTTGCTGACTCGTCTCTACCCTCAAAAATACAGCTGCAGCGTAGGCATCCTTGCTGGCATCACAAAAGGTGTGAACACTCCATTCACCAGGTTCACTGTTAGAAGGTAGCCATCTTGGGATCTTCACATCTTTCAAACAAGCTACATCACCTGCCCATCTTGCAAATCTGTTTCCGATGCCTTGATCCACCTCTTCATCCCAGCCAATCTTCAAACTCCACAATTCTCTTAAGATAAGTTTTGGTTCTAGAGTCACAGGAGATGAAAAACCAATTGGATCAAACACTTTATGGGCTGCAGAAAGAATAGTCCTTTTGGTAATTTTCTCTGGAACATTTTGGAAACATTCTGGGCTTATTGCCAATGTGTCATCTCTTCTGTCCCAGAGTAAACCAAGTACATTAGTGAGGCAAGTCTCTGGAGGAGCACCTGGATCAGTGAACTCCCACCCTCGTAATTCGAACTTGCCATCAGCCATAACTGATGTAGCTTCTTGAATGAATGCTTTAAGCTGCCTCTCATTGTCAAGACTAGTGATCACATTCTCAACATAGAAGCTATCCGAAAGACTCTTAATAGTGGCCTCGGAATATGGGGAAACTTCAAGTTGGCACTCACGAAGAACTCTTGTTAGATGAAGTCTTATAACAGCATTCAGCAAATAAGGACTACAAACAACACCAAACACAACTCTCCTGTGTCGATAATCGATTATATTCCCTGTGTCATCCTTCCATAAGAATCGTAGGAAATTCCTATCATTAGTACATATACTAATCTGCAAGAAAGCTCTCCGGATGTCGGCAACAACTCCTACTTTCTTCAGACGAAAACTTAAAAGAAGTGGGGGTATCTCTTCTATCAATACTCTTCCCTTCTCCAAGCACATATTCAATGAGGGACTGTTCTTTTCACGAGCTGATGCATCGAACACAGGCCTAATTTTTGTAGTACTATTTTCTTTGACAACATGTCTGTGAGGAAGATAATGACATCTGTCACTAGCAATCTCTGAGTCAGGAACTCTTTCAATTACACCTTCTTCAACCCATTCTTCAAAAACATGTTCATATTCTGAGTACAGTGAATTAGCTTTTAACTTCTTGACTGTAGAATCCAGTCGTTTTTCAGCAAGAATGTAATTCGATGGGAGATGAGGGTGCCTGTCCTTCCAGCGAAGCTGGACTTCATATCTACCTTCAGAATTTACCTTCACAGTCTCTTCAAAATGCTTGTCAGCTTCTGCCTGCAATTCAAGTTTAGTTTTCCTATCTGCAGGATCAGTAATGCCTATCAGCTCCAATTTCCATAGATCTGAGATATTTAAATCATTAATTAGCATTGAAGTTAAGCCGCGTTCACACCTGTGCGCCTTGCGCCTAGTTGCCGTGCCTCTCCAGTGCATCTGCGCATGCAACGGTGCAAGCTCACGCATGCACCTAGTCTCTTGCGGCTCCATTATTGTAGGCGCATACCTCTTTCTGTTCACACCTGCTAGAAGTGCGCAGATGAAATGTCCGCTTTGGATTTAGGTGCCGTAGCTGCTGCTGCTGCAGCTGTTGTTATTTTGCGACAAAGACGAAACCGTAAGAAGAAAATTCAATTGTATTGTAATCACAAAGTTGGCAATGAAGTTGACCTTTCACAAAAATATGAAAGTCAAACAGCAGTAAAATTGGTCATGGCAATCAATCTTTCATTTCCAGAATATCGTTCGAAAATGCACGCAGTAGGAACAACTCTGATCACCAGTAGGTACTATTTCGAACAGTGGCATTTTCAACGAACGAACTGCTTTCTTCCAAATATAATTTTATTTATTATTAATTACCAGGGCCCGGATTCTGATGACATGTCATCTTTTTATTGATGCTGCATAGACATTGCCAACTTGTAGATAAATCCTAATCATGGCCTCTAGATTATAGAAATACATTTTTATTAGGTCATTTTTTGTCATTTTATGCATTTTTATATTTTTAGGGCATTTAATTCAATTTTAGGTCATTATTTTGTCATTTTCGTGTCATTTGCTTCCTTATTTAGTCATTTTCATGTATTTACATTGAGTGTATTAACTTTTTTCGTCGCTAGCGGTGCTGTCTTTGAAGTGTTGTTTGTTTAATGCAAGAAGGAAAAATTCGGCATTAAAGTGTTGTCATGTCTCAGTCGGAAATGAGAATCAAAGAAACGCCAAAATTTTGTATTATATTACTACTGTTTACCCTAAAAAAAACAACAATATAATCCGGCAGACCACAAAAGGAAATGCCGAATTTTGACTCACCAGTGCCTCAGTGCCAGTATAAATTTCCGTGAGAAAAGAACATTCACAACATTACAGTTATTTACAGTTTTTCTAAAAATGTACAAACTAGTCTATAACTTTGTGTGTACAATAATAATTTTTTGTAAATAAAATTTCAGTTTTTAGGTCATTTTTTATAATTACTAAGTCATTTTCTTTAAAATTTAGGGTCATTTTATAGGTCATTTTTCAAACAATTTTAGGTCATCAGAATCCGGGCCCTGTTAATTACCAATAATATGAGCTTAATAATTGTCACATTTTGAATAGTTAGCTGGCAGGATTAGGGCATGTGGTCAGCATGCCGAATCCTACTGCAGTTGTTGATAGCTTACTGAACCGAAGCCGCTACTTCTTTATGAATTAGCTCCTCGGTTGGTGTCACGAGACTGAATGCACCCCGTTCCAGTTGGCCCTACCTCGGAAAAATTTGAGGAGGTACCGGGGTTCGAACCCAGACTTGCGGGTCCGTAGTCAGCAACCACTAGACTAGGGGCTAAAGAGGACTTTTGCAGAAAAACACTATTTTTAAATAGATTTTCCAATTAATACAAAAGAAAATAAATAAATGTGAATTAGTGCATTTTAAGAAAAGATGTAATGCAAATAAATTTATACAACGCACTGAAATTAATAATGTAGGCTATATATCGCTTTGTTGTTTGTCTTTGTATAGTGCAGCTATTCATTGCATGGGCAGGCGGCATCAAAGGAATAAACCATTAAGTCAGTGTTTATGTTAACTGATGTAACCAAGTCGGCCTTTGCTTCTGCTTTCCAAAACAAAAGCAACGTTGTTATCATTGACCACAGTTCTTCCCTAGGTTGAATCAATTCACACGTGTTATTGTTTATTGTAACTATCGCAGGAAATGAAACTTGAGCAGTCTGAAATACTTTGAAATGTATACATAGAAACAATTTCAGTCAACTTATTTCAGTAGAAGGAAGGAAATTGAAAGGGTAAATATCTCAATTGTTTATGCTATTTTTCAAGTGCCAATATAAGGAATAGTTACTTGCTTATTTGGGGGGGGGAAACTAGAATAACTCTGTCAAAATTATAAACAATTTTCGGTGTCATATTAGTGTCCATTATTATGTTTTATGAAGACGGCTAAACTCGTTTGTTTAAAAAGCCTAAAAAGGGCTATTCATTGAAATAATACCACTGCTCTACTCTGCTGGACTCTACGAAAGTATGATCGGAGGCTTTTTATTTTATTTAGCACCGCTTTCGTTGTTCCCAAAGCGTATTTGTCCCTTAGAAACTGTAAGGAATCGCTCCTTCTTGTCCTGTCCTTGTAGTCCGGGGAGCTAGCCATCCACAAACACGGATACGAGCGATAATCCTCCACGAACTCAATATTCTTTTCATTAGACCACTCCGCCATAATGAAAAATCAGAGCAGAGCCTTGAAAGACGCACGACTGTTGCACGTAGCTCCCCGTTTCAAATGGGGAGCTACATGCGCCTACGTCCACCGGCGCAAGGAGGTCCGTGCGCACAGATTCCACGCATGCCTCACCCTGCACCGTTGCATGCCCCGGCTTGCATCTCCACCTGCCAGGCGCAAGCCTCTTGTGCGCATGCAACGTTGCACAGGTGTGAACGCGGCTTTACAATCATAGCAGTTGTAACCCTAGGTTGTTTAATGGGGTATTTACCAAAAATTGTCCATCCCAACCTAGTCTCCATAGCTACCAATCCAGCAGATAAATTTCTGATATTACCAGTGAATAGTCTAGCAGAAACATCAGCACCAATCAGGATTTCTATTGGTCCTGGATTACTGATAAATTGTTGAAAATTATTAGTATGACCAACTATTTCATTAACCAATGCTTTGTCCTGAACAAGAGGTACATTATCACAAATATTGTCTTGGTCCAATACCTCAAAATTGCACAGAAAGTCATTACTGAGACTGGCCAGATAAATTCTATACTTATCATGCTCACAACTTCCTGTCTTTTGACCTCCAAATAGTGAATGGACAATTATTTCCTTGCCAACAGGTGAATAGTTCATCTCTTGTGCTGTCCTCTTCAAAATGTAAGAACGTTGTGACCCTGTATCAAGAACTGCCTTCACAATACGTTCTTAACCATTTCCTCGTACTTTCAATTGTAGCGTAGGAAGCAACACACTGTTATCACATGTCAAATTGGCAAGAGCTTCATCCTTATGCACAGTCATTTCTTCGGGCTTGGTAACGTCCGTACTGGTAACCACATTCTTGTTTCTCTTTAAGTCAGGACACAATAAGATAACATGGCGTTTGTCACAAATCAAACACTTTCGCTTAAAGGTACACCTTTTTGCCATATGGTTTGGCTTAACGCAAATGAAACAATGTTTCTTAGCTTTAATGATATCAAGCTTCACTGAGAGCAGCATATCTCGAGCTTTGTAGCAGTCAGCGCTACTATGCTGTACATCATTGCAAAATATACAAACTGAACGTTTATCTTCTTGTAATGAGAGTAAACCCATGGCTGTAGGAACTTCGGCTTGTCTTGAATATGATTTTGGACTGCTGTCTTTCTGAACTTTCTTTGGTCTATCAGTTGACTGCTTAAAACCTGACATGGCAACATGGATGCGTTCTTCATTTTGAACTTCAGCTTTCTTGAATGACATGAACTTATTAAGCCTTTGTTCTGCATTAGATATATCACTGTATAATGAACTCCGCTGCCATACTCTTAAGAAATCTTCAGTCATGCATGATTCTAACAAAGGGCAAAGGATTGCTGCACACTTTCCAGTTGTAACGCCAAGAGATTCAAGTGCCCTCAAATGACACTCCAGTTTATCGTACATATCCATGAGGGAACGGTATGATTTATTTGCAGGAAGGGTCAAACTGAGAAGATCCCTTATATATACTTCAATAAGAAGGTCCTCCCTACCAAACCGTTCTTGAAGTGCCTCAATCACTAATGTGTATTATCATCTGTAGCTGGGAAACTGTCTACAACAGATCTAGCTCTAGAGTTTGGTAGAATAGCTTGCATCAGGTAATAAAATTTATCTACCGGGGCAATCTCTTCATTATTGTGTATACGTTGGAATTGGTTCCAAAATGGCAGCCATTCCCTGAGTTCACCGCCAAACTTGCGAAATTCAATGGTGGGTAACTTGATTTTCCTATTTGTTTGAACATTAGATGACGGTTCTTCACTTGCAACAGATAGTTGATCTTGAGAATCAGTTTTTGAGCACCGTACTTTTAACAGTGTATACTTATTACGATACTCATCAGCAGCTAATGCCTCTTCTTCTAATGCTTTCTCAGTTGCACCACTGTCCAACATATAATCCATAACTTGTTCATTCAGCACATTTATCTTCTCAAAATATCGTTCTATATTATCAAATGCTGCACAAGCTTCATCATATTTCTTCTCTTCTAGAAGCTTCTGCATTGTAGCTGCATTTCTGGAAAACAGACTTCTTTCAATTTTTCTTCTACTTTTAATTTTCTCCATTGTGGAAGTAATCACAAAACACTGACAAAAACACTATCGTGCTGTCACTTTGGGCACCAAATGTCGAGTGTTTGGCCCTCCACCGAATGGAAAATATATAAATATTCTTAAAAAAGAACACAGCTTTATTTCCTTTATAACAAAACCTCATGCCATATTTGTTCTTGAATTCTCAACAGTCACCAAAGCCTCCTAGATACTGACTACAGTATCTGGAAACAAAAACATCTCACCCAGTATTCCCAACACACATTTTTATGAGCCTAACTAGGTCTAACTTCTTTGGTATCCGAAACTCAATGAGGATATTGTACAATTTGTCTCAATTACATGAAAAAAGTAGACTTTTGCTAAAACTCATTTCATGATGGATGCAGAAGTTCTGTATTATGCTAATGACATGAATAACACAACATTGATTTTTTATATATATATTGACTTTTGAAAAAAAACTCCTCAATTATTATAGATTTGGTTGAACTGTGTCCTGGTAACTTGCTTCACTATTTCTTAAATAAAACATTTTCTCTCTCTACAAAATAACATGATATTTTGTTTCTGTGGTTTATTTATTATACAAGAATCCTAGGTTAAATAATCAAATTTAATTTACATTTGTTTTCAGTGATTAGTCCGAGTGTTGTTACATATGAATTACGTCCATTCAAACGTTTTCAAACAATGAAAGGATTTGGAGGTGCTATGCCTGATGCAACAGCCATGAACATTGCAACACTTTCAACTCCAACTCAGGAGAGACTCCTAAGGTACAGTGACATTGTGATGAAGTGACCATAAAATTGTTATTTCATTTAAATTTAGGAGATTCTTGATTTAAACTTTGTTATATAATATACAATGTGTAGGCCTACAGTTAACACTAATTATTATTAGACTTACACCAGGACAAATGCCATTTCTCCCAAGCTTTTGGCAACCCTCTCCATTGACATAGTCATGGGAGTTACTGACAAATAAAATAGGATGATCAATAAAATTCAGTCACAGAATTACTTCCAAGTCACACTGGATCAATTGAGCGAAAGCGACCGACCAACTGATATAACGAACCAATAGACAGCAATGGTACCAGTCACATAGCATCGATCGCCAGTGATCAACAAGGAGTGAGAGGGATCAACTTGTCTGTGAAATCAAACCTGTCCGTTTTTCAATCGACAGTTGATGAGTGAAGATGGCAGAACTCCAAAGCTCCGTACCCACCTGAATTTCAGAATTGTTGCTGGAAGATTTAACTTCCACAATAATGTCATTTTAGACTCACATTTGAATGAAATGGAATTGCATGAATCAATTAAGGCATTTAAAACGATATCTTCTTATGTAATTTAATGTTGTACAAATACTAATATACATCGAGCTGTAACATCTAGCGGTAGCTGATTGAACTACAATGAACAAACCTCTTAGCTCAACAAGCTTGAAGTAAACAGATGTAGCCTGAGAAAGTAGGCCTAATATTAAACCCTACATCCCAACAAATATACTTAGGTTGTAACATTAATTATGGCAACTATTTATTTATTATTAGTATATAAGTGTCACACATATGAAACTACTACAGTCCTTCAATGTAGTAACCAGCATTGTCTACAACTCATTTCCAGTGAGTTGGAAGTTGTAGTATCCCTGTAGCAGCCCTGGTTCTGTTGATGTTTCTGATGGACCACCCTACTGCCTACAGAATCTCGGGAACAGTCTGGAATCGAATGTCATGAAGTGGTTCTTCAGCTTGGGGATTAAATCATAATCGCAGGGGTTTAAGTTCAGTGGATGTGGTGGATGGAAAAGCACTTCCCACCCCCAGCGACGGTACAGATCTGCTACAGAGTGTGCCGTGTGCATCCGAGCATTATCCTGCAAAATGATTGGAGGGTTCTGCAAAAAAAAAATGTGGGTGCTTCCTTCGCAGCACTGGTCTCAGGTTATTCTCCAAAAAATGATGGAAATACTACACATTCACGTGCTGTCTTTGCAGGATGCCATGCGTTAGAATGACGCTATCGCAGTTGTATGCAAGAATAACCATCACTTTGGCATTTGTAGGGGTACGATGCACCACTGTTTTGCATGGTGACCCCCGATAACCCACTCATTGGACTGAAATAGAGGCTTGTATGACTTGGCCCAGGTTTCATCAAGTACAATAATGCCATAAGAAGGCGTCATCATCATGACCATAATGCTGCAGGTGAGTTTGAGCACTTTGTTTACATGGCGAAACACAACACAAGCTTAGAGCGGCAACTCACAGGAGACTAACTTCCTCTCTCCAAAGCTCACACACTTTGAGACGTATGGACGAGTCCATTTAATGTGAGGTAGGTCAGACACATATTAACATGTGGCAGAAGTTACATCAATTAACTCTGTCTGGTTTTGCTTGCACAACAGTGTTGCCACAATTAAAGTTACAGCCCACGTAGTATGATATTGTGCAGGAGATAAGCAGACGTAGGCCTAATAAGGTAATATACTTTACCTTTAATTTACAGTGATGAGTAGACCTAGTAAACTCATATAGGTACATAACCTATAATATTTCCGTTGATCGATAACACTGGATGCTGTGTGACAAGGAATAGAAATGTAGGCTACTCGAGAGTAGTGTTGCCACCTGTCCCGAATTAGGCGGGACATCCCGCATTTTAAGAACATTTTCAGCGTCCCGAATTATGCCTAAGAGGGACGCATTATATTGCGGGACGCCAAATTATTCCAAAACAAAATATGAGACAGGAGTTCTTGGTGGCATATTTTGTGAATTTCGACTCATGGTGAAGATACCGATGTCGTTCCATCGCTAAAATGTATCGTGTTGGCAGCAGTGAAATCACCGCCCATGATGTTATTCTTTACAATTTATTTTTCTAAGTCGCGCGGGCATTTTCGTGATCTGCACACCCAGCATGCGACGGGGAAGTACCGTAAACAGAATATATGACACTCTGCACTGTTTTGCCAAGTACAGTTCCTTCTGGAATTATACACATTTAGGTATGAAGATCGGTGATCTGCATATATTCGATAGGTGTCCCTCTTTAGCCTTACCAAAAGGTGGCAACCCTACTCGAGAGCGCTTGATGGCATTCGGTTGGTCTTGATCGATCGATGCTCTGTGTGACAAGCTGCTTATAGTCAGCCAGTTTTGTTCAATCCAGTCATGTGCTCTAGAAAATCAATCTCCTGTTTCTCGAACCAATTACACCCCAGTTCATACCATATGATGATTAAATTACAACTTAATTTATAAATTTCATTTTGACCAAAGAGGGTGAATTTATTCCAAATAGTTTTTTCTCCTTATACCCACTAATCAAATACAACACACTGTATCCTTAAGGAGCTGGACCAATTTATTGTGATGGCTTTTTCATTTGTTAACATTAAAATGAAGCGTTAGGTCTACATATACAAAAAAAGTTACATGACCACTTCAAATAATTAAAATCATTACATGCACATACTATAAGCTTTAAGATGATGTATGTCCCTATGTAGGCCTACATTGTCAAAAGTTAAAAGATAAAATTACAATAAAAGCTTTTTACAATAAAATAATTGGGCCTGTAGGCTTACCAAACTTGGTGGAGCATCTATGCAATGTGTAAAATCCTTAAGAGTTGTACACTATAAGTAGGCCTACTATTTAGGTTTAAACATATTCAATTATAACTCCTTTGAGTTTTATGTTGAAGCACTGTTAAAGATGATGTCCTGATCGCTAATGGTGTATAAAAGTCTGATTCACATTTATAAAAACACAGAAAAGAATAATTTACTAAGTAGTGAGTCTTAAAATGCTTGGTTTGCAGCAATTAAATTGGATTCTTCAGCAGGCACCACAGCTTCTTATGATGGTGTCCAGTGTGTTGTATTGCCATATCTATGAAAATGCATTTCGGCACTATTCATATGCCAGATGGTTTTGGTATAAGGAGAAAATAAATGGTGCAAAAATATGTTGCACAAACTTTCTCGCATATACGTGTTAAAGGCTAGTACAGAAAAAAGTAACTTAAAGAGACTATTAAATTTTACTTATTACAATTTCATAAAACTGACAAGTATGTAGAATGGAAAGCATCAGGGTCGATCTTTATCTTCAATGCTTTTACTGTGAAATAATAATAATAATAATAATAATAATAATAATAATAATAATAATAATAATAATAATAATAATAATAATAATAATAATAATAATAATAATAATAATAATAATAATAACAATAACAATAACAATAACAATAACAATAACAATAACAATAATAATAATAATAATAATAATAATAATAATAATAATAATAATAATAATAATAATAATAATAATAATAATAATAATAATAATAATAGTCAATGGCAGTAAAACTGCATATTATTAGTACTACTACTACGGGAAAATTCAAATATAAGTCGCACCTTGGGATGAATCGGTCCCACCCAACCCACCCTCACCAATGCAGATTCTTTTCTACCATGATCTAGCGAATTCTTCTGTCCTCGTATTATGAAGAAACTCGTGATTGGACGTTGGAGGTATGGCGTCACACTGCTAGACAAGAGGTGACAGGCTGACAAACCTTGTGGCAGATATAATATGCCACATTTTCGAAACCTATAAACAGTGAATCGTACATTATTCTAAAATCCAAGGGCGCTTCGCTACGGCTGCCGCCTCCGCTTCGCGCACTTAACTATGTGGTTAGTGTTATGCATTATTTAGCTATATGCAGAGGTGGATACAAGGCACTTGCGACAATATACAAGGACAGTTGGTCACTCTGCTTCGCTCAGAAACAAAATACATCACACAGTCCATGCAAATGTGAATATCGAATGGACGGAGCTTAAGGAGCGACTTATATTTGAATTTCGCTACTACTACTACTACTACTAAAACTAAAACTAAACTCCGTGGCACTACATCCCTGGAGGGATAAGGCCTACCAACCGACCGCCGCGTCATCTACCACAGGCAGATGACAGGATTTGGGGCATGTGGTCAGCATGCCGACTCCCACGGCCGTTAATGGTGGTTTCCGTGAACGGAGCCATTACTTCTCTATCAAGTAGCTCCTTAATTTGAATCACGAGGCTGAGTGCACCCCTACCAGATCTCCCTACCTCAGAAAAATCCAAGGATGTACTGGGGATCGAACCCGGGCCGACGGATCTGACGCTAACCACAAGACCACGCTGGCGGTCCTACTGCTACTACTACTACTACTTAGGTTATATTGCACGCTTTAACTGCATTGTAGGTCCTGTAATGTGTTTAGTATGTTTGCGTGAACCATTAGTCTATAGTAACAACTTATTCGCGTCATCTGTTTCTATTGTTTAGTGATGTCTTCTTATGTGATATTCAGTTTAAACGATTATACCATCAAATGACATAGCGGCGATGAGTTATGGAAAATAAGCAAGTCCTACAAACCCGGCGTTTGCTTTTGCAAACAAGGAAACCATGAGAAACCCAAGTCAATTTGGGCGGGCACGAGGTATGATTTGAACTCAGGACCTCTTCCCTGTTAGCCCATAGGCCTACCACCTCGCTGTAATTGGTTTTAGTGTGTTCATTGCGACTGAGCTAAACTGATTGCATTTCACAACAATAAGTACATTAGGCTTATAGTTTTCTTGTTACTAGGGGCAACAAAATGTCATTCATATTTTAATTGACATGTATGTTCTGAAATTTGCATTTAAGCCGTACTTATTTCGTTTTTATCTTGATATCTATTAAATGTATAAAGAAATGTTTTAATAAAAAAATGTTCATTTTAATTTTCTCTACAACTTTACTATGGTAGGTTTTCATGTATCGCCTACTGTAATGGATATAATCTAGAAAAATTGATAATGGTTACGAATAAAGTACCCCTTAAGTCATTTTTGCAGAAATACAGATATAGCCATTTTATTAGTCATAAATAAGAGTTTCCAATTTTAAATTTTTATTAAAATCGTTAGAGCCATTTTTTCAAAAATCAAAATTTTTTAAAAAGTTTTCATGAAAAGTTCCCTTAATATTTCAGTTGTAAAGCTAAATTTCTGGGCGATTCGACAAAATTTCGAAAAAGTTCTTATTTCAAAAAATGAAGTAAATCCATTGAACCGTTTAATCGCTGTGCTTGTCCACAGACAGATGGACAGACGGACAGACGTCATTCCAAAAATACTTTTTTTGGTTTCTAGGCTTCATGAAACATGCTCTCCCGGTGTTATCTCGACTTCGAATTTTTGTCACGATCACAATACTTTCTCTATACTACGTATATGCGAGAAAGTAAAACTATTTGGAATAAATTACAACTGTTCATTAAACATATCCTTCACAAGGTAGGAAGGGTACATATATGAGGAGTAGGCCTACATTTCTTGAAAATTATATTGGGATACCATCCAGTCCACTTGAGTATTTGTTTTTTAAGCACAGAATTACTTCCAGTGTTTCGTTAGCTTTTGCTGGGGTGAGAAATACTGAATCGGTATTTGGACTAATTATTAATTAGTGTTAACCAGAGATAATTTATAGGAACTGGTAGTGAGGATGGTATGTTGTCTACTGCATTGACAAAATATCAGTTGAAAATCTGGGCCATCTCGGAGGGATGATATTTTTTTATTTTTTATTCTCAGATACTATTATTACCTGGAGCCTTAATCTTGTTTCTTCCCATTTCCATTCTATTATTAGTTAATAGTGATTAAATTACATAGCAAATATTGACAAAAGTTATAAAAGACACACCATCTCAACATTTGAAACAATTGATAGTAGTGATACAGAAGTAATCTCGATTGCTTGATTCTGAAAATTTGTATTTTGCTGAATTACTTGTTGATAAAGAGTTTTATGGATATTAATAATTAATCCTTTCCAGCCTCAAAGGTTGACTGTATTCAAGGGTATATACAGGTACATGCCTAATATCCTTTGCTTATCCTTAATGATTATTGTATGACTTCTGGTTCATTAGGCCTACGTTCATCTTCGGTGTAGGTTCCATTCTTGGGATTTAGTTACTTGTTTATTTATTTATTTTCTGCCATATCACTATTGACTTGTTAGAGACATTGTGCTCACAAATATATGAAAACATGGCTAAACTAGATTTTCTATTAATTCCAGCAGTTTGGGAAAGGCACATGAATAGAGACAAGTTAGAGATCAGGTCCTGAAGATTTTAGTGTTGAATCAAAACAGTGCACTCTTTAAACCAATAGTTCACTATAGGTTTTGAGTTTAAATGTGATTGATAAAATGTATTTTGTATTTTTATCTTAAAATGCTTGTTCTTAGCAATAGGCCTACGGGTAACCCCTTTTATAAAAATTATAAGTTCCTTGCTACTGCTTATGTGGAAGTAGGGTGACTTATTTCAGAAATGACATTACTTTATTTGTGACTTTCAATAACTTTTATGCAATAAAAATTATAATACCAAAACAAGACCCCCCCTTAGAAGATCCCCTAAACTTAAGGTGAAATGGAATTGATTTTTGGATGAAAATTGTCATTTTCTTTTTAATATTGTATTTTATTCTCTGAATTTTCCTTTTTAAAACAGTGTATCATCCTAGTTTTTAGACTTGACTTTGTCTATTGCTGTAAAGCTCAATGACATGAAAATATATTATTATTATTATTATTATTATTATTATTATTATTATTATTATTATTATTATTATTATTATTATTATTATTATTGTAGGCCTACTATATTCTATCCGTGTTATTTTTTCATTTTTCTGAGAAGATCCAGCCAGGAGATCTTTAATTTTGAAGTTCGTTTTCCTTAAATTTACTTTTCTATATAAAAGGTAGCCTACATTTTCTCAGCTTTTACTAAACCTACAACTTGAAATTTTCAGGATTTGTTTATTCAGATGTCTTAAATACCGAAAATACATTTCTTTAATCAGTTAATCTATTAACTATTAACAGGTCATATGGTACTTAAAAATGCTGTAGAAAATTTTATAAAGAAAAAAATATTTCAATAAATAATTATAGGCCTATATATGAAAAATTCTTTTTTTTTAGTACTAACACAGGGTAGGTAGCCTATCTAGAAACTGTAAAAACATAAACTCCCCAGTTTTAGTAGTTTTTAGAAAAAGTACATCGTATTTAAGATTGTAAAGATGGGCCATTCTGTTTCCCCTTAAACATGCGAACATTTTGGGAGTATAGCACTGGGTTATTGATAAAAATTGTAGTATTCATACATTCACAAAGGGGAACTATTTTATTTTTAAAGAAGAAGAAGGAAAAGAAGAAGACCCTGACAATAATGTAGGCTACATTCTAATGAATCAAAACATTTATCTGCAAATTTGTTACAATACTAAAGTATTTCTTAGACAATGACTTCGAAAAATGTACCAAAAAAAAGTACAGCTAATAAAACTGTATCTGACATTCACTGTTACACTGTCTTGAGTAAATGGAGTATGGGTGCTCTGAAAAACTTAAGAATTTTTTTAATTAACTTCATGGACAGATATCATGTTATTTAAAAAACACTGCTATATGAACTTTCCTTAATGACAGTTTTAAGAATACATCATTGATGTCATTGGAGAATGGTAAACATGACAGAATTATTTTTTCAAATGTTGCATCTTGAGAATAGGCTACTAACTTAGTATATGAGATTAGCTTTGACACTGGAAATGAATATGATATCTTAATCAGGATGACCATATGACATTTCCAAAAAGGAGGACAGATGACATAAAATGTAGGATATTCAAGACCAATTTAGGACGCTTATAAATAAGTAAAATAAATACAATTCTATTGTTTTTATATATTTAATTCAAAACTATGACATAACATCGTATGATGCACTCCACAGTAATAATGCTGTGAACCTCTGACAAACATTGAAAGTACACACTACTTACAGAAATGTAAATAAGAAAAAATTATTGTTTGAAATTGAAGTTTAAACTAGAAAAAATAACTGTACATTAAGTAGAGATGAGTTGTTTTCCATAAACCTTACAAATAACTTCGAGTTTTAGGACAAAAATATGAATGTTGTGCCATTTACGGCAGAAATGGACTTTAAATGTAGGACAATTTCTCGACAATTTCTGATGTTTCCCAGACAGATTGAAATGTAGGGCATTTCCAGGAAGTGTAGGACGTCTCGTCACCCTAATCTTAATATATACAAAATCTTAAATTTTCAGGCAATATTTTGGGGATGAAGGTATTGATTACTCATTTATTAGAGTTCCTATTGGAGGAACTGATTTTTCTACACATTTCTACACCTTAGATGACTGTATGAATGACACAACATTACAACGCTTCAGTCTTTCAGAGGAGGATATATTCTTCAAGGTACTTATTATTTCATTATCTTCTAATTAATGTATAGAAACATCTCAGTCATTGCATGCTTGCTCATTTCTCTTAAATTATTTAGTACAATTTATTATTCTGATGGTTAATTCACTATTAAATAGCGTCCTTTGGTTTTAATAAGCATCACTGCGTAGAGCACATGGCATTACTAGACCTTTTTAAGACCAAGATGGATACCGCTAGGTTACAAGTCTTACCGTGTGGTGGCGTGAGAGTCACAAAATGAAAGCAGAACAGTAGTCAAACAGACACACATCGCAGGGCGAACAAAAACACAACATAGTTATTAAATAGTAAAAAGATGCTTATCACATCAACACTCACCCTTATTTAATAACTTGCAAACTCCCATATCATTACACAATTTTTGAAAACGAATTGAAAACAATGGTTTTGTCTAGATATCCGCGAGCTGATTTTCAGTATCAACTTTTGAAATGTTAATTTCTCCAGCTATGACCAATTCGCGAACAAAGAAGTGTCTGATTCGAATGTGTTTTGTTCTTCGATGAAACTCAGGATTTTGTGCCAGCCGGATGGCTGCTTCGTTGTCAACTTGTAGACTTGGTGTTGACTTCAACTGGTCCAGTTCGATCAGAAGCCTCTTGATCCAGATGACCTCTCTTGCAGCCTCACTAGCGGCCACAATTTCAGCTTCAGTTGTGGATATGGGAACAGAGGCTTGCCTCTGGCTCATCCACAAGATAAGCGCTCCAGAGTATAGGCACAGCACCCCTGTGGTTGAGCGTCCTGTACTAGAGTCACCACCATGATCTGCATCACTGAAGCAGTCAAAACCTCCCCTTCTCAGGTTGGCTTTATAGACCAGTCCATGATCCGTCGTGCCTCTCAAGTATCGCAGGATCCTCTTTACTCTGAGTACGTCTCATTCCGTTGGTTTCTCAAGGTTCCTGGAAGCCATGCTGACTGCATACGCGATGTCTGGTCGTGTACCACACATGAGGAACATGAGTGCTCCAACAGCTTGTCTGTAAGGAAATACAGAATTTAGAGGACTTTCTTCTGCATCATTGTCTTTGGTGATTGGAGTAGTCACAGCCTTGCAACTGCTCATGTTGAATCTCTCCAGTATGGCTTCTGTGTAGTGACTCTGGCTTACACGAATAGAACCATCTCCTCCTTGGTTGATCTCCAATCCTAGGAAGTACAATGCCTGCTTCGAGGTGATTTTGAACTCTCGTCTCAGATCGTCGATAAATTTCTGAAGTTCCTGTTCATCCTCAGCTGCGATTAGTCCATCATCAACATAGAGATCAAAGAACATCTTTCTTTGTCCTTTCTGTCTCACAAAAGACAGGGATCTGCTTCACTCCGTTGAAATCCTAGGTTGATTATGTAATTGCTGAACTTCTCATTCCAGCATCGAGGAGCTTGCTTCAATCCATACAGGCTTTTCTTCAGGAGACATACCTTGGCAAATCCATCACCATGTCCTTCAGGCTGTTGTATGTATATGGTTCCCTGAAGTTCGCCATAGAGGAATGCAGTAGACACATCGATCTGAGCTAACTTCATTTTCTCATTTGCAGCAACACTGAGTAACGTTCGAATGGTTGATGTCCTGGGCACTGGACTGAAGGTTTGATTGTAGTCTATTCCTTTTCGCGGTGAATAGCCTTTGATTACCAATCTGGCCTTGTATTTATCAACCGATCCATCAGGGTTTGTTTTGACTCGGTAGACCCATTTGTTTGAAATAGCCCTTTCTCCTGGAGGCAGATCAACTAGCTCCCAAGTTTTGTTCTCTTGAAGAGCTTTCATCTCACGACTCATGGCTTCCTTCCAGTGGTCCTGCTGAACTGATCTCATTGCTTCACTGTAGGATTCAGGTTCTTGATGAGGACTTGAGAGATACATTACAAAGTCTTGAAATTTCAATGGAGTTTTAAGAGACGTACGCTCACGGAGGCGTCGACTTATGCTTTCATCTGGGTGTTGAGTATTTTCATGATCTAGTTGATCCTCACCATCTTCAGAGCTCAGATCCCAGAATTTATCTTCAACTTCGGTTTGCGTTTCGTCATCCATTTGATGTTTCTCTGGAGTTGATTATTCAGGTTGAACAGAGGAGTCGAGACTTCCTGGAAGATTTGCATCCCTCTTGTGCTCCAACACTTTCTCCTCGAAAATGACATCTCTTGATAGAATCAGTTTGCCTTCCTCTTCACAGAAGACCCTGTAGCCGTTGTCATGGTCATATCCTATGAGGATTCCTTTGGTAGCCTTTGGATCCATTTTCTTCCTTTGTTGCTTGGGAATATGCACATAGCAAGTAGATCCGATCACCCGAAGATGTTTCAAACCTGGTTTCTTGCCGTACAATAGCTCATAGGGAGATATTCCCTCAACATGGGAAGGTCCTGTTCTGTTGAGAACGTAGGCTGCTGTGCGGATCATCTCGGCCCAAAGTGACTGTGGAATTTTTCCATGAGCATGCATCATTGCTCGAGCGGCTTCAACAACAGTGCGGTTTTCTCTTTCGCTGGATCCGTTTTGTTCTGGAGTGTATGCCATCGTGAGGCGTTGAACTATTCCTTCTTTCTGCAAGATTTTCCTGACATCTTTGTTGTCAAATTCTTTTCCATTATCACTCAGCACCTCCCTGATTTTGTGTCCGAGAGTCTTTACTTCTGCAACAAATTGAGACAGATTCTCTACAACTTCAGACTTTTCTCTCAGGAAGTAGATAGTCCTGAACTTTGTGTGATCATCCTTAAACAGGACGAAATACTTGTATCCTGACATCAGCTCATGCTGGAATGGACCGCAGACATCTGTGTGAATCCGCTCTCCCGGTTCTGTTGTCCCAGGCCTCGTTCCGAAAGGCAGACGATGGGCCTTGCCATAGACACAGCCTTCACT
The DNA here is from genome assembly GCA_964059195.1 of Ectobius pallidus. Lineage (NCBI taxonomy): Eukaryota > Metazoa > Arthropoda > Insecta > Blattodea > Ectobiidae > Ectobius > Ectobius pallidus. Next base: position 26,151,519 of record CAXKWD010000012.1, on the reverse strand, counting down.
GTCCACTTGAACTTGAATTCCCAGCACTTTGTTCAGAAGGGATTTCATGTGTCGCTTGTTCCGATGTCCGAATCGTTCATGGTAAAGTTGAAGAAGGTCGTCTTTTCCTATTGCGTTGACTTCCTTGAGTGAAATGTTGTTCACGCTCCACACGTTCAGCTTGTAGAGTCCACCGAACTGCTCACGAACTCCGACTAATCTCACTTCGTCGTTCACTTTGAAATTGCATATCTCTGGAGATGAGATGAATCTGCTGTCCTTGTTCTTGTCTTGGGCAGCAAGGACCGAGAATAGATTTCTCTGGATCCCAGGAACACACCATACATCAGCCAACGTGAGCTTGTGCCACTTGCCGTCGACCACTGCTTCGATGTCCAATAGCCACAACCTTTGTACCGTTTGCTGTGGTTACTGTGTGATCCGTAGAAAATGGTACAAATGTTCTAAAAATATTCCTGTTATTAGAGACGTGGCTCGTTGCTCCATTGTCTTCAAACCAATCATCAGAGTTGCACTCTGAGCTCATCACAGTCGAGGTTGCAGTAACCAAAATCATGTTTGCACCCTTGTTTGGTTTTTCTGAGTTGCTGGGCTTGTCTGGTTTTCCATCGGCGATCCATTTCCTACATACTTTGATAATATGATTAGGCTTCTTGCAGTAAGGACAGAACAGTTTCCTTTTACTGCTCTTTTGGAGATTGTGTTGCGAGGAGTTGGTCTGCTGGGCTAGCTGCTTCGATGAATCCGAGAAGAGTGCTTCTTGTTGAGGTGAGTTTTCTTTGCCTCTGAGAGCTCTCTCGTACGAACATAGCTGATTGGTCAAATTGTCGACGGTCCTGTCAGTTTTTGACATCAACATCCAGCTGGACTTGAATGAGAAATATACTTCTGGCAGTGTGCCTAAAATTTTACAGATCATAAACACATCTGGCAGGTCTGAATTAATTTCAGTGTCTCTAGACATTTCCTGTTTTAACTCGCTCCACAGAGTCTTTAATTTAGAAACATGTGTCGCGATGAAATCTTCATCTGCCATTTTGTAGCTGAAGAATTGTAGGCATAAGTTGTAAACTTTATCTTCAGAGACGCCATCAAAGAGTTTGTGGAGTTCTAACCACACTTCCCGGGCGGATGTGAGACGCATGATCTTTTGTAACGTATCTTCCGACATGTTAGTGGTTAACACAATCAATGTGTGGCTTATTAAATGCATCAAGTTCAATCTGATACTTAGCCAATGTTGCGGCGGTTGCGCCATGAGAAGGTTCACTCGGCTTCACTAACTTGCCTTCAATAATGTCCATTGCTCCGGGGATCCCTCGTAGACAGATGCTCATTTTGTATCTCCACGTGTTCCAGTTTGCTTTTCCTTCCAGAAGGCCAATGTTAATTATTCTGGTTGAATCCATGGTGAATAGAAGCACACATGGCCCTAACCTTAAACACAGCTCTTCGGAATTTTTCGTCAAACAGATGGTACTAAACACTTTGTTTTATTTCATCCAATTACGCACTTTATTTCAATGCGCAACTGGGCCCATAACCTGTTGGTAATGATGAATAAAACAAGCGTATTCTGTAGTAGCGTCCTTTGGTTTTATTAAGCATCACTGCGTAGAGCACATGGCATTACTAGACCTTTTTAAGACCAAGATGGATACCGCTAGGTAACAAGTCTTACCGTGTGGCGGCGTGAGAGTCACAAAATAAAAGCAGAACAGTAGTCAAACAGACACACATCGCAGGGCGAAAAAAAACACAACATAGTTATTAAATAGTAAAAAGATGCTTATTACATCAACAGATTGCTTTTATGTGTTCTTGGAATCATGTTTTGAAAGATCTGCTGGTTTGGCCTATGAAGAAGCTGGGACAGTTGTTGCATTTTAGTTTGTATACTTTAGTTTTGTTGTAGTTGTCTACATGTGTGTTTTTTAATGTTTAATTTGTTTAGTGTGTTGTTGGTTTTGTAGGCTATTTTTATTTGAGTTTTTTGAAAGATGATGCCTTTTGTGGGTTTTCTTGCCATAGTATGTGAGTGTGATGAAGTTCTTTTTTTGTTCTTGGGTTTGTGTGTTCACTCTGTTTGTGTTTAGATTTACTGAGTATTCCATCTACCACAGTAGGGCTGTATCCATCACAAGAACAATCACACAACAAAATTATTTCACATTTAACTGCAAGTTCTACACATAGCCTGAAGACCTCCCCATGGCGTCCCTCATCTCCAGCATACTGGCAGAAACATATGTATAAAACCTTGACCTAAAGAACATACTTAATACAGAGGTAAATAAACATGCACAAAAAATCATATACTGGTATAGGTTTGTCAACGAAATCATAACGATGTACAATGTAAATAAAAGACAGATTGAACAATTTCATGCATACATCAGTAAGATACACCCATCAATGAAATTCACACTAGAAACCGAAGAGAACAAAGCCATCAACTTCCTGGACATTACAATCACTAAAAGGAACAATAGACACAAATTCAAAATTTACAGAAAACCCACAACCCTGTAACAACCATACACAACTCATTCAACCACCCCACCCAACATAAACATACAGCATACCACTTCATGAGTCACCGCTTACTCAATGTACCAATGGAGAAGGAAGACTTTGAAAATGAACTAAATACTATCAGATACAAAGCTCAAGAAAATGGATACTGTTGGAGAGGTTGGGTACGTAATACAGAACAGAGTTTCAACACGTAGAGGAGTTTGTAATATCAAATCTTCAGACAGATCCATTACAAATTCAACAGGCTTCACATCCAACTGCCATTACAAGAACAAACTGTTCACTCATGCAGCAGCACATTTGCAGTGCCCTCCCGATGGCACCCACACAATTACACCCTGTCTATCTACTGTGCTAAGAAATACTAAACACAAGCTAAAAGAACACACACAAACCCAAGAACCAAAAAAGAAGTTCATCACACTAACATACTACGGTAAGGAAACTCACAAAACAGCATCAACCTTCAAAAAACTCAAGTACAACATAGCCTACAAAACGAACAACACGCTAAAGAAACACCTAACAAGGAAAAGCACACAAATGGACACCTACAACAAAACTGGAGTATACAAACTGAAATGCAATAATTGTCCCAACTTCTATATAGGCCAAACTGGCAGATCCTTCAGAACAAGATTCCAAGAACACATAAAAGCACTCAAACACCCCCACAACAGAAAATCAAATTATGCAGAACACCTACTTGACACAAACCACAATTACACTAACATAAACACGAACATGGAAATTCTCCACACACTCCACAAAAGTCGCAAACTAAACACAATAGAACAACTAGAAATATATAAACACACAAAAAATCACCCCACATCTATACTGAATGACCAACTACACTTCAAATCACACACACTTTTTGACACGATACCTGACATTCAAACACCACCAAATACTTCCACTCCCACTCCCACTTCAAGACCAACGCAACACCCACACCACCTAGGTGAACAACACAGGCACCCACCAGTAGCAGTTCGAAAACCGCTGATGATGCAGTAAAGTAGTGCGAAACGGCCGTCCGGATTACCAAAGGTAAATCAAAGTTTGCTTGTCAAGTAATGAATTTAAAACTAAACTTTTGTTAAAGCAATCAAGAATGGACACTCAAACACATAGTTATTATTGTTATTATTAAAATTATTGTTATTGTAAGTTCAAGTATTATCAGCATGTTTTTATTTTTACAGATTCCTTATTTGAAACAGGTAATGAATATGTCAAAACAAAGAATTAAGTTATTAGCAGCTTCATGGTCTGCACCATTATGGATGACAAAACCTCGATACAGCGTAGAAGGCAAGATTATGCTAGACAAGCAGTTCTATCAGTTATATGCAGATTACCATATAAAGTAAGCTGATATCAACTATATGACATTCTTTGCATTCCATATTATATCTTCACCCTACAGTAAAATTGACTGGTCCCCAAGACAATATCTTATTTAACACACTGAATAGATTTATGGTCACTTTACCATTATCTAAATATTTATTGATTTTAATGTTAGAGCCAAGTGTATTAAGGCTGCTTTTTCATCTCTAAATCTATTTTTTCCCCCGATATTTTTTTTAAAGTTCCTACACATCCATTCTACATTATTTTTTAACTGGTAATTTTGTGTGATATTTCTAATTAATGTGACCAGTGTACTGTGACCCGACGGCTTACAAAATTTGTTAAAACATGTCAGGACTAGTTCATGGTTAAAACCTAAGGTTATGTGTATTTTAACTCATTCATGTCATGCTAAATATAACTTACATGGTTTTTCATGTTTGTGACATTTTTGTCATTACAATTGATACATTTTCGATAGGATATAGAGATGGTGAGGTGCTATAATTTCATTTTGGTCCTAGTGGTGTAATGGAATAGGGCACGTATGATGGGTAGTGAGGGGGTATGTGGTAGCGAGTCCATGTTAGTGGGGCCACAGGGATAACGAAGATATATATCATGAAGTTGGCCGGCTCTACTGTATAAATGACGATCACATCCAAAGAAGATGTGATCTATAGTTCCCCTGTGTCCACAGATACAAAGAGGAGATGTATCTGGGAGAATTTTATGTAGATAGGTACCGGTAGGTGTTAGCGCGGTGTGGAATTTCAGTCGGTAATATTGCGCAATGGCCTGCTTAGGTGCCTGTTTTGCCGTAAAAAGAAATTTCCAGAGTGCGCGTAGCTTCTGAATGTCCGATGTTTCCTGAGATTGAGGGCCATCCGGCTGGTCAGTGTGGAGTGAGGTCATAACTGTAGCCATGTCTGTTGGTGGGATAAGGAAATTTGCGGCTAAGGTGTTTTGGTGTTCTGCCATTTTCGCCAAGGTGTCCACTATGTCATTGCCTGGTATGTTAGAGTGGGATGGGATCCAAGTCAGGCGCACCTGCCACCCTCTTGCAGAGATATGGTGTAAGAGTGAAGAAATCAGGGTGACATAGATGTTATCCGAGGTGTGATATGGCGTTTTGTGTATAGACAAAACCTGGTTATCCGTAAAAATCAAGATTGGAGAGTAGTGGTGTTGCGTGACATCCTTAAGAGCTGCATAGAGTGCTATGTTTTCAGTCGAGTATATGGACGTGTGGGGGTAGAGGCGAAAAGTCCGTCCATATTTCAGCGTCCAGTTATAATACGCCGCACCGGTATGATGGGCCCTTTTGGATCCGTCAGTAAAATAAATTATCGTTTGCGGACGGGGTGGTATCTCATCCAGTACCTCGGAGAGGATTTGCCTTGGTGTTATATCTAACTGTGTGAATGTTTCTAAGTCAATGTGTACGTGTTTAGGAGGGGGTTGCCTGTCCATAAGATATGTAGGGTGTATCGGTGTAGCATATAGGTCGACACGTACCTTGAAATTCTGAGCGACACGCGCGATGTCCGCCATAGGATACGGGCGAGGGGGGGGCGTGTCTGTGAAAGTTCGAACAATAATTGTAATTTTGGTAGAAGGGGGTTTTATGTCGCCGTATAGAATTTTGCTATGAAAGTGTGTGTTCGCTGTAATCTCCTCTGATGTAAATTAAAATATGGAAATTCCTGTCGGAATCTGTGTATAGGTGGGTGGCCACCGATCATAAAAATGTATTTATAAACATTGTAAATGAGCGAGTCATATTTTCGGAGCAGGGTCTGTGGGAGAGTGGTGTAAAGGAGTACCGGTAATCCGTAATCAATACGGGCCAACATTAATGGGGCATTGAGATTTACCAGTATGGAGGGGTGAACTCCCCAATATTTTCCCGAAATAGCCTTAAACTGACGTAATCGGTTTTGGGCTGTCCGAAGTCGTTGTCGGAAGTGGTGTGAGAAGTTGAGTGTTGCGTCAATATGATAGCCCAGAAAAGTAACACGATTTTGATCCAAAAGAGTCACATCTCAATCGTCATATGGACCTGTCGGCGGGTGTATCCAGGCCTAAAAATTTGGAATTTAGTTTTGTGGAGGTTAATGCTAAGCCCTAAACTGGATAAATGAGTCAAACAATGTTGCACCTCTTGAGAAAAGAGAAGAACGTCCCGGTGGCATGTGCGGGGAGAAATAGGCCTATAGAGGACCATATCATCTGCATATTGAAGGGTGTGAAGCGGTCGTAAAGGGTTAGTAGGAAGGTGTCCGATATAAAGGGTGTATAGGAGCGGACTATAAGTGACGATCCTTGTGGTAGTCCATGCGTACTAATTCTAACAGTTGGGTTGTTGTACGACCGAGGCAAAGATATCTGTCTGAGCTGAAAGAGGGATTAAATCACCGATAGTAGGGTGGAGGGTAAATCATAATATGCCAGTCTGTCCATAAGGGTCGGGATGTGGACGGAGTAGTAAGCCTTTGTCACGTCGAGATAGACTGTAGCCAGGTATTGCTGTCTATGAATCGCTATCGCTGCGTCAGTTAACAGGATATAGACTGGAAAAGCAGCATTATAGTGTCGGCGGAATCCGAATTGGGATGCCGGCCATTGGGAATGTCGTTCTAGGTAAAATGTCAGTCTGTCCGCTATAATTTTCTCAAAAGTTTTACGTAAAGTTGGGAGGAGTGTAATGGGTCTATAGTCAAGTGCGTCTCTTCCCATCACCAGGATGCGCTGTGATCGGTTCATTAGCTGTGATCAGTTCAATGTTGCCAACATTTTACCAATTACTCTGAATCCTGCTTATGATGTAAGATTTTATCGATTTATCAAGTTTATTACTTTATGCATTTTTTATTCTAAATTCTATACGGATTTAAGCAGTAGACGGCGAAATATCATTCTACAAATGAATGTAGAAATTTTCATACGCAATTTTGCAAGTTCTTTCTAATGACGTCTTAGGTGAGTCATTCTGTATTTTTCTCATATTGTGTTAAAACGTGTAGATTAAATTTAATAATTTATTAATCAAAATAATGTCTATTCTAGCCGCTATTTACTGTCATATTATTTTTATACCATGACCGTGTGGTTAATTAATTATGTTAAGTCTTTTGTCTAAATTCTAGGGAATTTATAATGACAAGTATTATGGCAATCTTTTATTGTGCAACTGAATATTCTTTATTGACCAATTTTGACATTGGTGCTAAATCTTCACCAATAACAGTTTACATGATGCAATTTGCCTAGAATATTCTTTAAACTTCATTACTGCATAATTTGTTTCTTTAAATACACTTAGGCTAGGCCCTAAGAGTCAGTTCGCAGTCAGTCACGCAGTTGTCTTAATCTAGTGAATCTATCTACGTTCGCCTGGCGGGCTTGCGGGCTAAGCCCGCCTGGTGGACAGCTATTCTTTGTTCTCTGACAACGTGGCCACATCGTCAATTTATTCACATCGTCAGTCACTTAGTGCAGTCAGTTCACTCAGTATTTACTTAATATTCAATACGCACTCATTGTTCAGTCGTCAAGCAATTAGCTGCTTGAAGCGCACGTGTGTTCTTCAACTGTAGAACAAAGAAACACAAAGAGATGGAGATCTCATCTCATCTCGTTTAGTGGGTGAAACATCTAAATAGTGTCTCAATTTACAACCTACATCTTAACAATACTACACAGTAACTTCAAGTAATGTAGGTTTTTATTCACCCACATCATTATACAACTTTGCATCTGCGAGTTGTGCAAGTTCACTCTTTGTTCTAACACTTAACTCTATGCGGAACACGAACATAATCGAACATTAAAACTCTAATTACATTCAGTGCTCATTGATTATACTATACTTCACTAAGTACACTAATTTCAATGCCGCAACACATAGTGACAATGTTTCCAACACGTGCAAACTTAATCTAACAAGCAACAATATATAGGTGTACCTAACCTATCATTCAACTCATCATCATTCACTGCATTGTAACGATCAGTTACGCTAAATGTTTGGACCAGCTACAATCTCAACTTTATGTCCAACGCTCAACTTCTCACTCAACCACATCAAGATTCAAGAGCAAGAATTGACGCTCCAAGATTCAAGACATTGTGAACTTTGCCTAAGTGACTGTGATTTATATATAATCTCATAATTTCTACAGTGATTTTCTTTTTTTTATATAGGCCTATATATTTATAATCTCACATATAATTTAAGTGTTCGAGTGTTTAATATATTATTATTATTATTATTATTATTATTATTATTATTATTATTATTATTATTTACGTCCATGTGATCATTAAAATGATATGGGACTTGGTATGTACAAAATGTGTGACGGTATATACAATAGATATTGGATACAAATAGTACACAGGAACAGATCTAACAATATAGGTTGCACATAGATCAAATAGATACAATGTAGATAACACATCAATTATAAAACATTCAGTGTACATTCAAGTAATTTACATTATTATAATTAACTTATTATGTCCTCTCCAAGCATTTATGACCATTTTAAATTGAGTATAGGTTAATATTTAAAAATTCTTCAATTTTATACATAGGATTAGATGTAAGCCAGTTTTTTAGTCTATGTTTAAAACATTTAGAAGGTAAGTTGATGGTATTTTCTGGCAAAGCATTGAACAGTTTGATGCCTACGTATTCAAAATTTGCTGCTGTCTTACTTAATCTATGTTGAGGAAAATCTATTAGATGTGCGTGACGAGTCTTATGAGAATGTAGGCTATATTCGATCTTGATATTACCCTATTGTGATTATTTTTTACATGTATAAGTAGTTCAAAAATGTAGAGGTTAACAACTGTCATGATCTTTAACTCTTTAAATAATGGTTTACATGGTGCATATATGTCGGCATTAGATATAACTCTTACAACTCTCTTTTGAAGTTTTAGAATTTGGTCAATTTGATTACTGTTTCCCCATAATATGATCCCATAATTTATTATACTATGAAAGTAGGAAAAGTATGACACTCGTAAGTACTGAACCGGTAATATAAATTTCAAGTTACTCAGTAAGAAAATGACTCTACTGAGTCGTTTGCTGAGATTAGCAATATGATTTTCCCAAGATAGAGTACTGTCCAGATTTATACCTAAGAGTTTTACACTGTTAGAGCTAGCAATACATTTATTTAGACTGAAGGTAATTGTTTGTGTTTTATCTGAATTTAGAAATAAGTTGTTTGCAGAAAACCATTCTTTGGATTGATGAATGAAGGAATCTGTTTGATTTTCAAGCTCAATCATAGAGCTATTATTGTTCAACAAACAGGTGTCATCTGCATAGACTATTGATTTGCATGTTAAGTTACAAGGAAGATCATTTATGTATATTAGAAATAATATTGGTCCCAGAACGGAACCTTGAGGAACTCCGAATTTTACCACTTTAATATCAGATATGTTGTTTCTAACCTGAACTACCTGTTTGCGACCAGTCAAGTAAGATTTTAGGATATCTATTTCATTATCTTTTATTCCATAATGACATAGTTTTCTTACGAAATTGTTATGGCTTACTGTGTCAAATGCTTTACTCAGGTCACATAGGACTGCATTTGTATGTTCTTTATTTTCAAATGCATTTAGTACATATTTTACAAGATCACACACTGCACCGGTCATAGAGTGATGTGAACGGAAACCATATTGTGATTCTGGGAACAGGTTGTTATCTTCAAAATAACTCATTAGTTGGTCTTTGATAAGTGTTTCAAATATTTTACTGAAAACTGGTATGACTGAAATTGGACGATAATTGCCTGGTAATTCTTTACTACCTTTTTTATAGATAGGAGTAATTTTAGAAATTTTTAGACTGTCCGGAAAGATTCCTAATTGCATACATATATTTATACAATATGTAATCGGTTCAAGAATGCTAACTATGATATCTTTCAAGAAGGAATTAGACAGGCCATAGTAGTCAAAGCTATGAGATCTTTTCATTTTTTGTACCACTTTATATACTTCTGAATAAGTTATTGGTTGCCATTTGAAATAAGAATTTACTTTTGGATTATTATCCAATAATTCTTCCACACCAACATTTGTTCCGTGTATATTATTAACATCTCCCGGGGCTTCTATAAAGTAGTTATTAAACGTATTAGGATCAATAGTGAAAATAACAAATAACACGCTCCAGTATTTAAGTGAATAAATCACATTAACCTCACATCTTATCGTAATTCTTATTTTTTGGTTTCGGGATGTAGGGCAAAATTTATTGTTCCCCCTTCTCCTTATAAGAGTCCAACCAGAGGCCCTAACCCTACAAAATTACTTTCAGCAATGCTTCTGCCACTCCACATCAGTACTCAAACACCACAGTTACAGTAGCCTAAGTTATTACTAATATAAACAAATAATACACTATTTTGGCGTATTTATGAAAAGCTTTCATGAATTTATTTATTAAATATTGTTATGCTTATATGCATTTTTCCATATTACATCTTTTCCTTTCAAAACTGATTGCACTTTACGCTGGTAAAGAGTGGCAGGCTGCTGGCACTCTCCAGCTGACTTCAGGAATATGAGCGAATTGACTCACGGCACGCAAAGGGTTAAAGATAAGATTATTAATTTTTTTATACAGCTTCACAGAAAGGTGGAAAAAAGTAATTGCAAATCAGCACAAAATTCATCATATTTCTTAAGATTTATGCCTACCTACCAATATTACGGTTGAGGATAAAAAAGTTTTCACTTTCATCATCATTTTCTTTATCCGATGGAATCGGTTCATCCTTTGAATCTTGTTGAATAATATTTTGAAACTCAAAGGATTTATAGAATCAGTCCTACTTTTATTCATACAAGAACTGGCACTACTTTTACAACTCCATTGAATGAGGCTTTGGTCTGATGGAATTCACATATTTTTTAAAAATACAAAGGAAATCTCAAACAAAGCATGTTCCTACCCAGGAAGAAGGAAATTTATGCATGGTTGCAATATTTATTTAAAAAAATACATACATAGGCCTATATGTATTCCTATGGAATATTCCTATTCTGGTATGGAAATACAGACCAATTGTTAACACCTTCCTTAAGTGAGGCTACCGTTACATTAGACCTGAGAAGTCTTGGGTGATTTATGTCGCCCATGGGAGAGAAAGTGTTAGCATAAATCATTACTATATACTTGGTCTTATAATAATTGTCGACTCTATGTGGACTCATTTAAGCAAATTTTCCTTGTGGTCAAAAACAAAAATTTTCAACACTGTCTTTTATGCATAAATTATCCTGGGAATCTTAGATTGCTTTAAAATGGAGGGAAGTCATAACTGAAAAGAAAAGAGGGAAAATGCTATTGTACAGAGTCATATATCAAAAGCATCTGTATCAAACATTTATGCCAGCTTGAAGGTCAAGCCTCTCATGATATTCGAATGAAATTGCTTCCTGCTTACAGGTAACCCCTTTTTACTTTCTCCCATATACGTAGTATAGAGAAAGTATTGTGATCGTGACAAAAAATCGAATTCGAGATAACACCAGGAAAGCATGTGTCATTAAGCCTAGAAACCGAAAAAAGTATTTTTGGAATTACGTCTGTCCGTCTGTCCGTCTGTCCGTGGACAAGCACAGCGGGTAGACGGTTCATTGTATTTACTTCATTTTTTGAATTAAGCACTTTTTCGAAATTTTGTCGAACCGCCCAGAAATTTAGTTTTATAACTGAAATTTTAAGGGGACTTTTCATGAAAACTTTTTTTAAAAATTTGATTTTTGAAAAAATGGCTCTAACGATTTTAATAAAAATTGAAAATTGGAAACTCTTATCTATGACTAATAAAATGGCTATATCCGTATTTCTGCAAAAATGACTTAAGGGGTACTTTACTCGTATCCATTTTCAATTTTTGTAGATTATATCCATTACAGTAGGCGATACTTGAAAACCTACCACAGTATAGTTGTAGAGAAATTTAAAATGAACATTTTTTGTTTAACACATTTCTTTATACATTTAATAGATATGAAGATAAAAACGAAATAAGGACGGCTTAAATGCGAATTTCAGAACATACATGTCAATTGAAATATGAATGACATTTTGTTGCCCCTAGCAACAAGAAAACTATAGGCCTAATGTACTTATTGTTGTAAATGCAGTCAGTTTAGCTCAGTCGTAATGAAAACGCCAAAACCAATTACAGCGAGGTGGTAAGCCTATGGGCTAACAGGGAAGAGGTCCTGAGTTCAAATCAAACCTCGTGGCTGCCCAAATTGACTTGGGTTTTTCATGGTCTCCTCGTTCGCAAAGGCAAACGTCGGGTTTGTAGGACTTGCTTATTTTCCATAACTCATCGCCGCTATGTCACTGGATATTATAATCATCTAAACTGAATACCACATAAGAAGACATCACTAAACAATAGAAACAGATGACGCGAATGAGCTGTTACTATAGACCAGGCCTGCACAACATACGGCCCGCATTACTATTTATTCTGGCCCGTCTGACTGATTAAAATTATTTTATTTAATATATAGGATAAGGGAATAAGACTTTTTCATTTAGCTCTAATTTAAAAAAATTAAGAAGTGTGTAACAGAAAAACTGTATTTAAATTTCGAAAATTTTGTAGCAATTTGCACTGATGGTGCCCTATCTATGTGGGGGGAAAATGTTGGTGCTGTAACAATTTTTGAACAGTACGCAGGTAAACTACTGGCAAAATTTCACTGCCTAATTCATCAGCAGGTATTATGTTCAAAGGTTTTGCAGTTTGATCATGTGATGACAATAGTATTTGCTCTGGTCAACTATATTCGAGCTCGGGGGTTGAAGCACAGAATGTTTCGGGCGTTTCTAGAAGAAAATGATGCCGACTATGGGGAACTACCATACCTCACTGATGTACGTTGGTTAAGCAGCGGTAAAGTTTTGGTGCGCTTTGTCCTTCTAAAAAATGAAGTAGGCCTACTGTAGTTGAATTTTTGGAAACTGAAGGAGATGAGGAAAAATTTCCAGATATAATGAATGAAGAATGGAATCAAGATCTGTTTTTCCTGTGTGACATTTTGGGTCACTTGAATGACCTTAACTTCAAGGAAAAAGTAAATTTGTTTTTCAATTAATTTCTCATATAAAGGCCTTCAAAATTAAAGAAAACCTGTTTGAAAATCAACTTGCTAAAGGGGATATGTCGCATTTTATAACTTGTGACTGAATATTCCTTCTGAATATCATTCGGTGGTGGGTGGAAAATATAAGAAGCATTATATCACTTCTAAGTGAGGAGTTTCAGAAAAGAATGCCATTGAGTAATGAAGACGAAGTCCGCATTAAAGTGATTCAGGATCCATTTTCTGTCGATGCAGGAAATCTACATGTCGAACTCCAGATGGAAGTCATTGATCTCCAGTGTTCTGAAAACTATCGGGTCAAGCATAGGGAGAGTAGGTTACAAGAGTTTTATTCTGTTCTAGATCAGAATAAATTTAAAAATTTGTTGGATACTGCCTAGCAGGTATTTTGTAACTTATTTTTGGGAGTACATATACCTGTGAACAAACATTTTCTGTCATGAACTTGAACAAAAACAAACAGCGTTCATCTTTAACTGATGCAAATTTAGAGGCCATATTAAGAACGGCCACTTCAAATATGACACCAAACTTTGATAAAATAGTTGCAACAAAGAAAAGTAATGTGTCACACTGAACTGTTAAGGATAGATGACAGTGCAATTATTAGTAAACCTTGTGTGTGTTTAAATGGTATTTATAGTGAAATCTTGTAACATCATCTGTAAGTAAATAATGTTAATATACTTTTAGTTGCAACTCTTAAAATTTAAATATTCATATTAACTTTCCTTTACTGTAGACCTAATAACAACATTTATAAATTTACCTGCAGTGGCCTAATGTAAGATACAAGGTCCGCAGTGATGTGGCCCTTGGTCGGGTGGCAACAGTTGAGTTTGGCCCTAAGAGTGAAACAAGTTGTGCAGGCCTGCTATAGACTAATGGTTCACGCAAACATACTAAACACGTTATATGACCTACATGCAGTTTAAGCGTGCAATATAACCTAAGTAGTAGCAGTAGTGGCGAAATTCAAATATGAATCGCTCCTTAAGCTCCGCCCATTCGATATTCACATTTGCTCGGACTGTGTGATGTATTTTGCTTCTAAGCGAAGCAGAGTGACCAACTGTCCTTGTATATTGTCGCAAGTGCCTTGTATCCCCCTCTACATATAGCTAAATAATGCATAACACTAACCACATAGTTAAAGTGCGCGAAGCGGAGGCGGCAGCCGTAGCGAAGCGCCCTTGCATTTTCGAATAATGTACGATACACTGTTTGTAGGTTTCAAAAATGTGGCATATTATATCTCCCGCGAGGTTTGTCAGCCTGTCACCTCTCGTCTAGCGGTATGACGTCACACCTCCAACGTCCGATCACGAGTTTCTTCATAATACAAGGACAGAAGAATTTGCTAGATCGTGGTATAAAAGAAGCTGCATCGGTGAGGGTGGGTTGGGTGGGACCGATTCATCCCAAGGTGCGACTTATATTTGAATTTTCCCGTAGTATTAATACTAATAATATGCAGTTTTACTGCCATTGATTATTATTATTATTATTATTATTATTTCACAGTAAAAGCATTGAACATAAAGATCGACCCTGATGCTTTCCGTTCTAGATATTTGTTAGTTTTTATGAAAATGTAATAAGTAAAATTTAATTATCTCTGTAATTTACTTTTCTCTGTGCTAGCCTTTAACACATATATGGGAGAAAGTTTGTGCAATATATTTTTGCACCATTTATTTACTTCCTCGCATATATGTAGCATAGAGAAAGTATGTGATCATGACAAAAAATCAGAATCAAGATAACACTGGAAAAACATGTTTCACGATACCTAGATACCGAAAAAGTGTTTTTGGAATGACGTCTGTCCGTCTGTCTGTCTGTTCTGTGGATAAGCACAGCAGGTAAACGGTTCATTGTATTTAAGGACTTATTCAGAATTTCATCAAACCGCTCTGAATTTGGTTTTTAATATTTGAAATTTTGAGGGGACTTTTCTTGAAAACTTTTGTCAAAATTTTGATTTTTGAAAAAATGGCTCTAACGATTTTAGTAAAAATTAAAATCTGAAACTTTTTTATACAGCTAATGAAATGGCTTTATCTGTTTTTCTGTAAAAATGACTTAGGGGGTACTTTACTCGTAGCCATTTTCAATTTTCTAGGCTATCTCCATTACATTGGACGATACATGGAAACTTAGCACAGTCAAGTTGTAGAGAAAATTAAAAAGAAATTGTTTTGTAAAATACAGTTCTTTATAAAATTAATAGGTATGAAGATAAAAACGAAATAACATGACTTAAATGTAAATTTCAGAACACACATTTTGATTAAAATATGAATCATATTCATCTGTTGCCCATAGTAACAAGAAAACTATAATCTAATTATTGTTGTGAAATGTAGTCAGTTCACCACAGTCGTAATGAACACATCAAAATAACTAGAGTGTGGTAGTATAAGGCAATAGGGAAGAGGTCCTGGGTTCAAATCAAACCTCATAGCCACCCACCCATTCGTGCAGCATTTGCTTCTATTGTTCGGCGATATCTCAATGTATCCTGCATTTTTGCCTTTGAGATTGAGGAAACCATGCAAACCCAAGTTATTATTGTTTTTGTTGTTATTGTTATTTTTATTATTATTATTATTCTTATTATTATTATTCAATTCAATTCTTTTATTCATCCATTATACCATTACATGATATGGGATACGTCGTACAATTCTAATAGATTAATTTAACTTAATGAATATAATAAATACACATACAATTTACCCATCTAATAACACAAATATTCATCTACAGAATAGTATGATTCATTACATAGGAAAGTAGATAGTGAGTCTTGAATTTGATAAAATTTTCAATTTCTTTAATTTTGGTAGGTAATTTATTGAAGAGTTGTATTCCATTATGTGTGAGAGAATTTTCAAATAATTTTGTATTGTGACTGATAAGGCTAAATTTGATTTTCCTCTTGTATTATGAGACTGTATTACTGAATTTGTTTTGAATTTATTAATGAATGATTTTACGTGCAAAATAACATAGAATATGTTCATACATGGTAATGTTATAATGATTAAATTTTTTAAATATTGTTACCAGCTTTCGAATCTTGGAATATTACAGATTATTCATACTACTCTTTTTAGTACTCTGAAAACTCTATTGGAAATCTTCATTCCCCCCAAAATATTATACCCTGATTAACTGAGAAGGCCACGACTGACACAAACATGCCTTATTTACCAGCTCATGATTTTGATGGTATTTCATGCCTTCTCTCGTTAATTTGCTAAGAGTGTGAGTTACATGTGAAGTATAAGCTGATGGGAACATGTGGTAATGTTAATTGAGGTATAAATATATTCTTAATACCTTTTTATTGCAAGATAAATATAATGTATTTTGGAGGTGAATTGTTTACGTTGACAACCGATATTGTTAATTTATAATATTGCCATGGAAGAAGATAGTATTCATCCATCTACATCTTCTAGTGATTCTCCGGAGTCCATAACATGCACTATCTGCAAAAGACAATTTACAAAACGAGGTATTCACATACATCTAGCAAGAAGCCACAATTTGTCATCTCAAGAACTTGTAAATGATATGGACACTAGTGAGAATGAAGCAGCTTATTTGCAAAATTCAGACGTCATTAATGCTACAAAGAATACCAGTTCAGATTCTAGGATAAAATGCACTTATTGCGGTGGTCTTTTCCAGAGCGCTAGAGGAATCAATATACATGATCCGCTCTATGATTGCAGAAGAACTTCGATCCATAAATTTTCAGGTCTTTGAAGAAGTTCACTGTTTAGCTACAAACGGAGGTTCGAGGAGAATAGATATGATTTCCATACCTTCTAACAGTAAAGTGGGATACATATTAGATCCCACGATCAGGTTTGAGAAACATAGGGGGCAGCCTGCTGAGGAAGTCAATGAAGAAAAGAAAGCCATATATGTACCAACCGCTTCATACTTCAAACAGAAGTACAACTTACGAACAATTGAAGTAATTGGCCTGATGGTAGGGGCACGTGGTACCATCCCACATCACTTCCTCTCTACCTGGAAAAGGTTCAGCCTAAATCAAAAGAAAATCAAAGATATTGTTGTTGCCAGTCTATGTGGTTCTCTCGCTCTTCTTCATCACCATTTATACAATAATCAATAATGTTTAATAATTTAATTATAGGAAAACTTTGACTTTATAGTTATATTGCTGATTTGGATATGTTACACTCTGTCTATATTGGCAACCTGTATCTGCAGGGAGTTGTTATTTTAATAAATATATATAGGCAATGAAAATAAGCAAAATACGCTGTTCTAATAATATTCATATGAACCGAATTCTTTAACGTTTTAAAGGCAAATCAAAGTTTACTAAGTTGTTTTGTCAAGTTATCTACATGGACTTTCCAATTTAAATTTTCATCAATCCATACACCTAAAAATGTTGTGTGATATTTGTAAGAAATCTTTGTTCCTTTAAAATAAAATCAGGGAAAATGAACCTTTTGTTTACTTTATGATGGAAACCAATTGAAACTGTTTTATCGATATTTATAATAAGACCATTTTCATGAAATCAGGGTATGAATCTCTCTTTTAATTTCTCTAGATTTAGATTTACTTCATTTATATCCCTTCCTGAAATTAAAACATTTGTATCATCAGCAAACATTGTTAATTTGATATCATTACAATTTTCGATAGTTTTATCTAAATCATTTACATATATTAAGAATAAAAGTGGTCCCAATATGTACCCCTGTGGGGCACTACAATGAACATCTTTTACTTGAGAATATATGGGTTTTGATTCCTTCTTAGTTGTGTCCAAGTCATTCCATTCAACTATCTGCTTTCTATTTTTAAGATAAGATTCAAACCATTTATTTGCAATTCCCCTGATACCACAAGAATTTAATTTTGATAACAAAATGTCATGATTTACTAAATCAAAGGCTTTAGATAAATCCAAGAATAAGCCAATGTAAACTTTCTTACTGTCTAATTTTCTGTATATTTCTTCTAAAAATTGTTCCAATGCTGTTATCAGTGGATTTACCCTTACAGAAACCATTTTGACTATTCGTTATATTTTCATACTTAGTAAAAAAAGTCATTAATCTGTTATAACAGCTCTTTCAAGAATTTTTGAAAATGTGGAGAGTAGGCTATTGCTATAGGACAATAGTTTCCTAATTCATCCTTAGCGCCTTTCTTAAACAGAGGTTAATTTTAGCAATTTTTAGGTTTTCAAGAACTTGACCAGTAGAAAGCGATAAATTTATTAGAAATGATAACGACCCTAGTAAATATGCGTAACATCTTTTAATTAGAAAACTAGACATTTTGTCAAATCCACTTGACTTTTTATTTTTTAGGCCCTTGATTATGTTCGAGACTTTGCCTTCATTAACGGGCGTGAAAAAAATTGACATAGCAAGATTTTGGCTATTTCTTGAAGTTACACTATTTCCTATTTTAGGATGACTTTTCAGCCTTTTAGCAACATTAACAAAATAATCATTAAACGCATTAGCAATTTCTCTAGGTTCAGGCACGAGTTGACCGTTAAGTTTTATAACATATTTTGTTTTATCAATTTTTACTGGATTGTTTTTATTTAACTCATTTTTAATTACGTCTAATATTCATTTGAATTTATTCATAGATTATAGAACAACTTTACTATTGTACATTTCTTAGCTTCTCGACAACTGTATTTTTATAATTTTGAAATTAGTTTATAAATTCAGGGGATGCGTTGTTGGTTTTGACAAATCTGCTAAGGGACTTAAGTGTTTCGTATGATTTGCGGATACTTCTTGTAATCCATCTTTTAACAATTCGTTCTTTTTTTAAATATTACTTCTTTTAATTGGAAATGCAATGTTGTAACAATAAGTGACAGAGTATAAAAAATTGTTAGCTGCAGCATCAATATCAGTTTGCTCGTAAATTTTGTTCCAATCTTTCTTAGAGAGAAGATAGTTAAAATAATTTATAGTTTTTTCATTAATTATTCTAGTACTTTTATAAAGCATCTCATTAGTTTTAATGTTGACATTACATTTATTTAATATATTATCTAGTGTCAACAATTGTCCAAAATGATCTGATAATCCTGTTTCAAATACACCAATCGAAGAGTGCGAATTTCAATTTAGAAAGATCTGATCGATAGCAGTTTGAGATGTAAATCTAACTCTTGTTGGCTCATTTATCTGAGCTTGCCTACCAAATTTGTATAAGAGATTTGCTAGTTCTCTCTTAACATGGTTATCTTTTAAAAAATCTATATTCCAGTCTCCCACAAGTATAATTTGCATTTTGGTCTTTTGCATATTACCTAAAAGTATTTCGAGATTATGAAATAAAAATCTTAAAATTACTACTTGGATTTCTATAAACACATATTATGATAATTTTGTAATATACGAGATTAACCACATTGCATTCGAAATGTTCTTCTAGATTTAAAGACTCAAATTTGTTTATCGAAAGTGATTTAATACTAGATTTCACGTAAATGCATGAACCCCCATTTTTCTTATTTTTTCTGCAAAATTTACTAAAAAGAGAATAATTTGGAAAACAGTAATAGTCGATTTCATCTTCAGACAACCAGTGTTCTGTGAAACACATTACATCTATCTCTGTGCCAGAATTCTTTAACAATACTTCTACATTAGATTGTTTGTTTCTAAGGCTTCGTGTGTTTAGGTGAAATATGCTAATACTATTTTTACATTTGATAGAGTTTAATGTACTCATAATCTGGTTCACTTTACACTGTTCTTGGAAGTCGGATTCTAACTCAATTTTCACTGACTTATTGAGACTTTTTGTTTGCATAGGACTATCTCATAAGTTAAGTGTACACTGACTTCTCACTAGTTTACTTGATCTTAACTTCATCACAGGCCTGTCTTGTGTCTTCGTTATCTGCTTTGTCCTTACTTTCATTCGCGGTTTTTTCCTGGGTCTACTTTAATGCAATACTAGGTTTTGACTTCAGATATATCGATTCTGTTATTGTCACTGCAATCTTTTTACATATTTCTTCTTTTCCCCTCCCATTTAGGTGAAGGCCATGTTTGGTGAATCCTTTTCGACCTACTTCGATATCTACTATTTTCACATTGTCATAGCGTTTCATCATTTTCTTCAGATTTCGGTTAAAATTTAAAACTTCCTGTTTTACTACTAAAGATTCTTGGAGATTGTATCTTTGTGGAACACTCATTATTACAATATTTGTGTTGCTGTTAGCCTCTGTAAACAAATTTAACTATTTCAGGCCTGCTTTTGAATTGTTTCGACTAATGTCATTTGTGCCTCCCCATATTACAACTGCGTCATTCATATTCATTTCTTTTATTTCTGTAACAGCTGTATTTGTTAGAGTATCTAAACCAGCACCTGGCTTTACGACAGCACACATGTCGACACTTGAGCCCAAGTTGGATTTACTTTCTGGACCATTTCCTCTGGCGTGACTAACACCAATTACTAAGACTTTGTTCTTGAAGGATATTTTATTTTTGTCTTTGAGTGAAACTACATGATTCACAGAATCACCAGGTATTTTATTTTTGACTTTGAGCAGAATTTTATGGTTCACGGTATTATCAGGAATCCGGTCATCCAACACTTGAAATCGATTATGTGTGGGGATAATCTGGTGGTTTAATTCTTCTGTTCTCTGATGCAATTCACGTCTTGCTGGAGCCCAACTGTTTCCGCGACTGCATTCGTGTCCGTTGAGTCTTGCGTCACCATGGTCAGATACTTGCAATTTCTCTTTACTTAATATTCTGATTACTTCCCAGGCTGATTTCGATTCCAGTAGTGCTTCTTCCAGTCTGGATTCGTATTCAATGCAAGAAACGCAATTTATGCTTGTCCCTAGCACTTTTGTTGACATTTTCTGCAGTGTCTCGCATGCCATCCACCAAGCCGTCCACCATCTTTGGCAGCCATCCACCAATTATTATTATTATTATTTCACGGTAGAAGCATTGAACATAAACATCGACCCTGATGCTTTCAATTCTAGATAGGCTACTTGTTGGTTTTATGAAAATATAATAAATAAAATTTAATTCTCTCTATAATTTACTTTTTTCTGTACTAGCCTTGAACACGTTTATGCGAGAAAGTTTGTGCAACATATTTTGCACCATTTATTTAGCAGTAGAACAGTCACCATGCTGTTATTTTTATAGGAAAATTTTGTTTAAACTCCTTTCTTTTCATGTTGTTAACATTTAATACTTGCTTCCTAAGAAAGCAATAAGTATAAATATTTGTATACCATGTGTAATAATTTATCAATATGCATTACTGATTAAACACATTTTGGATGTTATTTCGGTTTAAGGTCTTGGACGATTAGCCCCATTTTTAGTTCAACACTTCAGTTTTGTACATCTGATTTCAGATTTCTTGATGAATATAAGAAACATGGGTTAGACTTCTGGGGCATATCTGCACAAAATGAACCTCTGGATGGAAACTCTTATTATTTGGGATTTAATAGCATGGGTTGGACCCCTGAAGAACAAGGAGATTGGATAGGAAATCATTTTGGACCTGCACTTAAAGCTCATGGATATGGAAATCTTGAAATTGTTTTACTGGATGATCAACGGCTTTTCCTGCCATACTGGGTTATTATAGTAAGTTACCAGTACTAACCTTATTAGTAAAGCAAAACGCATTTTGTCTATTGGGGTTTCCAGGGTTTAGTCTTAAAAAAAAAAGTGGACATCATCAACATAATTACTATAATCTTAAAACCTATGTTAATGATCTTATTTCCAGATCTGTCCAAAAAGGCGATTCACATAAGTTTATCATACTGACTATTCTTAAGCCAGAGCTCTATCTGATATGAAGTTTGCTAATTTGATTAAGGGCTAGTCACTAAAGTAGGCATGACCTACAGCAGGTACCATGTTAAATGACTGCAGAAACATAGGCTAGTATCTAACAGTGTAAAAGCAAGCTTTTCCTGTGACTGTTTTTTTAATCCCACAGAGCCAACTAAGGGTTTATCCTCTGCTGGTATTTAAATGTCACAATGAACCATAACATAAATTTTGCATTGTAATTTAAATATTAGTGCTGCTAAATGTATAAGTTTTCAATTGTGAGGATGGTCTTGGAAGCAGTTTCTATACAAAATCCCACTTGACAGACACTAATATTTATCATGTCTCCTTTCATCCTTTTTGTGTTTCTCACTATTCCCAGTGGATATTTTTTTTCAAAAAGGGAAATACTGTAACTAATTGGAGTCTGAACAAGTGGTCTGTCAACCAACAAAGAATTTCTTCTTTATTACCAGCTGTTTTCCTTCCTCAAATTCTCAATCTTCACAAATCAGTTCCCCCCCCCCCCCCGAACTATAACTTCCCTTTTCAATAGATGAAAGGTCATTGTGCCTTACATCCTCCCCTATTTGTCTCATCTTTTAGAGGCACACTTCATAGAAAAAGAACGCCCATGGGGAAAAGAACAGAAGTGATGCATAAAATGACAAAAATATAGAAGATATACTACAGAAACTAATGACATGAAGAACCATATTGGAACTATTTATTGAAAGTTTTGTAATATTTGAAACCAACAGTTTATTTAAAAAAAACCAGTAATACTAAATGCTGAAATATAAAGCTGTGCGTAGTATTTAAATACTGGCACAGGGTAACCCACAAGAGGATCCTCTGCTGTCCAGCTTGAGGAATTAATGCTTTGTTATATGCATTTAATTATTATGTTCAATAAAGCATATTCTAATAACAATAACAATTTGTGATTTCATGTAATTTCATATAATTAAGTGAAACAATGCCACAGAAAACAATTATTTGTCTCTTCTGTCCCAAACGATCAGGTCTTGTTAAAAAGGGGTAGTATTTGCCAGTATTTGAACCTCAGACATTCACTGCTTTTAGGCACACAGCTGCACTAGGAGAACAAAAGTCATATCATGCAGAGCAGTACAACAATCAATTCGACCCAAATTGATATAAATACTGGCTGCATGTAAAGTGTTTACGGCATAGTTTGTAAAAAGCCAGTACTGTTTAATTTCTCAATCTGCCTGGCACCTGGTACAGAAAATGATTATATAATTATTAAAATTTTCACATTTTTAATTATTTCAACCATAAATTTTAAATGTACATTTCATCCTGTTCATTTATGTCATCCTGCTTTGTACTCTTTGTCTTTGAAAGCAACCCCTAGATAAAGGAAGATTAAATAAATATAAATTTTATTTATTCACCATGTGTCTAATATTTTGTGTATCTTTACACAGGTAATGAAGGGGAAGGCAAAAGAATTTGTTTCAGGAGTTGGTGTACACTCTTACACAGATCATATGGCACTAGCACCAGCATCTTTACTCTCTGATACACACACAAGATTTCCTGAACTCTTCATTCTCAACACTGAAGGATGTATCAGTAAGTCAGTGGATGCAATTTATAAGTCATAATAATATGCACAAGCAATAAAAAACTATGCAATTATACAGTTTTATACAGGTGCTCCCGAATAGCTGTCCACTTTGTTTAAATAGGCAACCCAAATGAAAACATTAGGGACTGTATCATTATGTTAAGTCCATTTTATTTCTTTTCTGTACAAGCTTTCAGGTGTTGCTAACACTATCAACATCTATGAGAAAAGTACATTTACTACTAACATTTAGCTTTGATTGTTACGGAGGTCTAACTGATAACTCTGTATATGTAAGAGGCTTTGTCCTGACTTAATGACTGACTGACCGACTGACAGAGAATCAACGTAGAGCCTAAACTATTGTAGGTAGAGACTTGGAATTTTGACAGTACTTTCGTTTCAAAATGTAAGTGCTCACTAAGAAAGGATTTTGAAAAACTTTGTTTTTAAATGCCAGAAGTAAAATGTTTTAGAGGAGACATAATACTTTTTTACACAGAATTATCAAATCCAAAACACATTCTATGAAAAGAGTGTATTGTAGGCAGTGGTCACAGGTAGCTTTGGAAATAAATGAAATGGGACTTTGACAAATTAGAGAAGCTATCGATATAATTCATCTAATGCACAATGTCATGCAGTAACATAACTTTCTCTACCCTGGACATAGAGAATACCATACGAGGTTTGGTAATATTTGTATTATTATATCGCAGGATTTTTGGGAGGAAAGTATGAAAGTGATATTGAATTTCTTTTTAATTTCATCCCCAAAACGGTTGTATGGTAACATGAGAGTGAGAAATAAAATATTCCACAAAGACACTACAATTTTATGTTACTTATATTTCTGTTTCTTCTTATAAGTCCTACCAGGCTTAAATAATTCCCCTAACAGGCTTGGTGTGTAGCCTAGAAGCAGTGGGATGCAAAATTCTACATCCCCTATGAGTCATAAAGAGCTATATGAAGCATTTTCTGAGGGAATAATTTGAGTGTGGTAAGTCATCCTTCTTTGTTTCAAATTTTTAATACCTATCTATATAAGGACCTAGAATTTGGAAATCGAAAGTCCTTCATAAGTTCATTTCAAATTACAAAATACAAAACCCTGGTGATGTCGGGCTTTTTAAGCTAGTATGGTATATTGGTTATTAAGTAGTGATTAATTCCTATTCAGTAGTATTATATCTAAAGGCTGTACCTAGGTAATATCAATGAAAATGAATTCAGTATTGTACCACATGTACTCTGTTATACAGAATAATAATAATAATAATAATAATAATAAAAGCGGTAGTCTATACCCGGAGACAGAAGCATTTCTAATTGCCAAAAAGGACCAAGTCATCAACACCAGAAACTACCAGAAATTCATTACAAAGAATGTGCAAATAACAGACGATAAATGTAGGAGATGCAAAGAGAAACCAGAGACCATCCAGCACATAACAGGATCATGCAGGACACTGTCTCAGACTGACTAGCTCCACCACCATAATCAAGCAGCCAACATACACCATCAAGAATTGGCCAGCCAAAGAGGTTTATTAACAGAAAAGCTACCCTACTACAAATATAACCCAGAAACAGTACTGGAATCGGATTCAAACTGTAGTATTATCACACGATTGTTACTGATAAAACTGTAGGCCCTACACTACAATAGACAAGATATAACACTGCTAGATAAGAAGAAGAAGATAGCATATCTGATTGACATAGCTGTCTCTAATAGCTACAAACTAAGCAGCATAATCACTGAAAAGACACAGAAATATGAGGAAATAAAGTGCGAAATTAAACGTATATGGAAGCTAAACAAAGCTAATATCCTGCCAGTAGTAATTTCAACCAGTAGTATCATTCCGTCAGCCCTGCTACAGAACATCATAGCCTTGGGATTGGATCCGAATCTGTTTGGAACGATGCAGAAAGCTATCGTTCTGAACACTACACGTATTGTGCGCAAATTTGTAGAAGAGTGAGGATGTTTTGGCTATGGCCCGCATCTACTCCTAGCACCAGCCAAACAGCTGAGAAAATAAGACAATAATAATAATGATAATAATATTTTAATATTCATAGTAACAATAACAATAATAATAATAAATAACAAAGTTGGACAAAGTGTTTGTTTATCTTATTGTTCTTGTGTTTACTGCTTAATTTCATGATGCTGATTATGAATACAGAAGTAGTTTTTCTTAGGTGTCAATATTTTGCATGTGGTAATAAACTTTTCAATTTTCTTGAAAGTTACTAATATTGCAGGCTTATTTAATACAACTAGAGTCCTATAGAAGAAATCTAACATACAGTTCTGGTAGGCCTACTTCAAGATTTAGAAATAAGTGCAAAAATATTGAAAACACCTACAATAGTAAGGCAACAATGGTTTCTTTTACTGTTCATTATACCTTTAGGGATCTTCACAACTTATTCTGATGATCACTGATCACACACAACTACTC
Source organism: Ectobius pallidus (assembly GCA_964059195.1). Taxonomy (NCBI): domain Eukaryota; kingdom Metazoa; phylum Arthropoda; class Insecta; order Blattodea; family Ectobiidae; genus Ectobius; species Ectobius pallidus. The sequence goes on along the minus strand of CAXKWD010000012.1, from coordinate 26,125,507 downwards.
TTACTGAGAGACAATTTATAACAACAAAGAGTATAATTTGTATCACCAATGAAACCCCAGCAAAAGATAGTTTTAAGTTGCCTCTGTCAGCTCCGCCCACACCCACCTGTTTTCCAGTACATTGCCATGGCAGCAGTTAACTTCCCCTACTTCCCCTAGCCTTCTCCTACCCTTCGATGTTCACCCTGGCTAAGCTGTTTAATGTTGGCAATGCATCTCACTATTGTACCCTTGTACCAAGTCATATGCACTAATTACTACAACATGAAAATGACCTGTACCGTATCAAAAATACAATCTTTAGCTTTACTCGGAACCCAAATTTGCCATTTCTCATTTCATGTATTTAAGCTCTCTAAACTGAAATAGATAAATTCTCACTTCACAGCTCAGCAATTATTCGATGGCATAGAGGTTAAGGCTGCTGGCTCGATGCAAACATTTATGATAGGAATAGACCCCAAATAGCTAGGTAGGGTGAAGAATAAGTGAGAGAAAGGGAAGAAAGAGAAGGAAGAGGACCACTAGATGTCTCACTGTTTATAGTTACTCACCCTAATCCCCTCCTTCCCAGGTGGGTCCCGTTAGTGAGTTGAGTGGGCGGAGCTCAGGGGGTGATTTAAAACTATCTTTTCACGAAACCCCTGTAAAATGCAACCAACAATATCTGTAAACATCTACATTTAGAATGTATGAGTGGACGGTGATTTGGGATCATCTTATATTTCACTACATCCCATTACTGGACTTAAGCAAAGCATTCGACTCAAACATTGAACTACTAACGCATAAACTCACTGCATTGCAGCTATCAGACAACGTAGTATCCTGGTTCACCTCCTACATCACTGATCGCCTACAATGCATATCAACTCCAAACCAAAACTGAAAATGGTGACCAGCACAGAGAGGAGTACCCCAGGGTTCTGTATTAGCACCACTACTGTTCTCTACCTACATAAATGACATTTCTAAATCCCTAAAACACTGTAAATATCACCTGTATGATGATGACTTCCAACTATACATACATTCAAGACCTTAGACAATACACCATGCAATTGAAAAACTCAAAAATTTTCTAGACACTACATCCACATGGACAGGAAAGTTTGACCTAACTATCAATGCAGAAAAGTCACAAGCAATCATCATTGGACGACAGAAAATGTTTTTGAACAACATTACCCCTGTAACGGTAAATGCATCAATTGTCCCTTTTGTACATCAAGTAAAAAACTTTGGCATCATTATGGACAAAAATTTTAATTGGAAAACACAAACTACTGAGATATGCCGAAAAGTCTTCTCTACATTACACTCGTTAAAGCGACTCAAGAATTTCCTCCCCTTCAATCTAAAAAAAATCCTGGTGCAAACATTAATCATGCCCCATTTTGATTACTACGACATACTATATACAGACTTAACCACCGACTTGGGACAACGACTGCAACGGGCTCATAATCTATGCGTTACATTTGCAACATCCGTAAATATGAACATATCACCCCCTCTTTTGAAATACTGTGCTGGGCTAGACTAAATGAAGGATGATTGACACATTCCATCACTCTACTATTCAACATCAACTTATTTATATGAATGTTTTCAACAGTTATCTTCTCATCATGATCTCGGTACGCTCACAAAGAAACTCTATTCTAAGTATCCCTCGTCATAAAACAACCCATTTCTCTTGCTCCTTTGTCGTCTCCATATCTCGATCTTGGAATGCTTTACCTGAGAACTGTAGGAACTGTCAAACACAAATACAATTCTTACGTAAGCTGACCAATGATGCAATAGTTAGGGACTTGGTTTCACATTAATAACAATAAATCATCACATATCTAAATACTGTAAGTGTTTCCAATTATCCACAACTTTTCATTTTTAACTTTTCATTTTTCTTTCACATTATATTTCTCAGTAATAGTTAATATTTTAGTAATAGTTTAAATCTTAGTAAGCAGCAAACTATTTAACATATTTTTTTTTTGTGTATTGTATTATTTCTAGAGAACTAGTTCTTAAGCCTTAAATGATAATAGTATAATCATGTCTCTGTGTATCTGTAACTTTGTATTGTACTTGTATCATACTTCTTCTATTGTAATATTGTAAAGTTCAGTTATATTAATCCTGGTTGAATGGAAGAGAAGGCCTAATGGCCTTAATTCCACCAGGTAAAATAAAACAATTCTAATTCTAATTCTAATTATCAACTGAACTGAACAGACAAGTGAAAAATTGTTGACATGAATTTTCAGTGCACTTTGAAGGAGGAGAGGCTGCTACTCTTGGACTTTGGGATCATGCAGAGAGTTATGCAAATTCCATCATTCAGGTACTGGAGTTTATTCCAACAAACTTTTGATATCTTATCGGCCCAGGGGCTGAGTCCTTATGTACTCGCTCACGTAGGCAGCATAAAACTTTCGATATGCTTATTTTATTTGTTGTTGGAACTTACTGAGTAAATGAATATAGGAATATGTTTTACAACAGAATAAATTAAAAGCAATATTAAAATAAACCATATGCTAACACATCCATTTTGAATTCAATGAAAATGATAGGTTTAATATTCATGAACAATGTATTTCCTAATAAATTAGGTTAATATTTCATGTGCCACAGCTGTTAATACTTGGGTGAATACTTGGAATTAGTGTGGGGATTTTATTAGTATTCTTAGAAATATAGCTCTATATAAGACTTAATAGCACAATGTATTTTGCTTTCTTGTGTTCTAAAATCATTCTGAAAGAATGATTAATAACAAGAAGAACTCAATGTGCTGTGTAACAGATGTTATAAATGGTATTTAAGGAAAGCCAGCAGTTGCCTCCAATAAATGCTTTCTTGCATTTAAGTGGCATCTCTAAAAAATCTCTAATACCCTATTTACTCGAATGTAAAATACACCATCGAATCTAATGCGCACCCCAATTCTGAAACTTCAAAACATAAAAAAAGGAGTTTGCTTGTGACTGTAATGAGCATCAATGGTAGGATATTTTATTTGGTATTTTATCTTAGTATTGTACTTTAAACAACAATGGATTTGTGAATGCTGATGAATAAAGATTGGTACCGGTATACTAGTTTAGGGGGATAGTGGAGGGAGGTGCGGGACAAGATTGAACCCTGTCATTTTTGAACATGTTTGGTTTAACCTTGAGTGTTAAATAATATGCTAACTTTAACCTGTGTTTGTGCCTAACATTAATAGGAAGTCGAGAATTACGTAAATGATCAAAGTTATGCTGAAGTATGGAACAAATTTGCGCTCAAATCTAATGCACCATCAAATGTAATGCACACCCCAATTTTGAATAATATAAATGGACAAAAAGATGCCTCTATTTCCATAACATCTGCATTTTTCTAAATATCGAGAAAAAAAAACTTAACAGATCACAAAATTCTCTATCCTTTGCATGTTTTCTAAGGTAAATAATTAGAGAAACTCGAATATTAAGGTTGTAACAACATTAAATGCCATGATTTCCTGAAGTTTGCTGTTTAAAAAAGAACATGTAGAGTTATAGAAATAACTTTCTTCAAAATTGAATTTTGGAATGAAGGTTTAGCAGTTGTCGGGTTTTGGAACAATATTAGATGTTTTGTAAAATAGAATAGTAAGAGTACTGGTCACATATTTACTGCACCCATTTTAAATTAGATAATATAAGATAAGATAAGATAATGCTTTATTGTCACATAACGTTTACATATCTCATAAACTGGTGACTCGTCAAGTTTCCTTAAATCGAAACTTAATCTATTTATGGCAATATTTACAGCAATTAAGGTATGTTTTCTTGATGATTCATGTATTCTTGTACTGAATAGAAGGCATTGTCATTAAGTATTTGTGAGCAGTTACTTTAAATTTTAAACTGAGTTTACATTTTTCACACTTTTGGCAATTTGTTGTGCAGTATGGGTCCATTATGTTTGTAGCTTTGTTCATAATATGAGGTATTGTGGCTTGCAATGAAGAGATTTGATTTTTTCCTAGCATTAAATGAATGAAGATGGGCATTTGTTTTCATTTTGCTTAATGACTTCTTGATCTGGACTATGACATCGTAAATGTATATGCAAGGTAGGGGCAAAATATTAAGAAGTTTAAAGTATTCTCTGCAACTTGTGCTATTGGATAAGTTCATGATTGATCTAACTGCTTTTTTCTGCAATTTGAAAATTATCTGTATGTCTCCCCATTCCCCATAGTAAGATACCATAGTACAGCAGTGGCTGGAAATAAGCAAGGTACATGATTCTGGATATGTGGGTGCTTATTCTGGGTTTAACTAACTTGATTGCAAAACAAAGTTTACTGAGTAGTATTTACCTCCTTATTCCCTCTGATATTAAAATAAACATACAACACACTGTGACGTTGATATTTATGTATAGAACACTAAAAAGATCATTAAAAATATATACACAGATTAAAAATTAGTCACCAATTACACAGGTCTATGTAGTAAAAATACTAAAATGTGTATAAAATGAATTTCCCTATTGTTGGGAATCTTTACACCATATACATGACAGTGATGTCAAAATCTTCAGAATTGTAGAGTGTTCTTTCTTGATTATTTTATGAATTTCTTGTAGAATCGGATGTCCAGTGTGTTGTAGTGTTGTTTAAAAAATGAATGTGCATTTCGGCGCAATAGTTATGCCATCCTCAGTTCCTTATGTTGTGGAGCCGGAACTTTTTAGTGTTTTATACATAAATATCAACGTCACAGTGTGTTGTATGTTTATTTTAATATCAGATGGAATAAGGAGGTAAATACTACTCAAAATAATCCTCCCTCTGTGGCAAATATGAAATTTTTCAAAGTTTACTGAGTTTTTCGGACAGATAGTTGATATGGTTATCTCATTTTAGGTTCTCATCAAGGCAAACACCTAGAAATTTTAGGTCCGATACATACGATAAATTGGCGTTGTCTTCAAGTGCAAAAACAAAATTCACCATAAGACTTTAAATAAAACAAATTTTCCAAAGGTAGTTTCACATAATATTCAAAAATAGGTTATGTAAGCACTGAAAACATGTAATCTCTTGAGTAAAAGCGAACAAAAATAAAATAAAAACCAGTCCAGCTTCTTGGAACGTAATAATCAAATCCTCAGATCATCATCCTCTTCTCGTGGTTCACAAATGAGACTGTCTGTTATGCATTCTTCAGACAGGTTCTCTTCAATTATAATTCCAATTATTCTCATTCCAATTTTTATAATGCAGAAGGTCTTCATTATCAGGCTACACTTCTCCTAATGTGACTGTGCTAACAAATATTTGTATATCTCTTCAAGGAAGAGGCTTAAGTTCATTTTTTCATGTCTTTCCACAATGAATAACATTATTGTTACTTTAATTGATATTGGAAACCTTGTTCTTGTTAATTGAAACAAAGTGAACATTAGTAAGCAGATATCCCCTTTTTCCCAAAATTTAAAAGTACCAGTACTCAAAATTTCAGGATTAAACTGCTGAACCAGTCTGTAGAAAATGTTTCATTAGTTACTGAGGACATGAAAGACCAGGTTAATAAATAAGAAAATCAGAGATGAGAATAATCATTAAGAAATTGTGTCATATAGTTAACAGTATGTTGAGTTCAAAGCTGAAAAGATTGTCCTTTTTCATTGTCAAGGGGACTGTGCTAGGTTATAAGTAATAAATAATTTAATCCTCCCCTCACTAAGTGACAAATCTGTAACATATATCATGAGGTACGGTTTGTGGGACTTCTATGTTTAAACTGTGAAAGGAAGGCATAAACATTAAAAAAATTGTAATTTATTACTCACATAATATGATACCGTATGTCACAAATTTTATATGGTGAAAGATGTTTGATAATTTTCAACAAATTTAGCAAAAATGCGAGACATAGCTTCTGCTGGTTCAACTGTCAATTGTTCAGGTATATTTTGACAGTGTTCGAAATGGAGGTTCAAGAGGAAGATGTTGAATCTGTTTCAGCTCCTGACGCATTGAAAAATGTGTTTTCCTGTCCCATCTGTTGCCCAAATGGCAGCTGTGTCCTCATGGCTTGATTGATAACATTGTTGCATTCTTGCAACTTCATTTTGAACTGTATTGAAATTAACTTACATATTTCAAGAGACCTGGTCTAACAGGTGGAAATGTAAATCCAGTACAGGGAGAATGCAACTGACCTTTAGACATTGTTGGGTACCGTATGTGATTTTAGGAGGGTAGGGGGTTCATAGTAGCTTTCAGCTAGGGCAAGTTCCAGTATTCTTGCATGTTCTGGTCTGTGAGAAGACACCTCATGAGTTAAGGATTAATTGCTTGTTTACTTATTGTATTGGATGAATTTTAAAAGTTTACTTACTTGAAGAAATCTAGAGTAGGCTACTAAATCCCAATAATTTGAATATTCTGTTTGACGAGGGGTAGGCTACAGGCAGAGATGTGGGTTAAGTAAAGTTTTGCTTATATTTCCCTAGACATGGGATTATGAGAAGAACAGGTACGGTATGTAATGATTTTATGCAAATGCACAGAATCATTAGTCAAATTGTGTGTGATAGCATTGTTTGGAGGAATATGTTTCACATTTCATGTTACAAAGAAAATAAAGTTTGTATTTTTGTAAACTGTAATACATTAATGTATGTAGTATTGAGTAAAAATTAATACAGAAATTCAGGTAAACTCTGTTGATTCGTAAAAGTTATTGATTCTTTGTAATTACCAGTACTAAAAGGACTTGTTCGAGGACTGGAAAGAGATGCATGTACCAGTACTCTCTTTCAATACTATGTAGGGTTACTAGATGCAAAAAATGAAAAGCAGGTAATTTTTTCTAAAAAAGCCAAATTTTCCACAAAAAGCTTGGCATGACACTAATTTTTAAAATAAATATAAAGTTAATGTAAATTGTTAAATGTGGTATATAACACCAGTGTGAGATTTGTGATTTTACAGGACAGGAATGCCTAATAGATTCACTACCAGAATTGAAATTTTAAAAAGTCAGAAATATGCAAGACATTATGACCTTAAAAATAGGTAATTATGACACAAAAATCATAAAATATGACCAACCAAGCACTTACATATTTAAAGAATCACACAAAGTATCTACATTATTTGAAAATTTAATCATGCTATCTCAAAGAGGAATTTCCTCCGGTTGTCAGTCTAACTAAGACGGTAGTCTTATATTCTGAGAACCTCCTTCCAACATCACAAGATGTTATGGGGCATATTGAACAGAGTCAATTTGCTGCACTCTGAGTGTGGCTCATCTTCATCCAAAACAGCTTTGCCACCGCTTGATTTTGTAATAATTTAATGCATTTAATATATTTGACTACAAAATCATGTCTGCAAATTTGACTGGAATATAACCTACAATCCCAAAAATATGCACAATATGACCAAAACTGTGAAAATGACACATATATTAGCCTAAAAATAATCATAAATGTTCAATTCTTGTATGAATCATTGCTATGACTGAAACTGAAGTTAAGGAAAAAATATGACATCATAGACATCCTAAGCCTAATTATAATAGACTAAAGAAGTTCACCACATGAATCTGTAACTGGCATACTTATAGGAAACAGAAGTTCTGGAAGTAGCCAACTCGTATGCTGATCAATTATTGAAAGCTGCTTCCATACCTTGTGATCAAAGCATCCTCTGCTAGATCATGTTTACCAGTAGAATTAAGGTTATCAAATGATGTTCTTTGGTCATGACTCATGTGGATTGAAAATCTATTTAGGATGAAATGTAAAATGTTAATTATGGTAGAAACGTTTCACATGAAAATTTGTATTGATATGTCCAATAGCATTAAATGGCTGGACAATGTTTCATTTCCTACTATGTCTGGCAGGATGCTGGACACAGACATAAAGAGCAGGAAAAAGCAGGACATGTCCACTGAAATCCAGACATGTGGTAAGTCTCATAGTGTGACAACCTTTGGTTATGGTCATAAGTTAGTCAGATTAGTTGTAAGGTAGTACATAATCTTCAATGTCCCTCAGTATGGAGAGAACATGAATATTAGGCTACAATATAATAAAAATATGGCATTTTTTAAGAAAATCTAACTTAAAAAGTTGCCTCTTACTCCAGTTTTGGCTTTGTTAGTTTTATATGGAAACCAACCTAGGTAGTTTATAACACTTTTCATTTTTTATTTTTTTTAACTTGACATGCAGAGAATTTCTTCTTCTTGTAAACTACTCTTTTAAAATTCTTCTTACTAGATTTTACTTTTGCTCACAGCTTGTTTTAAGTGGACTGTGTAACTTAACTATCAAGCAATATTTACAAAATTAAAATATTTTCCTTGTAGGATATTGACAACTGGTCAACTGGATGGATTGACTGGAACCTCGCTCTAGATCTAGTTGGAGGCCCAAACTGGGTAAACAACACAGTGGACAGTCCAATTATAGTGAATGCTTCAGCAGACGAATTTTACAAGCAACCAACCTTTTATGCCATGGCCCACTTTTCAAAATTTGTACCCCCAGGTTCTCAGCGGATAGACATGAAATCTCCTAACGAGAAAGGCTTGAAGAGCGTCGCATTTATAACTCCTGAACAAAATATTGTCATTATCATCCTAAACAAGTAAGTTTACTCTTGTTTACTACATTATATTTTCTCTTACAGTAGTGTAAGGTTTACCATTAGGCCTACTTTTATTTTTATTACATTTAAGGCTTTATTATATTTTATAAGTAACATTTAAAAATATTTATTATAAAAATGAAAAATATTACTTAAGAATTGATTACAAATCATTATTTTTACAGCACCCTGCTAGTTCAAACCCCACTAGTCAGAAAACCCAGATAATCCGAACCCAAATTTGGAATCACTTTTCACCCTCTTACTGAGCTGGAAGACTTTTCTTGGAAAAGACTTCTCTGTCCTTCTTGTGCAAACCATACAAAAACGGCTTTATCAAATTTTGTCAAAGTTTGAAATTTTTTATGTATGGTGGTCCTTGATTACCTTTTGAATTCTGCAAAGTTGTTCTGTTTTGAATCTATTTTTCTTCCAATCACTTATCACTTCCAACATCGAATTCAACAACATCGGCAGTCAATCCCAAAAATAACACTGCACGTTACAACAACAGAGTACAATTAACTTGTAGACTCCATATAAAGGCTAATTATGTAATTATAAATTAACCCCATCATCCGATTAGTTCGGACTAGTAGAGTTCTACTGTATTGCCAATTCTGTAGAATGTGTAAAATCTAACTGCAATAACTAGTACTGCTTAACAAATTTCAAACAAATATAGGTTTAACATACTTTTTTAATATCCTAATCTATTAAAAGCATAACAAGGATATGAATGTTTTCATAAGAGATTAAAATCTATAATCTGGTGCTGGTTATGGAACCTATTATGCTAAATTGTAGTTTACCTTGTTTGGAGGGTAAACAAGATAAGATAAGGTATAAGATAAAACATGTGATGGTCAATATTTTATTACAGGAAAGATGATGACATGATGGTCTCAATAACAGCTGGACTCCATGGAAATATTCAGTTATGGCTAGAAAGACATTCAATTAACACTGTAATATACAAACAAACAATATTTTGATTCAAGTTTTAATACATTTCCATTAAAATTAAACTTGTCATAAAGTTTAACAAGAAATAAAATTTTGTATTGTCAACCAAAATCCTGTTTGATACAAAACTGAACTTTTTGTTTAAACCCCACTTCAAAAAATTGTCTAAACAGAGCAATATTGGATAGATGGAAAGTAAGATGGATGGCTTATTCACACTTTAAATCTGTTAGCTCTATGGACTTAATGAAATATTTAACTGTTTTCAAACAAAAGGAGATGGCAACCGTATGTCCCTATAAGCTAATACACCAGTGGCAGCTCATGACCAAATATCCAGAGTAGGCAAACTAGAGATTACAGAATAAATTAACCTGAAAGTGTGGCACATTCCCATTTAACTTAATTCACTTCAAATTTAAATAGCTGTGCCTACCTCAACTGCCAGCATAACGACTAATAACGTTGTCATACCAGAATTCCTGTTTTATGAGTTGACTTAGGAGATTAAGTTCAATAAATATTGTGGTTAATGCTGTAAATCAAGGTGGTTTGTAAATATGATTTCACCATTTTGAAGCAAGAGAAGCTCCTCTCACAAAGCAGCTTCTTGCTGGTATTGTTGCTAGTTCTTCCTATATGCATTTGATTGGTTAATTTTGTGTGGTTTTGGATAACCCGGTGAAAATTTTCTCTAACTTCTCCCAGTGATGACTCAGATCATCATCGTAACTTAAGACGCAAGTTGTGAACTCTTTGAAATTCCCGTTGTTTAGTGGCGACTCAGAATGAAACTGGTAGTTCCTGCCTACCTAACAATACCGTGACACTGGTTTTCTCACTATTCGTCTATCGTTCTCCACTTTCTTGTTCTATAGCTGTGTTGCTAAATGCTCTGACAACAATACAGAAAGAGGATCAATTTTTTTCAGTCAGTTATGACTTACGGAATTCCCTATGTGATCAGAGATTGGTTTTAAGATAACTTCCTGTGTGAATCATACCATGAAAGATTACATTTTCTAGCATTCTTCTTACCAACGCCATGTACAACCACGTTAAACACAGGAATATGTCGACCATTGTCCAAATTTTTGTCAGTTTTCTACATCGTTAAGACTAGAGAATGGTGTTTGTGAAAGTTCAGTCATAATGAACATTAAATTTAAACTACAACAAACTTACTTATAGAAATCACTTTCAAAACATTGATTTTAAATTTCATAAATATAATATCTAATGGCAAACTTTCCTTTGTAAAGTTACAGGCTACTTACAGAAAGTTTTGTGAAGGAACAGGCTTCCCTTGCATTCTTTCTTAAAAGGAATCTATAAATGCTTCAACCTTGCTGCAGCAATCCTGCAGGAGAGTTATGTTCCTTTAAAAAATGCACAGTTTAGTCTACGTAAAGATATTGGCTAGTTTTGGAACATTTCCGTGAAGTGGTAGGCAGAATTTGTATTAGCTGGCCGGGGCAGTTTACACTTGTGCTGGGCATGGACATTTCACACAGCTAGTTTGCTACAGAGCCCATCTCAGAACTCAGGAAGACAGGCACTTTCCACATCTGCCTAACTCATGACGTCATTCAAATGAAGTGTGAAGTCGGGAGCATTGTCTGGGTGGGCCTTTAAAATTACTGTGGGCTAGTAAATTGAAGATTATATGTGGTACAAGATGGCGACGATGCAGTAGGAAGTTGTGGAAGCAGCAGAAAGGAAAGGCAAATAGGTGAGTAAGGTATAGATACAAATAGCGCAAGGTAGCAAATCTAACACAGCAAGCAAGTCTGATAATTTGTAGCAAATAAACAGAGTATACCAGGGAAGGAAGAACTCATAAGCAAGCAAACAACAAACGTAGCAAAACAGGTTAGGAAACAGAAGTCAGACAACGGAACAGCTAGAGAGCAGACATAGGTGACAACTAGTGACATCTAGCACCGAAGAAAAGGAACACAGTGAAAGCAGAATGTCACCTACTGAAGCCTAGCGGGAAAGAAAACAGCGGGCTTAACCGACCTCACGGCACAGTAAGTAAAGAAACTACCCAACAGCTATACAACCATGGCGAATAAGAAAAAGACTAATAAAGATAATAAAGGTACAAATGTGAGTAAGGAGTAACAAGAAGAAAGTTCAGACATTAAAGCTATGCTATCGGTTATCCTAGAAGAAATAAAAACCCTAAGAACGCAAAATGAGGAGTTCAGAGAAGAGACAAAGAAAGAAATAATAGAAATGAGGAATGAACTGAAATCAATGGACAAGAAAGTGGACGACAGACATAGAGCCCTTGAAGTGAAAATATCCAACCAAGACAATAACACAAAAGAAACAATAGGGAAGCTGGAACTGAAAATACAGGAGCTAGAGGAAGCAGAAGAATACAGAAAACGGAGAGAAAAGAGGAACAACATAATTATTAAAAGCAAGGTCTTCAATGAGAATACAGCAGAGACAATACACCAAAAAGTCAAATCAGTACTGAGGAGGATCGGAAGTAAAGAAGAATATGTAGATGCAATTTACATCGGCAAAGACAGAGCAGAGAGAGGTCTTGTAAAAGTAGAGATGAACAGCTTGGAAGACAAGATTGCTACAATGAAAAACAAGAGCAAATTAAAAGGGGAGGAGTGCTATATAGACGCTGATTTCACGAAAAAAGAAAGATCAATACAACAAGAATTGAGAAAAAGAGCTAGAGCAGAAAGAGAGAAAGGGAACGATGCGAAAGTTGGATATCAGAAAATATTCATCAACAACAGATGTATCAATTGGCAGGACCTAACGCAATTAGAGGCATCAAACTCTGACACAAACTCTGTCTCAAGAACCTCACAAAAAACTAAAAGCAAAGGGAAACGAGATCATAATAGGAACATTGAATGTAAGATCGCTTAGTATAATAGAAAGAGAGGAAGAACTAGACCACGCATTAGCTGATGTCAAATTTGAAATTCTAGGCCTAAGTGAGGTGAAGAGAGAGGGGGAAGCTATAATTGAGAAGAACAATGGTGATATACTATACTACAAAGGAAATACCCCGGGCCAAAAAGGAGTTGGATTTATAATAAAGAGGCACATAAAACACATGATACAAGCCATTGTAGGAATATCAGAAAGGATAGCTGTCCTAAAATTGAATTTGAAAGATTGCCCAACAACAATAATTCAAGTATATGCCCCAACAGGGAACAGCAGTGAAGAAGAGTGCGAGGAATTCTACACTGCCCTAGAAAACACTCTAGAAACGCACAGAGCATCAAGAACCATAATTATAGGCGATTTTAACAGCAAAATAGGAAAGAGAATCTATGAAGAGAAAACAGTAGGCCCTCACGGATATGGACAAAGGAACAAAAGAGGCGAAAGATCGGTCCATTTCACACAGGAACATGAACTCAAAGTGGCCAATAGCTTCTTTAGAAAACCCCCACACATGAAATGGACATGGCGGTCACCGGATGGCTATACAAAAAACTAAATTGACTTTGTGATACCAATAAAATTCAGGAAGTAAGAGATATCCAAATAAGCCAAAGCCTAAAATTCAGTACAGACCACAGACTAGTAAGAGCAACAATAAGAATGAAAAAAAGACAGAGGAAAAGCAAAAACTCACAAAGATTGAGAGCGAACCTCTTAGACAGGGAGGAAATACACAAAGCATTACAAGATAAAATATATCAGATGAACCTAGGACCAGACAAAAACACACAGGAACAATATAACATATTAGAGCAAACACTGAAGGTGGCAAGCACGACCTCCGAAAGGCAAACAGAACCAAGGTCGCACAAAACGAAACTATCTCAAAACACCCTACAACTAATTGAACGCAGAGCAAGACTACAACCAAACAGAGACAAATCTGAAGCCACCAAACAGGAATATGCAGAACTAGATAAAGAAGTAAAGAGAGAAATTAGAAAAGATGTAAGACTATATTGCTCAGAACTAACTAGACAAACATTAGAGGAGACAAGATCAGTCAGGAAAGCAAGGAGAAATCTGCAGAAGGGAAAACAGTGGATACTAAGCACCAAAGACCAGGCGGGCCACAACCTAACCTCAAGACGAGAGATAGTCAATGCAGCCACAGACTTTTATAGATCACTCTACGAGAGCTCCATAGAAAAATCCACAAAAGACCTAAGATACAATCATATAATGAAACACTACAACGATACCATCATCCCCAAAATATTACACAGTGAGATCAGAACTGCAATCAATGAACTGAAGAACGGCAAATCGCCAGGCGAAGACGGGATACAAAACGAACTAATTAAAATAGGAGCAAACCAACTGATCCCATTAATATCCACAGTCTTCAACAAAATACTAGAAACGGAAGAGATACCAGAACAATGGAAAACCAACACTATCATACTATTACATAAGAAATGTACGAAAGATGACATAAATAATTACCGACCCATAAGCCTGATGTCTAATATCTACAAGCTTTTCACCAAAATTCTGATGAAGAGGCTAACAAGAATCCTAGACAAGAATCAGCCACCCGAACAGGCAGGTTTCCGCAATAAATACAGCACGGCAGACCACATACAGACGATAACCCAAATAGTTGAGAAATACAATGAATTCAACATGACAGTATACCTTGGATTTGTGGACTACAGCAAAGCCTTTGACTCCGTAGAACATATTAGCATACTCAAAGCACTTTACTCACAGGGGATAGAAGCAAAATATATACGGATCTTATACAATATATACAATCAAAGTATGGCTAAAGTGAAGACAGAAGAGGAAGGACAAACGTTTAAACTAGAAAAGGGAGTAAGACAAGGGGACCCAATATCCCCCCAAATTTTTACAAGTGTCTTAGAGGATGTTTTCAGAAATATCAGATGGAATGCGAGGTATGGTATAAACCTGGACGGAAAAAGACTGACTAACCTGCGATTCGCAGACGATATAGTTATATTCAGGAAATCACCAAAAGAATTGCAATCAATGCTTCAGGAACTAAACGTAAGAAGTAAATCAGTGGGCCTCTCCATGAACATGACTAAAACAAAAGTGATGACTAATGGCCCCCAAACTCCAATCACAATCGAGGGAACGCAAATACCATATGTAAATGAATACATATACCTAGGCCAATTAATATCCTTTGATAACGGCATGGACAGGGAAGTACACAGACGAATCACACAGGCATGGAGAGCGTTCTGGTCCCTCAAATTTGTGCTTATGGATAAAAAAAACTCAGCAGAACACTAAGAATAGAAGCTCTACAATCCTGCATCTACCCGGTGATACTCTATGGCTGTCAAACATGGGCGCTGACATCGACACAGAAAATGTTACTACAGGTATGCCAGAGGAAAATGTTAAGAAAAGTCCTAGGCATAACATTGAGGGACAGAATCCAGTCAGCAAAAACGACAGATATCGCTCACCTAGCAGAAAGCACTAAATGGAGATGGGGTGGCCATGTTTCAAGGTTGGTGGACGATAGATGGACATACAGGAGTTCCATATGGGACCCTAGACAAGGAAGAAGGCTGCGTGGAAGACCAAAAAGGAGATGTGAGGCCCTTTTCAAGGATAAAGTGGGCCAACAATGGACCAGGGTAGCCAAAAGAAGAAACGAGTGGAAAGAACTGGGGAAAACCCTGAACAATACGCAAGACTAAGTGATCAAGACCAAGTGTTAAAGTTCAAGTGTACATGACGCTCAAAATCACAAACAACTTCACTAGCGCGGAGTAGCTCGCCGTGCTAGATAAGAGGAGCTAAACCCTTCTTAGGAGGCCTTTACCCTACATGGGACATGATAGGCTTATTTTATTTATTTATTTATTTATAGTAAATTGAATTATTTCGCATGTAACATAAAGGCAGCTATTTACCATATAAGGAAATAAAATATTAAATGCTATATGGTATAGCAAAATGCCAGTTGGAAAACTTTTTGAAGAAAAAAATATGTATGTGCTCTTCATACCCTGCCTACCCCAAGGAACCACCAGAAAGAAAATGAACTCAACTTTTATGTTATTTGGGTCAGTTAGACCAAGAGGTTAGTGGTTAGCAAAATGATTATGATGATGACAAGCTGCAATGATGTCAACAGGGCCAAGGTTGATGCCGATGTTCTTCTTTCCTATCTTGCATACTCAAACTTGAACACAACACACCTGCAGATTGCAGTGGTGTGAGGTTACCATATGATGTAATAAGAAAAGAATGAAAGAATGTGTCTTTTCTAGGAAGAATGGGGAAAAACAATATTTTTATTGTGTTTAGGGTGACAATTTCCAGTTGGGGTTTTATGAGACACACATTAAACAACATATCATACACCTCAGTTCATTCCGGTATTCATACGAGGTGTGTTCAAAAAAAGACCGAACTTTTTAAATAGCCCGCCATCGACTGCCGATACAATCCTCTGGCTGCCTTGTACACTAGCAGCATCTATTGGTAACAGGTTGCCGCTTGCCGCACTCCGATCGATGCATTAGTTGTGGAGTGACAGCCGCTTGAGTAAGGTTGTGTGCAAATTTCGCGTCGGATTAGCGACAAAGGTAGCATGAAGGAGTTGGAGGAACAATGCGTCTGTGTGAAATTTTGCGTGAAACTTGAGAAAAGTTTTACCGAAACATTTCAAATGCTTAAATAAGCATACAGGGATGACAGTATGAGCCGAACACAGTGCTATGATTGGTTTAAGCGCTTTAAGGAGGGCAGGAGTTCGATTACCGAAGATCCAAGGTCTGGTCGACCTTCCACTTCAACAGACGACCAACATGTTGACAGGGTTCGCACTGTGATTCGGGAAAATCGTCGTTTGACAGTCCGAGAGGTAGCTGAAGAAGTTGGCATAAGTGTGGGATCTTGTCATCACATCCTGACAGAACAACTTGGAATGCATCGTGTCAGTGCAAAAATGGTGCCGCGTTTGCTGACGGATGACCAGAAGGAGAATCGAGCTAGGATCTCTCAGGAATTGCTTGAAAAAGCAAATGAGGATGAAAATTTCCTCAAGACCATCATAACAGGAGATGAGACATGGGTTTACGTGTACGACGTGGAAACGAAGAGGCAGTCGTCACAATGGGTGGGGAAAGGGTCACCTCGACCAAAGAAAGCCTGGATGAGTCGGTCGAACATCAAGGTGATGTTGGTCGTGTTTTTTTATTGCAAAGGGATTGTGCACCATGAATTTCTACCATGTGGTCAAACGGTAAACAAAGAAGTCTACCAGAAAATTTTAACACGATTGAGAGATGCTGTGCATGTCATGAATGTTGCACCATGACAACGCGCCAGCTCACGCCTCGCTCCTTGTCACGAATTATCTGGCCAAACATGCCACTTCCGTTGTGCCCCATCCACCCTATTCTCCAGACTTGGCCCCTCCAGACTTTTTTCTTTTCCCACAAATGAAAACCACTTTGAAAGGGTACCGTTTTCAAACAATAGAGGAAATTCAAGACAATGCGACGAGAGTATTGCGCGCCATCACAGAAAGTGCATTCCAGCAGGCATTCCAAAACTGGAAGAAGCGATGGCAACGGTGCATTGATAGTAGAGGAGAGTACTTTGAAGGGGACAGTGTTTGAAAAGTTTGTATAATGAGTAATAAAGCAAGTACAACAAAAGTTCGGTCTTTATTTGAACACACCTCGTAATATCAAATACGGTATACTGCAAGGATCTATTCTAGGGCCTCTTCTTTTTATACTATACATAAATTATATAAACAGCATTATTCAAGTGGTTTTGTTTGCAGATGATTCGAACGTTCTGATAAAATCAAAGGACAACAATTTATTTCAGGACGAAATAAATGACATCACCAGCAAATTGGAATCCTAGGTCATTAATAATAACTTAATCCTAAACAGTGATAAAACAATCTGTCTTAAATTTCTCACTGCACAAAACAATGATCCTTATCTTCCCTCGATGAAATTAAACAAATCTGAAATCTCATACCAAAGAAAAACAAAATTTCTTGGATTATGAATACAGGATAATCTAAAATGGGATTTACACATATCATAAGTAATATCAAAACTAACTAAATATATCTATGCACTTAGAATATTAAGCCAAAAAACCCATTTTGAGATACTAAGAATAGCCTACTTTGCTCACATTCACACTACGATAAAATACAGGATAATATTCTGGGGAAATTCACCACAATCCCTATCAGTATTCGGAAAACAAAAACAAGTCTTCAGGATTATGTGTGGAAAAAGAAAAATGGTCTCAAGCAAACCTCTTTTTAAGAAACTATATATACTTCCATTGCCTTGTTTAGGTTATACATCCTTGAAATTGTTCTATTTCTAAACCAAAATAGAAATTAAACAAAAAAAAAAATGGGAGCTTACATTTGCATTACACAAGCTGAGTGCAAAATATGCATGTCATGCCCATGAGCACTTATCTCTGCAAAGATGGAGTCCTCCATTCTGGTATACAAATCTATAAAGCTCTTCCTAATCCCTTAAAATCCATAGAAAACCATAATTTATTAAAATCCAAAGTGAGAGCCTTTTTACAGGAGTACTGCTTTTATACAGTCCAAGAGTAACTAAATTACAACAAATATAAAAAAAACAATTACTTTTACTTTATAGTTTTTTGGGTTATATGTTACTGTCAGCCTTATCTTGTATTTGTACTAATCCAAATTATTTTATATTATGTATAATACAGTGAGTCCCACCCAAGAGTTGGCAAATGACGCGGGTTCCTGCGTCGCAGCGGGCACAGCTCCAACTCCCGAGCAATTGGGTGAAATATCTATGCAAATAAAGCCGCGATTGATGTAATGATTCGGGTTCTCACATTTACAGTTAAAATTACAATGAAAATAACCACGTACCTCATCACAAGAGATGTTGGAAATGTTCTCCTCTTGCATCCACACAATACTGACACCTTTTAGGAAATTTTCTTTCACACGCATAAGTACAGCTTTTGAGATAGAGTTAATTTCTGTTGTGATATTGTCTTTAAGTTCTTCTAATGTATGGGAAATTGACCTATACACTTTATTTTTTAAATTTCCTCATAAATAATATTCACATACTGTTAGAAGAACTTAATGACAATATCACATAGGCCTATCACAAGAGAAATTAACTTTGTCTCGGAAGCTGAACTTATGCTCGTGAAAGAAAATTTCCGAAATAGGAGCCAGTATTGTGTGGATGCAACAGAAGAACATTTCCAACATCTCTTGTGATGAGGTACGTGGTTATTTTCATTGTAATTTTAACTGTAAATGTGAGAACCTGAATCATTACAGTGATTGCGGCTTTATTTGTGTAGATATTATACCCGATCGCTCGGGAGTTGGAGCTCTGCCTGCTGCGATGCAGAGATCTGTGTCATTGGCCAACTCTTGCGTGATACTCACTGTATATGTGTATTATATTAAGTGTCCAAAATCGAATGTTCTTCTACACTCTATGATGATGACGGACGAATTAAAAAAAAATAACATTATGAACATTGTCAAAAATGTGATAAGGGAATATTAGGTAAAACTTCATTATTTTAAATTCATATTTGTAATAGTAAATAGTTTAAAAATAATGTTTTAGAATTTCAATAATTTCTTGAATATAAACTAGTTGTAATACTTTAAATGAGGCAAATTAAGCTTTTAGGGCTGACTGTATAAACAGTTTGATCTACGATCAGAGCCAAAACTCGGAAATTTTTGTTGTATAAACGTCAATCTGAGATCATTTCTCACTGAACTAAAATCAATTTTGACAGGAGAAATTTCTGTGATCAAACTTGTTGATCACAGTTCAAGGAGTTGTTTTCTTGTTTGAGACACAAGCGCAGTTCATTATATGATTACAGTATTATGGTTATGATAAATATCAAGAAAATACACAAAAGACAACTTCATACATTTCTAGCTATACCGTAGTTCTGCTTATAGGCCTATAGGTTATGTTAGGCTCATTATTATGCAGTGTAGCTTAACTCTACAACATAACCTCTATAAATTGCTTACATTATCGTATTATTATCATCTCATTCCAATTTGACAGATAGCCTATCTTGTGATGATAAAAATGATGAATTTCATCAGGCTCCCTGTGTGTTTTACCTTGTCCAGAACAAATGCTTCCTTCATTCTCTTTTTTATGTGACTGATTAACCCTTTCAGAGCTGAGATTTTACATTAGTAATAAGGCAGTCATAAAGTAGAATTATCAATGGACTGCTAAGTTTCAATTCGATAAGGAACATTTTAGTGGAATAGCTGGTTTCCATGTTGCATACTGTAAAAATATACTCGCGTTTTACTCTATTAATCTTATACCTCTGCTTTAAATATGATGCAACATTTTTCCACGCACTTTGATGTTGCATGGATGTTATCGCATCTGTCATTTTGGATTCTATACCATAGGTCTAATGTCTTTATATTTCACCAAGATAATTTTAGTCATGACATTCTTGTCCTACTTCGAAAAATTAGGAGGAATGATCCTTTTTCTGCTTAATTTCGATCATATTTTCTCTTCCTTTCGCACAACACATAGTCTGAATACAGAGTAACAATGTAGCAATATTCTCACATTGTGATACTCAGGTGTTTCTGAGAGTTTGCCAAATGCTCAAATACGAACTGGGATCAAAACTGAACTTCGATTAGCTGATCTTCGTACAGTGTTAAATACAACAGGACTCCGATCTGGACTCAGATCATTTTCTGAACTTAAATCATAATTGATCTCCAGTCAGTGATGTTTTTACAATTGGCCCTTAAAAATCTAAAATAAAGAATTTCTCTAAATATACGGTATATATATTCTAATTCTTAGGGCTGGTAACCTAATTTCAGCAACTGATGTTTTGAAAGTTTGGTCGCAGTTACAAAACAGAAGCTACAAAATGCAGAAATGGATGATCATTTGGAGGAATTGTTTAAAAGTACCGATAATTAATTTTAAATATTATATTTAAAATTCTATCAATTGAAAGATACTCATCCCTTCTTTCATTGTCCCCAGTGCTATGTTTGTTTTGGAATATTATATATTTTATGGAACCCGGAGGTTTATTGCCACACTTAAATGAGCCTGCCATTCAACACTATTCTGTGCTAGCTCCATCCATTTCATCCCTCTCAAATCCTACTTCCTTTAAAACTTTTCTAATATTGTCATCCCACCTATGTCTGGGTCTTCCAAGAGGTCTTTTCCCTTCTGGTCTCTTAGTCAATATTTTTTTGATATGTCTTTCGTCCCATATGCATGCAACATGTCCAGCCCATTTCATCCTCCATGATTTAATAACCCTTATTATTTTCGGTGGACTGCCTGCATGATCTCATGGTTAATGACGCTGGCTATGGATCTGCAGTCCTAGGTTTGATCTCCGATACCACCTCGGATTTTTCTGAGGTAGGGGCTGCACTCAGCCTCATAATTAAAACTGAGGAACTGCTTGATAGAGAAGCAGCAGCTTTGGTCTCGGAGATCATCATTAATGACCCTGGGTGTAGTCATACCCCGCAATCCCACTATCTGCCTATGGTAGCAGATGGTCCCTTTAGGGATGCAGAGCCATGGAGTTTTTAAGTTTCAATATATTTGGTGGGGTGAACAGGTTATGAAGTTCTTCATTATGCAGTTGAAATGGTATGTGGCAATCCTAAACATAACTATATCTAAATCTTTTCCCTTTATTTTAGTTCTAGCTTTCTTTGTGTAGATGGCACAATATTCCATATACCATTTTAAACCTGAATAAACTCTCTATGCAATAGCATGCAACGAGATATGTTTCATTTGGATTCTCAAGTTATAAATCGATCTAAATGGTCATTTTTAAAAAGCACTGCATTGTCACGCCTCTCTTTTAGCCGTTAACTGCTTAATTGTGCACAAGTGAATGCTTTATATAATTAAAATCTTTAAAATGTTTTTCATGGACTTCCCCTTAGCATAGGGTTTCATATCTACTGACTGAAAGATGCAAAAAAAAAGTAATTGTCTTTCAGAAAAAACAATGATTTTCCAAATATATATTCATAAAAATTAAAAATTTATTTTTTCATATCCCTCGCTTATCATATGCATTGCAGTGAATTAATTATATAAGACAGTTGGCAAAGAACTTTTTTCAACCTTAGCATCGTACCTTCCTGGCCAAATGCTGCAATGCACCCCGAAGTATTCCTGGGTCTGAGAGGCTCTGGATGCCTGTGGGATTGAGGTGGGAGGGCCCAGTATTGTAATTTGTATAAGCGCTGTACTTCTTCACTGCTTATTCACAGTTATTCATATTGTAAAACTCAATACACTATACATTTTCCTAAAATTTTTGAAATGATTGATAGAAGAAAAATTGGCCAAAAATTTAATTTGTTTTTATTTCCTGTCTAATGAATTGGTATGATTATAGTATTTTTTAAATATGTTGGAAATATACCTTGCAAAACACATAAATTGAACATATGACTGAGTGGTTTAATCACAGACCTTAAGTTTGGATGTAAAGCTAAAGATCTACAGGGTCTTTATTATAAGTTGAGACCGGGCGACGGAAGGCTTGAAACCGGGCGACGGAAGGCGCGCGCAGCCGGTCTGACCTTGATGCAACAGCGGCACGTGCAGTTATTGTTAAAGTGTCAACATGGTGAGACCCATTTCGCTGCAGCATCGTATTTTTGTGTGTAAACATTATTTTAAGTACGAGTCTGCTAGACGTGTACGTGATGAATTTATTCGGACATTTCCTGCTGATGTGCCACCTTCAAGAGCACAAATTCACAGAATTGTTAATAAATTTGTAAATACTGGTTCAGTGCAAAACAAAAAGCATGTGCGCACACGAACAGTGTTAACAGAAGAAAAGCTAGACGAGATTGGCGCTAATCTTGAACATTCACCAAATAAATCACTCTCAAAATTAGCCCAACAAGTAGGGGTTTCAGTTTCTTCTGCACACAAAGCAACAAAGTTGTTACACCTCAAACCGTACAGATTTACACGGGCCCATTGTTTAAAACCTGCCGATCCAGCAGCAAGATTGCGATATTGTGAGTGGTTTCTGTCATCAGTGGATAATGGTTTAACCGACCCCCAGCTTGTGTTCTTTTCTGATGAAGCCTGGTTCCATCTTAATGGTCGTGTGAACAGTCATAACTCACGCCATTGGTGTGCAGAAAATCCTAATGGTGTGTATGAAATCCCTCATTACGATAGGAAGATCGGGGTTTGGTGTGCTATTAATGGAAGGCGAATAATTGGGCCTATATTTTACGAGACTACAGTAGATTCAGAGATTTACCAAGATGACATTTTGGTGCCATTCTTTCAGCAGTTGACGGATGAAGAAAAAACGCGCGGGTGGTTTCAACAAGATTCAATCACCGCTCATACAGCGGAAGTCTCCCTTCTTAAAATTTCGGAAGTGTTTGCTGACAGAGTGATCAGTGCTGGTCTCTTTCCACCTCGCTCCCCAGACCTCACAGTGTGTGATTTTTACTTGTGGGGTAAACTTAAAGATAAGGTTTATCGAACAAATCCTCACACATTGGAGGAGCTGAAAGAAAACATTACGAATGAAATTAGGGCCATTACAGTGGAAGAACTCACTCGCGTCAGCCAGAATGTGGTTTCCAGATACAATGCCTGTATAACACAGGAAGGACGACACTTCCAACATATGTTATAAGGTAAGCCTATATAGCCTACACTTTAAGCAGGGAAGCCGCGCGCGTGCCGCCCGCGGCTAATGCGGACTCCGTAGCGGAGAGTGAAAACACCTGTCGCCCGGTCTCAACTTATAATAAAGACTCTGTATAAGACTATACTGAGACCAGTTGTAATTTATGGTAGTGAATGTTGGACACTGAGTAAAAATAATGAAGAAAGACTCAGAATCTTCGAAAGGAAGATCTTAAGGATTCTGGGACCTATAAATGATGGCGAAACATGGCGAATGAGATATAACAATGAAATTTACAACCTGTATGCAGATCCAGATATTGTAAATGTCATAAAATCTGGCAGACAAAGATGGGCGGGCCACATAACGAGAATGGAGGAGAACGCTACTAGAAGGATTACACTACTGAGACCAGATGGAGGAAGAAGAAGAGGAAGACTGAAGTTAAGATGGATGGATGAAGTAGAGGAGAACCTCCGAAAGCTTGGAGTCCGGGGATGGAGAAGGCGGGCATTGGACAGGGAGCTATGGAGAAATGTCTTAACAGCAGCCAGGGCTCATAAAGGGCTGTAGAGCTGGAAGAAGAAGAAGAAGACTGAGTGGATTAGCTATGTAGTCAACAATTTTCTGTCAAGTTTTGTTCGTAATATCATGTAGGCCTATGCCAGGAGCACAACAGTTAAGTTTTAATTTCTTAACAATATTAATTATCTCATTTTCGATGACAGGATACAAAAACATGGGTATAAAATTAATGAAGTTCGACATCCTCTTAATTTGGGAGGCAATTACATGTTCTACCTGTGAAATGTAAGTATTAAATTTATTTGCAATTTGCTTATACTTTATTACCACACCATTATCACTTATAATTTCCTTCATGACTATTTCATTATTTGATTCCGTGTCAATAGCCCCATTGACAAGTTGCCAAAATATTCTGGGATTGTTCATACCAGTATTTCTATTAAATTGATCTGCATAGTATCTAGCTTTCATGTTTTTTTACAACCCGAGTTAACATATGTCTATAAACCTTGAATATTTATTCAACAAATCTGAATTAGAAGGGCTGCTTTTTAATTTTTTTTGTCATTTTATATCTTATACGAATTGATTTAATTATACCTACTGTAATCCATAGTTTTATTTTTCTGTATTTGCAAGGAGTGTTTTGTAAATTATTAGAAGTATGTTTAGGCTATATACATAACTTAGTTCTGTAACTTGTTATAAAAATTATGACAGCTTTCATCTGAATTTTGTTTATTACTGCTAGCATAATGAATAGAGGAGAAAGTGTGATGACCGAGGTAGTTCACTGGTTCCGCCGCTAGGTAGCAGTTACTCTGCTTGAGATTCGCGGGAGCAAGATTACTACGGGTGGTATAGGAAAAATTGCAAACATTCTTAAACAAAATAATACATTAATCTATTTCAAAATGACTCACCTTATCTAAATTGAATTGTTAGATACTTTTGACAATTTTCGGGCTGCTTTACACGTCTTGGAAGATCTCATCTCCATAAATAAACATGGCCGTGTGTAACAGTAATTTCTCAGATTGCAAGAAGCTTGACCGTAACATTTCGTTCTACATCTTTCAAAAAATCGAAGATGTTCACAAGCAATGAACAATTATATAATATAGGTATGAAACAGCCAAGGGATGATTTGATCTAATATTTTGTTGCCTAGAAAATAGGGTAGAGGGTATGTTAGTATAATTTGATGAGAATTTGTTAAAGAATGTACATTTGTATAGAAATAACAACGTATTATTAGGGTAGAAAACAGCTAAGGGATATTTTATAAATTAATATTAATATTACATTGTATAGAATATTACTGAGTAGGCTATTAATTTGTATTAATATTGTATTAATAGTAATATTATTTATATTAATATTAATTTTCTCCTGGCTGTATGGGGTAAGTTATGTAGGTGAAACACGGTCAAAAGTGTAGATCTGTGTACAAATTATGTGAACAGAGATAATATAAACTAAGGGATGGTTTGTGAATTGCAGGGCACAGAAAATTTCATAAGCAGCACTACAAAAATAGGGCGCGTGATCTTTAAAATTGGCGTCTCAACATCCGATAAAGACGCACATACGCAAAAATTGTTTTGCAATGCATTCTACATGTATCACACAATATTTCAAAGCATTTTCCCTGATTTTTTAATAAAAAAATTAAATCCTCTTGCCTTAACTACAGCCCGCTATTTGCTCAAACCCTCGACCATTCGCTGTTCGCTGTAACTGATGTACGTCTTATGTTGTTAAATTATATTATTAAAAAAAGGAACAAGATATTAAACTAATAAGACATTTGCTATGATAATTATACATAAAAATTACTAACATAAGTCAACAGAAAATATAAATAATCCAATAAATTCATAAATAAAAGTAGTGCAGATTTACTAAGTTAGAAAAAAGCTTCATTCACTCCTTTTCCCCAGCGGGTCAATCTTGCAGTATGGGTACAAGTAGTCAGTTAATATAGTATTATTATTGAGTCCACGAATAAATTATGTAACAATTTTTACGTTATTTCTGGTATTTTATGGAAAAGATCCCTGCTAATACCTCAATACCATTCTGATAGCTTTAGCTTCAAAGTAATTACTATTACTCGTTAACCATTATAGATATATAGGTGGTACTCAATTTATAATAATATCCAAATATTTCACTAAACCTTACACGCTTGATCTCTTTCTGGACACAAAAATATAATAATAAATGTCGCATAGTCAAATTTGCTTCACCCTCAACATTTCACTATTGTCCCACATCATTCAGACGGCTGTAGTGCCCGGAATAATTACCACTCAATTACTCGTAAACCATTCAAGATATAAAGGTGGTACGTACTGAATTTAAAATAAAGTTGAAATATTTCACTAAAACTTTCTCGCTTGAAGTTTTTACGGGACACAAAAATGAAAAAAATTGTCACATAGTCAAATTCAGTTTCGCCCTCCATGAATTTTGTGTAATTAGTGATGTTTATATAATGAAATAAAAACATTTATGTCCGCATTTTTTAAGTCTCTGTTTTAACCATCAGAAGGACTGTGTTGTGCAGATTATTTCTGGACAAATTTCACAGAAATAGGACCAAGGGTTAATTAAAGATTGCGAGTTTAATCATAAGATGCCAAACTATCATGATGCAGCATTGAGAAGTTGAAACGCAAACGAAGGTGCTGCCAGTGTTTCGGTGGACCGCCGCTCTCCCTATACCCACCATTGTATTAGCGGAAGAGTCATCACACTTTCTCATTCTACTCATTATGCTGCTAGTATTACTCAAGGCATATAGGCCTAATCTGTTATCAAAAATAAAATATATATAAAAATATATTTTTCTTTCTTCCTTGCAATTGAGTTCTTTAGGCCTATATGCAATAAGTTGTTTGACAACATTTTTCAAAACTACTCAAACTTTTGCTAGGAATAACTTTTCCAGAAGCTGTGACATACTCTTTCCCACTTTTATGTAAAATGTTGTCTTCATTTTCACACATTCCTTCCCATTTCTTTTCCTTTCTTTTATGCTTTGAATCACCACTTATCACACTACTGTTTGTACAAGAACTTCCTCCCGTACTTGCCATAGTGAAGCAACTGCTGTGTGGTGCGTGCTGAGGCGGACAGGACAATGTCATGTGACTGGAGTTGGGATGGGTCATTTTTCCACTCACATGTTTCGATATTCCAATTTGTTCCCTAAAAGGAGCCTCATATGCCGTCTTTTGGATGAAGACGGGACTATAATCTTCTAATCCTGACAGAAGATGTTGACACAATACTAATTCTGCATAAAACTAAAATTAACTGTTGGGATGAGTCATTTTTCCACTGAGCCCCTCAATTTTATCTTCGCTTTTGTCCCATTCTCTATTATTCGTACATATGTATATTATGTGTTTCTGTGGTTGTGTATGTGATAATACCTTTAATGTTAATTAGAATTAGGCCTACTTCGATTCTGCAAGTACAGTCATTTTTCATGTTTTGGCTATGTTGTCAAAATAGTCCATTGAAACAAAGACTGTTAGACTAATCTTGTCACTCCTCAACTTGAACCCTATATAAAATGTGTGTGCAAAGTAAAGAAATATGTGCAGGATAACTGGCCTCTTCCCCCTTCGAGGTGTCCTGGTGACAAGGCTAGTATATGTAAGGTTGTCTCGTTTGACGCGCATGCGTATTGAGCACGAGGGATGTGACGTCGCCCATAGCCCTGCATGAGGATTTAAACAGTGACATCATTGGCAATGATGGAAATAAAACTTATTTTTAACTACAATAATACACGTTTCCGTAAAGATAGACTACATATGATCTTACAGGTATGCCTTAATAGAGAGACCACTTCCGAGTGCTCAGGCCTCAAATGAATAGGCTGTAACAAAATATAATGAGACATTTGAAACTAAATATTTAAGCTGATAGTTTCTGTAAAGCATACTGTGGATGACAAAATAAAGAAAACACACACACACATTTCTCTGGCAAGGCTCTTTTTAAAATTTATTGGGGTACTTTACAACTCGTTTGGTTATGACTCAGAAAATGGGAAGTAGCCTATACGATTTTTTTTCTCACGCAGAGGCGAGTTTGCCCTTCTGTAAATAATAATTTATCCACACTTATTGCCAGTAGAAACTTAAAGGGCCTGTCCATTTTATTTATAGACACCAGCAGCCAATTAATAGCTATAGACAGGCAAAACTATTTTCTCTTTGAGCTGACAACCCACACTATATTTGACAAAAAATGTTCTATTAAAAAATTAGTGCTGCGAGTATTATAATACTTTCACCCCATGCAGAGGAATTAGGAATCCTCTTTTCCAGTATATACACCAGTATTAAAGTAAAATTCCTTGAACATTTTATTTATGGACTCCCCTAATAAAACATCTTTCAGAAACTGTATAACTACAAGTACCCATAAACCTGACGGGCCTCGCCCATGGGGGGGGGGGGGGGGGAGGGAGACTATTCAACAATGGGTCTGTTGTTAACTGGAAAAGAATGGAAATCTAGAAGCCAACTTGCTACTGAATGTGAGTTTATGACTTTTTTCTCATTATTTTATTATAAGGGCATCTTAAAATAAATTTTTACATTAAAAATATGATTAAATTACTCAGTATTGAGTCTTGGATTGTTCGACCATTTAAATGCTGTCGGTCGGTATACATTTAAAGATATATCTGTTAATATTTATGACATGATCACTTTGAATCATTTGTAAATGTTTGTTTAAAAATGTTCTACAAATAAAATACAGACTGGTTTGTAATATAATAGTTCTTATTCCGTGCAAACATTTTATTTGGCTACATCCTCCAGTTTTATAATATAATAATATATAATAGTTACAATAGTTATAATATAATAATTATAATATAATATTTATAATATAATATATAATAATATATATAATAGTTATTCCGTGCGTACATTTTATTTGGCTACATCTTCCAGTTTTCTGCCTCTGGAAAGCATTCCATATTGTTAACTTTTAAAACTTCTATTCCTCTTTGGTTTTAATAATTGTTTAGTATGTATGCTCTGTAATTAATTTGTGACAAATACATTGCAATCAGAAGTGTCTTGGTTCATCTTATGTTGTTCAATTTAACTTAATTTCATGTAAACATAAAATAAATATAGAAAATACACAACTGCACATCGATCTAACTTAGAAATTAATTTTTCTAAGTCAAGACGAATATCGCAAAGTATACTAAAGTTTATTCTTTTCAAGCCTCCTTCCATAATTTAGAATAATTTACATGAAATAAGTAAACATACCTAGAAATGTAAAATTAAAAATTTTTCAAGCATAATCTAAGCTATGTCTACTAGACTACTTTTTTCTGAGTCAGACAAACTTTTTCCTAACTTCGCAAAGCTGCACTATTCTCATTTGTACTTGTGTTAAATATTTATTTAATTCTGTGTTAAATCCTCTTTACATGTAGGATCGTATGCATTCTATTTTCACCTCGGAAACATGTATTAGGGGCCTATTGTTGTTAAAACGATGGTGTTTTCGTGTTATTTTTTCCCATCATTACCATTGTATGTAGATACTTAATCCTCGCGCGGGCTAGGAGTGACGTCACACAGCAGTGTAGGACTCCCCCCACAGATCTTACGGGAACGAGACAACCTTACATATACTAGCCTTGTCCTGGTGATTTGTGGGAGATAGTCCAGAAAGAGTTGACGCCGTAGCTGACGATCAGGAACTTGCCAATTTCATTATTAGAATGTGTTGCAGAGTTGGTAAGATAAACTTAATATCAAATATATACAGTGATTTTTTGTGACGGTATGTAACGGTACGCAACGGTACGCAGTACCGGTACTTTTCTAAAAGGAAATTTTCGATATTACTCGGAATATTTATATCACAATTCCCATAAAATTGTTTTACTTAAATCAAGCTTGTTTGTTGGTTTTATTAGATTTCTGCATACATAATAGCCTACATACGAGCACATGATAGTTTATGTAAATTGCCGTGGCTACTGGACAACAAGAGAGTTAGAGGTGGGTTTTTCCTCCTGTGGTCAAGGCCATTCTAACGGTATAAATATTAAACCACGTCCAGTTAATGCTAACGTAGTAACAAACAAGTTAGTAAGTAGCTAACCAAAATAGTTAATCAGGGGTTAGTGCGTGTTTAAATTTAACTGCATTCATTGCTTACATATAATTTGAAAAGGAAACCCTTGGTTTGTGTTGCAAAGACAAGTGAATTCATCGTTGTTTGGTGCGAATGCAGGAACAAGAGGTGCATGTAGTTCACAAGTAGAGAAGTGAAATGAGTAAAATAAGTAATTATTTTATACCAGTGCGCAATAAAATAAAGCATGACGATGTTGGTGAAGTATCTTATAAACCTGCAAATAGTAAATAAAATGAATCTGAACCGCAAGTATCGGTTATTTTACTGCAATTCAGGGGAGAAACAATTCTGGCCATGACAGGCCCGATTGTTGGACAATAACTCAGAAAAACGACTTCAGGTAGAAGTGTGGAAGCTCCCGTGAATACCGCCACGTATTTTGTTAGAAAAAATTGAGACGAGGCTGTCGCTCCCCGAATTGTACACAATATAAAACGTGTGTGCAAAGTAAAGAAATATACTGTGCGGGATAACTAGCCCCTTCCCCCTCCGAGGTGTCCTGGTGATTTGAGGGAGTCCGTCCAGAAAGACTTGACGCCGTAGCTGAGGATCAGGAATATTTTAAAACACTTGTCAATTCCATGCCCAGACTATTGGAATGTGTTGTAGAGTTGGTCATATACATATATAAATATTTAACAAAACAACAAAACAAAACAAAATACTTGGCGTGTTCTAATGCAGAAGCTGTTGTCATGGTTGCTCATGCCCAGGGGCAGGGGGGGCAGGGGCCTTCCTTAGCTTTCAGGGAAAGGAAAAAATTAATATTGATAATTTAATTCAAGTGCTTTTCTTTTAATACAATAATTTAAAAATCAGTACAGACAAAAAGTCTGCAGAAGTTTTACTAAATCGACAACATGGAGCCAGAAGCCATGATGGCTTAGGGAAGGGACGTCCACGAGGTCCGGACCCTCCCCCCCCCCCCCCGAGAAATCATAACCTAAAATTCTATTTTTGTAATATTATTTTTAAAATGCCGTAGTTATTAAATTATACAAGTTTTGTTAGTGTGTGAAATGTGATATAGCAGTTAAATTGTTTTCTCAGCATAATGAGTAGGCCTGTTATTTCTACTGTTCCATGTGTTATTTAACTTTTATTATAAAAAGAAATAATTTAACGATTTCTTGTTTAAGTCGTCATGTCGTAGAGTATGATAAACCAATTTTCCAACTAGTTTTTCAGTGCTAACGTAGCGTAAAATGTGATTTTCATTAGCTAAAAATTGACAAATTTTCCGGGGGTGGTCCCTCGAAACCCCTTTCTTGGGGGGTTACTCCTTACCCCCAAACCTCCTGGCACTTTAGACCCTCCCCGAAAGTATTATCTGGCTACGCCATCGAGAAGCCAGATTATGGTATGACGTCTAGACAAATAAAGAATGTTAGGAAAAAACAAAGCTCCATGATACGCTTCCAGAAACTATGTTTTACTCAGCAGTAGGGAGAATGCTTATATTCTACCAAACCATTCCACCGACAACTTGCACCATGGAGCATTCCTTCAGCACACGATAGCCGGGTTCACACCTGTGCAACGTTGCATGCGCACAAGAGGCTTGCGCCTGGCAGGTGGAGATGCAAGCCGGGGCATGCAACGGTGGAGGGTGAGGCATGCGTGGAATCTGTGCGCACGGACCTCCTTGCGCCGGTGGACGTAGGCGCAAGTAGCTCCCCATTTGAAACGGGGAGCTACGTGCAACAGTCGTGCGTCTTCCAAGGTTCTGCTCTGTTTTTTCATTATGGCGGAGTGGTCTAATGAAAATAATATTGAGTTCGTGGAGGATTATCGCTCGTATCCGTGTTTGTGGATGGCTAGCTCCCCGGACTACAAGGACAGGACAAAAAGGAGCGATTCCTTACAGTTTCTAAGGGACAAATACGCTTTGGGAACAACGAAAGCGGTGCTAAATAAAATAAAAAGCCTCCGATCATACTTTCATAGAGTCCAGCAGAGTAGAGCAGTGGTATTATTTCAATGAATAGACCTTTTTAGGCTTTTTAAACAAACGAGTTTAGCCGTCTTCATAAAACATAATAATGGACACTTATATGACACCGAAAATTGTTTATAATTTTGACAGAGTTATTCTAGTTCTCTCCCCCCCCCCCCAAATAAGCAAGTAACTATTCCTTATATTGGCACTCGAAAAATAGCATAAACAATTGAGATATTTACCCTTTTTAATGATACAATTATTCAATGCTCACTCAATTAACTTCCTATCTACTAAAATAAGTTGACTGAAATTGTTTCTATATATACATTTCAAAGTATTTCAGACTGCTCAAGTTTCATTTCCTGCGATAGTTACAATAAACAATAACACGTGTGAATTGATTCAACCGAGGGAAGAACTGAGGTCAATGATAACAACGTTGCTTTTGTTTTGGAAAGCAGAAGCCAAGGCCGACTTGGTTACATCAGTTAACATAAACACTGACTTATGCCCGGTTTCTACAAACTTGTGAATTACCTATGGGTAAATTATCCATGGATAAATTAGTCCCATTTCAACCACAATGATATAATGAGCAAGGCCTTGGAGTTGTACAGCTAATTTAATTCAGAAGGCTTTGATTCTCATTGTTACTGATCCTACAAAGAGGTTAAATTTTATGCAGCCATCCATGAAAGGATAAATTAACCCGACGATTTACCCTTGGAAAGATCTAGCCCGAGTTTGTAGGAACATTTTTTCTGTCATTTTCATATTTACTCAGAGGACATTTATCTAGAAACTCGCCACAAATGTAAGTGATTGCTATCTTTAAATTATTTGTGTTTGTGTGGTGTTATTCTTTTGTAAATTCTGTCCATTGGGTAATTTACCCATAGGTAATTCGCGAGTTTATAGAAACCGGCCATTAATGGTTTATTCCTTTGATGCCGCCTGCCCATGCAATGAATAGCTGCACTATACAAAGACAAACAACAAAGCGATATATAGCCTACATTATTAATTTCAGTGCGTTGTATAAATTTATTTGCATTACATCTTTTCTTAAAATGCACTAATTCACATTTATTTATTTTCTTTTGTATTAATTGGAAAATCTATTTAAAAATAGTGTTTTTCTGCAAACGTCCTCTTTAGCCCCTAGTCTAGTGGTTGCTGACTACGGACCCGCAAGTCTGGGTTCGAACCCCGGTACCTCCTCAAATTTTTCTGAGGTAGGGCCAACTGGAACGGGGTGCATTCAGTCTCGTGACACCAACCGAGGAGCTAATTCATAAAGAAGTAGCGGCTTCGGTTCAGTAAGCTATCAACAACTGCAGTAGGATTCGGCATGCTGACCACATGCCCTAATCCTGCCAGCTACCTGTTCAAAATGTGACAATTATTACGCTCATATTATTGGTAATTAATAATAAATAAAATTATATTTGGAAGAAAGCAGTTCGTTCGTTGAAAATGCCACTGTTCGAAATAGTACCTACTGCGTACATTTTCGAACGATATTCTGGAAATGAAAGATTGATTGCCATGACCAATTTTACTGCTGTTTGACTTTCATATTTTTGTGAAAGTTCAACTACATTGCCAACTTTGTGATTACAATACAATTGAATTTTCCTCTTACGGTTTTGTCTTTGTCGCAAAATAACAACACCTGCAGCAGCAGCAGCTACGGCACCTAAATCCAAAGCGGACATTTCATCTGCGCACTTCTAGCAGGTGTGAACAGAAAGAGGTATGCGCCTACAATAATGGAGCCGCAAGAGACTAGGTGCATGCGTGAGCTTGCACCGTTGCATGCGCAGATGCACTGGAGAGGCACGGCAACTAGGCGCAATGCGCACAGGTGTGAACGCGGCTTAAGAGACAAATATGCTTTGGGAACAACGAAAGCGGTATTAAATCAAATAAAAAGCCTCCGATCATACTTTCGTAGAGTCCATAATGAACATCTCTCAAAGAGGAAGTGTGGGTGCGGAACGGATAATTTTATATTATATTAATATTAATATATATTTATTGTTATTAACATTAATTTTAAAGAGAGGTAATCAATGAAAACAATCAAAACCACATTGTCAGTCTTTATTAACAGTTAACATTAGGGTAAGGTAGTACATTTTCGAACATGGTACAGTTCTGAACGAACTAAGATTTTTATCCACTTTTGGGTTGCAAACGTAAATTATTATAAATTATTAAATTATAAATTAATATAAATTATTATAAAATATAAATGATTATTTATAAATTATTACTTATAATAATAAATTATTATAAATATTATTACTATTATATAAACAATATAAATTATTTATATTATTATTTTCCAAAATAAATTATTTAAAATAATTAAATTCTTTTATAGCATAAATTATTATATAAATTATTAATTATTAAATTAATGTTATTAATAATAATTATTAATATAAATTGACGATAAATTATTGTTTTCCAATCGAAGGTAAGAACTCCATGCTTGAAAAATGGCACGTTATAAAATTGCTTATAATTCCACCTTGTGTTGCTGGAATATATTTTTGAGGAACAATATTTTTAACTCATACTAAGAAATGGTGTAGTCTTTAATACGTAAGTCATTGGCACAACATGTGTCATTCGTAAGCGGAATTTGTAACTATGTGGTAATTTACAAGAACTAGCGCAAAGTACAAACTGGCTACGAACACATTTTAGGTACAAATTCGAACATTACAGCACTTTAACCCGCGATTGCTCGCTTACGTCTTAAATGGAAAACCTGTTATGCCATCACAGCATTCTGCATGTTTATTATTATTAGCTGTGCCAATCAAATATAAAAAATTGACATTCATACGTCTTTCAGCAGTGGTATTATTTGAACGAATAGCCCTTTTTAGGCTTTTTGAACAAGCGAGTTTGCCGTCTTAGTAAAACATAATAATGGACACAATTATAACACCGAAAATTGTATTATAATTTTAACAGAAATATTCTAGTTTTTTTTTTTTACAAAATAAGCAAATAACTATTCCTTATATTGGCACTCCAAAAATAGCATAAACAATTGAGATATTTACCATTTTAATGATACAATTATTCAATACCCAGTCAATTAACTTCCTATCTACAAAAATAAGTTGACTGAAATTGTTCCTTTAATATACTTCTTTGTCGCTGGAAGTTGAAACGACAATGGATTATTTGCACATTTCACGCTTCTTACGGTTTCGTCTTTGTCTCAAAATAAACAACAGCTGCAGCAGCAGCTACGGCACCTAAATCCAAAGCGGACATTTCATCTGCGCACTTCTACCAGGTGTGAACAGAAAGAGGCATGCGCCTACAATAATGGAGCCGCAAAAGACTAGGTGCATGCGTGAGCTTGCACCGTTGCATGCGCAGATGCACTGGAGAGGCACGGCAACTAGGCGCAAGACGCACAGGTCTGAACGCGGCTTAAGCAGGCCTGCCGAACAGTATTCCTAAGTTGTGAAGTCATTCTCCTACTTCCCCTCTCTTCGTGACCTCCGACGCGTAGCGATTGGTTTAATTGCGCAACTGTGATGTCATTCCCATTCCTTCGTGACCACCAAAGTGTAACGATTGGGTCAGTTGCGCTTTGGAGGTCACGAAGGGAGGGGAAACGGGGGAATGACTTCACACCTTCGGAATACTGTTCCGACAGGCCTGGAGTAGAGTAAAGACCTGGCTGAGAAGTTCTATTAGCGAGAACAGTCTGTGAAGTTTGTGCCTTCTTAGGAAAAGGACAAAGTCCCCTGGTTTCGAGGATTGACTTGTTTGGCAAGAAAAGGAATTTACAGTTTGAATGATAATTCTTTCACACTGGCCATGTGTAGGCTAAGATGGAAAGGTGAAGTCAGAATGAAAAATTCAATGCCATAGCCGAGATTTGAACTTTGATAGAATTTAATGTTGTACCGGCATGTTGCCATGGTAGCTCAGTTGGTTAGAGCATCGGCACGGAGAGCCACAGATCCTGGTTCAAATCCCGGCTATGGTATTGAATTTTTCATTCTGACTTCACCTTTCCAATTTACTGTTTGCTTTTTCAGATAAATATTACTGTTAAACCCATAGCCTAACCTAAACATAATATAATTACGAGTATTTTTCTCCTTCGTGTCTGGTTGGTGATATTAATTTGTTGTAAATGTGGTGAAGTGTCCAGACAAAATCTCATATATTATGATGTACGGCAATTTTTTTTTATGTAACCAGTTTCGAAGTCCATTCCAACTTCGTCTTCAGAAAGTAAGTCGAAAGCAAACTATGGACGATTTCTTACAACTTATAAAGTCGCACTTGTATAACCCTCCCCCCTAGAAAATATATGGGCGCCGTTGATTGTTATAAATTGTTGAATAATTTTACTGCAAGAACGATTAATTTGTTGAGAAACATTTTCCTTTCTGCTGAAATGTACAAGGCTATAATAAATTCTTTAATTTTGAATTTCAGAACACAGGGCCACAATTATATTCTTCCCCTCCAACCCACCATTAAAAAATATAGAGCCTGTCGGTACTTAAAAGCATAAACTACCGAATAACATTTCACTACTTTACCATTATACTACAACAGTACTGAGATATTTGAGATAAGGTTACGATATGCACTACGTGGTTGAAAAGGTAGTAGTTTAACAAGGTGTAGCATTATCTGTCTCCGAGAAATAACGGCAACATTATATCGAACTTACAGAGGCCACACAGCTATTCTTTTGATAGCTATATATAATATAGGTAGTAATAGGTTACCTGTGTATACCAAGCAGACTCTGCTTGAGAAGATTAATAGTTAAAACAATACATATTTCAATGTAGTAATTCTTAGTAATTTTCAATTAGTAGTAATAAATTTGTAATTTGTAAATGTAATTAGTTATACTGCGTCGGATATTCAATACAGCGCGTCAGTAGTAAATAATATATAAAGCTTATGCTTCGGTTTGTCGGCAGCAGTGGTCTAGAGGTAGCGTGCCCGCCTCTAGACCCAGCGGTCGATGGATTTTTCAGGACGTAAAAATCCTGGGCACGGAATCCTCCGGGAAGGACTTTAAGCTGGGGGCCCCGTGTCGTAGATTTACGGGACGTAAAAGAACTCCAAGCCTAAATTAGAGCTTCTGGACAAAATTTCTTGGCCCTTTCACGTCCAAGTAATGCCTTAGTTTCCGGAGGGGGGTTGAAAGGCGAAGGGCTTACCATCTGTCCCTCTGCCCTCTCTCGGAAAATAAGCGTAACAAAATTCACATAGGTGACCGAAACTTCCACTTGGAGGCCCTTGGCCACAACATAGGGGATACAGGAAACGAGATATGGTTCGGCTTAGTCAGAAGTTTCCCCTTACGAACCAAGAACACCGAACTTGGTGAAGTAACTATGTAATGATTCTAAAATAGAAAATTCATTCTGTAAAATGTAGGAGTTTCTAATCAAAGGACAGAAACGATAAGAGTAGTTAAGGCGAGTCACTTAACTTTAAATAATTATTCACAAGCACAGTATCGCTCGGTGTGGCAAAGAACCCTCAAGTTTTATCGTAGATAACAGCGAATTCACAAAGTACAGTTTATTTGTTTATTTCTTAGTCATGGTGGAACTTTTTTGTATACTTCAGCATGGAATTCTTCGTTAAAATGTAGAGTGAAGCAAAATTGTCTAGATAAAGTGGTAGCAAAATTATTAATGTGACTTTTTTTTATAAGCTATAGATTTGTGATATCGATTCTGTTAATTCAACAAATTATTTTATTCTATTTCCTACAAAATAATTGCAGTTCTTTTCATTTATAGTGAAGATAACGTTTTTCGGCTTAAATATTCAATGATTTGGATTCTAGTTCTTCTATTGGGAAGTATTTATGGTAAGTAATTAGTTCTACAATTTTCAGGAAATTTAAATTATTCTACTGTATCGGATTATTACACCGTTGTAGGCAACATTAATGTTACGACGTACTTTATTCGCCTAGAAATTTTACCTACAAGTAAACAGTACAAGTAAACACGTGAAAAATAAATTTGTGCTTTACAAAGGAAGGCAGTCATTAACAAAACGCAGTGCGACCCACACGTACTATTTGAATCTAAACTCTGATTTAAAGAACCATAAAATAAAATGAAAACGTAAATGATAGCTTATTTGAATTTTAAAGCTGAAGTACGATAAGTTTGATTTGTATGATCCTAATACTGAACCATATACCATATCGAGATTACCTTTGTATTGGTATTACATGAAATATCAATATAGAGTCATAGAGGTTAGGTTACGGGTTATTTACCGGTACCATTGATTGCCACAGAAATAGGTTAGCGTAGCGTATTAAAAACGGTAGCGCCTTGTTTACAACCATAGGATAAAAGAATAGCAATATTACAATGTCATCAGTCCCAAAAGCTATTATATTCCTATATTACTATACAATTATAAGTAGGGTTCGGATATTTATGACATCATATTTTTATACTGACCTCAGCTCTCGCCGCAAACACAAATTAAACACGAATTGAACGCTTGTTATCCTAATCAGACTGTTTTTATTTTGCATATTAAGTCCTTTTGTGATTTTGGTTATATTTTGCTCATATTTGTAATTTAACGTCATATTTCAGTTATAGATTCGGTAAAAGAGCACAAATATGCAGTGTTTCTATTTGAAACGTTTTAAGATATATAAAGTCTTCCATCATAGTAATTCAATCCGGTAATCACTTTTTAACAATTTTAAAATTAGTTTGAGATTTATCAATATTATCCACTACATAACACATAACAGAGTATATAGGCCTAGGCCTATACTCCCCTGTAACAAACGAATCGACCAGGGTGAGCTCACAGAATTGAAACAATCGATAATTCCCTGCGATACATTGAAAATACCGCGATGCTTTTATTTTCAAGTTACGGCAAAAAAAAGAAGAAGAAAAAAAAGGAAAAACCATGTGCAATTGATTTGACAATCCCTATAATATAAAGCCACACGGCTGACTCACTCATTCACTCACTAACTCACTTACTCACTCACTCACTGACATTAATGTTTGCCCACTTCCAGATGAGCTAGAAACTTGAAATTTACGTATAGCTTTTAGGCTGTAAACCACACGAAAATTCCAAAAAGTTTATTATTTTTATTTTTTAGCCCTAAAAAAGGGGCTCGGTTCGGCACACCTATATTAATGTTTGCCCACTTCCAGATGAGTTAGAAACTTGAAATTTGGTACACATATAGCTTTTAGGCTGCAAACCACAGGAAAATTTCAAAAAGTTAATTTTTTTAATTTTTAGCCCTAAAAACCTCGCGAAAAAGGGCTCGGCTCACCGACATTAATGCTTGCCTAATTCCAGATGAGCTAGAAACTTGAAGTTTGGTACAGGTATAGCTTTTAGACTGTAAAACACAGGAAAATTCAAAAAATATATTTTTTTAAATTTGTAGCCCTAAAAACCCCCGAAAAAGGGCTCGGCTCACCGACATTAATGTTTGCTCACTTCCAGATGCGCTAGAAATTTGAAATTTGGTATACATATAGCTTTTAGGCTATAAATCACAGGAAGATTCCAAAAAGTTTACTTTTTCAATTTTTAGCCCTAAAAACACCGTAAAAGGGCTCGGCACGGCTCACTGACATTAATGTTTGCCCACTTCCAGATGAGCTAGAAACTTGAAATTTGGTACACATATAGCTTTTAGGCTGTAAACCACAGGAAAATTCCAAAAAGTTAAATTTTTAAATTTTTAGCCCTAAAATCCCCCGAAAAAGGGCTCGGTTTCCATGGCAACGGTATTATCAAACTGTGTTCACGTATGGCTCTGAAAGTTTAGAAATAATTATTTCCGTAAACCTAACGGGGTGGTCGAGATAGTAACGTCTTGGACTTGCGTTCTGAAGTCTCAGGTTCATAATAATTAAATCCAATTAACATATTTTTGTCCAGAACTAACAAAATTTTCTTCTATCTGTTAAAGAAATTGGTGTAAATGGAGTCATCTCCATTAATATCAATTGATAGAAAATGATGAGAAATAGATTGATATTAATTAAATACGGCAGATAATAACTTTTGAACTAACCAAGCAATATTATTATAAATTACATGATAAAAATCAGGAAAAAATAACAAATAATATTACATAAATATGAAATTAATATCACAAATACTTTAGCTGATATTAATTATTTTATAGTAAAGAATAAAATACACTAGGACTCAATAGAAGTTAGCAGACGGAATACTCAGAAATATACAATGCAGCCGGAGTGAAATGTATAGCAACTCTGTGGGAGATAGGTGCCAGGTATTGTCAGAAATGTACTAGGCTATTCAGTCAAAATGTAGTAGAAAGGAAAGATTATGAGATGAATAGGCACTTCACGAGAATGTACAGTGAAAGTTGCAAGGTCCAAGAACTAGACAGAAATTCGGAGAATCGCATGATGGGAGAAACAGAAAAGCATCACTCCCAAGCTAAAAACCACGCTAATCGAAACAACCAATAGAATTTAAGTTTAGGATAGAAAAAACTGAATTTAGCTATAACAGTGCAGATGATTGGTTTTGTGTAACTATGGTAAGGAAGGGAAATTGAGAGGAGGCTAAGATCATGGCTTTTACGAAACTACACTTGTGTACGAAGGACTCGAGGAGGCAGGTCATATCCCTGCATTTCTCCTCGAATTACACATAAGTCGTATTGACATTGTGGTCAATCCGACTGTATCTATATAAATAACTTCACTAAATTACCGAAGTGTAAATTCTATTATACATTTATTCTTGCAGTAAGAGCTTATTATAGCTACTTACTAAAATAAATTCAGTGAGTGTGCCAAGTAAGTACTGTTGTGACATTGACGTCACCATCATTACAAGATTACGTGGATATCGAGTGTCACTACTAGGAAGTATTTACGTACGAGTTGCAAAGGCCAATATTAGACTCCCTTCAATATCCCATCATAAAATTAATAAATTCACGAAGTAACATTTATACATTTGAACTTTGATTGGCATACTAAATAAACTGACAGTGTTTGATAAATATTTAATTATTGATAAACAGTAAATATAGAACCTCCACACCCAATTTTATGCCCTGAGGTAAGATAGAGAAACTCGTAGCAACTCCGACTGAGCAACCCGAGGTTCCAC
The DNA here is from genome assembly GCA_964059195.1 of Ectobius pallidus. Lineage (NCBI taxonomy): Eukaryota > Metazoa > Arthropoda > Insecta > Blattodea > Ectobiidae > Ectobius > Ectobius pallidus. The sequence goes on along the minus strand of CAXKWD010000012.1, from coordinate 26,084,327 downwards.
CAGGCTGAAGAAGACAACATTCGCAGTGAGTACAATATTGTGGGGGTGGACCACAAACCGATTGCAGCATACTGGGAGAACTCATACAACGAGGGCTTGTAGTGTGAAGTACTGCATCATATTTATGGCGCCCAATCTCGTGAGGCTCGAAAAATCGTTGGACGTAAAAACCCATAAATAACTACATATTTATGACTTTACCAACGTGGGTCACGAAAGACAGATCTTAAAAATCCAGAAATAACTACATACCTACAAAGAAGCAACAACGTGGGTCTTCGAAAAAAAAAGGAGTTAAGCCAAGGGACGACGACCATCGCTATTAGGAGCTGGGCACCGAGCGTGAGAAGGAGGACGACGGGAACCAAGATTAGGAGCCGGGCAACGCAAGAAAAGAAGAAAGAAGAAAGGAAGAAGGAAGAAAAGAAGAAAGAAGAAGAGAAGAGAGAAAAAGAAGGCAACACGATCGAACCAGAAGGAAGGATGACTAACCGGAACCAAAACTGATAAGTCAAAAGATTTTATATGAAAGTGTTAAAAGGGTATTTTGTATTGTGCATGCAATTAATGACTTGTGTACGAAGGACTCGAGGAGGCAGGTCATATCCCTGCATTTCTCCTCGAATTACACATAAGTCGTATTGACATTGTGGTCAATCCGACTGTATCTATATAAATAACTTCACTAAATTACCGAAGTGTAAATTCTATTATACATTTATTCTTGCAGTAAGAGCTTATTATAGCTACTTACTAAAATAAATTCAGTGAGTGTGCCAAGTAAGTACTGTTGTGACATTGACGTCACCATCATTACAAGATTACGTGGATATCGAGTGTCACTACTAGGAAGTATTTACGTACGAGTTGCAAAGGCCAATATTAGACTCCCTTCAATATCCCATCATAAAATTAATAAATTCACGAAGTAACATTTATACATTTGAACTTTGATTGGCATACTAAATAAACTGACAGTGTTTGATAAATATTTAATTATTGATAAACAGTAAATATAGAACCTCCACACCCAATTTTATGCCCTGAGGTAAGATAGAGAAACTCGTAGCAACTCCGACTGAGCAACCCGAGGTTCCACCAGGCTGAAGAAGACAACATTCGCAGTGAGTACAATATTGTGGGGGTGGACCACAAACCGATTGCAGCATACTGGGAGAACTCATACAACGAGGGCTTGTAGTGTGAAGTACTGCATCAAAATTTCATAATTTATATTCTTTAATTATAACTCGGAGATGAAGTCCCGCATTCTTTACAACATATTACAACCAAGGACTTAACAGGGTCGTCGAATGGTGTCAACAATGGAATATCAAAATTAACAACAACAAAACTCAGGCCATTGTTTTCACCAAACGAAAACCACGGACTATCCCTAGACTTCATTTGCAAGGTAGACTTCTACCACTGCAAAAAACCACAAAATACTTGGGTGTTATACTAGACAGATCTTTAACTTTCAAGCATCACATAGACAATGCTTGTATAAAAGGTCTCAAATCCACACTGGTACAAATTCCACTTCTCAGGTCACAAAACCTAAATCTTCATGTCAAGAAGATAATCTACTCGGCCATAATTCGATCTAGACTAACCTACGCTTGTCCAGCCTGCTCACACGCAGCGCATACAAACATACACAAATTACAAGTCATTCAAAACAAAGCACTGATAATTATCTTACAAAGACCACTCATAACAAACATCAAAGACTTACATGAAGAAGCACAAATAGAAACTGTTCAACAGTAGGCCTACATAGATAAAATCACTACATCACAAGCTGCAAAACTACGTAATCATCCCATCTTGGTAGAACAAATTGGGACCAGACAAGCTAGGTTTCGAAAACATAGGAGACCAAGCATTGTTGTTGACATTCAAGGACAAGCCAATCAACCATAGTATTAAGACTGTAAATAAGTGTAGTTATAGCATTAAGACTGTAAATAACTGTAGTTATACCAAAAATGTAAATAGTCTGCAAATGGGACTACCTATAGTATTAAGACTGTAAATAAGGGTAGTTATACAAAAAATGTAAATAGTCTGCAAATAGGACTAACTCTGATAAAAAGCAACCTTAATGCACTATGTATTAAGTAACACATGAATAGCCTATACGAATGTACGATATACAAAACGCAAATTATATCAAATGATACAAATGTAGGGACAAGAGCCCAAATTGGGGCTCAAACCCTTGGAATAAAAGGGATATTTCCCTCGAAAATTAATGCCTTGCCTTGTATTTCTCTACGATTTCCGTGTTCGTAAAGGCAAATGCTAAATTGAATATTTACATACCATGAATCTTAGTCGCTATTTCATCTTGTATCATGTCCTTTCCAGTTGAAATTTACTCCACAAAATACACCATAAGTGTATGTACACTTCCAGTTGATGTAGAGATCTTAGACTTGGCAAACTGATACCTATTAGCTTGCAACCGACGGGAAAATTCCGAAAAAATCCCAAAGTCTTCCCACATTTATTTTTTCATGTTTATTGTGGAAAAAAAGGTAATAGCCAATACAGAAGACTAAATACACGCACTCTATCTCCCATAGATCTTTTAAAAAACCTTTCCCGAGAATCTCAGCGGGGGTTTGGGGCTGAGCACCCAATGAGCGAAGCAAGTTGAAATATATTACCGAAAACTGATGCTTCGATAGCGCAAAAAAATAAGATTTTCTGCCAGTGTTTTACTCATAACTCGTGAATGAAAGCTAAAATTAAAAATCCGTCTTCGAGATGCATTCGGCCATCTTTCGGTCCATCTATGTTCAAAATTTCAGATTTCTGCACGCAGTAGATTTTGCTGGGTATCACGCACAGCAGACAGACAAACACTTCCTCCTATTATTATAGATTAGGCCTAATCGTAATAACTAAAATGTAATATAATATATACTTTACAAGTTAAAAATTACAAAAAATCATTACATTACTATAATATTATGATGTAAATATAATAAAAAAAGGTAGTTACAATTTATTGAAAACCTATAATGCAAATTTCTACTAATATTGTTCATACTCACTCTCTTCTTTGTATCAAAATATAATAATATACAACAAAGCAGAAAATATCATAAACTGGTGGTAGACCATGAAAAGCTGGGAAGCAATGAAAACGCATGTTATTGCACACTCGCGGCATTGCAGATGTGCATTCTATTCTCAGAATGCACATCTATCTTGATTTGCCTCAACTATAAAGAAATCCATCAGTTTTTGTCATTGAACTTGGTATTTCAACCCGTGGTCCTGGTCAGTAGAGCCAACTTATATGGGCCCATGGGGCTCAAGTCCATCCAATAATTTTCCGTGTTTAATACTACCAGTGAGTCTCAGGCAGATGGGTGCCGCCGCGCCGCGCGTTGGGTTCCCCGCAGATGACGCTCCTATCCCCGGTATGCGGCAAAGGAACTCCCCGGCAGTTGACTGACTTGTCCGTGCGTGACAATGAAAATAAATGAAATAAGTTTGAAAATAACGAAAATAGGCACCTACCTTATTACAGGAGATGCTGGAAGTGTCCTCCTCCTACATCCACACATTTTTGGCTTCGTGATAGGAAATTCCGATTAATACGCATTAAGTGTTCTTCCGTTATTATTGAGTTTATCTCTATCCTAATGTTTTCTTTTAGTTGTGACAACTACCGAATAACACTTTCACGTCTGTACAACACGAGAACAATGCTCAACTGCAGGCTATGCAGGAATTGTTTACTTATCTGCGGGGCCACAGCTGGCCGCGACACGGGTAGTGTTGAGTCATCACAAGAGAAACACGGCGCGCGCGACAAGCGGCACCAATCTGTCTGAGACTCACTGTACTATCATAATTATTTATTGCCATTACTAAAAATCCTGCTTCTTTGTTGAATCGATCTACAACAAAAATCAGGCTATTGTCGATATACATTGTGTGATCTGTTGTTCCAATTCACTCACGAGCATTTGAAATCGTTCCTCAGTTCATTAAATTTTTACGGCTTTCAGCACAGTTTTCACAGCCACCTCCGAATTGCTTTGTTTACGCTTTGAAAAGACTAAAGACATTTTTGCGTTTATGTATATATAAGAAAAAAAAGTTGGAACTCCAGAATAGAGCAGCCAACAAACAGTGAGGTATTAGGCAGAAACATGTAGAGAATATAAAATGCAAAATGCTAGAATAAGTATATAGCAAAACACGAATAAGTAGTTCATACAAATGCTGTATCTTGTAAAGAATGCATGTAGAGTTACAAATGCATGTAACGGGGCATGCTGTTGATTTGCTTAAAAAAAAATTTAAAAAATAAAAACAGTGAGGTATGCTCAGCCAGTAGCGACCGTGTCCCTCCGAGCCGCGGAGGAACGACTTGTGCAAAGGTAAAATTTCCCATCGCAAAAGAGATTCAATGTGAGACATAATAAACCCCGCGCTACTCAGTATTTTGCTTCTAACCTAACGTAACCTGTCACTGACCTAGAATTTTGCTGTCACTACTTGCCTTAATGTAGAAACTTTTTTACCCTTCCACATCTTTCATAAAACATAGTTACAACCGTCGTTTATCTTCCGAATTCAATCGGCATGTAATCATGTTTGTAATATTTGCGACATTGTAGACTTGGTCCCACTCGGTACGGCCCGGTTGAGACGGCAGTCACCTTATTCTCAAGTTTAGCGAAAAAGCTTAATAGCATTGCTTTTCTAAGTGGGTCTGTACATACGGAGAATGCAAAGTCAGATAATAGAAATTGGACGATGCTTGTGATATCATAGGAAGGACATTAATGAACAAGGCAAGTAAATGTTATATGGGGTAAATCTGGAGTGTGAAGTACATGACATTGGTGACTGGTTGGAACGAACATGTAGAAGGAACAGCAAGGACCAATAAACTAAAGGGAAATGTAGCTCATAGGGGCTTTGGGATATCGAACTGGGAAAGCATTACATAAATCTTACACTTTTACTTGAATCAAATATCAGTAGAGAAAAATTACTTAAGTATGCAATTAATAAGTATAGATTTGCACAAAAGCTTATAAAAACACTGTTATAAACAATTTTCGGAATTAGGGAAAATCTTTCTCTGCCTAGTTCCACGGAATCCAGGTTTTGTGGCAACTTGCCAAAATATAACATAAAAAAGTTTTATAACGATAGCATCAAATAGTACAATAGTCCTCCCAACGAATTAAATATATTTTAGTACAGTATTTACATTTAAAAGGACCGTCATATTAGCATTGATAGGCTACCCACACCTTCTTTATGATCTGATTTCTCTTTGATAACAGAATACTTGTTGACAAACTTCTATTTTACATGTATTGATTTTGCTCAGGCATTATAAAGATGTAGGGCTACTGACAAACGGAGATCATTTGAGTCATAACAGTAACCAATCAATCAATCATATTTTATTGTCTTTAAGTTCAATGAACAATGGACAAAGTCAGGTTATAACATTTTTAAATAAGATAGGCCCTAGTTAGTAAATAGTTAAAAACAGCAGTGATAATAATTTAAAACATTACAATATATCATTTGTCACAATAAATAATATGACTATGACACCGTTCTCTTTATATACAGCAAATCGCACGCTATACCTATAGTTAAATATATTCTAAAACCCATCATACATATTCAGGCCTGATTAATCAATCTATCATTATATTGAACAGTTTCAAGAAACTCATTTATACTATAATAGGGGTTTATTATAAGCCAATTATAAAGCTTGGTCTTAAATTCCTTTAAAGGTTTTCTGGTTATCTCTATAGATAGTTTATTATATAGTTTCATACCTAATATTTAATAACTGTTTGTTCTTATAGATAGTCTTTGGTATGATATATTAATTTTATTACAATTCCTTGTATTGAAAGAATGAGTGCCTTGCCTCTGAATTATGTTGATTTGATTTTCTTTAATGTACATCAGAACTGTGTAGATATACAAATTCACTACCGTCATTATTTTAAGATGTATGAATAGTGGTTTACAATGTGCAGTTATACAAGAATCTGTCATTACTCTGATTACCTTCTTCTGCAATAAAAGAACCTTATTAATATGTTTGCTATTGCCCCATAATAAAATACCATACGAGATTATACTATGATAAAATGCAAAATAGGCTGATCTTACATAACTTTGAGGAACATAATTTGTTAGTTGTTTCAATAAGTAAATAGATCTTGATAATTTACCTGATATATAATTGATGTGGGCATCCCATGACAAATTACTATCCATGTATAAGCCTAAAAATTTTACATTATGTCTATCTTCTTCAGAAAGTCCATCTCTGAGACTGAAGTATAGGATTTGTGTTTTATTTTCATTTAATAAAAAACCATTTGCTCTAAACCACAGGGATGCATGTAGCAATGTATTCTCAGATAAAGCTTTGAGGGACTGTAAGTCTTGGTTGGTGTGAAAAAAGGTGGAATCATCCGCATACAATATTGAGTAGCAATCTAAAGCACAAGGAAGATCATTTATCATTAATGAAAACAAAAGCGGCCCAAGTATCGAACCCTGCGGTACACCATATTTCACTTCTTCTATTTCTGATCTTTTTCCTTCAACACATACAACATGTCTACGACCCAATAGATAGCTTTCGAATAGCTTTAGGGCAGTCTCACCAACACCATAAAATTTCAATATATCTATCAAGATTTTTGGGTTTACGCAGTCAAATGCTTTGCTGAGGTCACAGAATAAGGCCTATGCATATTCTTTGTTTCCAAAAGATCTAAGAACATTTTTTATTAGTGCGTCTATAGCTCCTATAGTTGATCTTCCCCTTATAAAACCAAACTGTGAGTTGTTAAATAGATTAAATTGATGTAAATAATCATATACTTGCTTATGCATGATGCTTTCCAGTATTTTTTGAAAAATATGGTACCAATGAAATCGGACGATAGCTTGATGCGTTATCTTTTGGTCCTTTTTAAAAACCGGTATTACTTTGGATATTTTTAGTGCCTCTGGAAATTTACCTCCTGTAATACATTTATTCAAACAATGAGTAAATGGTTTTATAATACAGTCCATACTTTTTCTCAATATATTGTAGTTAAATCCATATATATCTGAACTATTTGATGGTTTAAAATTATTTACAATTGTATTTACCTCATGTGAAGTTACTGTTTGAAAAGCAAATTGAGGCAAATTATAATCTAAAATCTGTTTACAATTCTTATTCATAAGATCTAGTGCAATTACATTAGGTACGGTACTAAGATATTTTCATGGACCTGTGATACCGAGTTCAAGAAATACGTATTCAATACATCAGGGGTAATTGGTATAGGATCCTTATTCTTTTGTTCCTGAACAGATTTAATTATTTTCCATGCCTTTTTGCATTTGTTACTGGAGGTCTCTATATTCGAAGAGTTGAAGACCTTCTTTGCATTGTTAACAGTTTGCATATAAGCCTTCCGAAATTCTTTATATACTTTCATAGATACCGGTACCTCAGGTTTTATTATTTTATTTATATCATGATATAACATTACTTTATTTTTCATTTTGACTAGTTCGGGTGTAGCCTATACCATGAATTTGATTTAGGTCTGTTTTTAGCTTTGTTATGGGCCTTTATTACATATTTTTTTCAGGGATGGATGCATTGAAATGTTGAAGTATTGTATCAAAAAATATATTAAAAACTTGTTCAGAGTATAATAGGTTTGTATCCGTTATAAATTTGTCCCAGTCAACAATTTTAAGGGAGTTTTTATATAAGATTAAATTGTCTTTAGATATAACTTAGGTCTGGTGACAATAGTTTTGGATTCTGTATCAGACAAACCCTTTGGGATATGAAAAAGAATGTTTACCCATACACAGTCATGGTCTGAGAAAGGGAGTACAGTTATGTCATCAGAGATTCTAGCTAGATCAATGTTTAGAAAAACATTGTCTAGACAGGCCAAGCCTCTAGAGGGTTTTGTATTAAGATAAATTAAGTTATATTGTCTTAAGATATTATTAAAATCTTGTACAGTATTTTTTCTTGTTGTCATATCAAAGTCGGAGTTTAGATCACCCCCCAGAACCCATTTTAAATTACGATGGCTAGGCCTAGAGATATAATTAAGCATTTCATCAGCTTTTTCTAAGAATATTTGTGCATTAGAATTTGGCGATCTATATAGTGAAATAACAATCAGTTCCAATTCGTCAATAACAATGCCTGTGACTTCAAAGTCACGTTCCCTACAAAGTGGATCCAAATTTAATTTGTTGCTTCTAAACCGAAGGTCCTTTTTAAGAAATATACATACACCCCCATGTTTATATTGACTTTTACAGAAACTATTAACTAATTCATAGTCATACCTACAGTCAACAGTGAATCTAATGCTGATTGTGATTCTAACCTAAATGTTGGGAATGTGGAGGCTTCACCAATAGACGGTTCATCTGCCAGCATTACTTCAGTAGCTCTAGAAACCACAGAAGAAGACAACATCAACCGGGTCCCTAGGTCATCTGGACACCAGAGCATAGGTGATCCCTCAGCCAGCACTACTTCAGCAGACCAAAAAACCTCAGAAGAAATCATAGACAACCAGGTCCCTAGGTCGTCTAGTTGCCAGAGCATAGGTGATCCCTCAGCCAGCACTACTTCATCAGCCCTAGTAACCTCAGAAGAAGTCCTAACGAACCGAGTCCCTAGGTCATCTAGTCGCCAACAACACAGCAACAACAGACCAGCTAGAGACAGGAAGCAGCCTTCGAAATATGAAGATAGTTTTTTAATATAACTCTTAGGCTATTTCATTTGAACATACAATGCCTCAGAAGCAAATCCACCAACCTTCACATAACATTAGATGCCCATAAACCTGATGTTGTATGTATAACAGAACACTGGATGAGAAAAGAGGAGATTGAACTTGTAAGTATTCCTCAATACAAACTAAAAGCATATTACTGTAGATCAAACAAAAAAAACGGTGGATCTTGCATCTTTACGAAAGCAGACCTCAATGTTAAAAAAGTGGAATGCTTCAGCCATCTTAATCTGGAGCAACACTTCGAATCATCCATAATTGAAATACCAACCCTTAAAACAGTTATTATATGCCTTTATCGTTCCCCAGACAGTAACATTGACATTTGCATAGAGAGATTAGACACTATCTTACATCACTACCACGACAATAAAACAATATATTTAATCGGTGACCTAAACATTGACTTCTCCAAAAATATTAAACCAGAACTAACTGAACTTATGCTAATTCATAACCTCATAGCATTAGTCAATGAGCCCACTAGATTAACCCCTCACTCACAGTCCATAATAGATCAATGTCTCATCAACAGGCCAGACTCAGAATGTATAGTGCAAGTTTTTGACCCGGGATACTCCGATCACCTCGCTCAATTAATAGATACATATAACTCGCACACAAAAGTCTCTCAAAGTACAACTCCACCACCAATTAAATACAAATATGCCAGGAAACTTAACAAAAAAAGCATGGACTACTTGAACATACTCCTAGAAAAAGAATCATGGGAAAGCATCTACCAGCATGAATCAGCTAACTATGCATGCGAAGATTTCTTAAATATTTTAAAACACCAAATGGACATCGCATCTCCCATCACGAAGGTTAAAATACACCAACACAAGAATTCCTGGATAACGCCTGGTATTAAAACCTCTAGCAAAAAATTAAAGCAGCTATCAAAAATCTCAAAAACATCCCTTGACCCTAATATAACCCTGTACACCAAGAAATACAAAAAAATATACAATAAAGTATTAGTAGCAGCAAAAAAGAAGTACAATGATAACTATATAAATAAAGCTAGCAACAAATCTAAAGCAATGTGGGATGTAATTAAAAAAGAAATATCTCTCAGTAAAGGCAGTACTGACCCCAAACAATCCACATTATTTGAAGCCTTTAAGAGTCAAGTTTCCAATCCTACAGTACTAGCTACAGCCTTCAATGATCATTATTGCACCATAGCCAAACAAACTTTACACAACCAATCCCTAAAACCTATAGCCCCTCTTGCTAAACTCAACTTTAATCTAAACGATAAAACAATATTCTTATACCCTGCAGAAAAAAGCGAAATAATTACCATTATCAAAAACCTAGCTAGGAAAAACTCATTAGGTACAGATGGAATCCCTCCCTCCTTAATAAAATCATGTAGCAAATATCTTGTGGATCCCTTATGCCACTTAGCCAACCTATCACTCTCGACAGGTCAATTCCCAGATATACTAAAGACGGCAATCATTAAACCCATATACAAAAAAGGCCCTAAAGATATGCTGGAAAACTATCGTCCAATATCCCTTCTATCACCCATCTCCAAAATCCTAGAAAGAGTAATGCTAAATAGAATAGAGTCCTTCATGTCCCACTGTGAAATAATATCAGAACATCAACATGGCTTCACTAAAGGAAAATCAATCGAATCCGCAGTATACAAATTTATCGAATATGTCAGATACACTCTCGACTCCGGCCACAGCTGCATTGGTCTATTCCTCGACTTATCTAAAGCTTTCGACATAATAAGCCATGATTTACTACTAAATAAATTAGAAAACTATGGTGTAAGAGGAACAGCATTAAGCTGGTTCAATTCTTACCTATCTAATCGCTTTCAAGTCGTCGAAATCACCCATTTCAACAAAACAAATCTAACACTAGAAAAATACACTTCGGAAAAAAAGCAAATTCAATATGGAGTCCCACAAGGCTCAATTCTTGCCCCTTTTCTCTTTATATTATTTATTAATGATCTACCTTTAAACAACGATTCAGAACTCACCACACTCTTTGCAGATGACACTAACATTTTGGTTGGAGGTAAAAATGAACATCAGCTTAAATGCAAAATAGATACGGTGGCACAACAATTAATAGATTGGTTTAGAACAAATGGCCTCATTTTAAATGAAAGTAAATCAGCAGCTATTTCCTTCCACCACAAAAGAAATAACAATCCACCCAAGCCTATCATTACATTTGAAAATTCCATCAATTATACATCATCCGCAAAATTTTTAGGCATTACTGTAGATGAACACTTGACATGGAAACCCCACATCGAAGAAATTAATAGAAAGTTAGGAAAATTTACCTACGCAATGTTCCACATTAAAAAATTCACAAACTTACCCACAGTCAAGACCCTCTACTTTGCGCATGTTCACAGCATATTAAGATACGGAATCATATTTTGGGGAAACAGCACCTACAGTAAATCAGTCTTTAGACTACAAAAGAGAATCGTTAGAACAATAATCGGAGCAAACAGAAATGATACGTGCAGACCAATATTTCAGGATTTACATATCATGCCTCTGCCATCTCTTTACATGTATGAACTTCTGCTACATGTCAAAAAACACATGGAGGACTTTAAAAAAATCGAAGCAATCCATAATCACAATACTAGACACAAAACCAACCTATCTATACCTTCTCATAGTACATCCTTATTCCAGAAAGGAGTAATTTACACTGGAATCAACCTATTCAACAAACTACCTCACCATTTGAAAAACATACATTGCACAAATAAATTCAAGAAATCACTGAAAACGTTTTTTAATAATGCATGTTTTTATAGTATTGAGGAATACTGCAATCATGTCCGCACTACTCAATAAGTCACACTCACAACTCCTTCAGAGACTCATTAATTAAATATCTAAAGTTTTGCTTTTTGAAATATGTATTATGTGTACTATCTGTAGATAATTGTATTATTAGGTGTACTAGTTCTAGATCTCTGTATTATTTGTAGATTATTGTATTATTCTAATTTGTACTGGGTCGAGTATCTCGATCTCCACTGTCCCATATCAATGTATATTGATCACGTAGGACGTAAATAAATAAATAAATAAATAAATAAATATATATTATTTGGTCAGATGAGCACCAATGTTCGCTTACACATAAAACATCCCGGTTGTTATCAATACCATAGGTGTTTAAAACAACCTGTTTGTTATTTAGGCTTTGTATGTTCATATATCCGATCTTTAAATTAAAGGCCGACCTATTTATCTTTATGGCATTGGAAATTGTTTTTGGTATATTAGTTTTTGTACCATTAGTTATTATACCATTTGATTTTACCATCATAGACAACTTGGGTATGTAGTCATTGTACATAGCCAACCTTTGTGCTGATCCTAGAATACCCATAAGGCTATGACCGGCCACTTAGGGTTAGACCAAGCCTTGTGCTCCGAAGGCTTGATCATCACATCCCGTTCGCCTGAACCACAGGTTCGTTTTCATTTACAATACACTGCAACGGTATAGGCTTGTTTTTACTTTGTTTAATGACAGATGCCATGCCTATTTATGAGCAAATTCCACCACTTTATCACCAATGTACTTTTTTCCTAGTCTATTCAAATGGAAACCTTGTGATGTATGAAATCTATGGCCTATCCTGCTTAGATTTATAAAAGAAACATTTTTAAAGAGTTTGCAGGTTTTAGTCATATCTTCATTTGCCTTATCAACTTCCTCATTAATACAGGATTTCATGTGAAGATCATGTCTGTGAGGGACTGAGGATAGCAGGACATTTGTGTTTTGTAGTTCATACAGTTTTTTAGCAACGATATTTTAAGACTTCTGGCATTGTTTCTTGCAACATCGTTCGTGCCAGCCAATATCACCACCGCATCGTCTTGTCCAAGCTTTCCCAAGTCCGTAGATGCCACTACATCCCCAAAGTCAGCATTTGGTTTAACCATACTAAATAGATCCTAAATAGACCATAACCTTCTGTAATAATAAAGGTTAACCAATGTCCTCGGGTCACCGAACATCATATAATATAACTAGCTTAAAAGGCCCGGCGTCGCCTGGGTTTTCTATTTTGTAATTGGAACTCAAATTATTCCCTCAGAAAATGCTTGATATAGCTTTTTACGGCTAATAGAGGATGTAGAATTTTGCATCCCATTGCTTGTACACAGCAAGCTGGTAGGGGTTCAAATAAGAAGAAACAGAAATTCCGGTAACATAATATTGTATTGCTTTGTATTTTTATTTCTCACTCTAATGTTACCATAAAACCGTTTTGGGGATGAAATTAAACAGAAATGCAATATTACTTTCATACATCCCTCCCTCCCCAAAAACCTGCGATAAAATAATATACATATTACCATACCCAATAAAAAGAAGTGTTTAAAAATATATTTCAAGTCAGTGGATAAAAGTTAAAATCACTACACAACGTTTCAACTCTCCCCTGGAGTCTTCCTCAGGTGACTTGAAGATTGAGTTTCGTCATGGTAACCATCAATAAAAACACTGTTTCTCAAATGTCTTTCTTTCCAGTTCTTTGGAATGTCAAACATTCCTTCCTCTATGCATTCTGCTGGTGGCTAGGGAATTTTTAACACTGGAACTTTCCTTTTCAGTCTCCTCATTACATCCAGCCATTCGTCCCCTATATCACCATCATACCTATTTAAACACATCCCCTGGTTGCCGATTATGGACCATGCCTCATATACCTTTCTTTTTATGTAATCATTCTCAATTCTTACAATGTTTACTTCACCAATGCCATGCTTGTTTTCTGTCATATGCTGACTGAGTCCAGTAGAGCATTTCCCACTATTAACATCCCTTTCATGTTCACGTATTCTGGTTTTAAAGTCTCTCCCGGTTTCCCCGACATATACTCCCTCACAATCACTACATTTTATTGAGTAAACTCCAGGAAAATCCATTTTGTCCTTGTTCGTACCAAGATGTTTATACTGGAAAAATATTTTTTCAATTGTCTTTTCAGTTTTATATGCTGGTACTATGCCGTATTTCAGGAAAATTTTCCCTATGCGTTCGCTGACGTGGGGATCATATGGTATGCCTATGTAACCTATACTATTATTTTCTTTCCTTTTTTCATCTTTTTTGTCATTTCCTTTTTCAACACTTTTCCATATATGGTTAATTTTTCTACCACAATATCCATTTATTTCTGCTAATCTAAATACTACTTTCTTTTCCTTTTCTAGATCTCCGTTATTATTGTATAGACCAATGAGTCTGTGTGCAAAATTACGCCATAAATTGTTTTTGATTCTGTGATGGGTGTTGATCTTCTGTGTATATACATTTCTCCTTTACATGTTTTTCTATACACGCCTAAACAAATTCCCTGTTGCTGTAGGGTAATTCTTAGGTCCAAAAAGTTGATACTGTTGTTCGCCGATTTCTCAATCGTGAACCTCACCCTGTTGTGGTAACTGTTGAATTCTTCTAGCAGTGAGTCAGAGATGTCTTGCCTAGCTATTACCAATATGTCATCCACATAACGCATATACAGCAATATGTTGTCAAAGTTCTTCCCAATCACCTGTTTTTCCATGAAGTACAGAAATACATCCGATACGAACCCCGACACCGGGTTTCCCATAGCCAAGCCCTCTTTCTGTTTGTAAATAATGCCATCAAATTGAAACACATTATATTCAGAACACACCCTGAACCATCTATCATATTCGTTGGCCACTACACAGTCCACTCCCTGTTCGATAAGCCACCTAAATAAACACTCACTAGCTTGTTCTCTAGGTATGCTGGGATATAGCGAAACCACATCCAAACTAAACATACATAAATCATTGCCGTACTCCATATTCTCTAGAAGGTTTCTTGCTTCAAATGAGTTGCCAATAGACCATCTTGGTCTCTTTTGTATATCACTCAATCTTTTCACCAAAAGTTTTGCCAACCCAAATGCTGGATGGTTATACATAGGGATTATAGGCCGCAAAGGCACATCCTCTTCATGTGTTTTAGGCAAGCCAAAACAATGTGGTAGATCAAATTATAATTACTTTATCCACTGACTTGAAATATATTTTAAACACTTCTTTTTATTGGATTTGTATCAGTGGAAATTTGGGACCGATATGGATCTTTCATATTACCATACGGATTACTGTTTTCTCTATGTCCATGGTGGAGAAAGTTATGGGACTGCATTGTTTTCGTGGATTTAATTCCTTAATATTTATTTATAACATGAAATATATTGATAGCTTTTCTAAGTCAAAGTCCCACTTCAATTATTTCCAAACCCATCTGAGACTCACTGGAAACAATATGTTGCCATGGCAACTGTGATTTGGATTTGATAATTCTGTGTAAAAAGGGATTAAGTATACTCAAAAACATTTGATTTTTGGCATTTAATATCAAAGTTTTTCAAAATCCTTTCTTAGTGAGCCCCTACATTATGAAACGAAGGTACTGTCAAAATTCCATGTCTCTACCTACTATGGTTTAGGCTGTACGTTGATTCTCTTTCAGTCAGTCAGTCAGTTAGTCAGTCATTCTTTCAGTCAGGACAAAGCCTCTAATATATAGAGAGTTATAAACTCGCTTCGCCCGATGGGAGCTCCGCCCCCGATTAAAGAATATAAATGAATTATTATGAACCTGAGACTTCAGAATGCGAGTCCAAGACGTTACTATCTGGATAACTCCGTTAGGTTTACGGAAATAATTATTTCTAAAATTTCAGAGCCCTACGTGAACACTGTTTGATCATATCGTTGCTATTGAAACCGATCCCTTTTTCGGAGAGTCTTTAGGGCTAAAAATTAAAGAAGAAGTGTGCGTGGAATGCCACGCGACAGAAGTGAAAATTGTTTTAATTTTATTATTTTTCAATTTTTGATTATAGCATTTTTACAGTTTTGGATCATTGGACTTTTTAATACTGGGTTTATGGACTTTTTAGATTTTGGATTATTTAAGTTTGGATCTTTGAATTGTTTAATTTAGGATACTAGAATTTTTTAATTTTGGATTTTTTAAATTTTGGTTCTTTGACTTTTTTATTTTTAAGGGTTTTTTAAAAATTGAATTTTTTGATTTTTTAATTTTTAAATTTATTATTTTTTTAAATTTTAGATTTTTTGATTTTACTATTTAATTTTTGTTGTTTTTTTAATTTTATATATTTTATATATTTAATTTTATATATTTCAATTTTGGATTTTTTAAGTTTTGGAACTTTGAATTTTTTATTTTCTTTATTTTTTAATTTTGGATTATCGATTTTTTAATTTTGGATTTTTATATTTTTTCAATTTTCAATTTTTAATATTTTTTGATTTTTTGATTTTACCATTTTTATCTGTGAATTTCTTAATTTTGGAATTTTGGATTTTTAAATTTTTATTCTATGATTTTTTTATTTTCTGGATTATTAATTTTGTATTTTTGATTTTTTAATTTTGGGTGTTTAGATTTCTTAACTTTGGAATTTTTTATTTATAAATTTGGGATCTTTTAATTTGGATTATTTAATTAAAATTTCCATTTTAAAACTTTTATTTTTAAATTTTGGATATTTGGATTTTTAATTTTGGATTTTTTATTTATTAAATTTTGCATTTTTGTACTTTTTAATTTTGGATCTTTGAATTTTTAATTTTGGATTTTTTAAATGTTGGATCTTTGAATTTTTTATTTCTTGGATTTTTTAAGTTGGATTATCGATTTTTTAATTTTGAATTTTTAGATGTTATTAATAGTATAGGATTTTCGGTTTTAAATTTTTTTAAATTTTGGATTTTTTAACTTCTGGATCTTTGAAATTTTAAGTTTCGAATTTTGGATTTACTAAATTTTGATTCTTTGAATTTTTTATTTTATGGATTTTTTAATTTTCTATTTTTTAATTTTGGATTTTTAGATTTTTCATTTTGGATTTTTAATCTTTAATTCTTCTATTTTTAAATTGTGGATTTTGGATTTTCAAATTTTGGATTTTTTTAATTTTGTACTTTTTATTTTTTGGATTTTGGATTTTTAATCTTTTTAATTTTGAATTGTTTTATTTTTAAATTTTGAATTTTGGATTTTTAATTTTGGATTCTTTTTTTATTTTGGATTTTTTTTTATTTTGGATTTTTTTTAATTTTGGATTTTTGACCTTTTAAATTTTGGATCTTTGATTTTTTTAATTATGGAATTTTGGATTTTTTAAATTTTGGATCTTTGATTGTTTTATTTTTTGTTTCTTTAAGCGCGGTAATGAACCTCCGGTTTCAATAAAATAGATAATATTCCTTTAGTTTGCTAAGGAATTGTCTATTGCCATTGTGCAAGTAAGTATTATTATTATTATTATTATTATTATTATTATTATTATTATTATTATTGTTATTATTATTATTATTAATATTATTATTATTATTATTATTACTACTACTACTACTACTACTACTACTACTACTACTATTTCCATTTGCAGGTCCTCGTACTATGTCTGAAAAATTACCTTTCCGTCACCTCCTAACGTTAGTTTCCCCTTTGAGTATTTTATTTTGTCCTTTAAATCGTATAGCAGTTGATTACTCCTTATCATTGAGTTGAGTGTTCTCTGTGCAGTCCGTTCCGTCACACCTCACTAATTTCGTGACGGTTTTGAGTGTGACACTACTTTCGTGTCGATTTTTGAGCGTGACACAAGGTCCCGAGTTACCCCTACCGCGACTAAAATAGTTTCATTTCAAAAATAAACTTTCCGGAATTTTCCTGTGGATTACAGCCTAAAAGCTATAAGTGTACCAAATTTCAAGTTTCTAGTTCATCTGGAAGTGGGTAAACATTAATGTCAGTGAATGAGTGAGTGAGTCAATCAGCCATGTGGCTTTATATTATAGGGATTTTACTTTACTGCAGTCATTTGCTTGCTTTGAGCAGACTTTCACGGTAGCGCGTGAGCCTGGCATGCTAGCGGTCCTGAGTTCAAATCTCGGGGCCGGCGGGTGTGTCATTCGTGGTGGACGAAGCCGTGCCTTGGGGGTTTTTCTCGGGGTTCTCCCGTTTCCCCCTCTCATTCCACCAACACTCTCCACTTCATCTCACCTTTCCTCCTTTTTCATCATCATCCCGTTTCCACTTCCGGTATCGGGCCTGCTTTGGCAGTCAGCGCCCTTTGGGGGCCTCTCCCGTCCTCCCCGCTGCTTGTGGTCAAGAGGTTGTTGGTGGTGTGTGTCGCGGACTTGTCGGGGCTCCGGTTGGAGGGACCGAAGGGGGTGGCGTGTGTCGCGGACCTGTCGGGGCTCCGGTTGGAGGGACCGAAGGGGGTGGCGCATACGTGGCATGGTAATAAGGCTTGCTGGATGTAGGGGAGCTCCGTGGGGGCCTGCGGGGGGATCTGCAGTCCTGGGCGGCCTATGGGCACGCAACTCATTCCATCCCGGAGGTAGGTACAATAAGCCTGCGGCTTCGGTGCTTAGGGGCATTCCCACCCCGCCTCCCGCCTAAAGGGCACTTATTCAATTCACGGTTAACGTATTCTGTTTTAAATCTAGCCTGCCATAGGCCAGTTTTCCTTCCTTTTTGTCTTGTTTTACCGCTTGTTTACCTAGTTTTACCATTTCTTTACTTTGTCTTCCGTATCATATACAAACACCCATTCTGCTGTTATGTGTTTGCAGGCAGACTTTCACGGCTAACGTACTATATATATATATTTTAATCTAGGCTCCCGTGTCTTGTTTTACCGCTTGTTTACCTATTGTTGGGAGCTGACGAGATGATCCGTGATTTGGTGGTGGCATGCAGGGGGAAGACGGTGTTGTGCTATAACTGCACGTGTAGGGGAGCGCTGCTATTGGCTGCAGATAAGAGCTCCTCGGTCTGGCCAGGGATCATCTCGTCAGCTCCCAACAATAGTTTTATCACTTTTTTACTTTGTTTTCTGATCACATACAAACACTCATGCCCGAAGCGGCTCTCGAACCCATAGTCCCCTTCACCGCGGCTCCCCGTATTTCAAGCGAACTTGACTACATAAAACAGACCGTCTACCTAACTACACTATATAAAGATATCTGCACTATCACAAAACTAGATGAGAATCTGTGTATTACTTACGATAACGAGCTAGGCCTGCGTTGTCAAGTTGTAATCATCGCAAGAGAAGTCAGTCCAGTGAATCTAATCAAATCGAGTGAAATATGAAGACACGATAATAACAAACAGCAAGTTTTACCACTGTCACAACTGAATATTTCACATAAAATATAAATAGAACACAGCTTTACACACTAGAACACTCACTGTCAGCAATTTCCACGGGCTAATCGAAACAAGATTATTTAAATCGATCGATAAAGACTCGATACACACCAGTGATTTCAATATATAAACAGGATACACAACAGCTGTGCTTTGGAACTGCATAAATCGTGACGTTCACTTTTTGTTAAGTTGGCTACTCCGTACGTATTGGTGAAGTGTGCTTCCTATGGTAAACGTATATTTATGAATGCGTTTTTGTTATTTTTCATGACAAAATGATCAAATATTGCATGGCATATGGCTCCACAGAGCTCCAGAGAAATGGAAGTGGACTTAGGCCCCTTCCCCCAGCAAAAGCTACGAACACGACTATTTTTAACTTATTTTTCTATGGCTAGCCTTTTTGTCTTTCAGATCGTCTCCATGGGCTAAGCTATACGAAAAAATAAAACCCAGAATAAGGGAGCGAACTCATGTAGTATTTAATGTATTTATTTATTAAATACAAACATATATTAGTCCAAAAATATTAAGTTAACTAATTAGCAAAATACAAATATGTGCATAATTAAAAAGTAATGAAATGGGAAAATGGTCATGTTTAAATATGACAAAAATTAGGACATGTTCTATTTTTCATCAGTTGAATGATGCATTTCAGCGCAGTATCCAACTACGCATCTCCTAGTAACCTCTCACAGCAGGAGACCAAAATATTGATAATAGGAGTCAATTTTTTGTAATTGGTAACATGTCAAATATGCAATATTTGTATTTAATACAAACATTCCGATGAGCAAAAAAAGAAGTGGAACATTAATTTTTATATTAGGGTGGGGCATCACTAGGGGCCCCCATAGTAGAACGCCACTGGTCACCCACAGCGAACAGTACATTAAGCAGCAGACACCTGATTGCTATAATGTCAAGGTCTGGTGCACCCGTAAAATTACTAAAAGATGCTATACCATCAGTCTTCATTTTTCCAGGACATCTTCAAAAAATTATTGTTGCAATAAGACAAGTGGTTCGTAATGTGGTTAGTAGTAGGCCTACTTTAGGTACCATGTAGGAATATAAATTATGCAATATGTAAGTCATGTAAATATAACTTAGTATTCTTATGCATGTAGGCCTAATTTTTTCATGCTAGTTTTTAATCGCAGAAATAAGAGGAAGCAGAAGTTTTTGTATAAGACCTCGCTGAAAATTATACGAAAATAGATAAACAGACACAAACAGATGACCTCCCACCATCTCCTATCAAAACAGAATTGAGAAACAACAAAAGGCTACAGACGATTGTCTGTTGCAAGAACAAGAAGATAAATAGCATGGCTAATTAATTTCAGATTTGAAGAAAAAGGAACTTCTAAGTAGTATTAAGACTAAGTATTTTGAAATTTCATTTCAGTGGCTTCCCTTTGCGCTAGTCTAAAGGAAGTATTAAACAAAATAATAATGTGAATTGTATCCAGTATGGTAACGGTACAGTTGAAGGTCACGGTTTATGCATTTCCAAAGCACTTAGCACAGATTTTGCCTATTCTCTTTATATATAGAAATGAAGCATAATATCGCAATATGTAGGCCTAATGTGAAGTTATTTTAAAATTTTAAATGCGAGTGTTTACAACTGTTTACCAATGCACATTCACGCCTGATTTAGATTAAAGAAATATTTTTACCAAACCATTACAATATGAAATTAGTTTTGTTTTGTACTTAAAAAGCATAAAGTAGTTTATATTGAAACGCTTCATTCATAAAAGTTTTTAAAAACGCCAATACATCTTCATAATTCTATTAATACGCATGAGTTTGTTAGAAGGAGATACGGGATAGGAGCTAAAGTATACGTTCACTTTCATGGCGGACCGCGAACCCTGCCGTCACGATTTTTCATCATGCAGTGCTACCTCCAGTATGTAATAGAGCTCAATGATACACACACACACACAATAGATATTGCCTTTAGTCAAGGTCCTTAAAATACTAGCCTTTAGTAGTAAATGATTCGAACACAATGGCGCTGATCCCTCGTGGTTTCCAATTTCAATAATTTTGTATCACACTTGTTGAGTTATAGCTTTTATTGTAACCTTGTACCACTTGGTTATAACCGAAGTTGTGGTCACAGTCCATTTCTATAATCTTGTGTTTTAGAAGAATATAAAAAAATCAATTCAAGCAAAAGAGTTCTTTCTTCTCACGGGTGATAGTGACGGTCAGTTGTCTCCATTTTCAGGGAAAGTTTCATTCTCTCATAGGTAATTTGAGAGGACACCAAGACATTTTATTGTATAACTAGCTGGTTACCCGTCTTTCGTACAGGTAAATAAAAAGTATTTTGTATGGTTTTTAGCGTAATGCGAGAAATACCTCGAGGAAGAAGGACATAGTAACGCCAATTTATAATGGCCCGTGGGCTCAAAACCACCCAATAACTTGTCGTATATTATTATCATAATTAGTTATTGCTATTACCAAATATCGTGTTTCTTTGTTGAATCCCTGTAAAGCGAATCGGGCTGTTGTTGAACGATCGCCTCTTGTTCCGATTCACTCACTATCGTTTGAAATTGTTCCTCAATTCATAAAATTTTTACGTCTATCAATGCAGTTCCACAGCGACAGTCGAAATATCTTCTTACGCTTTCAAAGACTAATACATTTTTTCGTTCAGAAAGAACTTAATCACATTGCTGTTTTGAATGTAGGTACATAAGGAGAGCGCGAAAAAGTTAGATTTAGAATTTAGACGATGCTTATTTGTAATAAAATCACAGGAAGGACATTATTGGACAAGGCAAGAAATTCTGATGAAACCAAGCTTCAAAATATACCTAAATAAAAGTTTTAGTATAATATATTGCAATATTTTATGCGTATTGTGGTATTCAGGTAGGAGATTTAAACAAAGAGCTTTTTTCATAAAACCGGACAAAATTGGCAGTTTTCATGTAAATTGGTTGTAAAAATGAGGAGAAAATAGACACCTTAGCGCATCGCAACCCCGAAGAATACTCAACCCAAATAGAATCTTATGTAATGCACTCACGTACCTTTCTTTACCCTAAGCATGGGCAATACCACTTCTCACTTCAAATTCTGTTATAGAAAAAGAAGCCGTATTGCAAGCAGTGCATATTCAGTTGTTTGAACCTAATGCAAAGCAGGCAGGACTGAGTTTCTACGATTCAATTCAATATTTTATTCATTCCTTGAGCAACAGAGAATTTTTGCGAAAATAAAGTTTCAAATAAAAGTTCTGGCTTTTAGTATAGGTACAAAATTTAATGAAAGCCGATAGAATCGTTTTCGAGAAAATGGCAAAAAAAAATATATATGTAAGTTAACATTAAGTAACATTAAGAGAAAGCCGTCGACAATCTTCGTGTCACATCCCCAAAACATACTTAATCAAATAAAAAATTATGTTTTTATACGACTTTTAGTTTTCGAGCTAGCTGATCTGAAAACATATGTATTCACGTTTAAAAAAACTCGACTTCGAATTTTAGGGTTGAACACAATAGCCTACTTCCTCTACCTACAGTAGGCATACTTATCGTACGGGCAGAAGAAGTAGGCTAAAACTGTTTATGTAATATTATAAACTTTAAAGATTTTCCGTTAACTAGGCTATAAAACACTTTCCTCACGGTTGAATGATAAAAAGTGACTGTTGTTAGTTATTACAAACAACGAAATCATTTTTCGTGCAGTTCTATATATATCTATCCGTAGTGTATCAATACCATTGGGTTCGGCGTGGTCTTGTGGTTAACGTCGGTAACTACAGATCCGTCGGCCCGGGTTCGATTCCCGATACCTCCTCGGAATTTCCTGAGATAGGGAGGTCTGGCCGTGGTGCACTCAGCCTCGTGATTCAAATTGAGGAACTACTTGATAGAGAAGTAGCAGCTACGGTCATGGAAACCAACGTTAACGGCCATGGGTGTCGGCATGCTGACCACATGCCCCCAAATTCTGCCATCTGCCGGTGGTAGATGACGCAGCGGTCGGGTGGTAGGCCAAGTCCCTCCAGGATGTAGTGCTACGGAGTTTAGTAATCAATACTATTAGGCCTATAAGTACATTTAATGAACCAAATAAGGGGTGGGAGTATTGAAATTTTAAAATCTGTTGAGCCCACCCAGTGTTTTTGAAAAGTGGACCTGATCTTGAAGACATTTGTAGATTTATACGAATAAGGAGAGTAGCAACTTCTTTTCGAAAATCCAAACAGTTCTTTGCATTCTTGCCATGAAGTTCCAGGGATTGGAAAATAGGGTCCACCATTTATTCCCACCTAACTTGGCGTGCTGCCAATGAACTCAAGAGAGGCAGTAGGACCTATACCACACGGTGCGTGCACGCTAAATGGTTCTAGCGTGCAAAGGGTAAGCTTGCACTTACTGCTGTACCCATTGTGAAAATAGTTGATAGCCGCTGATGTAGAGGGAAACTAGCAAGCTGGGAGCTGGTGAGAAATCCAGACAACTGGTATTATTAAACTACTCAGAATGTTAACCTGCAGTACATCAAAGGCATGCAATATCATTATTGATCTTCGCCACCTTGTCACTCGATAAAAATGCCCTGTTGTCAATGTAACTTAGCGCCCACAGATGAAATATACAAACAATCATTAATATACTCGCTCTTAATAGTTTGCATGCACAGTCAACAGATCTTGCAACTCTGCTACAGTACTCACACGGAGTTGACATATAGCTGTCAAAATGCATTCTTAGATTCTGATTGGCGTGGCAGGAAATAAAGAAAATTGCTACTGAAGGGAATATCCGAGAGGAATAATAAATGATAGGTTAATTAGTAGGTTTTTCGGAGGACCAGGTATTTGAACCACTTAAAATTAAAAGGGAAAGAGAGAATAGACTGTAGGTCGCTGAAGCAGAGATTTAGATTTGAGGGTTTGCAATAATATATTTTCAGGAAGCCTGAACTCTGAATAATGTGAATTATAAATACAATTAACACAGGAATACAATATGTAGTTAGACACAGTTACTGTTGCTAGGAGCAATACACCACTCCAGTCAAGTAGATTCTATAAGCGCTAGTACCAAGTTCTTTGTTTCGAATGCACGTGGCGACTAGGCTATTAGATAATTGTAAATTGCACTGAAAATACAATATGAATACCGGAACTTCACACGCGAGCTGCCTAATACGAAAGGAGCGAATTGGTGTGGAATATAAGATGAGTAATAAAGCCTACAACCTGGCTATTGTCCTACACACAGGCGCAATCGTGCCAAGCGTCTAGTGCAGGCTGCTGCATCTTCACAACTAACTGGCGTGGGTAAGCCGTAAGCAGATGCCCACACAGGAAATGACAAACACATGCGGGAAAGAATTGGCGGATTGCGCCAATTACCACAGAGGCAAATTTGAAACATAAAACTTATAGGCTCTTTAGCTAACATACTCCCGCCTAAAATCGACAGATTTTACATAACAATTTACTGATAGATCAACATAACATTTTACTAATAGATTTACACTTTACTGATTGGGCAAGGGACACACTTTTACAATAGGTCGCTTGCATTCGCCACTGGACGTACGCACTGTCACAACACCCACTAGACCGTCGTCACCAGGATGTACTGATGAGATGATTCTCAGCTTCCACTGGAGCGGTGGAGAATTATCTTCTTTCAGGAGGACGAGAGTCCCAACTTGAATGTTTTCGCTGGACGCAGACCACTTCTGCCTCTGCTGCATGGAATGTAGGTAGTCAGTTGACCAACGCTGCCATATATGATGTATGTAGGTTTGTAGCTGGTGCCATTTACCAACATGAGAGACATTCTCTGCCTTAGGAGGAGAAGGAAGGGCTGTGAGTTTTTCACCAATGAGAAAGTGTCCAGGAGATAGATAGGATGAGTCGCTAGGATCATCACTTAGGCGTAAGAGAGGTCGAGAGTTTAGACAGGCCTCAATCTGGGTGAGAACTGTAGAAAGCTGCTCATAGGTAAACACTTGGCTACCCATCACTCTACGTAAATGAAACTTCATGGACTTGACAGCCGCCTCGTGGAGGCCTCCAAAATGAGGGGAGCTCGGAGAGATGAAATGCCATGTGAATTCATTAGATGATGCGTAGTCTTGGAGGACTTGTTGATGGGTGCAGGACTGAAGCAAGAGACGCAGCTCGCGAAGCTTGTTGTTAGCACCAACAAAGTTCGTCCCATTATCGCTGAATATTTCCTTGCAAAGTCCTCTACGAGATGTGAATCTGCGCAGGGCGGCGATGAAGGCATCAGAAGTAAGGTCTGAAACCAGCTCGATGTGAACTGCTTTCGTAGCCTAGCATACGAAGATAGCAATGTACGCTTAGACCTGAGTTTTGCTGCGGGGGGAGCCGTATCTTATGAAGAACGGTCCGGCGTAGTCAACCGCAGAACGTAGAAATGTTCTAGCAGGGGTCACCCTGTAGCTAGGTAGGCTGCCCATCAGCTGGTGAGCACTCTTGGCCTTCAACTTGAAACAAGTTAAGCATCGGTGTAGCGTAGATTTAACAATTCTACGTACACTAGGAATCCAATATCGTTCTCGCAGAGAAGATATAAGCAGCTGATGTGATGCATGAAGCAGTCGCAGATGCTCGGATTCAATTATCAACTTAGTGAGGTGGTGACATGGAGGGAGGATAAGCTGATGTCGTGCATCATGTGGTAACTCAGCTTTCTCCAAACGTCCACCCACTCGGAGTAGGCCATCCTTGTCCACAAAAGGCACCAAGGAATGGAGAGAACTCTTGGCGTTCACTTGCATCTTACTCTGAAGATCGGACAGTTCATGAGAATAGGCTGCTTGCTGAGTTCTCTTATGCAAAGAAACAAAGCTTGTTGTACTTCCTCAACTGTGAGAGGGCCGTGACGTTTAGCTTGGCATCTACAGTTGTTTATGAAGCGTAGCATATACGAAGTAACTCTCTGTAAACGTGTCAGCTTGGAAAAGCGTAGCATAAAGTCTTCTGCAGCATGTGTGACTAGGCAGACTGTGTCACGCTGCTCACCTATGTCATGGAGCTCAAGTTGCTGAGGCTGCTTGGGCCATGATTCAATAGGCTTAACTGCTTGTTGTCTGGACTCACCCAATGACGTTTACTCTGTTTCATTGGCAGACGTACCATAAAACTACCATCATCATTGCGAGTGGTATTCTCTACATAATGCTGTTCGCACCGTTTCTCTTCTTGTATTAACATGTGTTGTGGAAAGTCTTCGAGGTCCCAGCTCGTGTTGTGGAGGTCGCAGCTGCTTGTCCACATTGTCCGTAGAGATGAAGAAGTTGTGCTGGAAACCCGCATCCAGATTGCCTTTAACAGAGGATTTAGGAATGGTTCCAGACAATATCCATCCTAGTTCTGTACTAATCAGTGTAGGAAAACCAGGATTGGTCAAGATCTTACCATGGAAAAGCTCGAAGAATAGTGCTCCTCCAATAAGCAAGTCAATTTCAGAAGGGATATTGAATCTAGGATCGGCTAATGAAATGTCCGAGGGAATGTTCCATGAGGATGGGTCAATTCGGACTGCAGGTAGCTTCCCTGTTATGCGAGGAAGGATTAGGCAATCTGAGGCTTTCACGGCCGGAATCTTGGAGTTGAAGCATCTTCCGGGCTGTGGTCCAAAGGCAAAATTCCAAGTCTCGCCAGACGTTTCGCTCCCGCTGTGGGGAACTTCTTCAGTGGCTGCTATCTTGACGCTAACTGGACTGGATGAGATGCAGGGATACCAACACAATACCCAAGTTTCTTCGACAGCACCGAATTTTCCATTCTGGACAAGCGCATCGAATCTATGACAGAACAGAGCGTGCTCTCCTAAGAGAAAGGATCCACTACACTAGGAAGGAGCTGGCCAAAACAGACAGTCAACTACTATCTCTCCATTTATGGGTCAGCAAGGAATTAGATGCTGAAACCTGGGAAAAGGTGGACCAACTCACGGCACAAGGGATGGTTTCTGAATATGATACAGCCTCCGAAAGACAGAAACGAAAATATGAACAACTGCAACATATCAAGAGCATAACTCCATCTCATCTAGCAGCACACCAACACAACACAGTGGTGAACCTATCCAAACATAATCTGTCAGAGGAAGAAAGACTAGTTCTTACCAAGGGCGGTAACTTTGCTGTTTCCCCCAATACGATTCCAGTGGAGGATATTATAGCCAATGTGGAAGCAGGGATTAAAAAACTTAACCCAGTAGATGCTGAAGAAGTAAGGGCTGAAAATGCCAGGATCCTACGCCTAGCCAAGCCACCTAAGAACAACCTTACGAGAGGTGAACTCTCGGCTCTAAAGAATCTAAACCAGGACACCAGCATTGTTATCTTGCCGGCAGATAAGGGCAACGCTACAGTAATCTTAAATACAGAAGACTACAAAGAAAAAATCACGGCCCTCTTAACAAGTAACACCTATAAAGAATTACAGAAAGATCCAACTAACGCCATTGTGCGAAAAACAAACACACTGATTAAGAAGACACTACCAAAGGAACCACATAAAAGTCTCTGTGTCTCGGAAGCTGTCGCACCTAGATTATATGGGTTACCCAAGATACACAAAGATAATGTGCCACTAAGACCTATAGTCAGTGCTATCGGATCTCCGACATATGCCTTGGCTAAGTACGTCACGAATCTTCTAAAACCACACATTGGCAATACTGATAGCTTCGTAAGGGATTCTACGCATTTCATACAGAAAATAAATGACATCATACTGGACCCGGGGGACATATTAATCAGCTTTGACGTTACATCACTGTTCACCATGGTGCCAGTAGAGGACTCTCTTCTGCACATTGAAAAACTTTTTCCGGATGAGATCACCCAACTATATAGACTGGTGCTGACCACTACCTATTTTCGGTGGGATAACAAATTTTACGACCAACATGAGGGAGTCGCCATGGGGAGCCCGTTAAGCCCGGTTATTGCTAACTTCTATATGGAGAAGTTTGAAGAAGAGGCATTGAAGACAGCTAGTAAGAAACCCAAGCTTTGGCTCAGATATGTCGATGATACGTTTGCGATTTGGAACCATGGGGAAGAAGACCTTCCACAATAATTGAACCATCTGAATAGCCAGAACAAAAAGATCCAGTTCACCATGGAGATGGAAAAAGAAGGCAGGTTACCTTTCCTGGACGTTCTCATCAGTCGTAAGACCGACGGCACCTTGGGACGTAGTGTGTACAGAAAACCGACGCACACTGACAGATATCTGCATAAACAGTCTAACCATCATCCGCAACAAAAACGGGGACTTATTAAAACTCTGATGAACCGCGCCACACGCATCTGCGAGCCTGATCGTATGAAGGAAGAAATCGAACATCTTAGTAACGCCCTCATAGCAAATGGCTACACTATGAAAGATATAAGAAGAGCGAATCAGACGAACAAATAAACAAGCACCAACAAAAGAGTCGCCTACAGTTGATAAGGCGTCCCTTCCTTATGTGAAGAATGTAACGGATCGCATTGGAAAACTGTTGAATAAACACAACATCAAGACCATATATAAACCAACAAGAAAAATCAAGGAGATGCTAAGGTCGGCCAAGGACCAGTTAGAGCCATTATCCACATGCGGTGTGTACCAGAAACCGTGTTCCTGTGGTAAATCTTACATTGGAACTACGAAGAGACACATCTCGACCAGGTTAAAAGAACATAGG
Organism: Ectobius pallidus; assembly: GCA_964059195.1. Taxonomy (NCBI): domain Eukaryota; kingdom Metazoa; phylum Arthropoda; class Insecta; order Blattodea; family Ectobiidae; genus Ectobius; species Ectobius pallidus. The sequence continues at coordinate 26,055,466 of CAXKWD010000012.1, read as the reverse complement.
ACCTATTGCCGCCAGGGGCATGTGGAGAAGTCAGCTGTGGCCGAACACGCGTTCACAGACGGTGATCACGACATAGGCTTCCAGGAGACGAAAGTACTGGCAAGAACTTCGCATTACTATGCCCTCCTTAACAGAGAAGCTATAGAAATTTTCAAGTTTAGAAACAATTTCAACAGAAAAGAAGAGGGGCTAAAACTTCCAAAAGCTTGGTTTCCGGCCTTAAAATCACGTATTAGACAAGAAGGAATACAACAGCCAGCGTCGAACGCCACCATTGGTGCGACGGTAGCAACCGCAACCAGCTAAGCCACGCCCACCGCGAGTATATTAGCAGCTCCGTTTCTCCAACCAGTCCAGTCAGCGTCAAGATAGCAGCCACTGAAGAAGTTCCCCACAGCGGGAGCGAAACGTCTGGCGAGACTTGTAATTTTGCCTTTGGACCACGGCCCACAGCCCGGAAGATGCTTCAACTTCCATCGCTGTTCAACACTCAGCTGACGGAACCGTTTACATTTAGACAGGTTATGGCCGCTTTGACACTGAGGGCATAACTGTTCAGTTGTCGACACATATGACTGACGACTGTCACTATGCTGATTCCTAGGTTCACGACGTTCACTTCTAGGTTTTGATGGGCTGGACCTGTTGCAGGAATTATTCGACAGCACCTCTAGAGAATGAGACTTCGCTTCTAGAAACAACACAAGCTCATTTAACGAAGTAAAGGTTTGAGAATCGATTCTGGATTCCCATTCACGTTGCACGCTGTCTAGTAGGTGCTCCAATAACAATTGCATTAGAATTACTTCATGAAGTGGCACTTCTAATTCTAACGCTTCAATAGCATGCAAGTTGTTTTGGAATTGATTCAATAAGCTTCTCAAGTCTGCAACTGTCTCTTGTCGCGCTACAGGTAGGGACAGAAGATGCTTAATGTGGGCTATAGCAATCAACCGTTTGTTGTTGTATCTTGCACAAAGCATATCCCAGGCAACTTGGAAGTTATCACTCGTCACTGGCAAATTTTGCAATAACATATGAGCTTGACACTTTACTGAACCAATTAAGTAATGAAATTTTTTAATGGGCGATAAACCATTATTGTTTACAATTAAACTTGAGAATGTATCATAAAATGCCTGAATTTAGTTACATCGCCTGTGAACACTGGAAGCTAAATCGTTGGCAATTTTATCACATTGCTTGTCTGCGAAGCACTGGAGTTCACGGTTTGTCGTGTGTCACTGTTGTTTGAATTGACACTAACTGTAGTAGGCTCACGAGCATGCATTAACTCACTTAACCTTGCTTTTATATCAATATACAGCATTGATACCTCGTCTGCATATTGTATGTGAGTATCAAGTTCTGTATCAGTTTCCTCCAAAGATTCAATCTGCGTTTGCACAGCTTCAAACTTGTCAATTTCATTCAATAACTTTTCATAATGCGCTTTGATCACAAATACACTAACAACTTCAGATATGTCGTTGAGAAAGTTCTGTGTCAGTGTAAACTTTCTTTTACTTATACCCCGACGTCTGACTAAAGCCTTAATTTTCTCTTCCATGGTGAGATGAAACAGTTATTTTATATTGACAGAAAAAAGTGATTAGGCAGTCCACTGCAGTCTTGGAGGCGGTTGTCTTCTCGTAGGGGCGGTGACCATGAATCCGCACGCAGAAGAAGGCACAGCTGACGCGAAGCACTGGGGGCAGTTGAAGGTCGAAACAGCCGAGCGCGACACGAAGACCCGAGAGTGCACGACGTAACACGAGAGTCCAACATGCGTTGCACAATGTACAATATTCAGAAAATTATTGCAAAATCAAACCCTGCCCGGAGGTACCAAAATACTAGGGAATATCCGAGAGGAATAATAAATGATAGGTTAATTAGTAGGTTTTTCGGAGGACCAGGTATTTGAACCACTTAAAATTAAAAGGGAAAGAGAGAATGGACTGTAGGTCGCTGAAGCAGAGATTTAGATTTGAGGGTTTGCAATAATATATTTTCAGGAAGCCTGAACTCTGAATAATGTGAATTATATATACAATTTACACAGGAATAAAATATGTAGTTAGACACAGTTACTGTTGCTAGGAGCAATACACCACTCCCGCCAAGTAGATTCTATAAGCGCTAGTACCAAGTTCTTTGTTTCGAATACACGTGGCGACTAGGCTATTAAGACAATGTAGATAATTGTAAATTGCACTGAAAATACAATATGAATACCGGGACTTCACACGCGAGCTGCCTAATACGAAAGGAGCGAATTGGTGTGGAATATAAGTTGAGTAATAAAGCCTACAACCTGGCTATTGTCCTACACACAGGAGCAATCGTGCCAAGCGTCTAGTGCAGGCTGCTGCATCTTCACAACTAACTGGCGTGGGTAAGCCGTAAGCAGATGCCCACACAGGAAATGACAAACACACGCGGGAAAGAATTGGCGGATTGCGCCAATTACCACAGAGGCAAATTTGAAACATAAAACTTATAGGCTCTTGAGCTAACAGCTACCTCCTGAATTGAATATCAAAGGCATTCCGCATGTTAACCATTCCAGTCTCACAGTAATACAATAGGTTGAGTTAATGCTACATTTTCCGAACTTCGAAGGAAGAGTGGTAGACAGGTGAAAAGACATAACTAGCATAATAATAATAATAATAATAATAATAACAACAATAATAATAGTAATAATACAAAATAAATTGCCCATGCAGGAGACCTACAATACTACTAAAGCTGCTGGAGGTAGGACTATAAACGTCCTGTGCAGATGCACTTTCTCTCCCATGTGCATATTCATGGCAGACTGATCACGGCATTCGTGATATGCAAATTGGGGTTTTAAAGGTGGCCTTAATCAGCTGAAGACTGACGCTCAAGTCACACTTGTGACATAAATAAATGCCTACGCTCTAACCATGGCTTTTTATTAAATTCGAGAGTTATAGACACCACTAATTTACATTACTGCCGACTCTGTGCAAGAGAAGCTCCTTAAAGGTCCATTCTCATTATCAAGCATCGATCGTTTCCTGCACGTAGCATATAAAGTTCGACAAATATTTAGTCTACTAGTGCTCTATGAGGGTATTCATAATGTAACGTAGTCCATTCAATCACTTACCGGTATGTTCCATATCCGTACTGCAGTAAAAGGTTTGTTCCCTCTGGTTAATGGACCTGAATCAGATTAAATCATGCAAACCCTTTCAGGTTAATGAATGAAAGAATTAATAAATTTTGTTATTTGTTAATTCTTAAGTTTGATAGCCTGTTGAGTTAAGATTGTAATATATATATATATATATATATATATATATATATATAGGCCTATTATAAAGGGTACACTTAAAACACAAAAATAATAATGATGATAAACTGCACTGAAACTTAACATATTTATCATGTCTTGACTCTGTTCAACTTGAAGGTGCATGATGTAACTTGACGTCGTAATAAATCTTGATAGATTTATTTGATGGATCTTCTTTAAAAAAACTAGTTGAAGTATAGACACCAGTTGCGTTGTATTTTGTCAAATAACGTTGAAAGTGTCACGAAATAATTAATAATGAATTGCATTAATAATGTGTTAGGCCATAATTGAATTGATCGGATAGTATAATGATAGGCCTAACGTGTATGGTTTTACAACAAATTGTCACTGAGTAATGACTATATTTTATGCAGAAAAATCACAAATAATAATATATTCTCACATTTGCTGAGGCGGAACAGCAGGAAGCACGACTTTAGTACATTTTGGTTGCAATCAAATTCATAGTGTTTCAACAACGAACAAAGAAAATCTAATAGAATTTAATACAAGAATTACCTGTGAATAAAATGAACCGCTACTTAAGTTTAAACTATGTCCTGTTATGAAATATCAGATGGATTTTAAGCATGAGTTGATACATGCTCGAAATGATCCATGCTTGATAGTGTGAAAGGACCTTAATTTGGGGCAAAGTAGATTAATTTTCTACTCCAGGTCAGTTTCATTGCACCTCAGTACTTCAGGATAATCTATCCTTATTATCTTCATATAAATCCTTAATGATTCCTAATATACTGTGTTTAGTTTGCTGACAAGGAATAGTCAGTCTCTCTATGTTATGATCTACCCTCCTTTAAATCTATTATTTAATTCAGTAATTCATTATTGCTTTTGTAATTAACTTAATTCCAGGATGAGGATGACAAACTATTCAGATGAATTATATGTAGACGAACTGCCATCACCGTGGAAGATGCTATACTGTAAAAGAGCTTGATACATGATACAATTAATAAATCTGCTTTCAGGTTATGAAATACTGTTTCTTCAACATGTATACCATATCAAAATATTCTAATATAGGAGTATATACATTTAAGGTGTACAGATTTTATAATTTATATGTACACAATACAGGTTAATAAACCATTTGTAACCTCATTTGAATAAAAATAATAATTATTAAATTCTTGCCATTATTTATTTGAAATTTCCATCTAAAATGTTTTCCTTAGATGACTATTTTAATTTCTCCTATACAATTTACCATAATAGACATTAGTTTAAATTCATATTATAACTTGGCCATATTACATTAAAAGAAAAGGTAGCCTACCTGTTGGGGAGTGGCATATGTTCAGAACAAGGAGATGCCAAGGATGGGGTTATGTTCGATAGGAACAAAATGTAAGGGATCCTCAGGTCGGAACGAGAGGAACAAATTTAAGGGAAAATGATAAATAAAATCTCTGGTAGAGGAGGGCCAGCCTGTTGTTAATATACAGGCACTCAGGGAGAGAAGGACTTATACGCATGTCGCTGGGAACAGAGGTCCACAGATGCAATATTGGAGCAAATCCTTATACATGTAAATTTAACTATGCACATTTATTCACACGATATATGTTGGTTAGATGAATGAAATAAATACATATGAGCTGAAATATGATTGCATAACTTGCAATAACCAATGTGCTGAGATTTGGCGCGAATTGCGGCCAAGTGGATGTAAATGTTCTGAATTTACAACAGAGATGATTCTTATATCAAAACACCTGGAATAATTGTTGTATTCCGTTTTAGGATGATTTAACACTGAAATCTTGATAATAAACTGGATTACAATATAATATTACTTCGCTGTGATCACTGTTGCACAACGCACCGTAATATTAGTAACTAGCTAAGGCGACGGATCAACCTAGCTGTGAAAACTGTAATTATTCGGAAATAATTAAGTAACCACGACAAAACTTGTAACTTGAAGTTTTGTGTGTTAATTAGCGATTTGAGAGCAAAAGCCACTGCGGCTATTGTCTAAGAAAGGCGCGAAACTGGAGAAGCGATTCACACAACTGGTTCAAGTGAATGCTGGAATCTGACTAAACTGGAATGACGCTGCGTCTATACACGAGGTCACTAAAACTAATGCACCTGCCGGATGTCTTGCTGGAGAAAAGGCGCTGAGAATGTATCACTCCGCCACATACTGCTGAATCAGGGCGCGAACTGAAATAGCGGAGCGTTTAAATAGAAAGACTAACTAGACATGAATAAAAATGCTAGCAAAACAGATAGCTTGCGTGAACAGTACCTTTGAATTAATAAAATAAAATCGATTCACACCAAATTTGCATTTAACTTTCATCTGCCCTGGCTGTACACAAAACTGTTCGCCAACATGAAGGTATTATCGCCTCGCTCATAACGTTGACGGCGGCTCGCTTTGTTCTCATATTACAATGCTTGTTGTTACTGTAATAGGTTTTCTCAAAAGAAACTACTGACTGAATTCGTGATGCCAATTCTCTCATTGCTCAATGCCATTGCCACAAGTGTTTTGCTGCAACTATATCTTCCCGCTCTCATTACTAACACTATGCATTTTGGCAATTGAGGAGCGTTTTTTCAAAAGCCGATATCTACATGGATATCTCAGTGCAAGAGGTGACTAAGTGTCATCAAGAAAAGTGCTAATATTTGTGTGTATTGACCAGCAAAGATCGTATTTTATCTACGCCAAACATGACTAGCAGCCATTACTGTGTCTGTAACTGATACAGCGAGGCTGTTAGTCATGTTTGGCTTAGATAGAATATGATCTTTGCTGGTCAATACACACAAATATTAGCACTTTTCTTGATGGCACTTAGTTACCTCTTGCACTGAGACATCCATGTAGATATCGGCTTTTGAAAAAAACGCTCTTCAATTACTCCAAGCGGCAGCAACTTCTTTGATGTTAACTGTCAACGCAATGAGCAAGGCGATAATATATAATGCAACTGATTAATATTAACGTAAGAATGTACTGATAACTTAAAACGGGATACTACAGAATTTTACACAAATTGATTGCAAAACTGTCTAATTTACCAGGTGTGCTTCTGTACCAAGGGAACACTTAAATACAGTATATTATGTATTCACCCGAGAATAGCTTCAAGGAAAATAAAAACTCAAAACATTATGACTGCATTTACCCATCCACCGATACTCAGGCAAAGTAATACTATTCAAGTGGCTACAGAAGATCCAAACATGTCGAGCGGGTATTTACATATTGTGTATTGGATCCCAGCAGCGAGTATGGAATATTTCTAGACTGAATGCTAATCAAGCAGATGCTCGCATTCTTGGAATCGAGGGAAATGTGTGACGAAATCATTGCCAAGAAACCCGAGAGCTTCACCGCTGCATACGAAATAGTCTACACACTCGAAGTCACTCACAACATTGCTGACGAGGTTACGACCGCAGCTGTCAAAATCGAGTCAACCAATCGGTTAGGCTATGGCAAGCCGCCATCACAGAAGAGCAACAATCAACGGCACCCACATAGCAAATCTGCACATCGTCAACAAAGGTCCTCAAACCAATCGAGGGGTCGGTTCCGGAATTCGGATTGCCTGAAGTGTGGCAAGAAAGGTCACATCAGCAAGGTTTGTCAGTCCTCAACAAAATGGACGACAAATCACGTGACTGAAAAAGAGCAACTGGCAGAGGACATCGACAAAGTGCAGTAGGCCTACCTGAACAATTTTGAGGTTATCGGAGCAGTCCAGTGCTAGTCAAAGCCACTGGTTGATGTCAACATAGAGGGAACCACCGTCAGAATGGAACTCAACACCGGTGCCCTCTGCTCGACTATTAGCAAATCAAAGGTCTCCTTGATCAAACCAGGCTTTATGCTACAGGAAAATGATGGGAACTTCGTCAGTTACACTGGTCATCGCATCAACTGCATCGGCAAGATGTCAGTAAATGTAACCATTGGGGCCAGGACCAGGAAGACAAAGTCGAGGCACTACTTGGCCCAGAATGGATATCAGAGTTTGTGTAAGAGATTAACTTTGACCACTCTTTGCAAAACCTGACCTGATCCACAAGCTCTCTACTGAACAGCCTCTTTCCGTTCAACAAAAAAGACAATTGGATGACATCCTTGCTTGCTACCAGGATGTTTTCAGCAACGTCCCTAGAAAGGTTTTAGGCCCGCCGGCGAAGATGCACCTGAAAGTACTCTCCAAGTTAAAATTCACTAAAGCCATTCATTTAAAAGAGGGAGGAAATCTTGTGTATTGGATCCTAGCAGTGAGGTTTTACTAGAAGCTGCAATATATTCCATCAGTCAATAGCTGCACATTCCTCGTAGTTCTGGAAGCACCCACTGACTCCCAGTGCCTTCAACTTCATGACACTTCTACTTCTAGAACGTCCAACTCAGGGACTATATAACCATGCTCAACAGCAACACCTCCACTAGGACACCGTAGTTGGCATCCTAGTGCAGTATGAGAACCAGAGTTCATGATGCTCAAATAGTGTCAAAGTGCAATAAATAAACAGTACTGTAATCCAGCCAGTGTGTTATTTATTAGTAAACCTACGACACAACAGTAAACAAACTGCCATTCATGGTGGAAGACTTTATACTGACACGAACACAACCTTGCATGCTGAAATCTATAAGTTAAGTTCCCTGATAGCCATGCGAGCTTCAATCTATGGCCACTAAGCCAATAAGGAGTGTGCATGTGCCGAAAAAATCTGGACAATTCCAAGTACGGAGGTATGTAATACTAAAAGTGGGTCTAAGTGATATCTATATATAATATATATCCTGATTGTTTTTTAATAATTTTTTATTTGACATATAATATCATACATGAGGTTCCATATTACAAAGCTTCGTGCATTAATTTTGCAATTTTCTGTAAATGTTACACTGATCTGAAATTTAGAAATTTGTTGGAGGGTATTATAAATATTTACCAAATATCAAATAACTAGTGTAAAGTAAGACTCTATACCATTACAGCTAATCCCTACTACCTTATCATTTCAAATTACTACGATCGGAAGCCTTCTTATAACAATTCCGCTCTATATGTCCTGCACTCTTACAATAGTAACAGACTAAAGTTTTCCTTTGTAAATTTCTAGAGTTATTTCTTTGTGGAGTATTTCCAAATTTGGAATGCCTCCAAGATGAATCACTTTGTACAGGATTCTGAAAATTAGAAGATTGAATGGAGAAAAAAAAAAAAATTTTGATTTGAACAATTAGAGACTTTAACCTGAGTTAAAACTAGATCATTTAAAGTAACAGCACTAAGATCTAATTCGTCAAAAGTGGAAGGCGGATTCTGACCTAGAAAAAGTGATCGCATTTCTTTATAACAGGAACTACAACCAATAGTTTGAAAAGGAATATTCTCTGGATACTGAAGTTGTAATAATTTCGCATATAAACTGACACCATAGAGAAATTCAGAAAAAGATTTATTCAGTTGGTTGAGTATGACAGAAATACTTATGATAAAGAACTCTTCATAATCTTTGTAGAATTCAATTTTGAAATATATAAGAATGAAATTGATCCAAAGAAGAGCGTTGCTCAGTTGCTTTCAACAACATCTGAGTTAACGAGCCTTCGTAAACAAGTATGACTCATACCTAAGACAACACCAAGTCCTGATATATCAATCAACATTTTCAAAAATTCAATAACTTCATGTGGGTTATCGACAGAAAATTTGGATTTCCCTGTGGCAGAATTAATGATGGTGGGTATGGTGTGCTAATTAAGTGCCAGTATGGTACTTTATGAGATTGTGTGGGGGACGAGAAAATGTCCGTCCGTCCGTGTGTCTGTATGCACAATAACTCAAATATGCTTTATCAGATTTTAATGAAACTTGGTATATACGTTTATAATGTCCATGGGAAGAATCCTAATGATATTGGACCCAATTGGTTGACCGGTATCGGAATAAAACCCAATTTAGTGTCTATTTTAAAGGCGCCATAAATAAAATATGCTTTATCGGATTTTCATGAAACTTGGAATATGTATTTCTAATGTCCATGGGAAGACGTCTGTTAATATTGGACCAAATCGGTTAGCCGGTACCCGAATAATGCTCAATTTAGTGCATTTTTATGGTATTATATAACAAAAGGCACAGTAACTCAAATACGCTTTATCAGATTTTCATGACACTTGGTATACTCATTTATACCGTCCATAGCAAGAAGTCTGTATTTTGGACCAAATTGGGTGACTGTACCAGAGTAACAACTAATTAAAAATCACATGTTTTTTTAAATCATGTCTATACTACAATACCACATTTTTTAACATTGAGGGCTTTGATGTAATGCAGTCAGATGTTTATTTACTTCGTTGATCTAGTTGAAATTGAGTACTACATGAATACTGTTATATACAGAAGGTACATTACTGTGAAATAATTAGCTGAGTTATTTTCCACTGAATTTTGTGAAATGATGACATGGGCCTATTTTACAAATTTCAAGTTGCAATACATTTTAGATTTGACAAATAACACTAATCTTTCACATATGCTTATCAAACTAAACCGTCAAACTGACTGAGTTGGCCAAATGGTAACCTCTTGGACTCATATTCTGGAGGTCCCTGGATCAAATCCTGGAGCCGGCCAATTTGACATGGATTTTTTTTTTAAATTTTATTTTTATGTCAAGATATCACAAATCAGTAGTTCTGCTGATGCTGGTCGATTTTAATCTGATTAAAAATACTTATTTTCTGCATATCATGATTGCAATTATAATTGATTCAACAAAAACATTCTGGCATTTTGTTATATCAGTTTACCTGAATGTATTTATTTATGAAATACGGTATTTAAGTTGAGCACCAGTAAGTAGGATTTACTTACAATTTTATTCCACCTTCCTCAGCTGTCAGTCAATCTCTGAACACAGGATCTCTTGCTCAGGAGTTGTACAGGTTGCTTCGAAAATTACAACAATGTAATTTGAACAACTCAGTGTTCATCCCAGAAGTGATGATGGTAACGGTACAGTGATCCAAATCAGTAATCTGAAGGTGATCCTTTTTTGTAGTTTTAAGGTGGCTAGGTTATACTATATTAGACTTAGAAAAATGTGTGCTTCCTGTGCTGAGTTCATACTGCATAAATATCTCATGTATGCATCTAATGTAATTACTGTCTATCGTTTTCCTAAATGGTAGTCATTTACCATCTTGCAAGGCAACCTATGATTACTTTTCTAAATAGGATAAAACAAATGAGAACAATAGAAACATTTTAATGGAGCACACTGACATCATAACAAAGAGAATAAAAGATGAAAGATGCATGGATTGTTTTATGTCTCTAGAATTTACGAATGTTATTGGTTGTTGGTAGAAACAACAGGGGCTCCAAAACTGAAGTCCATAGAACCCCAAACATAATAACTTAGGACCTGTATGACCACCTGATATCATATTTATCTGCCAGATAGAGAATCTATCTGGAAGTTGGTCAAGAATTGTGTACTATGATGTCCTGACAAAATCTGTCTGGGAAGTCAACTTCCAACTAAGCTATAGTCGCCTCGCTCATTGCGTTGACAGTTAACATCAAGGTAGTCGCCACCTGACCTTGTTGTTTGGCGTAGTTGCCACACTGCATAGTGTTAAAAAAGAGAGCAGGAAGGTATAGATGCAGCAAAACATTTGTGGCAATGGCATTGAGCAATGAGAGAATTGGCAACAAGAATTCAGTCAGCGGTTTCTTTTGAGAAAACCTTTTACAGTATCAACAAACATTATAATGTGAAAACAAAGCGAGCCGCCCGTCAATGCTATGAGCGAGGCAACTATAGCAGGAGGATGGAGTGGCTGACAGACTATCAACTGCTAGTAAGGGAAGCTTGATTGAAACAAGATGGCTGTACTCCGAAGCTTCCTGGCCACCTGAATTTCAGAATTGATGCTGAAAGATTTAATTTACATAAAAATGTCATTTTAGACTCACATACGAATGAAATAGAATGGCACAAATTGATTACTGCACTTTAAACAAAATGTTCTTATGTAATTTAATTGTACAAATACAATCAGAGCTGCCGCATCTAGCGGAGACCTACCGAACTCCAACAAACACACCTCTTTGCTCAATGAGCTATGGATCATTTTACAAAATTTTACTGTATTCTTGCCGATAGCAGTTCAGTGGTGGTATTACAAGACATCTTCCAGTTAAGCTATCTGGAAGTCATGTATCGGGAGGAATTGTTGGCAGGTGGTAATACTTGATGTATCTGTATCTGTATCTGGTACCCTATGATCCCCAGGTGGGGCGAAGGGGCCACCTATGGAGGTTTCATTACCTATACTAATTTTGATATGCTTATTTTCCGAGAGAGGGTAGAGGGACAGGTGGTAAGCCCATTGCCTCGCAACTCCCCTCTGGAAACTAAGTATTTCTTGGACGTGAAAGGGCCGAGAAATTTTGTCCAGAGGCTCTAATTTATGCTTGGATTTCTTTTACGTGCTGTAAATCTACGACACGGGACCCCCAGTTTAAAGTCCCTCCTGAAGGACTCCGTGCCCAGGATTTTTATGTCCTGAAAAATCCATCGACCGCGGCCGGGTTTGATCCCGCGCCCTGCAGATCTAGAGGCGGGCACACTACCTCTAGACCACCGTGGCCGACTGTACTTAATGTACCGTAGTCAATGAATTTCATTTTTCTCATTGAGGGTGTATTAGATGTTAAAATCTTGATAAAAACACAGTCTTATACCCTTAACTTTTTCTTGTTTCTGGTAGTGCATACGTTAGCATCGTAAATACATGGCCAACAGCATTGACCATTATTGTTTTTAACGTATGATATTTTGTTTATGAATGCTTATGTGTGAACTGGCCCCAGGCAAGATAAAGTTAAGGGTATAAGGTTGTGATTTTATCAAGATTTTAACATAGGCCTATAATGAAGTTGATTTAACTTAGTAAGAATACTAGCAATTTGTTAATATTCATTTATTTATATTGTACCTGTATTATATCAGTTTATGTGCTTGTTCTCATGCCTAATTTCTCAATGAATGACAGCAGGACATTTGAATGCCTTTGATAGGTTTAAATAAAGGCACAATACTTCTTTGTGGTCATCCATTTTCCATTATAGCGGCTCTTTCCTGAGAGTCATATTATGTTGAACTAAAGATCACTGAGTTTTTTAAAGAAATGATTACTACATTTCATTACGTTACATTTATATTGTGCTATATTACACTGTAACAATAAGCTTTCTTTTGTTACTTTTATGATATTGAATATATTTTAAAGATGGGTTTACATTTACAGGGCTTTCATCTGCTGCACCCTGTATACACAGGGATTTTGGTTATGGAAGCACTGTATGTGTCTGCAATTCAACTTACTGTGATGATGTCGGGTGGCCACCACAGCTTATTATGGGCATAGGCCAATATTTACACTATGAAACAAATAAAGAAGGAAAAAAGCTACACCTCACTATAAAAGATTTCAATCTAGGACGGGAACCTTTCCTAAGTTGTAAGTTGGGAATTTAAAATAACTACTCAAATAATGACATGGTATAGTATTTTTAAGCTACATTTAAAACAAAAATGAGCCATCTGCAGAAGCATGGATTTCCCTATTTTCTTTTTCAACTCAATGTGTTGTTGTTGTTGTTGGCTAATGCTGAATTTCTGACAATGAAATCATTAATTCTCTAGCTCTCCAGTATTTTTCACTTAAAGACGTCGAGTTGGTAAGGGCTGGGCATTGTGGAAGGTGATCTTGGTCCATTTCTTCTTGGAGGTCGCATAGGGGGCATAGAGGTGAGGGGAGTATCCCAATTTTGTTGAGGTGTTTAGCAAGGCAGTCGTGACCTGTGAGTAGTCTGAAAATTGCAACCGCACTCTTTCTTGGGTATCCAGGGATGTTCTGAGTTAAGACTGCTTCCCACCTTTTGTTTTTTGAGGCTTGGGAGTGATAATTCAATACAATTTTGTGGTATTGAGAATTAATTATCCTTTTTGTTGCATGATAGGATAATTGTGTGTTAGGTTTTTGAATAATGCTGCAGCCTTTCTTGGCCAGGTAGTCAGCTGAGTCGTTTCCAGCTAGTCCACAATGTGCTGGGATCCACTGAAAAACTATTTTTTTCTTAAGTTTGCTGAGATGGTATAGGCATTTCCAGCACTCTAAAATTTGTTGGCTTTTTGGTGTTAACGTAGATGCTACAGCCAGGATTGCTGCTCTTGAGTCAGAGAGAATAACTGCTTGTTGAAATTTAGTTATTCTATACAATAGATTTTGCAGTGATGTGTAAATAGCCTCGACTTCTCCATCAAAGTTTGTAGTGCCAAATCCCAGGGGTTTGTAACTCAATGTGTAATTTACACTAAGTTTCAGTTTCTTAGCTGATAATCATGTCATTCATTCATTCATGGTACTTCTGCCTTACGGCAGGTCTACACTCCCATGTAAAATTCCATTTTCCAGCTCCTTCTATTTTCTGCTGCATCCTTTAACTCTCCATAATTTCTTTTCTTCTTGATGTCATCCAGTATCTCAATTCTTCTTCTTCCTAGTCTTCTCTTTCCTTTTATTTTTCCTTCTATGGCATCTAGCAAGAGTCCTCTTCTTCTCATAATGTGTCCCATCCAGTTGGCTTTTCTCACTCTCACATCTTGCAAGATGTGTCTCTTTTCTTCCACTCTTCTTAAAACTTCTTCATTTGTGATTCTATCCGTCCATCGAATCCTCTCCATCCTTCTCCAACACCACATCTCGAAGCTCTCCAGATATTTCTTTTCTCTTTTCCTGAGTGTCCATGTTTCGGCTCCATACAAAGCTACAGATAATCATGTAGAAAACATTAAAAACAAAGTGTCCCTTATGAGTTTTTTTGTGACAAAACATTTGGATTGATAATTATTCTTGGTGAATATGAGTTTTATAATTATGACCATTGTTTACCCCTCCCCCAGTCCTTTAAACACAGAAATTTTCTTTTGGAAAATAAATAAATATGAACTTGATAAACATGTAGGCCTATGGAATAAAATCATTACTATAATCATCAGATATTCAGTTACTATTGTCAGAAACTCCTGGAAAATTTTTATGTGCACTTTCAATTTGTAAGTGTACATTTCACATGTGAAATTATTCTGTGTTCATTGTCTGCTTGTTCAAAATAGACTTAAATTTAAATATACAAAAATGATAAGTAATCTGATATTCCTTGTTGAGATTTCCTAACATTCAATTTTGATTTAATGAACTTGTGAAAGGCTTTAGAATCAGAGTTTGATATGTTAGAGTCCTAATAGACTGCATATACCTGTATCTGGTTTCCTATATCCCCTATGTTGGGACGAAGGGTCTCCATGTGGAGGTTTCTGTTATCTTTGTGAATTTTATTACACTTATTTTCTGAGAGAGGGCAGAGGGACAGGTGGTAAGCACCCTCCAGAAACTATGGGACTATTTGGACGTGAAAGAGACGAGAAATTTTGTCCAGAGGCTCTAATTTAAGCTTAAAGTGTTTTTCCATGTGCCGTAAATCTTTGATATGGCCCCCCCCCCCATGCCGCTGAAAGTCCCTTCCGGAGGACTCCGTGCCCAAGAGTTTTACATCCTGAAAAATCCATCGACTGAGGCTGGGTTTGATCCCACGACCTTCAGATCTAGAGGTGGGCACGCTACCTCTAGTCCATCGAGGCCGACAATAGACTGCCTGTAAGTGCATGTAAATAAAAATATGGCAATAAAATTTAAATTGCATGAATATTATGTTGATAATAAGTGTAGAAAATTTCAAATACTGAATGCTCGATTTGTCAAATTCCCAATAATGTTGAAACAAATTCTCGAATAAAAAATACATATAACAGAAAACCGTTATCTTGTTAGTCTGGATTGTATATATTTTGCTTTAATAAGGAATTAATGCCACTTGTGAATGCCAGTACAAAAACTAGGCTCAAAGCAAGATAAAAGCAGAGAAATGAATTGCCAAATATTACTGTTACTGTACTAATTTAAATATCAAATGCTTCATTTAGCCTGTTCATTGAACCACTTAAATGTGGTTTCTAAGTTCCCTGCTTAGTTCTTTATCGGACAAAATATCATTGTTTGATGAAAGAGTTCTTCCACATTCAACATTGGAAATTGAAATGTACCATTTATATTGACTGGAGACACTTTAAATCCAGTGTTGGATACTCTGGCACTACCCTCCTACAATTTGCTCTTCATCTCTTTCCTAACAAACAATTTTCGAGAATTTTTGCTGTTGCATGCAGAATTTAGCAAAATTGTGAACATGTACAAATAAAAAAAGTCAATTTTAAAAATTTTTGTCTTCTAAAAAAGAATTCACTACAGCAATTTTTACTGTGGCAAGTGAAGAAGCTGTGCCTGAATGAAAACTTCATGCCCAGTACCTTTTAAAACTAATTCATCCTTAGATAGATTCATCCTTGCCACCAGTGGCGGCTCATAGCTAAAATTAGTGGGGGAGCTGCTCCAGAAAATGTTTAGCCTTTGTTTTAAAATTGTGTGAAAGGAAATATAATTTTATTCAGAAACTTGATCAAACCCTAAAAGAACAAAATTAATTTTTTACTTACTTTAATATAAAATATTGTTACAGATCAAGCTGTTCATTTAAGAACGAAATCCATTCTTCTTGTTTTAATTTCTGTGAAAAGATCAATAATTTTTGCCTTGATCTGCCATGGTTAAAGTTTTCTGTTAAATAAAACAGCCAAAAAAAATTAATAAAATAGAATAGCTGGAAACAAGATAATAGTCTAATTCTACTCTTTATCACATTCAAGACTATGGTAAATGGCTTTTAAGCACAACGGACGGGAAACAAAACAAAATTTAAAAAAAAAAAACTATCTTCCACCAATACACCACGATTGGCACTGTGGAAGCAACCGTGCTGTCTCTCCATTGCAGCCACAGTATGCATCTTCCTATTTTGGCATCCACACAACGTCCAACACCACGCCACTGGAACGGTGATGTTATCGTTAATATGTTATTGTTAAAAAATGTTATCGTTAATATCAAGTGGAAATAGGGAGTGCTTCAATTCTGCAGTTCCTATACATGAGCCGCCATTGCATGCCATGCATAAATTTTGCAATGAATTACTAATTTCATGGTAATTTGTAAATAAGTGGTCACTTTGCAAGTTCAGATTTTAATCCCAATAGAAAAATTTAGCAATTATGAGGACAATCATTAAATAATTAATGCTGATACTCTTTTATTATATATTAACCATTTTTGTGCTATTGTGATCCCAAAAAAAAATTGTGTCTCTAACTCACCACCGTCTCGAGAATTACACAGCCTGATCTATATGGCTAATTTTGAATACGCGGCGACATTACAGATGGCAGCACCTATCGCATTTTGCTGCAATATCATATACATTGCTTCTATGCTCTGTGTTGCCCTCTGAAGTTTAAACTCGGAACTGAACTAGATTGGAATTTCATGCAATCTGGGTGCGGACTGTGTCACCTCTACTGGAGAAATTAGGCAATTGAGCAATACGCTGAACTCCATTTTAAAATAAATCATAGGACAGGCAGTGCAATTCTCGAGACGGTGGTGGTCTTAACTATGGTTAAATGTACTGGAAGTGATAGATAATTGAGGCATTTGGTCATATAACTTGGTAA
Source organism: Ectobius pallidus (assembly GCA_964059195.1). Lineage (NCBI taxonomy): Eukaryota > Metazoa > Arthropoda > Insecta > Blattodea > Ectobiidae > Ectobius > Ectobius pallidus. Next base: position 26,038,416 of record CAXKWD010000012.1, on the reverse strand, counting down.
CTGAAAAAGTGCAAATTGTTTGTAAATGACAAATGAAGATTCTAAAAATCTTGTAGGGTGATTATTACAAATACTGTTAATATAAAAAATAACATATGAATATATTTTAATATTTTTGATGTTGTATTCGCTCAAAATATTTTGTTTCTGAATTTACTTAATTAAATATAAAAATGCCTGCTTGCAAATAACCATACCATGTTTTATTTGATTATTTCATACTATATACTGAATGATAATTGGTAGTTACCATATTTTATTTGCAATTGTATACATATTTTAATACTTGTGTAGGTACATAATAAATGAAACAAAGAATAAACTTGAAAATGTTGTTTTATTTATTAGAAAATTAACGAAACACTAATCCAAATATAGGAGAAATTAAAAACATATAACATAAAACTCAGTTTAATATATTATAGACCAAATGCATGTTTCCACCATACTTAAAATATACAAAATCTTTTTAGTCACCGAAATTAATATTAGTTTGGTATGATACAAACCATCCAGAATAAATTTACGGGAATAGACAAACTAGAAAATTAATTAATATGTCAATTTATCTATATTTCTCTAACTTGTCTAGTAATTCAACTAATATAGGCTACTATCCAATGTAGTTACAGTTTGTTATACTAAAATAATTATTAAGATAGTACTCAAGCCATTGCAAATTAAAGTTGAATAGTGCCATGTAATGTAATGTGATTAGTGGAGTAGAAACCAAGTTTTACAGCAAAAACATCAAAGGTACTCTGGTAGATTTTATTCTTGTTTTGTGATGTAGCCTGTAGCCTGTAGCCTGAGTGTTGTCCTTCATTATTTACATCTTCATTTTCTTCAAGCACATCTGAAATCAATATATTTAAATCTTCTGAACACTTCTGCAATCAACTTCTTTTTTTAGCACCACTGTGTGCTGATACCAATGTTTCATCAAAATACAAAACACTTACCATGTGCAACAGCCAACAATGTTCATGTTTTAAAAGAATACCGTATTTATCTGAACATAAGCCGCACTTTTTTTCCTACATTAAGCCCAGCAAAATATGCCTGCGGCTTAAAATCGCGTACAAGTTTTTTTCAGGCAATAATAATTGTAAAAATGAACACAATATAGCCGGTTGATCCATCGTAGCTGGTTCACCTCCAAGCACCGCCATCTATCGATTATCTCGATTCTCCAGGACTATCGATAAATTAATCGATTTAATATTGAAAATATATCGATTTTAATCGAAGGATCGATAAGATGCTTAAGCAAGTGATGTTTTGCGTATTTTGTCATTTTTGATAGCGGTATTACAGAATATGCATGTATTATGAGCTGCTCAGAAGTAAAAAAAAAATGCCGTAACGTATGGGAATGTGAATAAAGGCGATTTTGAACTGATGGTAACTGAAAGTGCACTTATGAAAAATAGAAAAATCGCGCGAAATTCAACACTGAAAGTCATATGAGGTGTAAAGTACTGATTTTTGTTTTCATTTTCGTCAGAATTATTTCATTATATTAAATATAATTAGAATATCATAACTTAAGTCAGCTGATACTTTCTTTTTCTTATTTCAGGCCTATTTCGGCTAAGAAATGTGTTACTTTAATATTTTTCACTTTGGGGTTAATTTAATTATTTTTCCTTTACTTTATTGCTAAAAAGGCAGGTGCAGCTTAAATTCAGGGGCGGCTTATATTCAGATAAATACGGTATTTTCCTAAAAAGACAGTTTAAAGTTGTTCATAAGTAACCCATGTTTCAAATTTAAAATCAGGATTTTGATAATAGGGTTATAAAATTGTAACTGTAAGTTTTGATATTTTTCTAAACTGTTTTCAGTGTTCGATAAATCAATTGTCAGGTTTGAGGTAAACTGGAGGAAGAAGCATCAGATAATGCTAGGATTTGGAGGGGCATTGACAGATTCTGCTGCAATGAACATTGCTACACTTAGTCCTAATGCTCAAGATAGTCTGCTTGGGTAAGTAACCAAACTCAAAAGCTTATTTGTTACTCAGAGGTGTACAATTCGCCCATTTAGGATCAGAGAGACGTAACTACATTTTTGCCGTTTTTGAGTTGATACTACCATCAGAAACACGGAATTGAGATCTATCTTGGGATCAAAGAATTGTAACTCTGTCTCAACTGGTTTCCTTTTTAGCTGCTAGCGTATCTACATTTTTATGAAAATAACAAGAATCAAACAGACGGAAAAGCTGTTCCATTTTGAGACTGCAGCATGTAGTGTTAATTTCTGAAACGGAACAGCTGTTACGTTTCTCTGATCCTAAGAGTACTGTTGCTTTACCCGCCGTGTGTTGTAAACGTAATGCCGCCGTCACTCTGTGACAACAATGAAAAAGAACTTCCTGTCAACAAATTTAAACATTTGTCAGTCTTGAATGAGTTTGCAAGTAGACAGGATCGCAATGGAGTCCAGAGGAAAGAGGATGGTGAAAATGTGTCAGAAGGAATGGAATTTAGAGGAATTGTGTAAGTATTAGAACTTGGTTATTATTGTGTGTTTGTGATTATTATAGGTGTAATAATTATTATTTTTGTTATATTATTATTATTTATTTATTTATTTCTATAGCTGAAGAAGAATTACAACGTGAAAAGGATGAAGAGATGCTCAGGCAGTTCGTTGGTTCAGATTCAGATGATGATCCTTCATATCAACCGGACGAGTCTACTGATTCTGGTGAGTAGACAATCAAATACTATTCCAGTCCAGTTAAAATACATTATCTTTTCCCTTCCTCTGAATATTTGTTTTATTATGCTTACAGAGACCAGTGATGAAAATGGATCTGGTCTTGTCAAAGATGTAACCCATGAGGATGTAAATATTCAGAATCAGGATAGAGAAATTGTAGACGATAATATTAACTTTGAAGAAGGCAATAAAGCAAGAAAACGCAAAAAGGTAGCAGTTAAAGAGGAATGGAAAAGAAATAAAAGGAGAATTAACCGGCAGCATGGTAGGGCATATATTTCAACTAATAATTCTAAAGTTCCTGCAAGAAGTGTGAAGCAGAAAGATTGCTCTAAATGCCCCCGACAGTGCAGCAGTAAATTTACTGAGGAAGATAGACAAAATATCCATAGAGCCTATAGGGACCTTGGATCAGTTGAACTGCAAAGGCAGTACCTTAGTAAGCTAGTAGAAGAAGAAGAAAAACAAAGTGTTAGAACAAAATCTGACACGTCACGAAGGAAGATGACAAAGAAATACCATTTGATAAAGGGAGATGCTAATATTCAAGTATGTATGGAATTTTTTCTCAAGACATTTGACATTTCAGAAACCTTTGTAAGAAATACTATCAAGAAAAGAGATGAACACCATGTGATTCAGAAAGAGAGAAGAGGATGCCATGAGCCTAGTACAAAAAGACCAGAAGAGAGTAAGGAGACTATAAGGAACCACATCAAGAGTTTTCCTGTCCTTCCTTCTCATTACAAGAGGAAAGAGTGTACCGCAGATTATCTACCTGCCAATATGAGTATTAAGTTAATGTACGAGTTATATCAGGAACAATGTCATGCTGAAGGAAAGCCAGCAGAGAAATTTTGGTTATATCGCCAGATATTTACAACAGAATTTAATCTCAAATTCCATAGGCCACGAAAGGATATGTGTGATAAGTGTTTAAAATTTTCACATACTTCAGAAGATAAGGAAGACGAAGATTTAAAAAGGGAACAGGAAGAGCATATTAAAAGGAAAGATATGGCAAGGGATTTTAAGAACTTGGAGAAGGAAAGTGCACGAAAAGGCGAATCTGTGCTGGCTGAATTTGACTTACAAGCTGTGCTCTACTGCCCTAAAGTGAATGCAAAGTCAGTATTCTATAAAAGAAAGTTTTCTGTTTATAATCTCACTGTCCTTAATGTAGGAGAAAACAAAACAGATTGTTACATGTGGGATGAAACACTAGCAAAAAGGGGTTCCATAGAAGTAGCTTCATGTGTGTGGAATTTTTTAGAAAATCATGCACTAGGAAAACCAGTAACCTTGTTTTCCGATACATGTGGGGGCCAGAATAGAAATGCCAACATGAGCACAATGTGTTTGCATGCAGTGAATGTACTGGATATTCCTATCATCAACCAGTGTTTTTTTGAACCTGGACATTCACAAATGGAGGTGGATTCAGTGCATGCCAACATCGAAAGAAAAAGCAAACATGTGGATGTTTTTGATACCACAGGCTGGTATACTATTGTAAGAATGGCGTCTGACAAGTATAGGGTGACAGAAATGGATAGAACCAAAATTTTAGATTTCAACCAGCTTCAGCAGAAACTGATTAGGAACAAGAAGACTGCTGAAAATGGAGAAACTGTAAAATGGCTTAAGATTGTTTGGATGCAATACCGGAAAGATCAACCTGACATGATATTTTTCAAATATTCTTATGATGATCGGGAATTTCAGGTTCTGCCAACCAAGAAAAGAGCTGGACTACGAAATTCATCTCACTCTGGTCCTGAAGACAATATTCTGAGCCCAGCTTATGATGGTCCTCTTGGCGTAAGCAAAGAGAAGAAAAAGGACCTTATAGATTTATGTAGTAAGGGTATTATACCTCCTAGGTATCACTCATTTTATCAAGGACTTAATACCATTAACGAGGTGGAAAATCAGGAAATCGCCGCGGAAGATTGTCAGGAATAGATAACTTTTTTTCTTTTTAGTTTTCTTTATTGTTTTGTCTTTATCTTGAAATAGTGTAGTACACAAATAGTAATCAGACTGCAGGAAGCCTTTGTTTTGTTGAACTGAGTTCTTATGATTTGTTTGTTGTGTCTGAACACTTTATTTTTTCAAGTTCATGTTACAGTAGATTAGAAAAGAGTTGTGAAATTTTAGTATGTATCTTAATGATGACGTGTACTCATTCAAAGAATGGCATTAAACAGAATGAAAATCACCTGTTATCTTGCTTATTTTCCTTACTGGATATTGCTGATAAATATTCCCATTGTTTATTTACCAGTAAAATGTGTTGATGAAACATTATAAACACAGCTGCAGTAATATCCATTGTTGTGTAAGACTGCAAGACAGTCATACGTTTCATATTAGTAGCCAATAAGTTAAGGATCAGACGAACGTAACTACATACATAATTTCATTAAATATGTTATTATCATATCTTAAGTGATTAAAATATGTAACCTCTAATAGAAAACAACAATAAATTAAATATACTTCTTATTTACAGCAAAAAAATTCGCGAAAAAATATTAGAAAGTACCCAGTTTTTAGGCACAAACCTTTAAATCGATTTATCTCAAAACACTGTTTTTGTAGTTACGTCTGTCTGATCCTAAATGGGCGAATTGATCAATTGATGCTATCTTTCATAAGCCTCTAATACATGGGAGTCCAAAAAAGAATCTATTCAGCACTGAATCACTTCAGTAGATATGCTTGCTTCAGTTCATGATGAACTGCTGAAAACTTGGGTTTAGAGGGGTGAGACGAGGCAGGGATTGCATGTAGTGTCAACACAGTGAGGCATGAATCAACACCTGCTCACCTATGTCCATCTATTAAGCCCCCTTTAACAAAAGAGAATGTTTTGTTTCTTCATTCCCCAATTGTCTATAGGTAGACGTAGGAATAGGAAACTTTGTTTAAAGCTGCAATTGAAAAAGTGACTGCTCAACATTGGAGAAGGGCCTGTGAACATGTTCGTAATGTAGAAAAATTTATTGGAAACAAGATGGATCATGGACGAGATGTTGTACAGTTTTGTTATTAATTATTTGCAAGTCTCAGATGAATACAGTATTGAGATTATTCATTTCTTACAAGGGATGGTACGAACCTTCATGTCGAAACCCACCCTCAAATTTTTTACACATGTAGGTCATCCTAAAATGGAATAGTACACAAAAAATTAGCTGCCAGTTCGAACTGCAAGTCTATGAAAATCATGTCACAATATCGCGAAAAAAGCATTGTCAGAGCACCTCATCCCGTCTAGCAGGGATGTGGTCTGTGGCTGAGGTACAAGGTCTTGAGCGAGGCATGCGGGCAGTCGGCTCTACACAACACTGTAGTCACAGTATACAGTTGCATGATCACTTCCCCGTGCACGAACAGCTTGTTTTAAACTTTACTATTCAATAAATGTGAAACAGAAGTGCCTAGTGTCGTTAGAATGGGAAAGTCACAAATTTGCATAGCACCATGCACATCGAAACAAGTGTTCCCATATCACATTCTGCTTCTTAACACTTGTGTTGGTTCGATAGTTTACAGAAACTGAAAGCACATTAATGGGATTCAACACATCTGTACAGACACTCATGGTGACTTTCATCTATTAACTGACAGACACACCGATCGCAATTCATCATTATGGTCGTTGTTTATACTGCTATGGCAAGAAGAAGGAAGCCCGTGTTTGATAAGCTGGTGAATGAGTCACGTAAGTTGCAGTATGCGCTACAAAGATCCAGGAGGAACCAACTAGGTCACTTCCAAATTTCAAGCTTCAATTTAATGGTCTCACAGTTCAAACTGGCAGCTAATTTTTGTGTACTATTCCATTTTAGGATGACCTACATGTGTACAAAATTTGAGGGTGGGTTTCGACATGAAGGTTCGTACCATCCCCTTGTTAGCATCCAAAATCCGCCACTGTGAGTAAGGATTGTATCTCTCCCCATCCATCACAGCCATAACAAGAGGGTGATTACTAGTTCCTTCTCTTTTCAGCATATCTTTATCTCTCTCATTTTTTGGTGAGACAAGTTATCCCAAATACAGTATATAAAATTAGCAATATTAAAATATTTTCAAAATCTTATCAGAAATCAATAGTTGGTGTACGTATTAAAAATTCAGTACTATTCAAACAGGATTACAAAGTAGGCCTACACAGAAATCTGTTCAATAGGCAGAGAACACAAAAGACTCTCTAGACTACCTCATTAACCATTTAGTGAAACATCTGTTGCCGTGGCATGGTTGACTGCATGCCTGCCTTACAACCCAGCAGTCTGGATTTGATTCCCGAAAGGGGTAGATTTAGGAGAGGTGGTGGCATTAGGAGAGGTGCTGCCAGCTTTTAATCACTAGACTGTGCACAAAATATACCTGATTGATTTATAGTTTGCCATTTTATCTAATCTGCCATATAGTCCACTGTGTAAAGTATGCAGATAGCCAATGTAATCTTGGTGATAAGGTATAATTTGTACCTAGCAGTGGGAACAGCATGGCTGATGCAGTGGATACCCTATTCAGCATTTTAGAAAAAGAAATAAAAGCATGCCAGTAACTTTATCTAAAGTGAAAAGAAAATTGCTATTCAAATGAAGTTCAAAATGGCCTTATGTTAACTGACATTGTATTATGAGTACCTTAGCTTATCTAAATAACACAGTTTAAGCTGATAAAATATGGTAGCGACATTGGCAAGGAAAAAAGTCAAAACATAATGTAATAATCTGTGATGTAAGCTTAATTGCATTAAAAACACATATTAAATAATAGATTCAGCAAGTCCTATTAGTAATTCTCAATATACTAAGTCATTATACGTAATGAAAGCATACTTACTAATCAAGCTTAATAAGAAACCAATACTGTTTAAAGTACAAGGAGAAAGAGTTGCATAGTGTGAGGAGGTAGTGTTAAGGATTCACATTTTGGGAATTTAGGAGTCAAGAGTCCTGTGGCTGGCTTATCTGAGTGTGTTTTGGGCATTAGCTTCACTTGCAGAAGCAAATGATACATTGGAAAATGCTCACCCTTGACTTTAGAGTAGAATGTATAATAATAATAATTCAGATATATTGTAAAAAAAATCCCTTTAGGCAAGCCTACAGGCTGAGGTAGATTTCTAAATGTTTTTTTGGTTTAATTTACTGTTGCTGCGTAGCACTCTTCTTCTTTAGCCTTGGCATGACAAACCCGCAATAATAATTGCAAAAAAGAGGAAAGAGCACTTTTTCAAACATTCAAATCTCGCCTTAAATGAGAGCTATAGAGAAACTAGTTATTGATTTGTAGAGTACTCATCAAGAGCTTTTCAACGATACCCCACAAGACGTGGTTTAAAAAATTTCGAATTTCCATCCCCCCACCCCCACTCGTACCCCCAAAACCCCCAAATCGTTGGTGTCACTGTGAACTCCATAGGGAGTACTCTAATTTATTCAAACAAAGTTTCCCTCTATACTTCATAGGGGCCGAGATAAAAATGTTTTAAAATTTCAACCCCCTCCCCCGACCACCCCCTTGGGCCAATTTTGCTCATTAACGAACATGTCCGAACTATTGGGCCTAGAAATAACATATTAAAATTTGGTTCAAATATCTTCAAAATTACGGCCGCTATCGTGTAAAGATATAAATATATATATATATAAATATCACAAATTTTTTTTTTTGAACGGGCGGTGGTTTCGTACTTAGGGGAGCATGAAACGTAAAGATATGAAAGAATTTTTCGAAAATCATGACATGGTATCCATTGCAATAGGTAGATTTTTCTTCGAAATCTACCTAAAAAGTGCGAGATGGAAATGATATAACAATATTTAGAATTCATGTTAATTTGTACGGGTACCCCTTGATTAACGGTATTTCTCAGGGGTCCCTCCAATAAAACTACTTACAATAATTAGTTACAGAGTATAGCCTATTTTTACTTCTTCTGCTCGTACCATAGGTACTATAGGTAGAGAAAGTATTGTTTTCGACCCCCAAATTCGAAGTTGAGTTTTTAACATAAATACATGTTTTGAGGACCCATTTTCGGAAACATAACTGTGAGTGTGTGTCTGTGTGGATGTCTGTGAACAGCCTAGCTCCAGAACGGAAAGTTGTATGAAAAAAAATTTTGTATGTGGGTCAGGTACCTTCTAAAGATGTGACCCGAAGATTGATGACTAGTTCCTCTTATCTTTAAGGGGACTTTACATGAAGAAATTTTTGTTTTTTTGCGATATTCTCTAAAACGGCTTTAACGATTTTCTTTAAATGTTTCACATCGGTTGCTTATGCTAAGAGCATAAACATGTGTTATGTGAAACATTTTTTCGAAAAAATTCTCTGAAGGGTATTTTACGGACTATGAAACGCTCCGGACCATATGACGCACCTTCGTTTAAGGATTTAAAGGAATAGAAATTTAATGTGATTCTACATGAAATTTGAAAGGAATAATAATAATCTTCATTGCATAAACAAATTATAACTTTGTACAATGTAATCAGTGTAAATCACTTCTAACTTAAAACCTCTTCTGTGTAGGTGACATTGTGTAAATTTTAATAACTGAACTGATTTCTCATGAAAGACTGAAAATACTTTTACACCCTGTAACCCTCAATTCAGCATCGGCAAGTGTAACGGGACAAGGCTGTTTAGAGGCCATTCTTCTTCTTCTTCTTCTTCTTGTTTGGTTTAACAGCGCTTGTGGGCCTTGACCTCCTCTATGGCCTTCCTCCATTTCTGCCTATCTTTCACCATCTCCCTCCAGTTTCCTATTCCAAATCTGCTCAGGTCGTTTTGTAAGCAGGTTCCCCATCTTGTCCTTGGTCTCCCTCTAGATCTCTTTCCTTCTGGTGTGTTAATATATACCTTCTTAACTTTCCTTGTGCTTTCCATGCGCATGATGTGTCCCAGACACCTCAGCCTTATACATCTGATGTAAGTTTCCAGATTCGAGTCTCTATACAGCTCATACAGTTCATCATTATAATATCTGCTTCTCCATCCTTCTTCGGTCTTGACTGCGCCATAAATCCTTCTTAGTATCCTTCTCTCGAATACTGCTATTTGATTACATATGTTTTTATTTAAAACCCAGGTTTCTGCTCCATATGCTACAATTGGTCTTATTAGTGTTTGGTATAGGCCTACTTTGATTTTTATATTCCTAGAAATTATTTTGTTTTTAATTATTGGTAATAGAGCAAAATATGCTCTATTAGCCAGACTTACTCTTCTTTGAACTTCATCTTTTATGTCATTGTTGGATGTCAGTAAGGCACCTAGGTAAACAAATTCGTGGTTTTCCATTTTAATTTCCTTTGCTTGGCTCGTTTTGTTTTTTCTTTGTAATTGTCATGAATTTGGGCTTCTTAGTATTTATCTTAAATCCTAGTTTGCTGGCATTTTTGTCCAGTATTACTAGAGCTTGTTCTACTTCCTGTTTTCTTCTCCCAGTGATAACGACGTCATCTGCATATGCCAGAATTTGTTGAGTTTTGTTAAAAATAGTTCCATTCATTTGTATTTCTGATTTTACTATTGCAATTTGTAAAGCTAGGTTAAATAGTAGTGGCGCTATTCCATCTCCTTGTCTAACACCCTTCTCCCTATTGAATGTTCCAGATAAATTTCTCCTGATTTTAATTACTGCATTTGGGTCACATGATACAGCTCTGCATACATTTATCAGTTTCCTGGGGAAACCAAGTTGATGCATGTATCCCCACAGATTTTCAAGTTTCAGATTATCATAAGCAGATTCAAAATCTAAAAATAAATTATGCAAGTCTATACTCTGTTCACAGCACTTTTCAGACTCTTGTCTCATGATAAATATTTGATCTGTAGTTGATCTACCGGGTCTGAATCCGCATTGATAGTCTCCAATTACCTCTTCCATGTATGGAGTGATTCTTTGGTACAGAATATTGGCCAATATTTTATATGCCGTTCATAATAAAGTAATTGCTCTGTAATTTCCACAGTTCATGATATCCCCCTTTTTATATATTGGTGCTATTGCTCCCATTTTCCATTCATCTGGTATTGTTTTTTCTGTCTCCCAGATATTTGTTACCAAATTTAATAATGCTTTATTTAGCTCTGTTCCCCCTTTCTTGATCATCTCTGCTGGAATGTGGTCATATCCGGTGGCTTTATTATTTTTAAATTTATCTATTGCCATTTCAATGTCGATCAGGTCTGGAGGTTTTATATCGGGTTCTGCTGTTTGTATTTCATATTCATCGTTTTCATTTTCTTGTCCGTTTACTCTCTTAAGATGATCCACGTAGAATTCTTTCCATCTTTATAATATCTGTACCTCATTGCTAATAATGGCTCCTGCGCTATCTTCAACTAGTTTTGTTTGTGGTTTATATCCTTTTTTTACATGGTTCCCTTCTTTATAAAAAATTTTTACGTTCTGATTGTTATATTCTAGATTTATTTTCTCCAGTTTCTTGTGCATTATTGCTCTTTTTTTATTTCTAATGACATGGCTAGCTTCTTTCCTTTTGTTCTTGTATTCAAGCTCATTTTGTCGTGTGTGTCTTCCTATCATTTTTTATAGGCTTTATTTTTTCTTCTACCACTGCTAAGCAATCCTCATCTAACCAGTCATCTCTTTTGCGTATCTCTTCTTTGCCTATTGTTTTCTCTGCTGCCTTATTTATGCAATCTTTAATTCCTTCCCATTCTTTATTAACATCTGGATCTATTTTTTCATTATTCAGTGTATTTAAGTTTTTGTTTATTTCTTTTACATAGGCCTATTCTTTGACATTTGCTTCCTCTTCCAACTTATTTACATTCCATCTGAACCACTCATTCTTTCCCAAGTTAGTTATCTTGGATATTTTCACCCTAATTTTAGCTCTTACTAGATAGTGATCTGTCCCTACTTCCGCTCCTCTTACACTCCTTACATCCATTACTGCTGAGGCATGTCTCCTGTCAGTTAATATATGGTGTATTTGATTGGTTGTTTGTTGTTTGTTTGTTTGTTTTTTGTTGTTTGTTTGATTGTCTGGGGAACGCCAAGTCATTTTGTGGATTCTTTTGTGTGGGAACCAGGTACCACCCACTGTCAAATCTCTCCCTATTGCGATTTCTACAATTTTCTTTCCATTATCATTGGTTGTGTCATGCATGCTGTGTGAACCACAAGCCGAATGTATGAATGATTCTTTCCTGTCTTTGGCGTTAAAATCACCTAAAATCATTTTCATGTCATAATTAGGTATGCTATCCATCACATTTTCTAATTGATTATAAAATTGTTCTTTAACTTCTTCGGTCTTATCTTCAGTTGGGGCATGTTCTGATACACATGTTATATTATAGAATCTGGTCTTTATCTTTAGTTTACAAATTCTTTTGTTATATTCTTTAAAATCTATCACATTTCCCAGAATTCTATTATTCACATAAAAACCTGACCCAAACTCATGTTTCCCGGTTTGACTACCACTGTAAAATATTGAATATTTACTTTTATGTATGACCCCGTTTCCTGGGCATCTCATCTCTTGTAGTGCGCATATGTCTATTTTGTATGCCTGTAGTTGGTAATTCTCTTGGTTGGTATGCCAATTCTCTCATTCTACCTGGAATATATAAGGAATGCACGTTCCACGTCGCACAATTCATATCAGTATTCATAATCCTTTTTCCTTGCCATGGTCGGTTTTCAATAGAGCAGTCAGTCCGAGGCCAATTTGGTTTCCTAACGGTAGCTTTCTCCACGGGGGGGGTTGTCGGCCACATGCCCAACCCCCAACCTGGAGGACCAGGTCATTTGATTTTGGGGTTTCCCTCCCCTTGATCAGCTGTCTTCACCACGACTATAGAGCCTGATCTGCCCCTCCCTAACCTTGGTTGTAGCTGCCCACTCTGGGTCAGACGCTACAACTGCAACCATTGCCTCGTTCGCCGGAGTTTTCGGAGTTCCTGTTGGGCCTTCATGGCTACTGTAGGGGTCGTTTAGAGGTCATTGCCTTCATTTAAACCAGCCGGTGGAGACAACTTTTTCGAATAAAAGAACTCAAATTTTCTTTCTTTTCGCATTTATATCGGGCTTCCAGCTACCCTCATTTCATGATTGTGACAGTCTATGTACAGTCTGTGCCAAAATTTGCAACTAACCTATTTTACAACACCTTCTTTATGGTTATGGTATTACCGGCAGTATTTACCATAATTTTAATTTTTTAGTGTACTTTGGACCATTAGATGCACCCAGCTTTCAAAGCATTGTTTTCAAGGTAAGAAAGTGCATCTTATGGTCTGTAAAATACGGTAGTTATAAGTCACCCACTCTGAATACGCGCTCTTTGCAATATGGCCTCTTGTAACAGAAAATCGTATGAAGACAAAATTTTGTATTTGGGTTAGGTACCTTAGGATGTGACTCGAAGATTGGTGACAACTTTCTTCTATATTTAAGGGAACTTTACATAAAGAAAATTTCGTTTGTTGTGATTTTCTTCAAATAAGCTCTTACAATTTTGTTTAAGTTTTAAAACTTTCATTTGAAACTTTTTTCGAAAAAATTATCTGAAGGGTAGTTATAAGCCACCCACTCTGAATATGTGCCCTTTGCAATATGGCCTCTTGTTCTACATCAGAATGTGAAATGAGAAAAATGTATTAGCCATGCTTAAAGTAAAGAATGTTATGAGACTCATTAATGAGATTCTTTTTTGGTTATGTATTGGGAATGCGATACGATATATTAACAACATTCTACTCATTTTTGCATCAATTTACATGAAGAGAATTTCATATATTATATATTATATTATTCTAAGAAGCCAACTTTTATTTGGGCAGAGAAAGTTATGTGATCAAGAATAAAATTAAATTGTTTTTGGTGGATCACATGTATTTTCCCGTAGAGGAATTGAATGATAAAATGGGGAAGTATGTGAGGTCCACTGTGGAGAAAGACATAGCAAATGCCAAGAAATGGATGGAGGACAACATTTTAATTATTAAGAGTTACAAAGAAAACTGTCCTGTTTTTATTGATTCCAACAGATATGGCGAAAAGATGAAAGAATGTTTTAAACCACCTGATTTTTCTGTGCTTGAGAAGACTCAATTGAGAACATTCAAAGGGAAGTGTTAAAAGTGATTGATAGCAGTATAACTATCAAAACGTACTTTTGGCTACAAGCACGAATTGCCTAATTGTTTTGGTTTACCCAAGACACACAAACAAGGTATCCCCCTTAGGCCTATTATTCCTATGTACAGTCTCCCGGCATATGGTCTAGCCAAACTATTGATTGAAAGATTAATGGGTACACAAAAAAGAACAAAATGGTCAATCGGCAACTCATTTGAAGCAAGAGAAATTTTAGATAATGTTGAGTGTAAAAATGGTTTTCGTATACAATGTGATAATTTGGAGATGGTTTAATACACTGCTTCCGTATTATTTATCACTAACCTGAATCCAGATTTCAGTGGGCTTCCTCACCATTTTCAACAGTTACTCCAGTCAGTGATAAATAATAGGGAAGTAGTGTATTAAACCATCTCCAAAGTATCACATTGTATAATTATAACTTCCCTGTGTAAGTAAACTTTCTAGAGTTCTAGAATAGAAGGTTTTCATATGTTTAGTTTGGACGTCGTTGCTCTGTACCAAGGGCTAGAGCAGGAGAGTACCTCTTTAGATGGCTCACTGAATTGGGCGTGGATAATATTGTAGCTAATGAGTACCTTAGGTGGTATAGTGTGTGTACTGATTGCAACATTTTTCAATATAACGGTACTATCTACAAACAAAATGAAGATTTGGCAACGGGAAACCCCATGTCTGGTATCATTTCTAATATCTTTATTTTCATTCTTGTGTCCGACTTTAGTGTTGTGTAACAAATAGTTGAATAAAAACACTTTCTTTAACGCACTTTATTTTACCTTAGTAAATTTCTGGACGGTCGTTTTGCACTCTTCTGATGATGCAGGAACACCACCTGCGAAACGACCGTTCAGAAATTTACTAAGGTAAAAAAAGTGCGTAAAGAAAGTGTTTTTATTCAACTATCTTTATTTTCTTCATGGAGGGATCCATTATTAGCAAATATGTGGACAACATCGCTGTATGCATGCACTATGTGGATGATATTTTGGCCATTTCTAAAAAGAAATTTCTGAACATATCTTGGAGGAATTAAATGATTTTAATAGCAGGGTAAAATTTACCATTGAGAAAACCGAGAATAATACGCTAAAATTCCTGGACTTAAGGATTGTTCTAGACCATCCGAAGATAAAATTAGGTATTTACAGGATAAATAACAAAGGTGAATTGTAAATTCATAAGAAATCCGCACACCACAAAAGGATTAAACACAACGTTTGGCTTAACTTCGCTATTAGAGCCTTTAAGTTGTGTAAAAACCCCGAAGATTTAAATTTTGAAAAAAAGGGAGATTATCCGATTATCTAGGATCAATGGTTATGATGAAAGAAGAATGGATAAAATATGGAAGGAAGCTGGAAAACATAGCAGGGATAGATATCATGAGATTAAGAACCCCAATATTAAGTATAAGGGAATGGCCTACCACCCAGCCATGAGTAAGCGTAATGAGAGGGTTTTCCGAAAGTTTGAATTTTTACCAGCCTACAAAACTAATAGAGCCATTGAGAACATATTCTCTCAATATAAAAGGTTTGACAGAAATAAGGACAGAATGGAATATCCAGAGGTATATTCCATCTCATGTTTGGATTGGAGAAATGGGTAGATCATTTAAAATCAGACTATGGGAGCACACGAGGGACATTAGCTGTGCAAAAACCTCTACTGGTCTTAGCCAACATTTGATCGAGGATAATTATCAAATGGGTGCTTTGAAGATTTTAAAGATCGAAGATGATGCCATTAGGAGGAAAGTGTGCGAAGCGTGGTATATCGGGTGCAACCAAGATGCCATTCTGAACAGGTTTGACGGTGACCTGGGTGACGAGTGGTTGGGGGTCATCAAGAGAATAAAAAAGGGTAAACATGTTCCACACATTCCACTTCCACTAATGGATATTATAGAGGAATCCCCGTATGAGATCCCTGGGGAATGGATTGACAAGCATTTCCGGAATACCACTTTTTTATTGAATTCTATGTGTGCACATTCCACTGAAAACGGAAGCGGATGTTATGACATGGACAATTGAGAATACACTCTTCTTGCTATGATATAAACAATCACCTGAGGAAGGTCTGAAGGATAAGACCGAAACGGCGTGAAGATTGTAGAAAGGACAAATATAGGTGATCCATCAAAAACAATTTAATTTTATTCTTCACTATATTAAATGGTGGAAATCAGGACCAACATGACAGATTTATCGAAGTTATGTGAATTTCACATCAGATTTTTTCACTCTATGTTCTCTTCTTAACACTTCTTTGAGGATCCTTTTCTCTTTTATGCTGAAGAAGTGGTTACCCTGCATCAGTGGTCATTCCTGCATCTATGTATTTCTGCAATGCAATCGGGTACATTAATTTCTGTATAATGTTTGGGACTATCGCTGTTCTGCGATCTTTGTGCATTGGTTACAGGAATTCCTTCGGCTTCCTTTAAAAAGTCTGTAGTAAGATCGAGTTGAAGTTCCCCATCTCAGCTTACACAGCTACTTTGATAGAAATTATAATATAACAGAACAACCCAACTTCTTCCGAGAAGTTGATTGGTTCAAATTACTAAGTTAATTTATTTATTTATTTTTTAAATTCATGATTTCAATCAACATTTAGCCAATTTGAAAAAGCGCATATATTTAAAATCTATCCCTTTTAGTTCAAAAACATTGGTGTAGAGGAAGAGTACAGTCAGTTGAACGTTGTTGAGTGGCAATTCTGGTCTTCGTCTCATCTTTATTTGCTTGCATCTATCAATTGTAACAAGGGTTTTACTTACTTTTACTTTTGTGGGCTTCTCCACTCTTCAGCGGTTACCCTTAATTCCCTCTTTCCACCTTTCTCGATCTTGCCATTCATTTTCCTGTATTCGTCTGTCCCTCATCATTTGTCTTACACCAGCTCTCCATGTTTTTCTTGGCCGAGCACGCTTCCTTCTTCCACGCGGTGACCATTCCAGAAGAATCTTTGGCCATCTTTCTTCTGCCATTCTTTTCACATGTCCATACCACTGTAAGATTCTTTGTTCAATTCTCTCTATCACAGGTTCTTCCATTTCCATTATTTTCCTTATCTCCTCATTCCTTTTCCTTTCCCATCTTGATACTCTAGCACTTCTTCTTATTCCATCCATTTCCACCGCTTGTATTTTACGTTTCTGGCTTTCAACAAGTGTCCAACCCTCTGCCCCATAAGTTAGTATAGATTCTACTACAGTTTGAAGAATCCTTTTCTTTATCTGTTTACAGATTGTCCTACTCCACAAAACTCCATTCAACATTTTTGTAGCCCTTCTCGCTTGCTGTATTCTATAGTCCAGGTCCGCTTCACATGTCCCTGTTTCCTGGATAACAGAACCCAAATATTTAAACTCTCTCACAGCTTTAATCGTTCCTTGTGGCAAGATAATATCTCTCCCTCTACCACCCACCACCAGATATTCGGTTTTACTCATGTTCACACTGAGCCCTCCTGCATTAAAGGCTTCTAGTAACTTCCTCACCATATATTTAACATCTTCACGACACTGCGCAATTAACACTTGATCGTCTGCAAACAAAAGAGAGTGTATTGTTTCACATCCTGCTGGAACTCCCATACCTTTACATGACCGATTCCATCTCTCTAAGACTTTTTGAATATATATCTTAAAGAGAGTTGGGGACATACCACATCCTTGCCTCAGACCCTTTGTCGTTGTAAATGGGGTTGACAATTTTTTCCCCACCTTCACCACTGCTCGACTCTTTTGGTACAATCTTTTAATTACCGAAATTATCGGAATTCCAATGCCAATATTTTCCATTGCTGTCCATAGCTCCTTAATCGGTATCGAGTCATATGCTTTTTCAAGATCGACAAAAATAAGATGAATTTCTTGTGCTTTAGCACATGCTTTTTCGGTGACCTGTCTAATGCCAAATATATGATCCATACAAGACTTACCCTTAGTAAAGCCTGCCTGATCCTCTGATATTCTTCCCTCAAGTGCTCTTTCCAATCTATCCTTTAGGATGCTACTAAAAATTCTACTTATGGAAGACATTACACTAATGCCCCTATAATTATTTGGGTCCTTCCTGTCACCTTTCTTATATATAGCCGATATATACGACAAAGTCCAGTCTTCCGGAATTTCATCCCCCTCCAAAATTTGATTGAACATTTTACATATGAGTCTTTGTAATACATGGGGACCATATTTCCACAATTCAGTCACAATTCCTCCTGGTCCACTTGCCTTACCATGTTTTGCCTTCCTTAATGCCTGCTGAACTTCCTCCTCCAAAATCGGCTCCATACTTGAGAACAATCTATCATCACAATTTTCACTTACCGATACTCCTCTTTTTTCAGTCAACAACTCTCTAAAATGCTTCTCCCATTTCTCCATACTAACAAGTTGTACCACCGGTGAAGGATTATTAACAGTCCTCATTTTCCTTAATACTTTCCACGCTTCTGCAGATCTCCTATATCCCAGTGTATGGTCTATTTCCCCACAAGCTTTCTCCCACTGCTCTTCTTTAGATAATTTAACTATCTTCTTTACCCTCTTTTTACACATCCTATACTCATCTAAATCTTCTTCACTTTTCGTATTCAACCATCTTTGGTATAACCTTTTCTTTTCTTCAATTACTTCTAACACCTCCTTACTCAACCATTCTGTTTTTCCTCTATTTTTCTTTTCAATTCCTATAATCTCCTCCGCTACACCCATAATAGATTGTTTCATATACTCATACAATTGTTCAGCATTCCAATCTTCATCCACCTCCACTAATACCTTCGTGAGCCTTTGCTGGTATAAATATTTCACACTACTTTCCTGTAGCAAGTGTACCATATACCTAGGATTGTCAACAACAGGAATTCCATCTCACATTTCTTTTTCTTTTAACTTTAAGTTGGCCCTTAAGGGAAAAGCCACCCTTGTGGTGACCATATGGTGATCAGACCCACACTCTACACCTCTCTTCATCTTGTATCTTGACTACCCGGTTCCTTTTAGCAACCACATAATCTATAATCGATTTTTTATTCGATTTTTTATTCTTCGAGGGTTTCACCCATGTATATTTGTGAATCTCCTTTTGTTTAAATTTTCCGTTCATTATAACAAATTCTTGTCCTTTGCAAAAATCTATCAATCTTTTACCATTATCATTTACCATATCTTCTCCCCAAGGTCCTACCACCTCATCATTGAATTTTCTTACCACTCTTCCATTAAAGTCACCCATAATTAATATCTCATTGCTGCCCGGACAATCATCTGCTACTTCTGCTAAACCTTCATAGAATTCTCTCTTATGCTCTTCAGTGTCGTCATTATTCGGACCATAGACACCTATTATTTCTACACTGATTCCAAACATAGACATCGTTATTCTTATTATTCTCTCATTTATTTATTTCCAACTAACAAGTTGTTGCTTCCATTTCTTCTTTATCAAGACAGATACTCCTGATTTTGCTCTCTCTGCTTTATCAACCCCTGTCCATATATGGATATAATCTCCTATGACTTCTTGCCCTCGACCTTTCTTTTTTGTTTCAGTCAAAACCACAATGTCCATTTGCAATGTCTCCACTGCCCTAATTACTTCTGTAATTTTATTATTTATTCCTTGCACATTCCATGTTCCAAAAGCTAGAGTCCGTTTGTGCAGCCAAAGTCGATGCCTATAAATCCGTCCAGCTCTATCCTGTTTGGGAAACGTAGCGTTTTATATTTTTAAGAGGCCGGGTTGCTGGCCCTGTGCTCAACCCCCAACTTGGAGGACCAGGGTTTTCTTTCAGGGTTTCCTCCCTTAGCCTTTGTAGTACCACCTACACCGCAAGGCAGCAGTAGTTTTCTATCAGGGTTCTGTCCCTTAGCTAGTATGTCCCCATTATTGCGTCGGGATCTCGCATTTTCGCCCTTTCATGCCTTAGATTGCTCCCAGGGGTCACGACGAGGACGTGCATGAATAGGACTTGGCAGGAATACATGGCTTTTCTCAGGTTTTAATGGTGCACCCTCACTAGCATAGTGTGCCCCCCTGAGACCACATACTGCCCCTTTGACCCCCAACAAGGGTTTTATAATGGCTAAATTTTGTGACTTGTGTAAAGCCTTCAATCGTGTAGATTTTAATATCCTTTTGGATAAATAATTTTATTATGGAGTCTCTGATAAAGGTCTGTCACTATTTAACACATTTCTAGTGAACCACCAACAAATAATATGTATAGGTAATGATAGGTATGACAAGTATGACATTTAACCTGTGATCGCTCGTGCTGTTAGATCGGAACTAAGAGTTGTGTATATTTTAATAAATGGTGTATATCTTCAAAGAGAAAGTTTTTTCCTAGCAATGTCTCCCTTGAAACGTGTGATTATTATTATTATTATTATTATTATTATTATTATTATTATTATTATATGCATACCGGTATATATATATAAGCGGCTTTGTCCTCAGTTACTGAATGACAGACTGGCAGAGAATCAGCGTAGATAATAAATTATAATAGGTAGATACTTGGAATTTTGATAGTATCTTCGTTTCACTATGAAAGGATTTTGCAAATTTTTTATGTTTAATACCAAAAATCAAATGTTTTCGAGGAGACAGAATACTTCCATAAGAAACACACAAATAATTCAATTGTTGTGGAAAACAATATTCAATTTTGAAATTAATTCAAGATGGCCTTGCTTGGTTGCTATCTTGATTCGTTTGTTTGCGATTTGCAAAGATCTGATTTTTTTAAACATATGTGCATGCCTAAATGGGAAAACATTGAATGATTTGGATGAAACACTCTATGCTGATTTTTTTGGGCTAGGGAACTCAAATCTGAGGATTCCCCCCCCCGGGTAGCGCACTTTGTTCGTGAAATATACCTCGAAGTCAGATTTTTAGTTTTTTAATTATCATAGATATAATAAAATTGTTTATACATGATTTTGGTAGGGCTCATGAATCTATTGTTCATTTTAATTGTTTCATTTCGAATTTGTATGCTAATATGGCAGCATAAGATAAATTTTGTTTGTTTAATTATGTATATCTTTCACATTAAACAATATCATTAAGAATAAAATTAAGTAATTCCTGCAATTTATGTAAAAAAGTGTGTTAATAAATATATTGTCTTAATTAATTTTCTGTTAAATAAATGATTTAAACAAAACATCCAGCAGTTGAGTAAGTAATCAAGAACAAACCCATGGGCACCTGCTAATAATTGTATATGAAAGGTATAATTGAAATTATCATATCGAAAAATGAAATAGGGTTTTGTGGGGTTAAGAAATTTAAGATCAGGTAAAAACAGTAGCCTAAGTATGGGAATAATTTTAGGAGGATAATTCAATCACTCTGAATAATGGAAGTACTGGAATGGTTCAAGGTTGTAGCTTGAAGTCATTCATTCATTCATTCAAGTCCAACTGTAGGGTGGGGCAGAGGAAATTGCTTACTTAGAAATTCAATTTTTTAAAAAGTAATGCAGATATATAATTAATTCTTTGAACTTCATCAAGTACTACATCAAAATTTTATGTTTAGACAGTTTTAAAAATGATATCAGGCATATGGCATCCATTATTCTCAATTCACTGCATTAGTCGAACTCGGAAGCCCATCCCTTCCACCAAATCTTTGTAAAAAAGGTATGAACTTTTATGTGAGAAGAATGCTCATAAGGCGATCACTCGCGGATTAAAGACAAAGTGCATAAGTTACCAATCTATTTATTTTTCTTTAGATGAGTAAGTTATTTGGAATCTTCAATTTAATAAATTAAAATATAGTCAACAGCTGTATTCATAATGCATAGGCCTACCATATTTTAAATATTGTTGTTTTAGTATGTACCGGTAAGTTAATTGTAATTCTTAATTTAAAATAAATATAGCACCCTGGTTTCAAGTTTAGAAATAAGATTGACGAAGCCATGTATTCAATGTAATACTTAAGGTGGAAATAAAAATTAGGCCTATTGTTGTTATTATTATTATTATTATTATTATTGTCAGGCAAAAATGGAGGAACTGTAAATCACATATTGGTTTATTGTTGTCCTATGATTCAATATTTTTCAATGGGACTATTTATGTCTATATTAATTATATTAGACGAATATTATTAACTCCTCCTTAATTCCTATTTTGTTATATAACTTCTTGCCGTAGTTATTAAGTTGTATGATTTAATTATAATTTTGGTGGTGCCGGTAGTATGGCAGAGTTCCTAAGTTCACAGGTTCACTTCTCGCAGAGTATAAGCAAAAATGTGTTAGTGTTATGTATGTAGATACAGAATCATGTAAAAGAACTTCAGGTCAAGTACAGAAATTTGGCGCCATTTGTGTACAGTACACACCCAGGAAACTTATTTTAATTTCGTGTGCATCTACAGCCATGGGACTGTCACTCATATATTATGAGTACACCATCTGAACTCATCCTGGAAATTTTGAAACCCGCGCAAATTTATAATTATGCCTGAAAATACTGTCTCGGATAAAATATATTTTATGCCGTGCACGAGTCCCCCACTCCCACTCCTATAATTGTGAAATATGATTTTCGGTGCATGGGTCTTCTTTTAATCTGAAATATTATTTTCTTGTATGTAGTTTGAGTAGTGCGCTTTTATACATAGCGCCACCCGTTTGAATAGGTGGCGCGGGTTCAAAGTCCATCTCGTCTACCGCTGACGTCATCCAAGGTGGCGGCGCACTAAACCACGTGACCAGAAGTAGGTTTCACATTACTCGGGGTTAATATTAAAGATAATGCGTCTGTTTAATATTTATTTTATCACAAATTATACTAAGTATAATGTTTTTCATATCATATATATTACAATTAATGTTTCAGACATCATATATACTACAAACATTGTATCATACATCATAAATAATAAAAATTCATGGGATAACAGAGTAGCATTTTAATGCTTTATACAACATTTAATGTATCATACATTATATAAAATATAAATATTGATTCTTACATCAAATAAATTACAGATAATGTTTCATAAAGCAAAATCTATAAACAAATATACATTTTTACGATTTTCATTTTTTAGTGGGAGGTTCATCATCATCATCCCTGATTTGGTAGTGTCCGTGAGCGAGAGTGTCCACGCAATTTTCCAAAATATGACGCTTATCATCGCTGCCTGATAAAGTTAATTTATTCACACAAATCGAAAATACTTATGTTTATATGATCTGATCGATCTGTTTACCGAGAATGTTGATTGTCCACTCTGGAGACAGTCAACATAGTCTTCAAAGTTGACATTTTTGTCAATGACGTTTTTCTTAACGCCTTTCAATTTCTTGATTACCATATCATTACATTTTATGGCGTACATTTTCGCTCGCAGAACTACGAACGCTTTTAAGGAGTGACCAGCTCCTTCGTCTTTCAAATTTCCGAACACCGCCTTGTTTTCGATTGAATACAAGGGATGATCGGGTATGTAGAAGCTATTATCCAGCTCATCTCTGAAACGCATCATATCACGGAAGAGGTCATCCGTTTCAATTTTATAGACAAAACTGTCAGTGTCCTTGTAGCATAATCTCATTCCTTCTTTATAATAATTTCTCATTGTATCATAATGGAATTCATACATCCTAGTTTTAGAAATTTCCAAAATAGACATACCAACATAGATGGCCTTATCGAACACCAAGCTAGTTTTAGCAAGATGGACACCAACCGAGTTTTCGCTATAAATTGTTCTGTCCATAAAGTTACTTTTGGCTACAAGCTTTCGAATTTCTTTCTCATTTGAAACTAGCCTAAAATTTATACGTTTCCTTACATTCTCCATAGTTTTGCCGAAAAAGCGTTATTCATTAATTTTAAAAAGTCTTTCTCAAAGTTGTTGGCTGCAGCCCTACTCTTGGCCGTGTTATAGTCAATGTAGGGTTTCAACCAGCAGCTTTGTTGGAATTCAATAACTCTATGGATCTTGGATAACCTCAGTCCGTGTTGCATTGCTTGCTTTTGCACAGAATAGTGAACAACATAATTTTGTTTATGCTCAAGGGTGGATTTTTCATTTCTGAAAAAAAGGGCAGATCTAAATGAGCATCGTGGAGATGGTCTGGATACTCAATGTCAACCTCAAGTACGTATCCTAATTTAGAATTGACCGGTATGGACATGTTATCAAAGGACGCTATCTCATCTTTATCGAACCAGCGGAACTCGCCTGATGGAAATACCTGAAACATCGCATAACCGTAAAGGTTATTGGCGTCTACATAATACAGGAAAGATTTTTTGCTGACTCGTCATAATCCTCACACATATCATTGTTTGCAACAGCGAGCCTCGTTACACAATGACAAATTCCTCCTCTTATTCCGCAATCGAACATTTGAATCATATCCATATCGGTCAAAAGCGGTAATTTTACCTTTGTGAACTTTAGCATCGCAGAATATGCAAGGCCTGGAACAGTACTATAGTACAAACAATCCATCCCGTACGTCTCAAAACACACTTGTCTGAAATTGTCAAAAACGTCGGTCAAAATCAAAACATCAGTCTTGAAATACAAGTCTGAATATTCACCTAATGAGTTGATCGAAAAAGAATTCCAGACGTTCCTCGCGTGAGATTAGTCTTGGTCGGAAACGTTGTCATTCGCGAGTCTATTGTAAAATGCATCTTTTGGAGGTACTTTCTTCTCCAAAATTTCAACTGAGGTGACGTAGTCGTAGGGAAACACACCCTTGCGACACACCAAATCGGCGTTTTCACCAAACACTTTTACGGTTTTTATAAATTTATCCTTGGGCAGATTTTTCCTAGCTTTCACAAGCTGCTAGCCATGAACCGAAACGAATCTACAACCCTCAACTCCATACCTCCTCTTTTCAAATAGGAGGAGTTAATGGATTTAGAAAAAGTGACAAACTTTTCTTGTGTGTTGCAAATAACATTGATTCGGTTTTCATCGAAACCTAGTTCTTTCACAATAAAATGTGCATCATAATTAGATAAGTTATGCAATACAACAGGGACAAATGCCTGATTTCTATAATTCAAATTGCAATTTCTGTGGGCGGCCCCTCTGAACCGACCAATGACATGGCAATGGTCTCTTACTTTATAGTTCACATAGGTAAAGTTACCCTCACCGCATATGTAACAAATAGTAGCACTATTGTAGACTCTAATTTCATCTTTTGTCAGAGGAGTCATGGGCTTACTTACGCGATTTCATATTTTGTCAATTTCCTTGACATCAGCGACGAGTGAGCTCATAAACTCGACGCTGGCGTCTTCCCTTTTAAACAATCTCAATTGAGAATATGCGCCCTCAGCACCTTTGATAAAATAACAATAGCTAAACGGTTTATGTTTCTGGTAAGGTATAGTCCAGCTTTCCTGCGAATCTCCCAAACACCCTGATATCGGTTCCAATAAACACTCGAAATCCGCATAGATAACAAACCTAATCTTTTGTGAATATTTGGGCTTATTGAATACTTCACAAGATTTTTAGGAATTTCTCATCTGACTGGGTTGAATGAGTTACATAACGCCAAATGCTCTTTCAACCTTACGTCAGGAGACTTATCAGCGTACGCTTGGAAATGTGTAAAACACCGTTTACACACTCTGACTTGACGATGGAAAGATGTCACAGAAGGTCTTATAAATGCATCGAAATAAGAAATTACTATATAGTGAGAATTTTCCTCATTACATACATACAAAAGGTCTCTATGATCATCTACCTCCTTTTCAACAATTTTGAAAGGAAACACGAAATGAGAAATGTGATTCCCATCCCGTTTTTCCTCTAAGCCGGAAACATTGATTGAAGTATTATTTTTTTTTTAAAACCTGTCAATATCATCATGAATCGAAGCGGGAAACTTTGCGCAGTTACAATCTTACTTATCGCTTAACTCGGGTCTTTGAACGTAGCTGGCCCACAAATCCTTGCTAGATTCCAGAAATTTTGTTAAGACGCAATATCATCGTAGTAGTCATCATCGTTATCAATGTTGATTAATGAATTATGATGCTGGAATTTTCAGGGAGGATCATATGGCCACGTCCCAGAAATGGCATGTATTCATTCACGCGAATTTCAATTTTGTGGATTTTATTGTAAAACAACCCAGAGCCCCGTAATTCACTATCCTGCTCTCAGATTGAACTTTAGCAATGTGACTAGACACTACTTCATGGATATTAGAGGTTTTGAGTAGAGATTCATTTTAAGTTTTGAAATTTCTCAAGCATGAATTCAACTCTAGATGTTCAAACCCACATTCTACAAAAAGATTGAATTTGATTGATCCAAATTTTGACAGTGACTCTGACAGAAGATTTTCAATTTTATACTGGCACGATGACAAGATATATTCCATATCGCCGATTGGACATTTTTTGCGGCGTATGTTGCCAGTCGGGACCTGAATGTTGTTTCGATAGGTAAAAACTAACATGTTTCTGCCCATGGTGAGTCGGTTCAAGCGGTGCGATCCAATCCACCTTGATTCTGTAATAACGAAAAAGAGCGACATTAGCAATCGAGACTTTCGTAAGCGGCTGGAATAATAGAATACTAAGATATTTCCTTGAACATACCTGTGGAATATCACGCATATGCATGATGACACTAGGTCGCGACTGGCGGTTGGTCTCTGGATTAGGTCTCACAATCTATAACAAAGGAAAAAAATAATATTGAGTTTTATTCATTGAACTATGAGAAAAAATAATAATATTACGTTTTATGTCTTGTTTTAATCACTGAAATAATAATAATTTCACTACATACATGTGGTTGAGTACCAGAAGGCCCAGAATAGTATAGACCCACATTTGGATGGGCGGATGACGGCCAAGGCTAGTAAACTACAGAGGTAGTGTATTCCGGCGAGTTTATAGGACAGGGGGTTGCGGCGAGCAGGCGAGTGTGTGACGTCACCAGATTCCAAATCTCGCAATTCCCAGTTTTTACTCAGTCTGGAAAATCTTACACCGCGTGATTAAACTCGTAACCTTTAATTAACCCTTTGTCGGATTCCTGTGAAATTTATACAGAAATAATCTACACACATCATCCCTACTGATGGTTAAAACAGAGCCTTAAAAAAGCGGACACAAATGTTTTTATTTCATTTTATAAACATCACCCGTTACACAAAATTCATGGAGGGAGAAGCAAATTTCACAATGCGACAATTTTTTGTATTTTTGTGTCCCGAAAAAACTTCAAGCGAGAAAATTTTAGTGAGCTAATTGAATTTTTACAAATGAAGTTCCAGCCCCATATCTCGAATGGTTTACGAGTAATTGAGTGGTAATTATCCCGGGCGCTTCAGCTGTCTGAATGATTCGGCGCTTCGAGCAGGACAGTAGAGACCATGGTGCCGCTGACAAGGCTTGTACCTACTGATCCCGGCCGCTTGACCGTAGTCTTTTAGGATAGAGATTACCAATACATATTGTTTTTAATAGTACAATTAGAAAGTGCTTTAGAATGTGCAAATAACTGAACCATTATACCGGGCCAGAGATGTGCTGTGGCAGTGTGTAATAGTAATTTCTCAGATTGCAAGAAGCTTGACTGTAACATTTCGTTCCACGTCTTTCCAAAAATCAAAGATGTTCGCAAGCAATGGATTGTTGCTTGCCGAAGAAATGATTCTTGTAATCCTGATACAAGTAGAGTTTGTTCCTTGCACTTCACGGAGCAGGATTACGAAAGGGATTTCAAAGCTGAACTGCTGAATTTACCAAGGGAAAAAACTAAGAGAAAAAGGTAAATAATATATTATACTATTATTATTAGTATTATCATTGCAATTGTTATTAATCATATTTACATGGGCTTTTAGGACTACAGAACATTGTTTGGCTTTATATGCGTAGCTATGTCGGGAAGACTAAATAAAAAGGTACCTCCGAAGAATATCATTATTGAACATTAATTCTTTAATTGCACTGGAAAGCGTATTTTTATTGAGGAATGGAAATTAGTCTGCAGCAAGGCAATATTTGGCGTTTCTTCTGAACGAAATTATTGAAGATTAATATTCACAGCTCTCGGTAGATCACGGAGTAAAGGGCCCATGGATTTAACCAGACTAAATTATATTTTATTAATTTTTTTACGACTATTATTCACTTATATTGTTATAGGTATTCATGTCGGCACTCTTTTTATAATTTAATGATCTATTAAAAATAATTAATTATAAGTATTTAGGCTTTCACGGCAGGCGTCTGTTGAAGTCTTCCAAAATAATTTAGTTTCAAAGGGTCAATCTTTCAGTATGGGTACAAGTAGCCAGTCAATATCCATTATTATTGAGTCCACGACTAAAATATTTAAGGATTTTTACGTAATTGCTAGTAGGTCTATTTTATAGAACAAAAAGACCTCTGTACCGTTCCCATAGCTTTAGCGCCTAGAGTAATTACCACTCTATTACTCATAAACCATTCAAGATATAAACGTGGTACTTGATGTATAATAAAATTCAAATATTTCCCTAAAGCTTACATGCTTCAATCATTTTCTGGTCACAGAAATAAACAAAATTGTCGCATAGTCAAATATGGTTCATCCTGAACATTTCACGGTCGTCACATCATTCCGACAACTGAAGCGCCCGGAATAATTACGACTCAATTACTCGTAAACCATTCGAGGTATAGGGCTGGAACTTCATTTGTATTAAAATTCAATTATTTCACTAAACCTTTCTCGCTTGAAGTTTTTTCGGGACACAAAAATACAAAAAAATTTTTGCATAGTGAAATTTGCTTCTCCCTCCATGAATGTTGTGTAACGGGTGATGTTTATAAAATTAAATAAGAACATTTGTGTCCGCTTTTTTAAGGCTCTGTTTTGACCATCAGTAGGGCTGATGTGTGTAGATTATTTCTGTACAAATTTCAAAGGAATCCGACCACGGGTTAATTAAAGGTTACGAGTTTAATCACGCGGTGTAAGATTTTCTAGACTGAGTAAAAACTGGGAATTGCGAGATTTGGAATCTGGTGACGTCACGCACTCAAGTGCTGCGATTGGTCTATCCCGGAATACGCAACCTGTATAGTTTACTGATCTTGGATGACGGCTGCATAGCGCCAACACCGAGTTGTCTTGCATTCTGTAACAAGGAAAAAGTAATATTGAGTTTTATTCGATGTACTATGAGAAAATAATAAAATAATATTCAGTTTTATGTCTTGCTTTTAATCACTGAAATAATAATAATAATTTCACTACATACCTGTGATTGTACACCAGAAGGCCCAGGATGGTATAGACCCACATTTGTATGGGCGGATGATGCCTGCATGGCGCCAACACCGAATGGTCTTGTATTCTGTAACAAAGGAAAAATAATATTGAGTTTTATTCTATGCACTATGAGAAAAGAGATAAAATTACGTTTTATGTCTTGTTTTTAATCACCGAAATAATCATAATAATTTCACTACATACCTGTGGTTGTACACCGGAAGGCACGGCCTCCTCTGCCAGCATCGAAGGACGGGTTGTGCTTGTGCCCGCTTCATGTCGGACTCCTCCATCCCAGCTAGCCGTTGGTAGATGTAAGCGTCCGGTGTTGGTGTGTCTGGCATCGTCCGCATCGTAGCTCCTTCCATTCCTCGCTCTGACCTATAAAAATAAAATTGGAATATGTGATAGACCACTGCTATGATGTGTATTTACATTTTAAAATCATATGTAATAATGTAATAAAACGTACCTGTAATAGGGCTCCTGGCTTTGACCACCAACGTGCACGGGAATCCTTGAGGTCTCGCCTCTGATGTATGATGTCCCAGGAAAGTACAATTGGGCTGCTTGGTGACACAGTCCCACGCGTTTGGCAGCGTCCCTTGTCGCTGGGCGATGGCATTTCTCCTGATGCTCATTTATTCGTCGTGAAGATTTGAAGTTGGAGTGACAAATGTTACAGGTGAAGACAGTAATGGAATGATTTTTACGGATATGTCTTTTTAATACATCAATGCGAGTAAATATTACACTGCAGATGTCACACTTGTGACACACACTTGTAATATTTTTACTCCGGAAGGTAAAGATATATATTCCTAAAGAGTATTTACGGATGGCGTATTATGCAATCTTTAATAGCATTATCAGTTACGGAACCTTAATTTGGGGTTGTGGGCATGACTTACCTAGAATTTTACTGTTACCAAAGAAGGCCATAAGAATAATCACTAACTCAAGTTATAATGCTCATTGTAAATCACTGTTTATCAGTGAAAAGATTCTCAACGTTTACAACCTATTCATATTCAAATGCCTTGAATATTTTAAAGTAAACTTAACTGATATCCCATTGAGACGAGACAGGCATTCACATAATACCAGATATACGAATAATATTGACCTTCCAAAGGTTAAGCTTACTAAGTCACAAGAATATCACAGGTATATTGGATTAAAAATTTTCAACAAATTACCTATTGGAGCACACTATGTTAACCTGAAAAGGTTTAAGACCAAAGTGTATAATTGGTTGGCTGTAAATCCCTTTTACAAGCTAGAGGAATTTCTCTGCCTATCGGAGGTAGATATACGTTTTTAACTGAAACTAGAGTGGGTAGTAGGTACAAAGTTGTATTTTGAACTTGTTCTATTTTTATGTATTGTGGAGTTTGTTTATGTACCTTGTATACGTATATTATGTTTATGTTGATGTACCTTTTTTATCTTTGACGGCAACTACACAAGTTAGACTTGTAATTGGTTGAAAATAAATAATTCTAATTCTAATTCTAATACTTGTACTCCGTCTTCTTATGGCTCTTATTAATATGCCTGTTCAGATTATTCTTGTGTCTATATCTTGAAACACACTCCTCACACTGGAAGACGACGGCGGACGAGCTCTCCATGAGGCGTAGTCGGCGACGGTCTGCTAAGTGAATGTGATGCGGTGACGTCATCGCCTTATATAGTGACGCCATGAGTTAGCCGACACATGTACATGCTTGTTCTGTAATATGATACGAACTTCCGGTCAGAACGTGTACATACTTATTCTCTATGCATGTTTGGATCACTTCAGGCCAGGTTTTGTGAATAACCTTGAAGCAGGAATGAGCCTGTCTGTAATGATGTAATATCTGGTGACGTCATAAATAAAGAATTTGATGATTCAGCATTATCCGCAGATACATAATTTCTTCCATATGAATAAAGGAATTATGAAATTAACCTTTTGTTTGAAGATACGTCTGATATGCATTTGAAAAAAATGTTGACATAGCATCATGTCTCAGTTCGTGTAACACATATGAACAAAGAATTAATATGATACGCCAGGATTTCCTAGAAACATACCTGCTACGTGACAAAACGTGGAAAATAAAGTGAGGAATTTAGTAATATGATACATACTTCCGATCTCTACTGTGAAATGTAACACATAACAAAACTCTCTCGTAAGAATATATTAACATGTTAGTTATTACAAGTCCATTACAACGTCTTTTGTTCTTAATTTTAAATTGTGCGCTAGACATCATTTTTTTCTTACATCTACATATAATAAGAATTACGTATTAATTCGAAATATACAATTTCAGATCTCTTGCTAGAAGTCTTTTGATCATAATAATAACCTTTGCGCTGGAAGCCATTTTTATATTTTCACCAGTAGTCCAGTCAATAAACGTCGAAAAACACCGAATAGAAAAAAAAATCTTGTAGTTTTGAAATTTTGCAGAGATGTCAGAGGGAGTCTCCTGAAAAACATACTAAAAGTCCCCGAAAGTGGGGGGTGAGTGGGGGCCAGGGGGACCCGCAGAAGGTACCATTTTTAGGTTTTTCGCTTATATCTAAACAAGGATGCATTGTAGAGGAAACATTTCTATATACAACATTAAATCTGATGCAATTTCCTACAAGTTTGATCATACCTATTTCTTCCTATTTCCAATAGTTTTAGAGATATCCGCCAACGAAAATAACAAATTTTCGAAAAAAGATCTTTCGCCTCGCGCTTTTCGACACACTTTGTCTTCTAGCGCTTCATCCCTTAGGTATATAGCAATGTTCTCCTGAAAGACGTTGTAGGGAAATAAATTCACTTTATAATGAGTAGTCATTTGTTATTTTGTGTTCCAATGTTCAAAATTTATAACAATTTAAGTTTCGGTCAGATTTCGAGATTTCGAAAGAAAACCGTACATCGCACTCTCTCTATATTTAGGGGTTATATCTTTGTATATAAACTGTATATTGTGTATTTACATCATGAAACAAGTGGAGAAATGTGACACTACCATTAAAGTTGAATTTATTAAAAATCCGATCACGGTACAAGCACAGGACATGTAATGGAAAATACATTATATTCCAGGCAAGAAAGGAAAAATAAGGACAAAAAAAAATCATGTAGTTTTGAAATTTGGCTGAGAAGTGGGGGGAAGTGTCCTAAACGACATAGTAAAAGTCCCCACGGGGTGAGCGGGGGGTGGGGGGCACTTTTGAATGTCATTTCTCGCAGTTTTCCCTAAACAGACAAAAGCTATGGGTTCTAGCAAAAAACAGTTTATGCACAAAATTACACTACATAAAAGTTCTTATAAAATTGATCTGAATGATTTTTTGTGTATTTAATAGTTCCAGAAATAGATGGATATGAAGTATGACATAGTTCTGGAAATTCTGTTTTACATACACCTATATATTATATTTTTTAACGAAAATGAAAGCCGATGATACAATAAATTAGCATGATGCCAAGCAAGTAAACTAGTTCTTAGAATAATATTCGTACTAAAGGTAAAGATCAAAAATAAAACTCATTATTTTTATAATTATTATTATAAAGCTTACAAAAATCTCATGGTATGAGTGTACGTTATAAGAAACATAAACCAGGACTATTATCCGTTATATTTTTCTTATAAAATATCATTTGGAAAAATTGTGAAGAGTTAGATATATTTAGTAATTATAAGACCCAGTAGGCCTACATAGTACTTTAAATAAATGTTTAGTTAATAAAACTTTGTAGGTTCTCCCGACGAATACATTGTAAAAACTGCTCTCGGGTTTCCAGTCGGGTAGTTATAGATGTGTACTCTAAGCTTTCGGCGACTGTCTGCGTCGTCATCTTCGGAGAAGTGAGATCCAGAGGTTGTGGTGTTGTATATATACCCATGGCAGGACTAGTCAGATGCAGTGGTGGATCCTGATTGGTCGGTGGAAGTAAACGATCTCTCCTTCCGTGATTGGAGCAGAGAAATAGCAGGTTGCCAGGAAGCGGCCAATTGGAACCCTCCGTCTCTATTGATGTTATTTGGGTTCAGTCTGATGTGAAAGGCTTCTTTGATGAGACGGTCCCATAATCCCGTGGTAGAAGCCAGTACCGCTGTGTTGAGGTAGTCCATCTCGTGGCCCATGTCGAGACAATGCTCGGCGATGGCGGACTTTTCAGGTTGCCCAAGACGGTAGTGCCGTTTGTGCTCCTCAATCCTGGTGGAAATGTGGCGTCCTGTCTGTCCAATATAAATCTTGCCACAGCTGCAAGAAATTCCATGGAATTTCTTGCAGCTGTGGCAAGATTTATATTTGGAAATGTTTAGTTGTCTATTCCTTTCAGTCTCCAATACTGGAATCCTAGTACATCGTATAAGTTAGGGTTATATTGTTCTATCTACCGAACATGACCATTCATGTCCTCACATCAAGGGGATGTCCTCAGGGAGGCGTTCTATCGCCCCTGTTGTGGAACCTTGTTGTGGATGGCCTGATTAGGGATCTCAATAGTAGTGGCTATTTCACGGTGGGCTACGCTGATGACATAGCAATTATAATCAAAGGGAAATTCCCCGGCACGGTTTCCGAAGTGCTACAAGTGGCACTAGGAAAAGTAGAAAGCTGGTGCAACAGATGTGAACAGTCTGTGAATCCAAGCAAAATGAAAATTGTACCATTTACCAGACGCCGGGATCTGGGGAACTTAAGGGAACCCAGACTCGGGGGGCGGGTAGTGCAATTCTGCAATGAGGTTAAATACCTTGGAGTTATTCTAGACAAGGGACTAACCTGGAAAAGGCAAGCAGACGCATGTATCGACAAGGCCTACAGGGCCTTTTGGACATGCAGGACAATGCTTGGCAAAAAGTGGGGACTAAGACCTAAGCTGGTATACTGGATTTATATCACAATGGTCAGACCCATTATTACCTATGCTGCTTTTGTTTGGTGGCCTAGGGCTCAACTGAAGTCATGCAAGGATCAGCTCTGCAAGCTACAGAGACTGGCCTGCATTGGCATAACAGGGGCTTTTAGGACAACTCCTACAGCTGCCATGGAAGTCCTATTGGACCTGCCCCCTCTTCATATCTGGGTAGAAGCGGAGGCGCGAGCGGGTTTTTATAGACTTTGGTGTAATGGCATTGGAAAGTTGGAACTACAATGCTTCGGTCACATGCAATTCTCTGGGGACAAAGGTCTGGACCATTTTATGACTATGGGATCAGACAAATTGATACCTAAGAAAGCAAGTGAAAGGAAATTCACTATAGCATATCCAGAACGTAGTGAATGGGACAAGGGAATTGAAACCAGGATTCAAAGTGGACCTACCCTAGTAGCACACTTCGTTGGCCTAACGGATGGATTTGGTTGGCATGGTTGGGATATGTTGGGAAAACGTTCGTTGTAATTTCCTCGGTTAGCCCAATGTACGTTTCCGTTGCGTCATGCGCTAAGTCCTACCGTTGGGGTTATGACGTTGGCCCATCGCGCGCTCTCCCTACCGTTGGGATTATGATTGCTGGCCCAACAATAAATTTCGTTGTAATGTGATCGCATTTATGTTAAAATTAAAAAGTGTTGAAATAACATTATAAGCGTTAAATTTTCATTTCCTATAAAATAAAACAATTTTAATTCATTAATTATTCGAGCTCTTTGTGTGCGTTACATGCTAAATCTCCACCTCTTCCTGCCAAGTCTTCGGCAATTTCCGGCGTAGTTCGGGCCATCACGAAGACATGAAGATACAACAGTTATTCGCCATCTTGATATGTTGAAGAATCCGAATGGTGTTTTTACTTCTATTAATATTAGGGCTCTTTATTTGTTCTCTGAAAATAACGTTATCATATATTCACATCAAATATTCAAAATACGAGATGTATATCCTTCTTACTATTTATCATGTATTACACATCTCTGTAGTAAATAGGCTAGAAGAATTCTCGATTTTTATATCAACCAACACTAATAGCATAGTGGTTAAAGCGATAGACTATAACGCTAGCGGTTCCGAGATCGAATCCCCATAGGTGCGAATTTTATACGATAGGAATAGGTAGGTAGGGTGAAGGAGAGAAGGGAGTTAATAGGGAAAAGAGGAGAGAAGGGATGAAAGGGAAAATAAAAAATTAAATTTTGTGTGCTTCTAGTATTTCTAGTATGTCTCTGCGCTGCGCTGCGTAGTAGTTCCACCATTACCTAATAGATGTCTCTCAACTGTTGGGATTTTGTTGTATATTGGTTGGCTACAGTTGGCAGTTGGTTGGATAAAACGCTCCTTGGCAACCGAACCCCGACGGACATTCATAACCGTTGACCAACGAAACATGGCGATCATTCCCCAACATTGGCCCAACGATCTGTGCTACTAGGGTACATGGTACACTGACGGATCCAAAACTAAAGAAGGCACTGGGGCAGGACTGTATGGTTGTGGTAAAGAGCTTTCATACAGCCTTGGCTTGCATGCGACTGTGTTTCAAGCAGAAGTTTTTGCCATCATGGCAAGTGCATGGGAAAGTATTAGCAAGGGCTACATGCATACACACATTTCTATACTTTCTGACAGCCAAGCAGCTTTAAAGGCTCTTGAGGCAAAGGAAATAAGGTCTAAACTAGTCCTCGAGTGCAGGGAGTCCCTAATGACACTGGCTGAACACAATGCAGTTAAACTGATGTGGGTGCCAGGACATGGCAATGAGAGGGCTGACGATTTGTCCAAAAAAGGGGGCAGCTCTGCCCTTTGTGGGACCTGAGCCCTGCCTGGGACTGTCCTATGGTTCTATCCGAGGAGCGGTTCGGGAGTGGGCTAACAGGAAACACAACAAACATTGGGTAGCTGTGACAGGTCACAGACACTCTAAGATGACTATCAAAGAAGTCATCAAAGGCAGGACCAGAGAACTGCTTAAGATGGATAGATTCTTACTCAGCTGGGTTGTGGGATTTATGACTGGACACTGTCGGCTGCTGGGACACCTTCATAAGGTTGGCATAGCAGACGACTCGATGTGCAGGAGATGTCGAAAAGATGAAGAATCTGCTCTTCATCTTCTGTGTGATTGTGAAATACTTGCGGCCATTAGGGCCAAGCATTTCAACTACTGGTTCATGCCAGCGGATGAACTGTCTAAGGTCTCAATCAAGAAGCTGGCACTCTTTATCAAATAGTCTGGTCTTCTAAGGGACTAAAGCTAGGGGCGCACAATAGATCATCAATGGTCGCGGTGCATAGGGCAAAATGCCCATCCTTTCTCAAAATAATAATAAATAATAATCTACCGAACATTCAGTATTTATACACATATACAACATTAATTAAAGAGTGCCTGAACAACTTATTTTGCTTGGACGTCAACAATTTTAAACTTTTCTTCTCCTTCTAATGGTATACTTGTTGGTGTACGTACCATGACAGGTTCCACAAACGGATGAGCATTTAATACCAGCTTTTCTGCATCCATATCTTCCACCACACCGAGTTGCACAGTGACAAAATATGATGTGCAAATATTCTCAGACAAGTAAACATTTTTTTAAAGTAACAGGTAGGCCTACTATTCTTACAGTATCTAATAAATATAGGCTATCTAATTCCTTACCATCTTTCAAAATACTGGTAATTTTTTTAATGAAACATAAAACGGCTAAGCTTTACAACAAGAATAATTATAATGATAATAATAATAATAATAATAATAATAATAATAATAATAATAATAATAATAACGATAATGAGTTTTATGTGTAACGTCACCATTAGTAAGTGTAGGCCTATTTTTCTAAGAACTAGTTTGCTTGCTTGGCATCATAATAATTTAATTATCATCTGCTTTCATCATGTAATTTTGAAATTTGGCAGAGATGTGGGGGGAAGTGTCCTAAACAACATAGTAAAAGTCCCCAAGGGGTGAGCGGGGGTGGAGAGCACTTTTGAATGTCATTTTCGCAGTTTTTCCTAAACACACAAAAGCTATGGGTTCTAGCAAAAAACAGTTTATGCACAAAATTAAACAACATAAAAGTTCTTATAAAATTGATCTGAATTATATTTTTGTGTATTTAATAAAGTATAGGTTAAAAAAGTAATATATAGGTGTATGTAAAACAGAATTTCCACAACTATGTCCTACTTCATATCCTTCTATTTAATGAACTATTAAATACACAAAAATATCTTTCAGATCAATTTTATAAGAACTTTTATGTAGTTTAATTTTGTGCATAAACTGTTTTTTGCTAGAACCCATAGCTTTTGTGTGTTTAGGGAAAACTGAGAGAAATGACATTCAAAAGTGCCCCCCACCCCCGCTCACTCCCTATCCATGGGGACTTTTACTATGTTGTTGTTGTTGTTGTTGTTGTTTTTTGTTTTTTTTTTTTTTTAATACTCCAATACATGTGCCCCTATTTTACCTTGAAGGTATGTTAGGGTTTTAAATATAACAAATTAACAAAATAATATTTACAAACTATCTTACAAGTAATAATTAAAAACGGGAATGAACATAATTTACGAAACGTAGGCTACAAAATCTTGTTTGCAACACTCTTTTCTAAAAACTGTCAGTGGTGCTGAAAGTGTAGTGTCACAATAGTTTAGTTTACACCTTAATTGAAAACGTTGTCTTTCAAATCTGGGACATTCCAGTAAAAGATGTTTCACTGTTTGTTCAATTTCTCCACATGGGCAAGTATAGTCACATTCTATTTTTATTTTAAATCTTCGGAAATAGCTACCAAATTTACCATGTCCTGATATAAACTGAGTTAATATAAAATTTGGTACAAAAAATTTTGACTGTAGTCTATTATATATTGTTGGAAAATAAAGTTCTCTTGTAACAGCTCCTTTATCCGAGTGTTCCCATTCAAAATTCCAACAAGATGTAATATATTTCCTTATTTGATTTTTGACAAAAGATATTGGACACTTAGCATACACATAGCTCGAGTCCATGGAAGCTGCCGATTTTGCTTACTATGTTGTTTAGGATACTTTCCCCCCACATCTCTGCCAAATTTCAAAACTACATGTTTTTTTCCCCCTATTTTTCCTTTCTTGCCTGGAATAAAATGTATTTTCCATTACATGTCCTGTGCTTGTACCGTGATCGGATTTTTAATAAATTAAACTTTAATGGTTGTGTCATATTTCTCCACTTGATTCATAATGTAAATACACAATATATAGTTTATATACAAAGATATAACCCCTAAATATAGAGAGAGTGCGATGTACGGTTTTCTTTCGAAATCTCGTAACTTGATCGAAACTTAAATTCTTATAACTTTTGAGCATTTGAAGGCAAAATAACAAACGACTATTCACTTTAAAGTGAATTTATTTCCCTACAACTTCTTTCATCAGAACATTGCTGTATACCTAAGGGATGAAGCGCTAGAAGACAAAGTGCGTCGAAAAGCGCGAGGCTAAAGAGCTTTTTTCGAAAATTTGTTATTTTCGTTGGCGGATACCTCTAAAACTATTGAACATAGGAAGAAATGTGCAGGATCAAACTTGTAGGAAATTTTATCAGCTTTAATTTTGTATACAGCAATTTTTCCTCTACGATGCACCATTGTTTAGATATAAGCGAAAACCCTAAAAATGGGACCTTCTGCGGGCCCCCCTGCCCCCCGCTCACCCCCCACCTTCGGGGACTTTTAGTATGTTGTTCAGGATTCTCCCTCCGACAACTCTGCAACATTTCAAAACTACACGATTTTTTTTCTATTTTGCATTCGTTGCCTGGACTACAGAACCAACCGCCAGGTTCGTTACAGGATTTTTTATTATATATAAAGTAAACATTTTGACCAAGTCCGTTTGCAGCGTTATTCAAAGCGGAGAATGAAACAATGAATTAATAAAAGCACTAGACATAAAAAAGACAAAAAAGAAAGAAAAAACGTAATGCATATTATTATTTAAAGATTAATAAACCATTCATAAAGGTTTCTCGGGTTGTCAACCAGGTTTGTAGATCAATTAGGTCCGACGTTCCGGAGACGAACGCTGTCTCCATTCTCAAGGTTACTGAAGTGATGTGTCAGATGGAAGACCAGCTACAGACTGTCGAGATGACCGACCAGACCAAATAAGCTAACTGAGATCAGAGCATTGCGGGCTTCGCTCCGACTCCGATTTCATACCTGCATACGAAATGCATTGCTGGAAGTGAAAACGGATTCCTATCCTATAACTTAAATTTGCTTACGCTAACGGTGTTTCGCATAGGACTTGAACCTATGCAGGGCAGCTGTAATGAATTTAGGGGTTCGGACCGTGGCCCTTTTTTGTTTAAGTTCCGGTATTCATCTTACATAGGGTGACCAGACGTCCGGATTTCGCCGGACATGTCCTGCTTTTTTGGTATTTTGTGAGCATCCGGCCGGCTTTTTATGGGAAAGGCAAAATGTCCGGCTTTCTGTCTTACAGCAATATAATGTACACAATATTGAAATATGATATATAAGATTTAAAACATGAGGTCAAAAGTTTGTCGTTACATGAAAAATGCGTATTTGAAGGAAATGTTGATGTTCGTAAAAATACGTGTGGTGACCCTGCTTCCGGTTACCTGCCACAACACTCGCACTCGAATTTCGCGTTCAGATCGATTTGTTACAACCAACCGTTTTCACTTCCTGTTCCTGCTTTTGTTGTTCAGAATCATTGCCGGCTTGTATTTGGTCGTAAGTTTGTTTGATTCCCGATCAAAGTGATATGTCGAAGGTAGGCAGTGATGGTCAGAAGAAAGAAACAGACTATCAGTAGAATCAGTAAAGGGGATTGTAACAGTACAGTATAATTTGAAACATTTTACGTGCAAGGAATTTCATGCCTATTTGTTGAAATCCCCAGAACTGCTGAAAGACATTTCCTCTTCACAGAAATATTGTTAAATCCACTTGGTTATTGTATTTGTTGGATTTTAATTTGATTGAAAAGGAATTTAACGTGTTGTCAGGCTTTTTCTCAAAATGTCCTGCTTTTTTCCTTCAAATGTCCTGCTTTTGAAAATTTTCATCTGGTCACCCTAATCTTACAACCAGGGAAAACCACGGAAAACCCTGGTCGGAACTAGCAAAGGGGATTTGGTCATGGTCCTCCATTCTGTAATGCCTGGTAAGGGTTGAACCAACCAGTTGGGATACGTGTCAGCTGAAGGCTTATACGTATTGGGAAGGGGTATTTTTAGGCTGAAGGCCTCAAAAATTCTGACGACTTTAATCGTCCCCTGGGAAGCGCAGGCGCTTTCCAAGTTGCCGTACTAAAGGGTTCTCAGCATCTTGATGCTTGGAGTCGAAACTCTGTGCAAGGCTTCTGATGTGTGTGGCAAGTAGTGGAACCTTTAGGTCTTCATGGATCTGCCTGTTACTGACGTACCAAGGTGCGTCCGTAGCGAGGCGAAGACATTTCGACTGCACGGCTTGTAGTCTTGCGACATGCATGCGTGTTGCGGCCCTCCAAGCTGGACTGGCATAGTCGAGCAGAGGTCGGATGAGTTGCTTATAGAGCAGCGCTCCATTTGCAGGTAAAAGTCCTCCTCTACCGTTAAGCAGAGGGGATAAAATTCCAAGCCGTTGCATGGCTGTTCGTCTA
Organism: Ectobius pallidus; assembly: GCA_964059195.1. Lineage (NCBI taxonomy): Eukaryota > Metazoa > Arthropoda > Insecta > Blattodea > Ectobiidae > Ectobius > Ectobius pallidus. The sequence continues at coordinate 25,997,570 of CAXKWD010000012.1, read as the reverse complement.
ACCTGGGTAACGTGGGGTTTCCAGGTCAGCCTTTTGTCCAGGGTTAACCCCAAATATCTGGCTGTTTCGACCCATTCGATTGGCTCTCCAAAAAATTATACAGGCCTAGGCGGCGCCGTTCTTTATCTTCCAGTGAAGAGCAAAGCTGCGCTCTTAGTGACGTTGATGGAAATTCGCCACTTTTTCAGCCAGAACTCTAGCTCTTTGAGATATGTCTCGAGATACTTGACGATTAGTGCAGGCCGTTTCGACGTTGCCAAAAGCGCAGTGTCGTCGGCATAAAGCGCCAAGTCGGCGTGGCGGTGTGGTGTGGGCATGTCATTCACATACAGGCTAAAGAGGACAGGGGAGACCAGTCCCCCCCTGAGCAACTCCAGCTCGCATGAAACGACGTGAAGATGTGGCTGACTGGAAGGAAGCTACGAACGTCCTATTGGTAAGGTAGGAGGTGATAACTTTCACCAGGTAATAAGGGAAGTTGAGGAGAAGGAGTTTGTATAGGAGGCCTTTGACCCAAACTGTGTCAAAGGCCTTGGACTGTCGAGATGTCACTAGAGGGGTAGTATATATACTACTCCCAAGTTGGGAGGAGTCGACCAATGAAGGCCACTATCATTTCCATCGGTCCTTTTCCGGGCCAATGTCTCTCTGCTGACTTTAAGTTGTTTAAGACAGCGGTTCCAAGTTGGGTTGATGGCCAGGCCCCCATCTCTGTTAAAGTTATGGGGTTCCAACTTGATTTCAACAGCTTCCTTGATCAGTCTGTCCCAATAGTTGGATGTTTTGGACATAATAGTTGTCTGGGCAAACTTGATTTTGTGATGAGGTCCCCCATTGATAGTGTGCTCTGCCACCGCAGACTTCTCCAGGTATTCCAATCTAATGCACCGCGCGTGCTCAGCACATCGCTGCTCAATGGTCCGCGACGTCTGCCCAATGTACGACTTGCCGCACTCACAAGGGATGCGGTAAACTCTCGGTGTCTTAAGTCCCAAATCATCTTTAACCAGTCTCAGGAGACTTCGGATCTTCCTTGGCGGTATGAAAACTGATCTAAGCTTGCGTTTCTTTAATATTCTGCCTAGTTTTTGTGAACTAGGTTACCCAGGTTATACGAACAGCCATGCAACGGCTTGGAATCTTATCCCCTCTGCTTAACGGAAGAGGAGGACTTTTACCTGCGAATGGAGCGCTGCTCTATAAGCAACTCATCCGACCTCTGCTCGACTATGCCAGTCCAGCTTGGAGGGCCGCAGCACGCACGCATGTCGCAAGACTACAAACCGTGCAGTCGAAATGTCTTCGCCTCGCTACGGGCGCACCTTGGTACGTCAGTAACAGGCAGATCCATGAAGACCTAAAGGTTCCACTACTTGCCACACACATCAGAAGCCTTGCACAGAGTTTCGACTCCAAGCTTCAAGATGCTGAGAACCCTTTAGTACGGCAACTTGGAAAGCGACTGCGCTTCCCAGGGGACGATTAAAGTCGTCAGAATTGTTTGAGCCTTCAGCCTAACAATACCCTTTCCCAATATGTATAAGCCTTCAGCTGACACGTATCCCAACTGGTTGGTTCAACCCCTACCAGGCATTACAGAATGGAGGACCATGACCAAATCCCCATTGCTAGTTCCGACCAGGGTTTTCCGTGGTTTTCCCTGGTTGTAAGGTGAATACCGGAACTTAAACAAAAAAGGGCCACGGCCCGAACCCCTAATTCATTGCAGTTGCCCTGCATAGGTTCAAGTCCTATGCAAAATACCGTTAGCGTAAGCAAATTTAAGTTATAGGATAGGAACCCGTTTTCATTTCCAGCAATGCATTTCGTATGTAGGTATGGAACTCGACAGTCTGTAGCTGGTCTTCCATCTGACACATTACTTCAGTAACCTTGAGAATGGAGACAGCGTTCGTCTCCGGAACGTCGGACCTAATTGATCTACAAACCTGGTTGACAACCCGGGAAAATCTGAAATCTTACATTAATAAACTAATTCAATGCATAATGAATAATGTATTTAAAAATTATAGGGATACGTTTGATATGCATGTAGTAGTAGTGTTGTGACATAAGGTATATTGACTGGCGTTTAAAGAGATGAGTCTCACTGAATGAAGATGTTAATAATAATAATAATAATAATAATAATAATTTTAATTCATCCAGTGTATCAATTACATATTGATTTTGGACATGTCAAACTTAAATCTAATTACAGATTATGATCATACCAGAATGCAAGATTCATTAATTAATAGATATCATAGAACTATTTACCCTAGGCCTATATCTAATTTAGAGTTCATCTATCCTGTAAAGTGCTTTTTCACAAAGGTAGCTTTTTAATTTTTGTGTATATTTTTTCCCAGAAATAATTTTTAGTGTAGCAGTGCCACAATATATATGCCCTTGCTTATTCAGCACCACCCAGAAACGTTTTGAATATGTTGCCCTCAGACTATTTAATTAATTGCCGAACAACATCAAGGAGTTATCATATGTTCCTTTTAAAAGTACAATTAAATCTAAGCTGATGTCAGACACCCTGTACAGTGTCAAGGACTTCAATGATATTATCTGGTGAAATGTGTACTTGTATATTCTATCTCATTTGTGTTTATTGTTATTGCTAATACATTGTACAATGTCTGTGGCAAATAAATCTAATCTAATCTAATGTAGTCTATCTTCTTACATACTTCATTTACATGCAGTTTCCAGGATAGATGCTTATCTACTAATATTCCTAATAGCCCAGTCAAATGTTACATCGGAACTTACATTAAATGGGGTATTAATGATTTTTTGAGGGGAGTTTCGAACCATTACTGGGATCAGAAATACAGATTTGCACCCCTCAGAAACCTGTGCTCGCTGAATGGCGGTCGAAATAAACCGGTTTTCTCGGTCTTTTTTCGGTTTTTCGACAATATCTCCTAAACTATGCGTTTGTTGAAAAGAATATTTATCAGCTTTTTAAAAGTAAATTAAATCTTCTAAAATATGAGGTCAAAATCGTTTTTGTAAGTTATATAATTACCGAGATACGTCTTTTCAAAGATTAGCCGTTTTTTCCAAAAAGTTAAAATTTTAAGTTTTCTTCGTGTTTCTAACTGAATACCGACAAAATGACACGTCCTACAGAAAAGTCAAAAGAACAAACGCTGTAGGCAATTTAATAAGCTTTAATATGAGCTATAGCTCGTTCTTGTGGCTCAGATAGTCTCGTCATAAATGACAAAAACCGAGAATATGAAAAAATGCTTTTTTGGGTGAAAGTTGAATAACATCGTTTCCTCCACCAACAACTTAATTTTTTTGTAACATGTTGGCGGATAATGTCTTATAACTGTGTATAGAAACTATTTGTGTGTATATGTGCCTATGGGAGATGGATCTTGCCAGAAAAAAATATTTAAGCATAATATTTCATAAAAATGTATTTACTTTTAAACCAACAGGCATATTTAAACCATGGGTGAGGTTCCTGGTATGGGATGGTATGGGAAGTCGAGGATGGGGTGATATCTTCATCCTCACTTGAAGAACTGTCATTCTGGGGTGTGGGCACATTGCGGCAGAACTTTTCTCTTGCAGAAAGTGCACAAAACTGAGCATTTCCGCCTAGTTTTGCGGCAGCTGCAGCTCCCAGCGCAGCTCATTTTGCACTTGCACGAGATCTGTTCCCCGTTACTGACAAAATAGTTTCTATTAGCAGTGGGATTGTTGGAGGCTATGAAGTCAATTGTTAAATTGTCAAGGAACTGGGAACAGAAGGCGTGGTTAACATAGAAAATCAAACATTTGGGAAAGTTGGATTCCAACGTAAAGACAAAGTTGTTACCTTCGTTGCAAGTTGTTACCTTGGCAAGCATCAATAATTCCATACAAGTCACTAATAAGAAGATTGAAGTTGACACTCTCACAATATTTCAGCGAGTTAGCATTACCATAAAAATCAGACGAAGAGTTGAAAGCCCGCTGCTAATATGAAGTGCCCCCTTACCCAATGTCTCTTTTCAACGAAACTGGAGTGAGGAAGGGAACTAAGGCAGCTCTATATTCGTGTTTCACATCCCTCACTACCAACATCTCCCGAGACGCCAATATCCACATCATGCTCGATGGTGGCTACTTGCTCCACAAATGTGTGTGGCATCAAAACGCATCAGTGAAGACCATCATCGACGGCTACATTCATTTTGTGAAAAAACCATTTTGGGACAGATGTAATCCACTGTCTTCGATGGATATCCGGAAGACGCCTCTCAAAAAAGTACCAAAAGTGCCTAAGGTCTCAGATGATACTCCGCCCTCAACTCCAGTGACATTGTCCTATCAGCTTCAACAACCATCAACATCACACAAGAGAAGTTCTTATCGAACGACACTAAGAAGCATAGGCTGATAGAGCTACTGAAAACTAGATTTGAGCAGCATGGTGTTGAGGTGACAGAAGACGACACTGATGCTGACATTGTTAGAGCTGCCATCACCAAAGCTGACTCTTCTGAGAAGTTTGTAATCATCGTGGAAGATGTGGACCTGCTTGTGTTATTTGTTGGTTTGAGTTCCAAAAAATACATCTACTTTCAGAAGAGGTGAGCCAGACGTCCAATATTCATCTACATTGTTCACCACCGGAAATTCTTATTACTCTCCCGGGCCCCTTTCAAGCAGGGGAAACCCAAATTTGTCAAACCTTCCTCAAAACCCCAGCACTATTCAAGCAAGCAGAAGTCTTCCTCCACCCAGATGTGAGTCACGATGAAATAGCTGCAGCTGAGGAGAAGTATCTCGTCGCAGTTTATGAAGGAGCGACTGACACCACCCTCAACGACCTGTCAGCCAAAGTCAACCTCGCCCGTTTGTCACCAACCACAGATGCTGCAAAATATCATGCTTATTGTATGTATCACCAGGTATGTCCATATACATTTCCTATCATTATGTTCTTAAATTTCGTTGTTCACTTATACACTTTTATTGACACCATGTGTATGCTTTGAAATATTATAGAATAACCAATTTTCATTCTACTTTTTCGCAGGTACAAAAGTGGTTGGGGTGGAAAAAACTCACGGATTGGGGTGGAAGTTGGACGAGTTGGGCTTACTCCAATTGCAATGGAAGTTAAACCAGTCCCTCAAACCCTTCTGCAACTGATCTCGTGCAAGTGCAAGATGGGCTGCGCTGTGGGCTGCAGCTGCCGCAAAACTGAGCTGAAATGCAATGTGCCCACACCCCAGAATGACAGTTCTTCAAGTGAAGATGAAGACATCACCCCACCCTCGACTTCCCATACCATCCCATACCAGGAACCTCACACATGGTTTAAATATGCCTGTTGGTTTAAAGTAAATATATTTTTTATTAAATATTCTGCTTAAATATTTTTTTCTGGCAAAATCCATTTCCCATAGGCACATATACACACAAATAGTTTCTATACACAGTTATAAGACAATATCCGCCAACATGATACAAAAAAATTAAGTTGTTGGTGGAGGAAACGATGTTATTCAACTTTCACCCAAAAAAGCATTTTTTCATATTTTCGGTTTTTGTCATTTATGACGAGACTATCTGAGCCACAAGAACGGGCTATAGCTCACATTAAAGCTTATTAAATTGCCTACAACGTTTGTTCTCTTGACTTTTCTGTAGGACGTGTTATTTTGTCGGTATTCAGTTCGAAACACGAAGAAAACTTAAAATTTTAACTTTCTGGAAAAAAAAGGCTAATCTTTGAAAAGCCATATATCGGTACCTATATAACTTACAAAAACGATTTTGATCTCATATTTTAGAGAATTTAATTTACTTTTAAAAAGATAAGAAATAATATTTTCAACAAACGCATAGTTTAGGAGAAATTGTCGAAAAACCGAAAAAAGCTCGAAAAAACCGGTTTAATTCGACCGCCATTCTGCGAGCACAGGTTTCTGAGGGTTGCAAATTTGGATTTATGATCCCAGTAATGGTCCAAAACTCCCCTCCAAAAATCATTAATACCCCATTTAATGTAAGTTCACGCATTTTTTTTGTAACATTTGACTGGGCTATAAGAACTGATGACTATTTTTTTCTTCTATATCAGTGCCATTAATTGTAATATTAAATTTGTTTTCCTGTAGGCGGTTTGCTAGTTCAAACTTAATAATACCCGTCTTATTTACATTACTCGTAAGATAGTTTGTACTGAAATAGTCAAGAAGAAAGTTTGTTGTTAATAGTGCTGTCTCTTTAAGGTTATTGTCATTCCAGCATATTGCTGTGCTGTCATCGGCATATGTTATTACTTTGCAGTTATCTAGGGCAATTATATTATTTACATAGATTATAAATAAATGCTGCAAAAATATGTTGCACAAACTTTCTCGCATATACGTGTTGAAGGCTAGTACAGAAAAAAGTAAACTACAGAGACAGTTAAATTTTACTTATTACATTTTCATAAAGCTAACAAGTATCTAGAACGGAAAGCATCAGGGTCGATCTTTATGTTCAATGCTTTTACTGTGAAATAATAATAAAATTATAATAATAATAATAATAATAATAATAATAATAATAATAATAATAATAATAATAGTCAATGGAAGTAAAACTGCATATTATTAATACTACTAACTTACTACTATGGGAAAATTCAAATATCAGTCGCACCTTGGGATGAATCAGTCCCACCCAACCCACCCTCACCGATGCAGTTTCTTTTCTACCACGATCTAGCGAATTCTTCTGTCCTCGTATTATGAAGAAACTCATGATTGGACGTTGGAGGTATGACGTCACACCGCTGGACGAGAGGTGAAAGGCTGACAAACCTTGCGGGAGATATAATATGCCACATTTTCGAAGCCTATAAACAGTGTATCGTACATTATTCGAAAATGCAAGGGCGCTTCGCTACGGCTGCCGCCTCCGCTTTGCGCACTTAACTATGTGGTTAGTGTTATGCATTATTTAGCTTTATGTAGAGGTGGATACAAGGCACTTGCGACAATATACAAGGACAGTTGGTCACACTGCTAAGCTGAGAAACAAAATACATCACACAGTCCATGCAAATGTGAATATCGAATGGACGGAGCTTTAAGGGGCGACTTATATTTGAATTTCGCTACTACTACTACTACTACTAAAACTAAAACTAAACTCCGTGGCACTACATCCCTGGAGGGATAAGGCCTACCAACCGACCGCCGCGTCATCTACCACAGGCAGCTGGCAGGATTGGGGGCATGTGGTCAGCATGCCGACTCCCACGGCCGTTAAAGGTGGTTTCCATGACCGGAGCCGCTACTTCTCTATCAAGTAGCTCCTCAATTTGAATCACGAGGCTGAGTGCTCCCCTACCAGACCTCCCTACCTCAGGAAAATTCAAGGATGTACCGGGATCGAACCCGGGCCGACGGATCTGACGCTAATCACAAGACCACGCCGGCGGTCCTACTGCTACTACTACTTAGGTTATATTGCACGCTTTAACTGCATTGTAGGTCATGTAATGTGTTTACTATGCTTGCGTGAACCATTAGTCTATAGCAGCGGTTCCCAAACTTTTTTTTGTCCTGGGACCCACCTTCACCTAGAACATTTTTTCGCGACCCACTACTACATAACGATAACCAATGTAGGCTATTTATATTTATTTAAAAAAAAAATCGCGACCCACTACTACACAACGATAATCAATACAGGCTATATAAAATACAGCACACATTTTTCATATAGGTAAAAAAGAAGGTAAAGTGATCCCTATACCGGCCATGGAGGCCCTGAGGGCAGGGGCGGATCCTCGGGGGGGGGGGGGGGGAATGGGGGAAATTCCCCCCTCCCCCAAAATTTGTAACATTAAGCACAAATTATTGAAAATTTATTAGAACATAACCCAAATACTTAAATTAAAGTAACGACATTCATTATTTTGGAATACCTTTGTAAGAAAATGCTGAAATTTTCATTTTGTTTTCAATTGTGTACTGGATATAATTAATTTTTATGAGTAAAAACTTCCCTCTCTACTTTAGTTCCCCCCCCCAAAAAAATGTCTCTCTGGATCCGCCACTGCCTGAGGGTTCCAGGAGGTTCAGGCTCCTGGATTTTGGACATTCGGCACATGAAGGTGGTAAGGTTGTCAGCCTTACGCGCCGGCCACCTTTACCCCCAGGATTGCTCCTGGTACTTAATTCTGTTGGAGGCTGAGTTGATCCAAGGGCCATAGTGCCACCAGAAGGATTACGCCAATTGAAAAATCTCAACGACCTCATCGGGAATCGGTTTGAATGACCTCCCGGTTTGTAGCGCAGCGCCTCAACCACTACGCTACGGCGTATCCCATATTTTTCATATGCCTTTCAATAGTTTTGTGTGCAAATGCCTTATATTCCTTATATTGAGAAAAAGTTTAATTTTTCCCGCCCTTTTCGCGACCCACCGAAATTACTCCCGGGACCCACCAGCGGGTCGCGACCCATAGTTTGGGAACCACTGGTCTATAGTAACAACTCATTCGCGTCATCTGTTTCTATTGTTTAGTGATGTCTTCTTATGCGATATTCAGTTTAAACGATTATAATGTCCAGTGACATAGCGCCGATGAGTTATGAAAAATAAGCAAGTCCTACAAACCCGGCGTTTGCCTTTGCGAACGAGGAAGCCATGAAAAACCCAAGTCAATTTGGGCGGCCACGAGGTTTGATTTGAACTCAGGACCTCTTCCCTGTTAGCCCATAGGCCTACCACCTCGCTGTAATTGGTTTTAGTGTGTTCATTGCGACTTAGCTAAACTGATTGCATTTCACAACAATAAGTACATTAGGCCTATAGTTTTCTTGTTACTAGGGGCAACAAAATTTCATTCATATTTTAATTGACATGTATGTTCTGAAATTCGCATTTAACCGTACTTATTTCGTTTTTATCTTGATATCTATTAAATGTATAAAGAAATGTTTTAAACAAAAAATGTTAATTTTAATTTTCTCTACAACTTTACTATGGCAGGTTTTCATGTATCGCCTACTGTAAAGGATATAATCTAGAAAAATTGAAAATGGATACGAGTAAAGTACCCCTTAAATCATTTTTGCAAAAATACAGATATAGCCATTTTATTAGCCATAAATAAGAGTTCCCAGTTTTAAATTTTTATTAAAATCGTTAGAGTCATTTTTTAAAAAATCAAAATTTTAAAAAAAGTTTTCATGAAAAGTCCCCTTAATATTTCAGTTGTAAAACTAAATTTCTGGGCGGTTCGACGAAATTTCGAAAAAGTCCTTAATTCAAAAATGAAGTAAATGCAATGAACCGTTTACCCGCTGTGCTTGTCCACGGACAGACGGGCAGACGGACAGACGTCATTCCAAAAATACTTTTTTCGGTTTCTAGGCTTCATGAAACATGCTCTCCCGGTGTTAACTCGACTTCGAATTTTTGTCACGATCACAATACTTTCTCTATACTACGTATATGCGAGAATGTAAAAGTAGGGGTCCAAGCACAGAGCCTTGTGGAACACCATAACGGACAATACCATTATTTGATTTTACTTTAACCACATGTTTATCTTCCCTGTGGTTTATTTCTGTATGCTGCATTCTACCTTGGAGGTATGATGCTAGTAGCATCTTGGGAACTCTTCTCACCCCATATCTTTCCAATTTTTCCAGTAATACATGGTGATCTACATAATCAAATGCTTTTGTTAGGTCGAAATACAAGCTAACTACTTTTTTGTTTTCATCAAGTTTACTAAATATTTCATGAATGAGGCTTGTTGCTGCAGTCACTGTTGATAGCCCAGTTTGAAAACCATGCTGGCAAGAATTTATAACTTTATTTACAGTAAAGAATTTGTTTAGCCTAGTAAGTATTACTTTTTCAAATAGTTTCCCTACAACAGATGTTAGTACTATGGGTCCGTAGTTGTTTGGATCTGTTTTGTTACCTTTCTTGTGGATTTGTCTCACTACTGATATTTTTAAGCAATTTGGAAATATACCACTCTGAATTGATGAATTAATGAGATGTACTAATGGTCCTACTAATGCATCTCTGCAAGTCTTCAGAACTGTTGAGGTTATGTCATCCCATCCACTTGAATTTTTATTTTTGAGATTATTTATAATTCTTATTACCTCATCACATGTTGTGTCATACATGAAAATGAAATTTCCTACTTCTCTGATGCTGCTTGATTGGTTTACTGTATTATCATTTTCTATTTTCTCAGAAATATTTAGAAAGAATTCATTGAAAAGGTTACTAACTTCAGCAGGGCTCTGTTTTACTTCACCCGATATATTTAATTCTATATTTTCTATGGTTGGTTTGGCTTTTCTTGCATTATTTACTATTCCCCATGCAGTTTTTGTAATATTATTAGAATTTATCAGTGTTTTCATGTAATCCTGAGATCTTTAGGTTCTTTAGTGCAGTTTGATAGTCCTTTTTACAGTTCTTTAGTTTGGTTTTATAGTAGTCATGACATAACCCTAGTAGCACAGATCGTTGGGCCAATGTTGGGAAATTATCGCCATGTTTCGTTGGTCAACGGTTATGAATGTCCGTTGGGGTTCCGTTGCCAACTGTAGCCAACCAATATACAACAAAATCCCAACAGTTGGGAGACATCTATTAGGTAATGGTGGAACTACAAGCAGCGCTGAGACATCTAGAAGCACAGAAAATTTAATTTTTTATTTTCCCTTTCATCCCTTTTCTCCTCTCTTCCTCCTCTTTTCCCTATTACCTCCCTTCTCTCCTTCACCCTACCTATTCCTATCGTATAAAATTCGCACCTATGGGGATTCGATCTCAAGACCGCTAGTGTTATAGTCTATCGATTTAACCACTACGCCATTAGTGATCGTTGCAACAAAAATCGAGAACTCTTCTAGCCTATTTACTACAGAGATGTGTAATACATGATAAATAGTAAGAAGGATATACATCTCGTATTTTGAATATTTGATGTGAATATATGATAACGTTATTTTCAGAGAACAAATAAAGGGCCCTAATATTAATAGAAGTAAAAACACCATTCAGATTCTTCAACATATCAAGATGGCGAATAACCTTTGTATCTTCATCGTCTACGTGATGACCTACGAAGTACGCCGGAAATTGCCGAAGACTGGCAGGAAGAGGTGGAGAAGTAAATTTTTAGCATGTAACGCGCACAAAGAGCTCGAATTATTCATGAATTAACACTGTTTTATTTTATAGGAAATGAAAATTTAACGCTTATAATGTTATTTCAACACTTTTTAATTTTAACATAAATGCGATTATATTTCAACGAAATGTATTGCTGGGTCAACAATCCTGTTGGTTGGTAACGCCAACGGAGGCTTAGCCAACGAAATGTATTGTTGGGGCAACAGCCCTATTGGTTGGAAACGCCAACAGTAGGACAAGCGCGCGACCCAGCCAAAAAATCCTTTGGCAAAACCGACGGAATTACAACCAACCTTTTCCCAACATATCCCTTCCATGCCAACCAAATCTCTCCGTTGGGCCAACGAAGCGTGCTACTAGGGAACACCTGAGCGCTTGATAACAGCACTACCACATACTATTACTACATCAGCAGAAATCTTATACACCAAGGTTAGCTTAACTCATCAAAATCTCTGTGCATAGAGACAAAGTTAGTTCCATATGTTTAAATCATTGTGCGATGATATAACACTTGAATATAAAATATAATATCGGCTTTATAAATCCTGTACGCAAATTGATCAATACTGTAATGTGGATTAGACATTCAACATATGCAACGGATGTTTTTGAAGGCTCATAGTAAAACTTATTGATGTATATTATACGCTAGTAACCTAGCCTAGGCTGAGTTCATCCCAAGGATAGAAAAAACGATCTTTTAGGAAAATAGACATCTTATGTGGTAGCTTATATCTACAGAAAACTCTTGTTTAATTCCACACGTTAAAAACCGACCGCTGTCATCTATAGGCCTATTAATAAAAGGAAGTGTCTGTCCTCCGTCTGTCTGTCTGTCTGTCTTTCCGCGATGCCCAGCGAAATCTACTCAACGCAGAGATCTGAAATTTTATACATAGGCGGACTAAAGGGTCGGAATGTGCACCTCGAAGCCGGAATTTTAATTTTCGCTTTCCTTCGAGAGTTATGAGTGAAAAACGGGCAGAAAACGTGTATTTATTGAGTTTTCGAAGCATGAGTTTTCAGTAATACAAATCAATTACACTAGGCTTTGGCTATTTTTGTCATTCCTTCGACATAAAAGCGTCGCGATCTCTTGAATGTTGTAGCTCACGCTGGTCGATTCATTTGTTTTTAATGTCAAGGCACGCAAACATAATATGAAATTTTCAACCTACACCGAAGAGGATTATTATTATTATTATTATTTTTATTATAGGGATAATCAATATTAGCCTAAATATGGTCAAACGTTGTTCGATTTGGACGAAACTCACTATACAGGGGTTTTCTGGGCCAAGGAACTCGAATCTCAGGTAGCTTTTACCAGGTGACGCTATCTAATCGTGATATATAGTCCACATGATTTAGGTGTTAATATAATGATTTAACTATTATGCTCTTAATTTTTAATTTTTGAAATAATTATCGCGGGCGAAGCCGCGGGCACATGCTATCTTAAAATAATAAAAGGACGTGTTTGTCTGTCTGTCCACGATGCCCAGCGAAATCTACTGAACGCAGAAATCTGAAATTTTAAACATAGGTGGGCTGAAAGGTGGGCGAATGCGCATCGAAGCCGGATTTTTAATTTTAGCTTTCGTTCGCGAGTTGTGAGTGAAAAACTGACAGAAAACGTGATTTTAGCGCTGTCGAAGCATCAGATTTCAGTAATACATTTCAATGTCAAATCAATTGCAGTTGGCTTTGGCTATTTTTGTCATACCGTGGTAATAAATGCATCGCGATCGCTAGATTGTTGTAAGCCCACGCTGGTCGATTCATTTGTTTAGCATGTCAAGACCCATAGACATATGAAATTTTCAACCTACACGGAAGAGGGATAGGCCTAAATATGGTCAAACATTGTTCGATTTTGACGAAACTCACTGTACAAGGAAATCGAATCTGAGGTCGCTTTTACCAGGCGACGCTATCTAATCGTGGTATGTAGTCCACGTGATTTAGGTGTTAATAAATATAATGATTTAACTATTATGCTCTTAATTTTTAATTTTTGAAATAATTATCGCGGGCGAAGCCGCGGGCACATGCTAGTAGTTATAAAAATGTAAGATGGCTTAAAATAATGCGAACGTCGCATCTTTTAGAATTCGTTATGTGAACAAAGAAGTAATATGATGATGGTGATGATGATAATAATAATAATTATAATAATAAGGTAAAGTGTTCCCTATATAGGTTACGGAGAACCAGAGGGTTCTAGGAGTTTACGTTGATACATTCGGCACATAAAGGTGGTAAGGTTAACAGCCTTACGCATCGGCCGCCTTTACCCCAGGATTCTGTTAGAGGCTGAGTCGACCCCAGGGCCATAGTGAAAAACTAATGTTTTAGAGTAATAGACATCTTACGGATAAAATTGTAATTATAACAATACCTGAAGGCTACAAATATTGCTGACTTTGCATTACGCTTCGTGAGAAACCGTAATGTAATGTGAAACCTACTACTGGTCACGTGGTTTATCTCGGATGACGTCAGGGGTAGACGAGATGGATTTGAACTCGCGCCACCCACTCAAACGGGTGGCACACTACTGTTGTGACACATTATGTTTGGTGGAAGGTCTTTTATTATTCAGTGGAAGGAAAACCTGTACGGGGCATAAATTACCGTTTCGCCACGGTCTCACATAAATGATTTTGACCTGGGGGATAGAAAACCTGGTGTTTGATGGCATTTTCACCTACGACTCGCCACTCGCCAGCTATTGTCGAGTCATAAGGACGTAAGATTATAATAGCCTGGGCCTTGCATCATTTCGTATGTAGGTTGTTACACTATTGGCAGCCCTGAAATTGTTCATTTAGCAAACATTTTGACTTCCTTAGTGCCTCCTCCATCCTGACGTATTCTTATTTCTTGCCAGTGATAGAGATGGGAAAAAGCGTTACTGTGTTCTCCGTTCCAAAAAAATAACCGTTGCATATAACGGTTACGAGTAACGTTTATGAAACGGAAGCCGTTGTATTTATTTATAATAGTTTAGCACAGTGGTTCCCAACCTTTTTCAGCTGGCGACACATCTTTCCTTATCGGATTACCTCCACGGTCCATCGATCCATGGGGGAGAAAAAAAAAACCTTATTTGTATCGTATCCCTTTCTTATGTAAATATAATTTACCATCAAATATATATAAGTTTATATGTGCTTTTTTGAAGATACAGATTGATTATTGATAAACAATTTTTTCTGGTTTGAAAATGGTTGACAAAATATAAGCATTTTGTAGCAAAATAGTTATTTATTTAACAATAGATATATGTTTGCAATATATGCAACAAGTGGTTTCATACTCACTAACAAGTGTTCCTAGGTGAAGATAAAAACTACAATTATAAAAGTACACAAATAACCAAATCACAACTTGATTTGTTTCGATTTTTCTTATTTTTTCCGGTGGTTTATTCGATGGTTTCTGATAGTTTTAGGATCGAGTCGCGACCCACCGGTTGGGAACCGCTGGTTTAGCAGATTCAACAGAAGCCTATTGTAATATAGAGTAGGATTTGAAGATGTTACCATCCAGACAGATCAAGAATAACGCAAAGATTTAAATTTAGTACAAAATGTAATTATCTATTGAACAATTGATATAATCAAGTTAGATTTATTCATGAATAAGTGCAGATAGATAAGAGAAATAATACTGTACTTTAAAATATGCGTAGTCCCACATGTATGGAGCTTAAGTGCAGTCTTATTGTATTTAATGTAAATGCAGTTTATTGGGAACTTGTCATTATAAAGGCAGTCTAAACAAAAATGGTGAAATACAACCATACGTGTACAGATCACATTTTCAGTAAAGTATGGACTACAGATATAAGTATCGACCAAAATACTGTGAAAATAAATTTATATAATACATTTTTAGCAATAAGCTCTAGGCCTATAATGCTCTCTGTAGTAGGCCTACTTAAAAACTTTACAACACAAATAATGAAAAACATATTTGAGCATTTCCAAAAATTTAGCCCCTAATGGGTTTATAAACAAAATGGTGTCATAAGGAGATTCAATATTTACATGGGAAAATATGATATAGTGATTCTATTGAAAATAAACTTGGTAAAAGTTATCCAAAACCCAATAATTGAACACTTTTTAAAAAAATAAATCAACCCCTAAGGGGGCAGAGGAAGTGAAAATTATTATAAGAATAAAATGTGGCAAAGGATCCTCAGATAGGCGTGTTTATTTAATGTATCATTTGCAGGACAAGCTTATTTCGGCACTATCCTAGAAAAAAATTAAGGTGCAGCACCTAAAATCCCTGGCTCTTATGAAAACGTAGTCTCGCAGATTCTCCTGTACGTTACTTTTATAACGTCTTCAAGCTGCAGTCGTGATACTGGAAGCGTTCTTTCTATACGTTACTTTTGTAACGTCTTCAATCTGCAGTCGTGACACTGTAAGCGTTCTTTCTATACGTTACTTTTATAACGTCTTCAAGCTGCAGTCGTGACACTTAAGCGTTCTTTCTGTACGTTACTTTTGTCACGGCTAAAAATAACGTCTCAGTAGAGTAGGATTTGAAGATGGTACCATCCAGAGACAGATCAATAATTACGCAAAGACTTCATTTTAATACAAAATTAAAATATTTACTGAACAATTGATATCATTAAAATGATAAGATCTACTTAAGAATAATTGCAGCTGGATAAGCGAAATAATACTGTAGTTTTAAAATATGTGTAGTCCCACATGTATGAAACCTATGAAGGTCCCCACTCAGCACACATACATGTACGTAAAATATATATGCAAAAATTGCGTTATCCCTAGATCTAGTTAATGTATACCACACATATTGGTTAAATAAAATCTACGTATAATATACGCTCAAATGTCCCACTTTTTGATGTATATCGTACGTCTATTCATGTCAATACAGACATATAATATATATCAATTATACGAACAATCGCATACATACTATTGATGTACAATATCTATACGTAAAAAATATGTCAAGATGATCTATCAAACGTATATTTTATATATAATTTATGTAGCCTATATAGGGCCTTTGGTTCATAAATGTACACTGCTCACATACATTTCACATATACTATCAATACATGAGATATCAATAACTAAAAATGTCATCAAGAACACTTTTTGTGCTTACTATCTTGCAGTTTTTTGGGACTTCTTGCTGAGGTATTTTGCAATTATTTATTGTAAGCAAAACACTGAGATCGCTCATAATACACACTGAACCAAGAATCTTCGGAACATCATCATTAACATCCATTAAGCACAGCACTAGCCTTTCTACTGCCGTTATGCTAATCCACTGCCCTTTAAGTCCTTCTGTTACACTTAGGAAGTACTGCATCACATCTTCCAAACAATGCAGAGCTTGTCATTCAGCATAACTTTTAAGTTCTTTTAAGCTTTCTGCAACTGCTTGGTTTAAATTTTCTTCTTCTGCATCAATTAATCTTCTGCATGATGGACCTGGTCTTGACAAGTACTCAGGCAGATTAGGAAATATTGATGGTACTGCACCAAGTTTCAGTTTAGGGCAAGTTCTAGGAAATGTTTTTATTTCACCGTTAACTACAAATGTCTCTGTTCTTATCACACTCTCTTCAGGAAAATACTTCACACAAATAACAGGCTTGCTTACCCCTGTAAAGTCTGTAGGAATCTTTCTATGCCATGTCTTCTTAAGTTCTTCGTCTTTTGGTAAAGAAAATGTACTAACACTTTCATGTTGTGACTTGTAGTTACTTTTACAGCCAGCCAGCAGCCAGGCATTGTGAATTCCTGAAACAATTAAGAAATAATTTAGCAGCGTTATCGTAAATTATTATGATCAGAGCTAATTACCACAGCATCTGTATTATAAATCAGTTTGCAAGTCGTTGAGGTTATGATAGGCCTATTTATGTGTGTGAAACAAATCTTGCACAGGGACTTACCAGTACTGTTTTCTGTGTAAATGTTTTTCTTCTGCCTCATTTAATCTTCTACATGAAGGACCAGATCTTCACAAACATTCAGGTAGGCCTACATTAGGAAACGTATTCTAGGGTATTCACTGCACGTTGCGTAATATTTCGTCATCTTTAAATACACACACATGTACATTTATTCTTCGTTTCTATGTTATATACATAGGGAGTAGTTGCAACAGAGCAGTGCAATTCTCTCCACACACAATTTCTTGTTAATAAAACACTATAAAAGAGAAACTTATACGCCACACAAGCACCCAACAGTCAGCCATGAACCAGGAGATCTACATTGCTGACGTCACAGACAAGATGGCCGCCAGTTATAAAATAGTCCTACTGAATGTACGGATGTAATCATTTTAAACCATTTTCTAAATTAATTTCTGATTAGCGTGAGTAAATTTTATTGCGTTCCCTTAATTTAACCAAATCGATTTACTAGAGTAAAACACAATAAACCGGTGTTTACAATGTCCAATTCTAGACGTAAAATTTACGTATAGTTGGTACGTAAATTTGATGTTACAAATGAACAATCAAATCGATTTTGTTTTATATTTAATCTTACTTATGTAACAGTAACTTTAATTTTGATATATTATAAATATAAAGCAGGATTAAATTACAACAGTTTTTATACATGTATATATTGGACATAAAATATACGTATAATTTACGTTTTGACTGTGACCAATCGTAAGATATATATGTAGCTCTAAAATATACGTATATTATACATATCGTGCTGCGTGGGCCTACATTGACAGATTACCAAAATTGTATGTTACATGTAATACAATATATTGAAAACTTTTCATTTTAAAGGCAGGCTACATAAAAATGATTAAATACAATCATAATGTATATATCAAATTTTCAGTGAAGTATGGACTGCAGATTTCATAAATATGGCCCTAAGTGGTGTGAAAATAAATTTATATCATAAATGGAGTGAATAACTTAGTTAATATATTAGGAATGAGAAAAGTAGATAAAACTGAGTGTTACATAACATACTTTATAACTATATTTTCTTTCGCAGTGTGAGCCACAAGTTTCCGTCAGTAGATGGTGCCATGTCGATAAAAATTATTTTTAAAGGTGCAAATTTCACATGTAAATAAATCGTACAAACAGAATCCGTGCCAAAACTATTACATCAAATAACTCTGGACTTAAAATTCCATTTTTCGCGCAACGGTAGTGCAATGAGGCGTAAACTAAGTAAAAGGTTTTGCCTAACGGGACTGCAATGAAGTGAAAGTAATGTTTACACCCCTCTTCATTACAAATTACAAACAACAGGTTTGCGGAGACCGTGAGTTCGTTCACCCTCTTTCCCTTCCTCAAATTGTGCGTATAACAACCCTATTATGAAAGCGTATTTGAAGAAATTTTATGTGAAACACAAATAACCTCTTCCAAAATAATAGTTTTGTCTTTTAGTATAATCTTCATATAAATTTGTTGGAACATGAAGAAAATGACGTTACCACATCGCAACCCCAAAGGATAGGCCTACGTAATACAAATAAAATGTTATTAATGCATTAATGCAACTTTCTTTGCCCTAAACGTGGGCAATATAGGCCTATTTTTCTCACTTCACATTCTGATCTAGAATAGGATTCCGTATTGCAAAAAGCGCGTATTCAGTTGTTTCATCCTCATGCAAAGTTCCATTGTTCTGCAGACGAGACTGAGTTCCTATAAACAGTGGGTGGCTTGTAACATTCTTCCAGAGGATTCTTGTGGGAAAAATTTTCAAATTAAAAGTATTAGCTGTTAGTAAAAGCACCTCATGTACGAAAATTAAACAAAATCGTTAGTGTCATTTTCGAGAAAACACGAAACAACAAACAAATTTTCTTACAAAATGCCATTAAAAATTAGAAAAAATCGTCGCCAGTCTTGTGTCCCATCCCCAGACGGCATCTAATTTAAATACAAAATTTGGTTTTCATACGTTTTCGTTCTGGTTACACACAGAAATGGTTCTAAAAATAATATTTTTGGATTCAGGGAACCTCAAATCGTGTATTTATGTTAAAAACTCAACTTCGAATATGGGTGTCGAATACAGTACTTCCTCTAACTACAGTCCTGCAGAGGAAGTAGAAATTATGGGAATGAAAGGCAGCAAAGCAGGCCCATATGTGTTTAATTAATGTATCATTTCCAGGACGAGCTTTTTTAGGCATTATACTAGCAAAAAAATTATAAGGTGCAGCACCTAAAATTCCTTTTAAAACGTAGTCTCGCAGCCGTGACAGTGTAACGAGTTTCTCCTGTACGTTACTTTTAACGGGTGTACCAAAATTAACGCAAGATTTGAATTTGCCGTCATTTGTGCAGCAAATTGTTGGCAACCCTGAAAAATAAACAATTTGACAGTTGAGAGTTTAGGGTTAGGGTTAGATTTGGATTTGCCGCTATTTGTGCAGTAAATTGTTGACAACCCTGAAAAAAAAAATTGACAGCTGAGAGTTTAGGGGTAGTAAAAATGGAGCGTTACACGATACGACGATTAGATTTCTTTTTTATGGGGTTATTTGAAGTCTAAGGTCTACGTCAACAAGCCCACAACCATCCGTGCATTACAGGAGGAAATTAGACGCTGCAACAATGAAATTCAGCCACATTTATGCATAATTTCAACAAAAGAGTGCGTATGTGCCAGCAAAGCCGTTGAGGTCATTTGCCCGATGTGTTATTCCATAAATAACCCTATCCTATGTACTTTATGATTCAATAAAAAAAATAACAATCTAAAGACTAAAAGTATATTTTCCATTTAATTCAAATCTTGCGTTAATTTTGGGGCACCTTTATAACGTCTTCAAGCTGCACACTGGAAGCGTTCTTTCTATACGTTACTTTTGTAACGTCTTCAATCTGCAGTCGTGACACTGTAAGCGTTCTTTTTATACTGTAACAAGGGCTCGTCGGGGTTCAAAATCAGAACACCGAGTTTATAATTGAAGGATGGAGGTTTCTTTATTTCCTACAACAATTGTCAATACAGCCAGTAAACTCCAGACTATTTGCCAGTTCACTGTCCTGTTCAGTGCTCACTCTCACTGTGCTCAGTCCTAATTACAGCACTGTTCCGTTCGCACACACTGTGCGGACTCCCAGTCGAGATAATTCCACGTCGCGCCGGTCAACTCCACAGTCCTCGCTGCCGCTGTACGATCCACCCGTCGCGCAGTTCCCCGGGACGGCACTGCCTCAGCCCAGATCAGCTCACCAGCTCTTCCGTTCACTAGTTCCTCCGTTCACCCTTCTCTCCGGTCACTAGTTCCCCGTTGACTAGGTCTTCCACTCGCGGGTCCCTCCGGTCACACTAGTCTCTACGGTCACCGGCTCTTCAGCTCCCCAAGTCACACTCACTTGAGGCCGCGCTGATCAGTCCTCTCCGTCCAGCTCACCCTCTGACGCTACTCAAGGACTGCCTCTCGCTGACTCTGACTCTTCACGGACTCTTCACTGTACTGAACTGAACTCCCTCCGTCGGTTGCTCCCGCTCCTTATATAGTCTCGACGAATGTTCCAGAGTCGAGGTCTGGAAAGCTCTCCGCCCGCGCGGAATCTTGAATGTGCGCTGCGCGGGCACACCCATTATCGCGAGCTCCTCCTCCGGCCTCTCCCCCACGAACCGTGGTCCAATAGCCGTGCTGCTGTCACGCCCACTGGCGCTCGTCTGCCGCCCGTCCACTAGGGGAGCGCGATCTTTCTGGACTCTTTTGTTCTGGTTCTTTCTGGGTACTTCCTCTTTCTATCAGTTTCTAGACGAGTCTTTTCTGGGCTTTGTCACAATACGTTACTTTTATAACGTCTTCAAGCTGCGGTCGTGACACTTCAGCGTTCTTTCTGTACGTTACTTTTGCCTCGGCTAAAAATAACGTCCACTTTGGAGAAGAGGCTACTTAGATATTGCATTTTCTGTCTTCCCTCTAACGTCTATCACTTAGAACTATTGTACTGTACTGTGAATTTCAAGAATATCTTCTGATCGGCTAAAATGAACATGCAAACAGTATTTAATTCATTTTGTAGCAGACTGCCAGCCTCTCCGGATCCCTTAACCGTGACACAGCTCACCCTCTTTCTTGGTGTACGTTATTTTTGTAACTGTTACAAATTACAATTGAGTAACTGTTGTGACGTTATTTTTTGCCCATCACTGAGTCAGTGCAGTGTTGCCAACATAGCGGAGTTCCCGTTAAATTTGGTGGATTTTTAACGTTTTCAACGGGGAAAAATATGGTTTTAGCGGATAGCGGATTTTTTAGTGGATATCGTGCTTTGACGGAATATTAAAAGAAAATCTAATATAAGCCATATTTTAAATTTTCTTTATTAATTTCAGCGTTTGAGGCTGATGAAATTACCAATAATACCTTCGGCTAAAGAGATGATGTTTCCAGACGATGCAATGACAGAAACTTCCAGTAGGCCTAGTTGAAACTCACAACTCTGGATTGGAAGAAAAAAAAGGAAATATAAATGAAATATGGAATTAAACGAGAAAATATATACAAGTGCTTCTAACCCTTTCAAAGAAATTTCGGAATTGCCCTTATGCTTTTGTCGTTGCCATTATTTAATTAACATTTAATTAACATAATTTAGCGGATTTCAGCGGATTTTGAACGCTGTTTTAACGGAACATTTTTTTTGAGTTGGCAACACTGACTCAAACACTGTGGAGTTGACTACGTACCTAGGTCAGTGACCGCCGCCATGATAGGTTGCCCTACATAATACTAATCTTTGTACAAATGTGGAATTAAACGTCGTGAGCTACTGGTGATCTGTGCGGATTGCATGAAGAATTACACGGTACATGTAGGGCTCTTGGGTCTACGCAGGAAAGCAGCTGGTCTCCGCTATTTCTACCGTGCATCAGTCAATGTTCATCCGAGAGGCAGTGAAACACAACAGCCAACAAAACAAATGAAATGCCACTATACAGCCAACCTATCAGAATGGAAAACGCTTAAAAAAAACACGTTCTACTTACAGGTGACGGTTTAAATTGGAATAGGGACGTGTAGTTAAAGGATTGATATCAAAAGTAGTGCAACAGTCCGTTCTACTCACGGGTGACAGTTTAATTTGGAATAGGGACATGTAGTTAAAGGTTTAATACCAAAACTAGTGCAACAGTCCGTTCTACTCACGGGTGACAGTTTAATTTGGAATAGGGACATGTAGTTAAAGGTTTAATACCAAAACTAGCGCAACAGCCCGTTCTACACCCAGGTGACAGTTTAATTTGGAATAGGGACATGTAGTTAAAGGTTTAATACCAAAACTAGCGCAACAGCCCGTTCTACACCCAGGTGACAGTTTAATTTGGAATAGGGACACGTAGTTAAAGGTTTAATACCAAAACTAGCGCAACAGCCCGTTCTACACCCAGGTGACAGTTTAATTTGGAATAGGGACATGTAGTTAAAGGTTTAATACCAAAACTAGCGCAACAGCCCGTTCTACACCCAGGTGACAGTTTAATTTGGAATAGGGACGTGTAGTTAAAGGATTGATATCAAAACTAGCGCAACAGCCCGTTCTACTTACAGGTGATGGTTAAAAAATCCCGTTATGCTCACAGGTGAAAATTTAATTTGGCATAGGCACTAGAACATGTCGGTAATAATTAGCTCCTTCCGTATTTCGAGAAATTTCCGATTTTCGAACAGTTTATGCAGAAAACTAGGCAACGATAAAAAAAAAAAAAGTATTTATGTAGAGGAAGAATTTTGTTCGACTTGACATACACGTGTTACCCACAATTCCATCCTTCTGAACACGAATATAACAATAATAATAACCAGTTCCTTCGACACTTTGAGGAAATTTCGATTTTCCATTCGTGTCACACAGTTTACGCAAAAGAAGTAGGGATGTTCCAAACAAAAATTCATTACATGGAGGAAAAGTTTTTTTCGACGTAAAATACGCATGTAACCTATAATTGGATCCTTCTGAACACGAATATAACAATAATAATAACCAGTTCCTTCCGCCCTTCGAGAAAAAACCGATTTTCTATTACCGTCACACAGTTTACACAAGAAAACTAGGAATGTTTCAAACAAAAATTAATTACATGGAGGCAAAATTTTTTTCCCGATATGAGTTATATGTTTTATCAATACATCGACCCTTCTGACATGAATATAACAATAATAATAACCAGTTCCTTTCCCACTTAGGGAAAATTCCGATTTTACAATCGTGTCATACAGTTTACGCAAAGAAAGTAGGAATGTTCCAAACAAAAATTCATTACGCGGAGGAAAATTTTTTTTCCCACCTAAAATACGTATGTAACATGTAATGCGACCCTTCTGAACACGAATATAACAATAATAATAACCAGTTCCTCGACACTTTGAGGAAATTCCGATTTTCCATTAGTGTCACACAGCTTACGCAGAAAAAGTATCACCGTTTCAAAACAAAAATTCATTACATGGAGGGAAATTTTTTTTCCGACCTAAGTTACATGTGTTATCTATAATTCCACCCTTCTGAACACGAATATAACAATAATAATAACCAGTTTCTTCCGCACTTCGTGAAAATTCCGGTTTTCCATTAATACCACACATTTTACGCAAAAAAGGTAGGTATTCTTTAAACAAAAATTCATTACATTGAGGGAAAATTTTTTTCCGACCTAAGATACATGTGTTATCTATAATTCAACCCTTCTGAACACGAATATAACAATAATCGTAACCAGTTCCTTCGACACTTTGAGGAAATTCCGAT
This sequence comes from Ectobius pallidus, assembly GCA_964059195.1. NCBI lineage: Eukaryota > Metazoa > Arthropoda > Insecta > Blattodea > Ectobiidae > Ectobius > Ectobius pallidus. The sequence goes on along the minus strand of CAXKWD010000012.1, from coordinate 25,973,590 downwards.
TTTCCATTAGTGTCACACAGCTTACGCAGAAAAAGTATCACCGTTTCAAAACAAAAATTCATTACATGGAGGGAAATTTTTTTTCCGACCTAAGTTACATGTGTTATCTATGATTCGACCCTTCTGAACACGAATATAACAATAATAATAACCAGTTTCTTCCGCACTTCGAGAAAATTCCGATTTCCCATTAGTGTCACAGAGTTTACACGTAAACTCTGTGACACTAATGGGAAATCGGAATTTTCTCGAAGTACGTAGGGAACTGGTTATTATTATTGTTATATTCGTGTTCAGAAGGGTCGAATTATAGATAACACATGTAAGTCATGTCGGGAAAAAAATTTTACTCTTTGTAATAAATTTTTATTTAAATAGTTCTACTTTTTCTGCGAAAAATGTGTGATTTTAATGGAAAACAGGAATTTTCTCGAAGTGCGGAAGAAACTGGTTATTATTATTGTTATATTCGTGTTCAGAAGGGTGGAATTATAGATAACACATGTAACTAAGGTCGGAAAAAAATTTTCCCTCAATGTAATGAATTTTTGTTTAAAGAATACCTACCTTTTTTGCGTAAAATGTGTGGTATTAATGGAAAACCGGAATTTTCACGAAGTGCGGAAGAAACTGGTTATTATTATTGTTATATTCGTGTTCAGAAGGGTGGAATTATAGATAACACATGTAACTAAGGTCGGAAAAAAATTTTCCCTCAATGTAATGAATTTTTGTTTAAAGAATACCTACCTTTTTTGCGTAAAATGTGTGGTATTAATGGAAAACCGGAATTTTCACGAAGTGCGGAAGAAACTGGTTATTATTATTGTTATATTCGTGTTCAGAAGGGTGGAATTATAGATAACACATGTAACTAAGGTGGGAAAAAAAATTTCCCTCCATGTAATGAATTTTTGTTTTGAAACGTTGATACTTTTTCTGCGTAAGCTGTGTGACACTAATGGAAAATCGGAATTTCCTAAAAGTGTCGAGGAACTGGTTATTATTATTGTTATATTCGTGTTCAGAATGGTCGCATTACAGGTTACATACGTATTTTAGGTGGGAAAGAAAATTTTCCTCCGCGTAATGAATTTTTGTTTGGAACATTCCTACTTTCTTTGCGTAAACTGTGTGACACGATTGTAAAATCGGAATTTTCCCGAAGTGGGAAAGGAACTGGTTATTATTATTGTTCTATTCGTGTTCAGAAGGATCTAATTATAGGTAACACGTGTATGTCAAGTCAGAACAAAATTTTTCCTCTACATAAATACTTTTTTTTTTATCGTTGCCTCGTTTTCTGCATAAACTGTTCGAAAATCGGAAATTTCTCGAAATACGGAAGGAGCTAATTATTACCGTTGTCATATTCATGTTCAAGTGCCTATGCCAAATTAATTTTTCACCTGTGAGCAGAACGGGATTTTTTAACCATCACTTGTGAGTAGAAAGTGCCCTTGCGCTAGTTTTGATTTTAAACCTTTAACTACAAGTGCCTATGCCAAATTTAACTGTCACCCGTGAGCAGAATTGGGTATTTTATCTCTCACCCGTGAGTAGAACGGGCTGTTGCGCTAGTTTCGATATTAAACCTTTAACTACATGTCCCTATTCCAAATTAAACTGTCACCTGTGAGTATAACGGGCTGTTGCGCTAGTTTTGATATTAAACCTTTAACTACATGTCCCTATTCCAAATTAAACTGTCACCTGTGAGTAGAACGTGGTTATTTAACAGTCACCCGTGAGAAGAATGGGCTGTTGCGCTAGTTTTGATATTAAACATTTAACTACATGTCCCTATTCCAAATTAAACTGTCACCTGTGAGTAGAACGGGGTTATTTAACTGTCACCTGTGAGTAGAACGGGCTGTTGCGCTAGTTTTGATATTAAACCTTTAACTACAAGTGCCTATTCTAAATTAAATTGTCACCTGTATGTAGAACGGGAATTACTCAATTTATCCTTTATTACGCTAGGGAATGCGTTTCTAGTGTAATGTATTCTGTTCTGTTGGCTATGCTGGTTCGTTCATTGCTACCTGGATCACAATATTGACTGAAAACTTGTGAAATATACGCAGACCCAAGAGCCAGACATCCAGACCCAAGAGCCCTACATGAACCAATTACACCTCACATGATGGAGACTGTGGTAACATTACATTGTAATGAAACAGAAATAAAACAAGAAGACTTCCCATCTCAATGTGTACAGAACGAGCATACTGTTAAGTGTGAGGCTGTACCTATAACTTTCAACTTAATAGAGAAACGTGAAATTAAAAGCGAGACTTTAGACCCACATGGTGGAACAGTATCCAAAGTGACACCGACATCGTGCAGCGAAATTCCGGAAACATTTTCTAATAACAAGAGTAAGCCTATTACCTTCGATTTGGTACAAGCATTTCAAAATAAAACTGAAAGTGAAAGTGGAGACTTGTGTGAAGACCCCAAAACATATTCTGCAGGAAGTTCTGTGAAATTTCATATGCTTAACCATACAGGCAAGAAACCTTTCAAGTGTGATGTCTGTAACAAAACATTTTCGCAAAGAAGTCATCTCAAATCTCATCTAGCTACCCATAGAGGAGAAAAAGCTGTTAAGTGTGATGTTTGTAACAAAGCGTTTTCTACAAGAAGTTATCTGAAAATTCATTTGTTTACCCATACAGGCGAGAAACCTTATAAGTGTGATGTTTGTAACAAAACAATTTCTACAAGAGGTCATCTGGAACGTCATCTGCTTATCCATACCGGTGAGAGAGCTTTCAAATGTGATGTTTGTTACAACACATTTTCCATCAGAGCTCATCTCAAACGTCATCTGCTTAGCCACACAAGAGAGAAAGCTGTCAAGTGTGATGTCTGTAACAAGACATTTTTACAAAACAGTAATCTCAAAGCTCATCTCCTTACCCATACAGGAGAGAAAGCTTTCAAATGTGATGTCTGCAACAAAACATTTTCTCAAAGAAGTTCTCTCAAAATTCATGTTATTACCCATTCAGGAGAGAAAGCCTTTAAGTGTGATGTCTGCAACAAAAAATTTTCTACAAGAAATTATCTAAGAAATCATCTGGTTACCCATACTGAACAAAAAACTTTTAAGTGTGAAGTATGTAGCAAAACATTTTCTCGAAAATATATTCTCAAATGCCATCTGCTTACCCATACCGAAGAAAAAGCTTTCAAGTGTGATGTTTGTAACAAAACATTTTGTATAAACTCCCAATTAAAAATTCATCTGCGTACTCATACAGGAGAAAAACCTTTTAAATGTGACGTCTGTAACAAACCATTTTCATTAAGAAGTTCTCTCAACACTCATCTGCTTATCCATACAGGAGAAGAACCTTTTAAGTGTAACATCTGCAACAAAGTATTTTATTTTAGACATTCTTACAAATTACATCTGCTTACCCATACAGGCGAGAAACCTTTCAAATGTGATTTCTGTAACAAAACATTTTCTCAAAGACGTAATATCAAAACTCATCTGCTTACCCATACAGGAGAAAAGGCTTTCAGGTGTGATATCTGTAACAAAACATTCTCTGTAAAACAATATCTAAAAATACATCTTAATACCCATACAGGTGATTTCAAGTGTTATTTCTGTAACAAAACATTTTCGCAAAGAAGTCATCTCAAATCTCATCTAGCTACCCATAGAGGAGAAAAAGCTTTTAAGTGTGATGTTTGTAACAAAGCGTTTTCTACAAGAAGTTATCTGAAAATTCATATGTTTACCCATACTGGCGAGAAACCTTTTAAGTGATGTTTGTAACAAAACATTTTCTACAACAAGTCATCTGAAAGTTCATCTGCTTACCCATACAGGCGAGAGAGCTTTCAGTAATCTTCTAGTTGAGCGTAACATGAGGTAATGTCAAAACTCATCTGCTTACCCATACAGAAGAGAAAGCTTAAAAATGTGATATTTGTAACAAAACATTTTCTCAAAGAAATTACTTCAAAATTCATCTACTTTCTCACGCAGGATAGGCTAGAAAGTTTTCAAGTGTGAAGCCTTGACAAAACATTTTCTCAAGAGATAATTAATAATTCATCTGCTTATGCATACAGAATAAAAAAACGTTAAAGTGTGATGTTTGTAATAAAACATTTTCTCATCTTTTGTGCCCCTTCCATACTTTTAGGTTAGAATTGCACTGAGACACATAACATGTTGACTAGGAGAAGTTAACTGACGACTGAGAATTAGGTTATATTCAACAGACTGAACTCCTGGCTGAATTACAACACATGCTTTAGACCAAACTTTACTAAACAGATGAACCAGCAGAATGAGAACAATCACCTCCGTGCAATCACTTATAAGTGATATGTAAGATAAGTGTAAGACAATATGATGCCATACTCCTAAGGTGTTCTCATTACTTATTAAATGTAATGGTTAGACTTGAATTGGGTGTTTCTGTTAGCATATTCTTTATTACATTAAAATGCTCAGTAGGGATATCCACTTGTAAATTACAAATAAATTTCTTGGATCGCTGAAAAATAGCTGAGAAATTAATGGTGTAAGAACACAAAATAGTGTGTCTTTATTTCATTAATTTCTCAGCTATTTATAATAATAAATAGGAGAGCGCACAATGTGCATTGTTATTCTTCAGTACAAAACTGGGTTAGAGATTTTTGTCTCTTCTTAGATTAGATTTATTTGCCACAGACATTGTACAATGTATTAGCAATAACAATAAACACAAATGAGATAGAATATACAAGTACACATTTCACCAGATAATGTCATTGAAGTCCTTGACACTGTACAGGGTGTTTGACATCAGGTTAGATTTAATTTTCCTTTTAAAAGCTACATATGATAACTCCTTAATTTTGTTCGGCAATGAATTAAATAATCTGAGGGCAACATATTCAAAACTTTTCTGGGTGGTGCTGAATTTACATTTATTTATATATATGTTTTCTTTGTTTCTGGTAGAGTAGCTATGGACAGTAGAGCATTTATTATACAAGTGTGCATTCTTTTTTATATAGAGAAGACAGCTCAAAACAAACACTGATGGTAATGTAAGTATATTAAGTTCTGTAAAGAGTGGTTTGCAGGATGTTGTAGGCGATGCTCTAGAGATAATTCTTATTGCTCTTTTTTGCAAGATAAATATTTGCATGTTAACACATGATAGCGTTCACATGGTCGACCACACAGTTGACATAAACACTGAAGCGAGTCTGGTTCATGGTGTTTCGTGGTGGAACACATCAGGTGATGGAATCCATGAACTGAAAGGCATGTGTAGATGTTTCTGAGCTCTTAGTCTGCTTGCTTCCACTCTGTCTTCATCATGGCATCCGTCGAGTAGAAATCGGGCCATATTTGTTCTTTTTTCTGTCTTAGGATTGTGATTGCCTCATTGTAGGCACTTGTTGATGGCAGCGAGAACTGGTATCGTAGCTCTTCTAGGAGGAAAGGTTCACTTGCAAGTTCGTAAACAAGTCGCGAAAGAGTGAACTTTGAGAGGCATAATGCCTTTTTAAGGTAAGTTGACTTGAATTTTTCTATGGCAAGGAGATCATTCGTTTGCAATTGTTCCCATATAGCATAGCATAGAGCATAGCTGATAACTAGTGCAATTTTCACCCTGAAGAGTTTCAGTGATGTGTGTAAAGACAGTCTTCGCATCTGTTTTATGTTGTTCATAGCTATGGTTGCTGCGGATGTTCTCTCTTTTTTATGTGTTTTGTGAACCTGGTGCCTGTTGTTTGAAGGGTAATACCGAGATACTTGAAGCTGTTGACCTTTCGTATATTCTTACCATTTATCTTGATGACATCTTCGGCTGCGGCTCGTCCTCCTTTCCTAAATACCATCATTACTGTCTTGTCTTCATTCAAATGTAGGTCATTTTGTTCTGCCCATGTGATTAGACGGTCGCATGCCTCTTGGAGCTGTTCCAGCGATTTGGAGACCAAGACCATGTCGTCTGCATATGCGTACATGGCCACATCTAAGTTTTCTACGACTTGTGTCACGTCTATCGTGGCGATGTTAAACAAAAGAGGGCTCATTGGGTCGCCCTGCAAGACTCCATTCGTCTGCGTCAGCCAGGATGATCTGTCTATCTGGTTGTCTATCTCAACGTAGTTGCAGGCTAGTATATTTTGTATGATTTTTGTCAGGTAGTGGCTTTTCTCCAATTAGGGATCCAAGTTTTCTGAGTGATTTCCGTCTATTAAGTCGAAGGCCTTGCTGTAGTCAACGAAAATGGCATATAGTTTTCCCCGCTGGTATCTGAGTGCTTCCCGTATGTCGTTTAGTATGCAATTCACGGCATGAATCGTGGATTTCCCCTTTCGGAAACCGAACTGTAACTCTGGAATTTTGTCATCTATTAGTTTTGTAAGTCTGTCCGTGATGAGTTTTGTCAGCATTTTGAATGGTGTGCATTCTAGGGCAATGCCTCTATATGCATTTGGGTCTTTTGTGTCACCTTTTCCTTTGTATAACACTTCACTGTTGAGCTCCATTTGTCAGGGAAATTGGCTTCTGTAAGGCATCTGTTCATCATTGCGGTCCAGGCATTAGTAAATAGTGTGGCGGTGTTTTGGATGTGCTCATTGTATATCTGGTCGGGTCCACAAGCTTTCTTTTTCTTTAGTTGAGCTATTATGCCTTTGATATCTTCCGTGGTGAACGGGTCGTAATCATTAATTCCAGTTTGGAATTTAGTTTCCATATGAGGTCTTGTTTCCTTGAATTGTAGGACTTCGCGGAAATGTTTTTCCCAAGTCTCTATAGGGATTTCCCTGGGAAACCTTGGTTGTCGTGGTTTTAGGGCTCTATATGGATTTGTTTGTGCCTCTTCTATTAACTTGTTCTCCTCTGATATTATATAGGCCTTTCTCGTTTCTGTCAGCACTACCTTGTATTCTTTTCTTTTTATTGAATAGTCTTGCAGGTCTGGTTGAGATCGCGACTTCCTATATTTATGTAGGGCATTTAGTGTTGCCTTTCTTGCTTCGTAGCAACGAGAGTTGAACTACGGTTTGGAGCGTCTATGGTCAATCCGAATAGGTTCCGTGGACTTTTGAATTTCTTCTTCTATCGCTTCAAGAGCTTGGTTTAAGGTAAGAGCACCTATAGTCGACATACATTTTTTAATTGTTTGAAATAAGGTTAATATTGATTAAAGAAGCCTCACATAAATCTGGCAACATTGCCAAAACTTGTTTTCTGGCAGCAGTAAAAAAACCTCAGCTTTAAGCATTATTACATGTGGATGGTGTTGGATTGAAAAAGTGCTTGCAGAGAATGAAGCAGATTTCAGTGAACGTCTAAACAAAATCATAAGAAAGGCAAGCTCTGAGCTTTAGGTTCAAATAATTTTTTTTTTCATTTTTATCTGATGTTTGAATGTACTGTTGAGGTAAAGGACGTTTAATCATGGTTTTAGTTAGTTGTTTGCAGAAGAAAATGTGTGTCTAGCCCTTTAGTAGGGTTGTCAGGCATAGGTTCTTGCAAATTGCCACTGCTCCTATATTTGAATATTTGGAATATTTGAATGTAAAACTACTTAAGACACCTCCTAGCATTATTTCTTAGTATTTTTAAAATTCAAAAAATAAATTTGCAAGATCTCATGTTTTAAAAATACTTCAAAAAATTATTCTGTAAGTTACATGTGGCCTAATACAATTTCAAGGCTGAAAAATTGATTTAAAATAATTATGATAAAATAGAAGTTTACAGTATATATTTATAGATAACCTTTCTGCACACGGTAAAAAACATTAAAAAACATCTTTATTCCCTAGTTACAGCCTGATTTTAAGGATTTGAGACAGGTGTCAGGTATAGGTACCACTTATGTCAGCTTTAGGATCCTGTCTTTTTTTATGTTGTCGGCTGTAGGTGCCTGTCAAGAGGTTTAAAAATAAATTTATTTTTAATATAAATGTTCATGAATTAACTAAAAACCTATATGCAAATTAAAATAGGATCATCCACCTGTCTGAAAATATATTGTAGAATGCTCTGACATTTTAAAGTAGAGTTACAGGATCAAAAGAATGTTGCACATTTTCTTAACATGTCGACTACTGGTGCCCTTACCTTAGTCCTTCCCCTTGTATTTTTTCCATTAACCTTGGAATATTCACTGATATTGCTTGAAGTTTTCCCACCCTAGTAGCACACTTCGTTGGCCCAATGGAGGGATTTGGTTGGCATGGAAGGGATATGTTGGGAAAAAGTTGGTTGTAATTCCCTCGGTTTTGCCAACGGATTTTTTTGCTGGGTCGCGCGCTTGTCCTACTGTTGGCATTTTCAACCAATAGGGCTGTTGCCCCAACAATACATTTCGTTGGCTAAGCCTCCGTTGGCGTTACCAACCAACAGGATTGTTGGCCCAGCAATAAATTTCGTTGGAATATAATCGCATTTATGTTAAAATTAAAAAGTGTTGAAATAACATTATAAGCGTTAAATTTTCATTTCCTATAAAATAAAGCAGTGTTAATTCATGAATAATTCGAGCTCTTTGTGCGCGTTACATGCTAAAAATTTACTTCTCCACCTCTTCCTGCCAGTCTTCGGCAATTTCCGGCGTACTTCGTAGGTCATCACGTAGACGATGAAGATACAAAGGTTATTCGCCATCTTGATATGTTGAAGAATCCGAATGGTGTTTTTACTTCTATTAATATTAGGGCCCTTTATTTGTTCTCTGAAAATAACGTTATCATATATTCACATCTAATATTCAAAATACGAGATGTATATCCTTCATACTATTTATCATGTATTACACATCTCTGTAGTAAATAGGCTAGAAGAATTCTCGATTTTTGTTGCAACGATCACTAATGGCGTAGTGGTTAAATCGATAGACTATGCACTAGCGGTCTCGAGATCGAATCCCCATAGGTGCGAATTTTATATGATAGGAATAGGTAGGTAGGGTGAAGGAGAGAAGGGAAGTAATAGGGAAAAGAGGAGGAAGAGAGGAGAAAAGGGATGAAAGGGAAAATAAAAAATTAAATTTTCTGTGCTTCTAGTATTTCCGCCAGATGTCTCTGCGCTGCTTGTAGTTCCACCATTACCTAATAGATGTCTCCAAACTGTTGGGATTTTGTTGTATATTGGTTGGCTACAGTTGGCAATTGGTTGGAAAAAACGCTCCTTGGCAACGGAACCCCGACGGACATTCACAACCGTTGACCAATGAAACATGGCGATCATTTCCCAACATTGGCCCAACGATCTGTGCTACTAGGGCATGTTGATGTTTCTCGATCGGCGGTTGTATAAGTTTTCTCTTTTCTTGGTGCTACATTTGGAATCATTTACGGAAATGATGCACTCAACTGGGAGGTGTTTCCTCACAATAATATGGTTACATACTCTGTGATTTATATACTGCATATTTCCAAAAATAACGTCGATGGTGCTGGCGCCGTTTGGACTAATATAGGTCTTTGTTTGTGGGTCGTTAAAAAGTATGAGGCCTTCTCTTTCTAAATAGTTGATTACTTCTGTAGACTTTTGGCTTGGCTGATCTAGTCTGCAGTTAAGGTCGCCTGCCAGTAACGTCGCTTCTGTCCTTGGCACTGTCCTGAGTGCAGAGCTAATCTCATCTATAATTTCTCTATAGTCAAATTCAGGTTGGAAGTAAACATATATTATGTTGTATAATCTGGTCCTGAGTACAAGTAGGTTGTCTATGTGGAAAATCTCCTTGAAAGGGGATAGTTTTGGACTCATAAGGCATGAGATTCCACCTTTTGGTCTGCCCAAAATACCTTGAGTGGCAAGAATATGCGTGGAGTAAAAGTTCATTAGGCCTATATTACGTGGATTTCTTAGGAATGTTTCCACTAGAACAATGATGTCATATTTTTCAAAAAAGTCTATCAGCTATTTATCAGTGGTCCAAGAAATGTATATGTGATTTACAAGTGGATATGCCTACTGAACATTTTAAAGTAGTAAAGAAATAATAGAAATGCCAAATTCGAGTCTCAACCAAATGTAACTATATAATTCAAATGAATGAATGAATGACTGTAATCTAATTGGCTAGAATTAAATACTTCTAAACTTCAACACAAAACTTTATAAAATTCACAATGGATGTCTCTTATAACTTATTAAATTTCCGAGGTTTTGGCCCAATGTTGGATAAAGCCAACACTGAAACCTACCTTGCGCATTGCGAAGTGACGAAGGTGGTAGCATTGGAACTTTTGTATTCCATTTTACAGAGGCATCACCATTTGATATCTGATCATCTCACCATTTTGAGAAATAGAATTCTGTGTAAGTATTTAAAATATGGTTTGAGGGAAAACAGCCAACCAAGGAGGAAGGAAATGAACACCAGTTGTGCAACGTTCGTAAATTTATCAAAGGTTGAGATCCCAAAGAAAGTCTCATTTTTCGATAGGCCTATGGCTTCAAGTATGCCCCCAGGCCCACTGGTTTTAGTTTGGAGGAGATCTTGGCCCCCGCAATTAAGGGATCAACCTTGATTTTGGACGAGGACGAGAAAAAGAAGTTCACGAAGGAAGTGTCAGTCACTTTGGAGGACCTAAATTAAAAAAGAACACCTATATTTGGATCGATAATTGATAAGGATATTGGATTTGCCAAAAAAATGGTTAAAGGAAAACAGCATTTTGGTAATTAAGAGTGACAAGGAAAATCAACTGGTATTCATGGACTCCAATGTGTACGTGGAGAAATTAAGGGAGTGCTTTAAACCTCCAGACTTCTCAATTCTCCCGAAAAACCCGATGAAAACAATTGCAAAGGAGGTTACGAAGGTTATTAACAGCAGCATAACCATCAGCGAGGACACAAAAAAGAAAATCGTCTCCAAGAATTGTGAATTACCCACTTGTTTTGGCGTACCCAAGATGCACAAGGATGGCATCCCCCTACGCCCAGTCATCCCAATGAATAGTCACCAAGCTTACGAATTAATGAATTAGCCAAGTTATTTGTAAAGTGGCTGACGGAAATCCAGGGAAGAACAAAATGGTCGATCAGTAATTCTTTGATGCCAAAGAACTTCTGGAAAAAGTGGTGTGCGACCAAGAACAGTTTATGTTTAGTCTAGACATAGTCTCACTGCATCCTAGTATACCCCGTGGGAGAATGTGTTTTTAAATGGTTAACGGAATTAGGAGTCAAGAGTATTAATGCCAACGAATACTGGAGATGGTATGAGGTGTGCACCGAGCATAATGTTTTCCAGTTCAATGGGATCATTTATAAACAGAATGAGGGCTTTGCAATAGGAAACATGGTGTCCAGGATAGTTTCTGATATTTTCATTCATTTTATTGAAAGGTCGATTGAGAAACCACTCAATAAATGCTTAAACTTTTTGGACCTCAGAATTATTTTAGACAGCACCAAGATCAGGATGGGCATATACAGGAAAACCAATAAGGGAAGGCTATACATACACAAGAGGTCTGCTCACCATCCTAGAACCAAAGACAACGTCTGGTGTATTTTCGCAACTAGTGCCATCGGATTGTGTAATAACCCGGAGGATCTGAAGAGGGAAAAGGAAGAAATTTTCAAGTTGGCTGGGGAAAATGGTTATAACAGTAGAGTAAGGATAAATAGAATCTGGAACAGAGTCGAAAATTTGTGTGGTAATGCCAGACGAGACAAGAAGGACCGTGATAAGAAATATGTCAGCTTATCCTATAATCCAATTACTAGTGGGAAGATGGACAAGTTGCTGCGGAAATATGATTAAATTCTGGTATACAAAACTGAGCGTAATATTGAGGGTATATTTTCTAACTTTAAACGGTTTGGCAGAGTAAAGACAGAGATGGAACTACCTGGAATATACTCGATAATGTATAAAGAGTGCAGGGGCTCTTACATTGGTGAAATAGGGAGGTCGTTTAAAGTGAGTTTGATGGAACATGAAAGAGACGTAAGGCTTGGGAGACCGGCAACTGGTTTAAGCCAGCATGGTCGACTATAAACATCACATTGACCATCTCAGGATTGTAAAAATTGAACACAACCCTGTAAAGAGGAAAATTGTGGAGGCGATATGGTATATAGAAAATTATATTAGCAAATTTTTCATTAGAATATATCCAAGAATAATTAAATAACTAGAAAATTAAAAGAATACAAAATTCGAAGATGGTTTACTAGAACAATATCGGGTTCCGTAAAAGTAGGACATGCAATAATAAAAGTAATAATAATACCAACAACAATAAAAATATAACAATATTATAACAATGATAAAATCATAACAAAGTGCGAGAATGCTTTTGTTTCATTAGTGATAATTGCAATTATGAATTGCAGAAAAGTTGTTTTTTGTTATCAATCTAAGAGTTAAGTTCTAGATTCATTCATTAAGCAGAGCTTACGGAAGACCCAAAGGTTTAAAGATTGATAAGCATTTGTGATGGAATATAGTGGTATCAATAGTGTTATTTGTCAAAGCTAGCTGTATTTCAACTTCCAAAGCTATTTATGAATACTGTTAAACAATATGTTTTCTTGAGAACTGAATTGCATTTGACTATTCCATTCATACGCCGCATATTCAATATTGACCAATAAGTTTAGGAATGCCTCGGATAACAACCAGTCATAGTCATTTATCTTACAAAATCCCTTCACGATTTTATCTCATAAAATAGTTGTTACTTAACTGCCACAGTATCGCTAATGCAGTGATTACTAGACTACATTATCCATTGTCGCCACTAAATTGAAAACAAAAATGACAAGCTGAAAGTTTGATAATAAGTCTGTTGACAAAATTGATATAATAATGGAAGCTAAGCTACATAATACTGAAAGAAATATCAAATACATCTGGATCCAGTTACAGAAGTTCTGAGACATTTGAATTGAATTGAGTAGGGAGCCTCAGGTGAGAGCATTATCTCCTCAACATTATAATTTTTCTTTCTGGAACTGAACACTTCATTAAATATACTTACTTTATTAAAGGAATTGATTAAGGGGTGATATTAACTTAGTAGTTTTTAGTTTTTAGAAATTGATCTTGTATTTGGTATAATCCAATTATAGAGGATCTGTTAACGAGATATGCACATTTGCACGGACTGTGTTATGTTTTTTTGTTTGTTTTTGTTTTTTTTTTGTTTGTTTTTTGTTTGTTTCTGAGCGAGGCAGGATGACCAACTGTCCTCCTTATATATTGTCACAGGAGGCCCACCTTGTACCCACCTCTGCATTAAGATAAGTTGTCTACAGATAGTCTAAATAATGCATAATACTAACCACATAGTTAAGCGCGCGAAGCGGAGGCGGCAGCCGAAGTGAAGTGCAAATGCATTTCTAGAATAATGTACCATACACTGTTTGTAGGTTTTGAAAATGTGCCATATTATCTCTCCTGCGACGTTTCTTGTGTTTGTCAACCTGTTACCCAGAATTCTAAGTCAAGTCGATAACATAGCCATCAGTTATATCTTATTATCATGAATTACGTATTGTAAAGTATGAGAATTACAGGATGTATTCCTATATATTGCAAATTTCTCACCTAATTATAATCCTTGCACCTTGGGACACATTTTTAATGTTTCATTTTGTAAACATTTAAACTGTAATGTCGAGGAGATAGGGCTAGACCTGGAACCTCAAACCCAGCAGATTGTGCTATTAATATGAGAAAATCCAACAGAGAAGAAAATGTTGTTTTTAACCAATGCACATTCAAGTAGCATGACAATTTACAAATAAATTGCATTCTAGAAAAAGTAAGTGTTTTTATTTTGTTCCGATTTTAACATCTCAATTTTGAGGTTAACTCTTTTGTTACTACTTCGTTGGTACTGGTACCATTGTTTAGCATTCCAGAATGCAGACTGTTCATTAATTTAGTTTGCCATTCTCTGACAGCTGACACTGTTAATGATTTTATTTTTAACAAACCAGAAATAATTTTTTTTAGGAATTAATTTTAATTATTTATTTATTTATTTTTAAACAAATACAAATACATATTTATACAAGAAAAATAAAACACAAGAAATACAAATTTCAAAAGTAACTACAACTACTATATTTTAGAAAGAGGAAAAGAAATATAGGCTATATCTTACATAATTTATGATTATTCTAGCACAAAAAATATTAACATTTAGTAATACACCCGAATGAGCAAGACTGCTCATGCTAGGGTGCAGTTTCCAAAATATCAAAGAAGAAAGAGGAGAGACAAAGAAACAGAGAGAATAAAAAATGTGATTAATTAATAAAGAAAGTAAAAAATGTTAAACATAAATGTCTTAAGCAGCTAAAAATTACAAAAAATGCTTTACCTATTAAATTTAACAGTGGAGTATGCTGAGGGATCAGGATACTTTCTGATAATTGAGTTATAATATTATATATTAGAATATAATATTCTTTGTATAATCCGTCAGATTTTATTCATGGAATAGTCTTCATAAATGCAACTCGAGATTACATACCATAAATCTGTCTAATACACTGTCACAAAATAGGCACTAAATAGGGCATTACTCAGGTACCAGTCAAGTCAACCGATTTGAACCGAAATCGATAGTCTTTGTCCCATGAACTTTTTAAATGCATATACCACGTTTCATTTAAATCCAATATAGCGTATTTGAGTTATCATGTGTACAGACACACGGACGGACAGACAGACATTTTCCGTCCACCATAAAATCTCAGAAAGTACCATTCTGGCACTTAATAATAATAATATAAACTTTCTATAAAATTTTAGGATTATGAGTAATGCCCACCTCCATGACCTTTTTACGGTTTATCATCGTCTTCCATCAAAATTGTCTTGACAGTTCTGGTTAATTCTCACCCACAATGGAAGGAATTAAAAAGTTTAACTAAATCAAATCCAATTACTTTTTAATTTTAAGAGCTGAGTTTAATGTAAATTGCCATTAAAATCACTTGCTACTAAATGGTTATTACTTCCTCTGCCTGTATTGTTGGTACTGTAGATAAGTATTGTGTTCAATCCCAGAATTCAATGTCGTGTTTTCAGTATAAATATTATAATGTCCCCTGAATCCAAAAAGGCAGTTTTTGAGGTATGCATATGTGCGTGTCAGTCTGTGTGTCTGTGAACAGAATAGTTCTAGAATAAAAAATTGATAAAAACATACCGTAACTAGATATGTTGTGGGGATGTGACATGCAGATTGGTGAAAATTCCTTTACTTTTTAATGCTGCTTTATTATAAAGAAAGTCTGGTTTTACATGATTTTCATAAAAACATCTCTATCAATTTTTTATAAATTTTTTACACAAAATGATTATACTGAGATCTACAACTTTTATTTAAAACATTTTTTAAATCATCAAAAGGGTACTTACAAGCCAGCCATCGTGCATTAACATATAATATATTATGGTAAGTTATATATTGTAATATACTAGCTGACCCATCAATGCTTCACATTGTTAGAATTATGTATACATAGGTTAAGTGAACACAATTTAAAGTCGATTTGATGTACTTCTGTAAATCATCAGCCGTCCAGCCAACACGGTGGACGTATTTATATTCCACATACTCCTTCACCCGTAGTTTACTCTGATTATGTCTTACAAAATTTAATCGTTCTGTTTCAATTTTGGCAAACATACAGCAAACAGCTGGGCGTAGGGGATGTATTTGCTCCTCTCACGCAGCAGGCTCCGGTTCGAATACTGGTCGAGACAAGTTACCTAGGTAGGGTTTTTTCTGGAATTTTTCCTCATGTGAGACAAATGTCTGGTAACTTTAGGCCTAGTGGTCCCCGGATATCATCTGGCAGCCATTATCCTCATCCCATCCTCGCCTTGTTCAAAGTGAGTGTGTGAATGATGTATCTCGTCCTATGTGTTAGTGTTGTATTGGAGGTGGCCCTGGCATTGGACTGATCACTAATACGGGAGGCCCTCCATGTCCTTGTCTGGTCAAGAAATTATGTATTTGATCCATAGATAATCCCTCTCCCGACAGGTCATGGCCCTGTAAGGCCCGGGCAACGTGGGGTGCTTAAAGATAGAGAGATAATATGGTAAATATAAATTAATCAGGAAATTATATCTATTGATATTGTATGAACTACGAGGGTTGGTCAATAAGTAAGGTCTCCAACACTCTAGCCCAAGCTCACAACGTCGGACGAGAGATTTGGCACCACTGCCATGTCCCGCTATGTCCCCTCTTTCAATCGAGCCATTGCTGCAGCCGCTGAACCTTACAGTGTCCGAAATAGAGCTGTTTGAAATGGATCTCCCGATTTCCGCCCCCGCCAAGTGCGCCTACGCGAAGTCATACGGTTTCTTACTGCAAAAAAGTTCCGCCGATTGAAATTCACAGACAGCTTTGCGAAGTTTATGGAGAGGGATGTAGGGACATAAAAAATGTGTGTAAATGGGTTCGTGAGTTTAAACAGGGCCGGACAAATATTCATGATGAAGAAGTGGGAGACCAACAACAGCTGTCACAGATGAGATGGTGGCAAAAGTCGATGAATTGGTGCGACGAGATCGACGCGTCATTACCCGTGAACTTTGTTTATTGCTTCCTGACATTATTAAAGGTTCCATACAGACCCTTTTGAGTGACAAATTGATGTTCCATAAGGTTTGTGCGAGGTGGGTTCGCGGAGGCCGCACTTTGCGGGGACGGAAATCGGGAGATCCATTTCAAACAGCTCTATCTCGGACAATAAAAGGTTCAGCGGCTGCAGCAATGGCTCATTTGAAAGAGAGGAGATAACGGGACATGGCAGTGGCACCAACTCTCTCGTCCGACGTTATGAGCTTGGGCTAGAGTGTTGGAGACCTTACATATTACTTGGCGGAGACGGAAATCGGGAGATCCATTTCAAACAGCTCTATCTCGGACACCACAGATATAGAGGAATAGATCGGCAGCGTCGTATCCTTAACTGCAGGTAGCAGTGAAGCCGACTCAGGGGCGAAGAGGGGCAAGGGAAGCAGTGCCGACGCCATATTGGTATCACCAACGTGCCCGCTCAAGTAGCACGTATTCATTACGGAAAATTGTTTTTCTTCCTACATAATCCCGAATATATAGTGAAATGGTGAACCACAGTGTTGTTTGGGAATCCCTGTAATTTGAAATAAATACTACACTACTATATTGGAGGTCAAATTAACATTCACTTATAAATTTGCCAAATTACTATTGCTTAAACTGGGTCTATTACAGCTATTTTCATTCTATACTGGTTTACGGAATAATTGTCTCTGAAAACTGCAGCAAATGGGAAAGAAAGAAAGAAAAAAAAATTGACGCATTCATCCTACAGGGAATCATAAAGGCCACTCTTTAGAAATGTACAAATATTAACATTTCCTTGAATATATTTACTAGAGCTTCTAACTCATGTACACATTAATTTTGACCAATGCAACACCCAACATACTCACGAATACAACACCAGAAACAGAGTTGTTAAAATTCTGTTCCCATAGATTAACCCACCTACAGCATACACCACAATAAATGGGCATAAAAACATGCAATAACATTTCAAACGAAACGAAAGCATTAAATAGCTGACTATTCAAAATTACGAATAAATATGGTTCTTGCAAAGAACATATTACTCAATCAGAGAATTCCTTGAATATGAGGTTAACATATAATTATAATAAATAAAAAAAGGTTTGCGTGGAACGCCACGCGACAGAAGTGAAACTAATTTTAATTTTTTTATTTTTTAAATTTTGGATTATTACATTTTTTTAAATTTTGGATTGTTGGACATTTTTAATATTGGGTTTTTGGACTTTTTAAATTTTGGATTGTTGGACTTTATTAATATTGGGATTTTGCACTTTTTAATTTTGAATTTTTAGAATTTTTAAATTTGTGATCTTTTAATTTTTTAAATTTCTAATTTGGGATTTTTTATTTTTAATTTTTTTATCTTTTTTATTTTTTGGATATTTTAATTTTGGACCTTTAGATTTTTTAAATTTCGGATTTTCGATTTTTAATTTTAAATATTTTATTTTTTAAATTTTGGATTTTTAAATTCTGGATTTTAATTTTTTTAAATTTTGGATTTTTAAATTTTAAATCTGATTTTTTATTTTAGAATTTTGGATTTTTTTATTTTTGCATTTTTAAATTTTGGATTTTTAAATTTTTAAATTTTGGATTTTCAATGTTTAATTTTGGGTTTTTTTATTTTTTAAATTTTGGATTTTTAGATTTTAATTTTGGGTCTAAATTTTGGATAAGCCTAATCATTGAGTTGATTGTTTTCTGTGCAGCCCGTTCCATCACAGATCCATTAATTTCGTGACGATTTTGAGCGTAACAATTCCGTGACGATTTTGTCCGTAACGCAACTTTGGGTTAGCTCTCGATTTACTCCTACCGCAGCTAAAGAAGTTTCACTTCAAAAAATAGTAAAAGAAATCATTCCATTTTCAAGCACTCATTAATAGCATTAGAAAAATAATTACATTAGTGTTAGATTTTCCTTATTTGTAATCGTGATTTACAAGTAATATAGTGTAGGCCTAAGCTAGAATATTCCTAGTTAGTAACTGTAGCAAGTAAGCTCAAATTGACGAGTCACCAGTTTACCAGCCAAAGCTGAATAAATGTAAAAGATATGTGACTATAAATTAACATTAACAACATTAACATTAATCCTATAGAAGCATCTTCTGTATACAGACTTAAGACCAGGAACTACATGCACTTTGGCACTTTTGTTATATCAGTTCACCTGATTTTATTATAAGTTAGTACCTAAGTGTGACGTCTACTGCTGTAATGGCCGAATGACATTAAACTGTATTTATTAATTTATTTACTGGATTGTGAAATTCCAATTTAAACAGCTTTAAAACACATTTCTTGTTTGATTCCCGCGCCCGCTTCCCTTCCATTCGTCAGATTGTTGGTGATCGCAATATGGCGACGCAGCGAACGCGTTGGCTTCAGTCCCTCCCATTGAGCTAGAATAGAACTGGAGTTAGGAGTCCAACACAGCAAGTGAGGCCGACTGTTTCGACTAGCTCCGCCTGGAAAATCTGGCAAGAAGCTATTTGTCTGCTCAGCAAGAAATGTCAAGTAGGCATATATGCCTGAAAATTTATTGCGATAGAGTGAACATTACCTAACCTTTAACTCCAAATAATTTATTTTTATCAATACTATTGTTTTTACCCGTGACTTCTCTTTCATTATGTAAGTCTAACCGACAAAATCGCGCGTATTCAATACAACATTTATTACTAGGGCCCAGATTCTTATGTTTTAAACTATTTTATTCCTTGCTAGTTAAGTGTGATATTTGAATATAATTATTCGTTTCATTGTCAAGAGTTACGTTAAATTAATATTACGTTGAAATGTTTAGAAATTAAAATATATTTGATATTTGATAACACTTTTAGGCAGTACCAACTGCAATCGGTCACATTAGCTATTTACATCAATACACATCTTTAAGAATCTAAGCTATGAATATTTATAATCTTACAAACTTAATTACATTAGTCAAAATTATTATTCTAAGTTATATCTACTAATGCCATAACCCAAGTGACACTAAATGAACAACATATACTTGCAGATTACACATGTAATTACTTACGCTAAGTTGCTCTATTCTATTTGTAAATCTGATTCTAAGTATTATTTAACATTATAAAAAAGGATTTTTAAAGCTAGGAAAATAGTTTTTTGTGAAAACAAATTTGGGGACATTTCTTGAAGTTTATATAGTATTTTTTATATAATGTCCCAAATTTATTTTGATTTCTGGTCTGATAAATAAGAACTTCGTGTTTCATAGCTTTTTATGTTATATTTTACTAATGACAAGACATAAAAAATATACAAATTTATTATTGTTAGTAAGCCTGTCTCAATAAATAGTGGTTTGCAATGCTCTATTTTTTAGCATTGGTAATTATTCTAAATGCTTTTTCTGGATAACTAATACTTGATTAATTCCTACACCATTTCCCCATAGGCTACTACTAGATCACACCTTATTATGCTCTGAAAAAATGCATATTAGGCAGTCTTTACATAATCTGAAGATACTTACTTACTTACTCACTCTATGGCAATGGACAATTCCTAAGCAAGCTATATGAATATTATGTTTTATGGAACCCGAATGTTCATTGCCCCGCTTACTTGAGTCCGCCATTCAACCCTATTCTGTGCTAACTCCATCCAGCCATCACTCGCAAATCCTACTTTCCTTGAATCTATCCTAATATTGTCCTCCCACCTGCGTCTAGGTCTTCCAAGTGGTATATTCCTTTCGGGTCTCCCAGTCAATATTTTGTAAATATGTCTTTCTTCCCCCATGCGTGCAACAAGTCCAGCCCATTTCATCCTCAATGATTTAATTAGCTTTACTATATCCGGTGACGAGTACAGGTTATGAAGCTCGTCATCAAGCCGTTTTCTCCAGTCCCCATTTTCATCTCTCTTAGGCCCAAATATTTTCCTAAGCACCCTGTTTTCGAACACTTTCAGATTTCGTTCTCCGCGAAGAGTAAGCGACCATGTCTCACATAATGTCTCATATAATACAACCGGCAGGATAATTGTATTATAAATTTTTATTTTTGGATTTGTGGACATTAGACGAGAAGTTAAGAGTTTCTTACCCGCATAAAAACTACCATTTCCTGATTTGTGTCTACAGTTAAATTCGGCCTTAATATTATTTGTGTCTGTAATTATTGCTCCCAGATTTAATCTACTTATTAAATAGATTACACATGAGAGCCTTTTACAAATACTTCTAATCTAAGTTAATCAGTTTCAATCATTACCTACCTCAGCTCATTCTTTTATGCAAAACTAAGTCTGCCCATTGTTGTGTTTTTTTATTAGTTCGATTTTTCCATGCATTGCCATCCTACCTGAATTATGATATAGGCCTATCCTAAAAATTGCTAACATCTGGATTAAGGATTAACTACTAAATATGGTATTAAACGTTATTATCACAATAAAATATACTTAAAATGAATGATGACGATTTTGAAGTAGAACAATATATTTCAATTTCTAAAGATTTCAACGTAATACTAATTTAATGTAATAAATGTAGTATTGAATACATGATATTTTGTCGGTTAGGCCTACATGTATGGAAACGACAGAAGTCACGTAAAAACATACGTATTAATATTATTCTTCATTATAATAATGACATACTTTAAATATATTAATATTAATTATTCTTAGAATGCATGCAAGAAGAACTGTCTTACAATCATTCGTCAACAATATCTTCAATTTCCAAAACCAAACATGTGATAATTCCATACAAGAAAGGCGATTTGACGTTTCGTATTGAGCAGACAAATAGTTTCTTGCCATAGTTTCCGGGCGAGACTAGTCGAAAAAGTGGCCTCACTTCTTAGTACAGGGGAAAGGCTGTAGTGCTAACTCCAGGTATAAATTCTAGCTCAATGGTCCCTCCCCTTACGCTGCCGATCTATTCCTCTATATCTGTGTCGGACACCAAAAAAATCAGCGGCTGCAGCAATGGCTCGTTTGAAAGAGGGGAGATAGCGGGACATGGCAGTGGTGCCAAATCTCTCGTCCGACGTTGTGAGCTTGGGCTAGAGTGTTGGAGACCTTACTTATTGACCAACCCTCGTATCTTTTGCAATACAGTCCTAGGCTCACTTTAAGAAAAGAGTTCAACTCTTAAGAAAAGAACCCAGGACCTTCTAAATTTACTTCGTGTTACAAAATAGTTGATAATCATTTATAGGAATTCTATTGATAGCCTTTCTCGTAATTTTATATCTAGGTCTACATGAAATCACAGTGTCATGCCAAGCCACCTGTGTAGTTTTAAAAAAATAATGTTGTCATGTGGATTGTGTATGCCTACATGCAGTATGAATTCCTTCTGGTGAATTACATAACTTGAAGGGTCAGGGGAAAAAAGCAGGAGAATCAATTTGATTTGATTTGATTTATTAAGTCCATCGGAACATATGCATGTTATGGGACACGTCAATATAATTACAAATACAAATATAAACTTACAGTTGAAGAAATATGTACAATATGAAAATTTCTTTACAGAGTATAAAATATAGATATTAGCAAATTATTGACTTATATTAATTTATTGCCTAAGTACCAGTTTTATAATTCAGATAAGTAAAATTATAAAAAATAAAAATACAAAAAATACAAATACAAATACAAATACAAATACAAAGGTGCTGAGTTATCCTGTTGTTTAATTATTTATATCAATAGGTTATAAATACTGAATGATCTCTTCTAGTAATAAAAATTAATAATTAGGAATAGGATAAATACCTGTTAATGTAGTATTCAAATAGTAACTCATAATTACATGACAATGTAACATAATGAAGGTAAATAAATAAGTATAAAATTTAGAACAGGAAAAGTAGATGAAGGTTCCTCCAGCCTTAGCGAGCTCACTCCACCTACAAAACCCTAGCAACAGGGAACCAGAGTCAACCAAGCCGCTCTCCGAAAGATTGAGCCAGTCCTAACTGTTGCATGACCCTATTACCAGAATAATTCAACACCTGTCCTAGTTCTACAGTACATGGAGATTTTAATGATTAAGTCATTTTTCCATAAGTCATCACTACATGAGGCCATTTGGTCCATATCATGTTTCACACTGTCACTATATGAACTCGTGGGTTTATCCGGCCGCAAATCCTCTAGCAGGCTATCTGAAATCAAGATAAATAAAAAATAAAACTGCTTATGAATGATTGTGGTCAAAGAATTCATCCATTGAATAAAAACAGTGGCTGTGAAGAAATTCACATACCTTTCTTTTAAATTTACATAGTGCAGGTATTTCTTTAATGGATTGGGGTAAACCATTGTATAATTTGAGTCCTGTATATGTGAAGCTTTTCTCAAATAAGCTAGTTTTATGTGGTATACTTGCTAAATCATTTTTATTTCTTGTATTATAGGAATGTACCTTTGAGTTTGTTTGGAATGAAGAAAGATTAGTTTTTACAAATATAAGTGTCTCTAATATGTAACCGGTAGATACAGGGGAAGGGCAATATATGAAGATCTTTATATAATTGCCTGCAGCTGGCTGTGTTGTTTGCTTTCATCATTATTCTTATAGCTCTTTTTTGTAATTTAAATATAGCTTCATTGTTAGTTGAATTTCCCCAGAAGATTATTCCGTAAGTTAAGAGGGAGTGAAAGTAGGCATAATAGAGTGAGCGTACTGTGTTTAGGCTGGATACTTTCCTCACTGACCATAGGGCATAACAAATTTTACTCAAATTTTTCGAGAGGACATCAACATGCTTGAACCATTTAAGATTTTGATCAATCCATACCCCCAAGAATTTTGTTGAATCTACATAACTAATAGTTTTATCCTCATATGAGATGTTAGGAAATTCTGTATTCTTATTTTGTACATGCTGAAAGTTTATTGCAACTGTTTTCTCTTTGTTAACTATAAGTCTATTCCTTTCGAACCAGTTATGAAGTTTACTTATTGTTTCTGTCATATTAAGTCTAGCAATTTCATTGTTTTCACCTGTTAAAAGGATGCTGGTATCGTCTGCAAAAAGAGTTGTCTTTGTGTGATTTGACTGAATATCTAGATCATTAATGTAAATTAAAAACAATACCGGTCCAAGGATGGAACCTTGTGGAACCCCATACTTGATATACCTCTCACTTGACAGTACATTATTTATTATGTGTGTCCTTTCATCTTTGTGCACGATTTCTACAACTTGTTTGCGGTTTTCTAGATATGATTGGAACCATTTTAATGCTAATCCTCTTATTCCAAAAGTTTGAAATTTGTTGAGTAAGATGTTATGATCTATTACATCGAATGGTTTTGATAAGTCTACAAATAGTCCTACACTAGTGTCGTTCCTATCAATGGCCTCATATACTTCTTGAAGAAAATCAATTATCGCAGTATTTGTGGATTTTCCCTGACAAAACCCGTGTTGTATATTAGTTAGGATATTATATTTCTTTATAAATGCTATAAGTCTTGCATACATAACCTTTTCTAAGATTTTTGAGAAACCTGAGAGTAGAGATACTGGTCTATAATTCTCTATTTCCTCTTTGGATCCCTTTTTATACAGTGGTTTCACTTTTGCAATTTTTAATTCATCTGGAAACTGACCACAGCTTAATGATAGATTTGCTATGTAACTTAATGGATGTACAATGTGTCTGTGGCAGTTTTTAATAACACTGTCCGAGACCTCATCTATTCCTGCTGATTTCTTATTCTTCAATCGCTTTATAATTGATGTGATTTCATTCACTGTTACTGGGTTTAAATAAATAGTATTTCGCTGTTGTGGAATATTACTGCTGTCTGAGTCTTGTGTTTGGGCAGTGAAAGTGTTACTTATGAGGTTATGTGCTATGTCTGTATAATAACTGTTGAACAATTCTGCTATTTCTTTTGGATCTGATGATATAACACCGTTGTTATTGATTTTATGGTTTTTCTCCGTTTCCCTCCTTTTACCTATTTCATGCTTAATGATATTCCACATCGCTTTAGATTTATTATTTGATTGCAATATATGTTTGTCGTTCTGTAGTTTCTTTGCTTCCTCTGGTACTTTATTGTATATCTTTTTATACTGTTTATAATATATTTTGAATTCTTCTGTTATATTCCCCAATTTCATAATTTTACTGAGATATTTCAATCGTTTGCTAGATTCCTTAATGCCAGGGGTAATCCATTTATTTTTCTGTTCATGTAGTTTGACTTTAATTTTAGGGAATGCTGTTTCATAGTAGTAGCTGAAAGTTTCTAAAAATTCTGCACAAGCTGAGTGAGGTGAGTTTTTGCTATAAACATTATCCCACGATTCTTTGTCAAGTAGATAGTTTAGATACTGGATATTAGTTTCTGTATATGGTCTACTAATCCTATAATGTGAGTTTATTTTCTCTCTTTTTCTAAGGGACTTTTTAGAGTTTATCTCTATGACCTGCGCAAAGTGGTCTGAGAAACCAGTATCAATTACACTGGTTTTGTAATTCCAAGATGTTACATTAAGTATTACCTGATCAATTGCTGAACTAGTCCCATTACTTATTCTAGTTGGGGTCTCTATCACTGCCTGTAAGCCATATGAATTTAGGACTGGCGTTAGTTGATTGGTTATGGTAGTAGGCCTACTTAGAAAATCTATGTTTAGATCGCCAACTATAATAATGTTTTTATTATTATTATGTAGAGAATTAATTATGGAATCTAACCTGTTTATCAATATGTGGCAATCACTACTAGGGGATCTGTATATGCAAATTACAACTGTCTTCAACTGTGGCAGCTCCACCATACAGGCCTCAAAGTGTTCCTCAATATTTAAATTTTGAAATTTCTCATATTCTTTGGCTTCTACAGTGTTTCTAACATAAATGCATGAACCTCCACATTTCTTTCTGGTCCTACAATATTTGACAAGTAACGAAAAATTCTCGAAATTTAAGTATTCAAACTCTTCTTCCTTTATCCAATGTTCTGTGAAGCATAATAAATCTAAGTTGGGAAATTCATGTGATAGTAAAACCTCAAAATTTAGTTTTTTGTTTTTCAGACTTTGTACATTTTGGTGGAAAATTTTTAGGCCTATAGGTTTATGCTTACCCTGAACATTTGCTGAAATATCTGCACTATGGTTTCTTACTGGCCTAAAAAATCAACACTTAGCTTTAGAGGTGGCCTCCTATTTCTTCCTGAGGTGCGAAGTCCAGATGCTCCATTATCTTGTTCCACTTCTGGTACGGGTACGCCTACTTCGTGTGTATGCCTGGCTTCATTCTCCATTACTGTACCAACAGGTGTTCCTGGTTCCTCTTCTTCCTCGGTAGGGCTAGCTCTATCTTCGACGATATCTTCATGTGGTTCATGAGGCTCCTCTTCTTGGTCTTCAACTTGCTCGGGGGTTTTCCATTTCATCTTTATAGGGCCTTTCCCCTTGTTTGATGTCCAGAACTGCATTGTGATTTCATTTGCAATTTTTCCGGCCATTTCTACTTTCCCTCTTGAGTTCATATGTAGTCCATGTTTTTACAAACTGAGAAAAAGCGATTTTATTGTTCAAATTGTTATGACATCAATGTATCTACACATTAAATAATTATGATTTCTGAAAAATGAAGTCTTGGATTCAGGAAATGTGGAATCATAGCTGTTGGCAACCAGTTTGTCCCCATAAAGATGTAATTCCACGAAACCCTGTCAAAGGTACCTTTTGAAGTGGAAAAAAGCAGGTAAGTCAAGTGGAACAGACTCACATCACTTAGACATTGGGCAGCTGACTGAAGAATTTGACAGCATGAGGACTACAAAACTTCATAAGATTTTGTATATCTTTAAATTGTTTTCTTGAAATCGGCAGGAGACCTAGAATAAAGAAAGAAAATATCTGATAAATTGTGATAAACTATTGCAGGAGACAATTTTTGTTTAAAAAAGCTACACATACCATTATAAGCTGGAATTGGAAGTTCAAATAGTCCATCCTCCAATGGTTGGCCTTGTCGAGGTGCCCTTATAATCCCAGTTCACATCCCTCCATAGTATGTCGTGCGATATTGCAGCATACGGCTGTGGTTGGATGCAGAAGATATTACTTTAATACAGTGGCGGACGCAGAGGGGGGGATTGGGGGGATAGATCCCCCCCGAAATTTGAAAAAAAGGCTATAATATGCACTCTAAGTGGCCAGTTTTATAAACTAATTATATATGTAAGTTAATTAATTTTTTAAGTATTCTTTCTACATAGACAGATATATAAGCATTCATGAGCCACAGATTATTGTCTCTGTTGGACACTACATGAGAATATTATAGGAGAAAAATTCCTCCGGCACTGGGACTTGAACCCAGGACCTTTGGCTATTCGCGCCAATGCTCTACCAACTGAGCTAAGCCGGAGCTCAATTCACAGCGCCAGATGGAACTTCTCTCCTATGACTGATTGCCCCAATGGTCTACCTTCTTTCTACATATTCAAATCCCCCCCCGAAAAAAAATTCTGCGTCCGCCACTGCTTTAATAGGCTGTGTTTTGAAAGGGCACTTTGCAGCGTACTTTGAGTCCAACATTGTCTTCCAGTCTAGCACCATTTGTTGGGTAACGCTGACCACAGTGAAAGGGGATGGTTTACATCTTGATGCTTTCACCATTTCTTTGAAATCCTCAGGTGTTTCCATCAATGCTTTTAGATTCCATAAACCTACGTTTTTATCGGACTCCAAGTACGAATGGCCGCCGATACGGAATGTCAGTGTGATTTTCTTGAGGCCAGCAATTTGATTGCTTGTTATATAATTAATGAAGCCAGTTGAGACACCATTGACTCGCCAGCTTCTTTCCTCTTTGCGCTTGACTTCCCTAGTTCTTTCCCCTTACAGTGAAACTTTGACTGCTAATTTCTCCCGACTGGTCTGCTTTTTTTCCGCTTTCGACCTTTCAGCTGATGGGTATGATGAATCTGAAGCAAACTGTAACGATATCTCCATTTTTTAAAAAAGTGACTTACCTGGTTTTTCCCCCGACCCTTCACTTTAAAACCCTATTTTGGCCCTTAGAGGACAAAGATTCTGAAATCCTTTCTTAGAGCGCATCTAGAGCTTAGGAGCAATAGGCTACATGTACAAAGTTTCACATTCCTAGGCTGTATGGTTTTTGAGAAACTGTGATCAGTCAGTCAGTCAGTCTGTCAGTTGGTTTTAGCTTTTATATATAGAGATTAAACCAAAAGCTAAAACTTTATTCGAAAGTTTTCCCCCATTAAATTCTCTTAAGGGTATGGTCAATTATAACTTATAAGCTACTTCTTTCAAACACAAACTTAGGTTTTTAGAATTTCCTTGCAAACAATGTGTCTTCGAATAAGTTTGGGAGAACTGCATGAGCACTATACTGGATTATATTAAGGGTAGGGTAAGTTATGTTTAATGTAAGATTTTTATTGTTATTTTCAATAATATTGTGTTTTACTCCCACCTGCCTTTTGGCCTACCAGCTTGCTCAGCTCAGTCATTTTTACGGAGTTAGCAAAGTTTCACATCTTTATGGTAATATTTAATTTCCTCCGCAGCTATTAAATATAGGATTATGATTTTTCTATATACCTTCAGGAAGGAGCACAAGGTCAGAAGAAAGGTGACTGCAAATCAGCAGAAAATTCATTAATGTTTGTAACATTCACATCCTCCGGTAATACAGATTCAGCACAAAAATGTTCACTTTCATTATCATTTTCACTATCTGATGGATTCAATTCATCCCTCGAATGTTTGTTACATGGGCGTAATATTTCAAACACTTCTGCATCACTCAATGCCGTTTTAGAACAGAACTTACTTTTATTTATACTACAAGAACTGGCAGCACCACTTACACCCGCACTGAATGAGGATTGGGTCACATGGATTTCATGTGTTTTTCCAAACACGAAAGAAACCTCAAACAAAATTTTTTTCTCTATGGACCACAAGCAACATCTATCATCTGAAGAAAGAATTATGTTCCTGTTCAGTTTCGGTCATGAGATATAGGCCTACAGCATAATGTAACACTCCTCCTTAAGCAAGAATTATGTCGCCCTTGGTACATTGGACCTTAGAATTGTTGGGCGAGTTATGTTGCTCGTGGGAGTGAAGGTGTTAAGTGCTACAACATATTTTGTACTCTAGTGGTATTTTGAATAAGCATGTTTGTGGAATGGCAGGGGAATATACCGGTAATAACCTAACCTAAGTTATAAAGTTTAATGCTGTGAAACTTCAGCCCTCACCACTTCGAAAGATTAGATTAGATTTTTATTTTGTCCAACTGAAAATAACCAAAAGTTGTATGATGTAGCCTGATTCTGGTGCTACATCTTTTGTCAAACTACAATACTTCCCTAGTCTGAACAAAATGTGTAACAGCATCTTAGTCATTGTGAACTACACTGCTTCTTGTGAAAATAAACTTTATCCCATTGTATTGCAGTGAAATAGCTACCTGCCGCAAAAACCTGAGTGGGCCCACAGAGATATTCTTTGCTGTTTTGTACACTCTTTGTCCATTATAATATTGTAATTAATATTAATTTTATTATTACATTTATTCTAAATCATTATAATACATTAAATAATATTGACTTTAATATGGCATTTACTCTCATTAATGAATGTCCGGCCATATTAATCCATTTCAAGCTTGATGATTTTTCCACATAAGCAGCAATAATGTTGGAAAGATTGGTTAGTCGCGTCTCTCCAACCTCCCATCTTTGTTATCCCATTATGGAGAGGTCCTCCTGACAGGATGAAGTATCCCACCAAGCACTTCATTCCTGAATTATCTCTCTCTTTCTTCTTCTCAATTCAAAAGCATTCACATCAGACAAGCTTTTTTGTTTGGTGTTTTGCAGCTGCAACACTTAAGTGGAAACCATTGCAAATGTCGTAGACTAGGATTTCACTGCATATTAACGTGTGAAAATTGTAGCGGCCATTATGTTACAACTTGTCCTCTGGGCTTGAGTACATATAAATATTTCATATTTTAAATAGGTTGCTATAAATTAAACTTTATAATCCCAAATCTAACTGATTGTTAGAAAATCTAAAGATGAAAGGTGGATGGGTGTTCTGTGATGCTGTTTGATCAAAATAAAGAATGAAGATTTTACGTCTTATGAGTTAGATAAAATATTGAAATTATAACAGCAGAGAGAAATAAAATCCAAAACTACCAGTTAAGACAGTCCAGGACATTGGTGGTGAGTAATGGAACAACCCTTTACATGGATGGGGTCGAACTCCTCCGAATCAAAACTAGCAACTAACTATACAAAATAAGACATTAATGCAGAAGTTATATAAGGTGCGGCAGAGGAAACAGACGTTTTTCAAATAACTATAACTCAGACGATTTTCAAGTTAAACAAAATTTAATTACACAGAAATGAAGCTTGTATAATGCAGTTTCTGTTGACTATTTCAGATTTACCTCCGAAAAATAAATCCTGTCATGTGACGCAACAATGGAATTTTCTAACATGCAATCTCATTAATAATAACCTTGACTGTCCGGGTGGCGCCATGTCATCATGTCTTAAACCGATGCTTCGGCCTTCATGTTGTGGCCTTCTTCTGGGTATATCCAGTAACAGTGTGGTGTGGTGTTGCTAAATTTGGAATCATCGGTCCTTATTTTTTTGAAGAGGACAATACCATAGTGACAGTGACTTTAGCACGCTACATTGAAAAACTCAACAGGTTCCTGCTTCCAGAACTACGCCGACGAAAAGTAAACATGCAGCAAATTTGGTTACAATAAGATGGTGCCACAGCGCATACTGCGAGAGCATCAATGCAAGTGGTTCGCGACATGTTTCCTCAACATGTGATCTCCCGTTTTGGCGACATTGACTTGTCCATATGTGACTATTATTTGTGGGGTTACCTCAAATCAAACGTTTACTTAAACAAACCCTGCAACATCCAAGAACTAAAAGAGTTCATTCGTGTAGAAATCACTAATGTGGAGGAAGAAAGTTTGGGAAGAGCAATGCAGAATTTCGAAGTTAGGTTACGAGAGTATGTACAGAAAGAAGGTCGTCACTTGACGGATGTTTTTTTCGGAGGTAATTCTGAAATAGTCAACAGAAACTGCATTATACAAGCTACATTTCTGTGCAATTAAATTTTGCTAACTTGAAAATCTTCTGAGTTATGGTTTTTTGAAAAACGTCCATTTCCTCTGCCGCACCCTTTACTATATATCTAAACTTATCAGTATTTTATGTATTGGATATGTACAGCCTAACAAATTATATTGTAAGAAGGGCTCGTCGGGTGTTCAAAATCAGAACATTTGTCTTGTAATTGAAGAAGGAAGGTTCCTTTATTTCGTATAGCAATACTCAATACACAAGCAGATAACTCCTGATTGTTCTCCAGTTCACTTGACTGTTCGCTGCTCACTTCCACTGTGCTGACTCCAAGTCACAGCACTGTCTCTGTTCACACACTGTACTGATTCCCCAGTCACGGCAGCTCGATGCTACATCGGCCAGTTCACAGTCCTTGCTGGCTCGTCGACACATGATCCACCTGTCGTGCTGAGTTCACCAGAACGGCACTGTCTCAGTTCAGTTCAGTTCACCCATTCCTCAGTTCATCAGTTCCTCAGCTTGATCCTGTGGTTTATATAGGACTGTCGAATGTTCTGGAGCCAATCGAGAAGTTTTCATTCACGCAGTCACTGCTTGTGGGGGTGCGCAGTCACACCCCTTAGCGCACAGCCCCTTCCCTCCAGAGCGCATAGTCCACTCACTGCAACGTGTCTCCACTAAGCCACATGGCTTCAGTCTGTCCAATAAGCGAGGCGCGATCTTTCTCGACATCAATGGTTTTCTCGTAGCTTCTCGTAGCTGGGCATTGTGACAATATTAAAAAAAATAATGTAATCTCAATTAGTCTAAAAATGGATAAATTTATTGATATAACAACTGAAGAATACAAAATGGAAAATAAAACGACCACATTTAATATCGATATACATTTTTACAGTGTTCTAAAAGACACGTTTAATAGTGCAGCCTAGTCGAACGGAATGCAGCACTCAGTTTCACCTGCACTTTCTAGCTTTGACGCCTCCCTTACGTCTTACAAATAACTCAACCAAAGTTATATACACTACTTTAAAGCTTAAAATGTGTGCAACAACATCTACTCGAAACATTTTCTTATAGTGTTAAAAACATTTTAAACGAAGAGACAAATGTCAAAATATTATTACAAAAATGAGCATTTTTAATGTTTCAAGCAATATATTAATTAAAGTATACACTAAAGATAAAAGTTGTGAGGAATAGAAGTGTGGAAAATATTGTTAGGAATACCATGAAGCAAATAGATCTTTGAAAAATTAATTACAATATTTTACTTTCTCACTTATACGTAGTATAGAGAAAGTATTGTGATCATGACAAAATATCGAAATCGAGGTATCACCGGGAAAGCATGTTTCACGATGCCTAGAAACCAAAAAAAGTGTTTTTGGAAGACGTCTGTCTGTCTGTCTGTCCATCTGTCTGTCCATCTGTCTGTCTGTCTGTGGACAAGCACAGTGGGTAAACGGTTCATTGTATTTACTTCATTTTTTGAACTAAGGACTTTTTCGGAATTTTATCGAACTGCCCAAAATTTGAGTTTCATAACTGACATATTAAGGCGACATGAAAATATTTTTAAAAATTTTGATTTTTGAAAATATGGCTGTAACAATTTCAATAAAAACTTAAAATTGGAAACTCTTATTTATGACTAATAAAATGGGTATATCTGTATTTATGCAGAAATGACTTAAGGGGTACTTTACTCATATCCATTTTCAATTTTTCTAGGTTATATCCATTATGGTAGGCGATACCACAATAAAGTTGTAGAGAAAATTAAAATGAACATTTTTTATTCAACGCATTTCTTTATACAATTAATAGATATCAAGATAAAAACGATTAATTAAGCCTTAAAAGCGAATTTCAGAATACATGTCAATTAAAATATGAATGACATTTTTTGCCCATAGTAACAAGAAAACTATAATCTACTTATTGTTGTGAAATGCAATCAGTTTAGCTCAGTCGTAATGAACACACCAAAACCAATTACAGCGAGGTGGTATAGGCTAGAACAAGTATCAAATTTTAAATATTTAGGGTGTGATATAAGTTTTAATGTAGAAAGTGACATTGATAGTAAAATTAATAAATTCCAGTCAGTTTGTGGAACTATACAGAGGACGTTTAAAAACAAAGTAAGGAAAGAAACAAAAGTAAAACTCAACAAAGTGATGGCAATCCCCACATTGTTGTATGGCTGCAAAACTTGGGTTCCAATGAAAAAACAAAAAGATAGAATTCACTCGGCGGAGATGAGGTTCCTGAGGCAAGTAAAGGGTTGCAGCAAACTAGACAAGATTAACAATGAAAAAATAAGGGAGGAACTGAAAGTAGAATCTTTAAATGAGAAAGTGATGATTTACAGACAAAAATGGATTGAGCACATGGATGGAATGACCGAAGAGAGATACCCTCTACTTGCAAAGAATTACCAAGCAAGAGGATGAAGAGATGTTGGACGACCCAGGAAGTGTTGGAAAGATGTTTTGTGAAGCCAGAACGGGCAATTGCCTAATCCTTGTAGTGATGATGATGATGATGGTATAGGCTAACAGGGAAGAGGTCCTGAGTTCTAATCAAACCTAGTGGCCGCCCAAATTGACTTGGGTTTTTCATGGTTTCCTCGTTCGCGAAGGCAAACGACGGGTTTGTAAGACTTGCTTATTTTCCATAACTCATCGCCACTATGTCACTGGATATTATAATCATTTAAACTGAATATCACATCAGAAGACATCACTAAACAATAGAAACAGATGAAGCGAATGAGTTGTTACTATAGACTAATGGATCACGCAAACATAACAAACACTTGATATGACCTACATGCAGTTAAAGCATGCAATATAACCTAAGTAGTAGTAGTAGTAGTAGTAGTAGTAGTAGTAGTAGTAGTAGTAGTAGTAGTAGTAGTAGTAGTAGTAGTAGTAGTAGTAGTAGTGGTAGTAGTAGTAGTAGTAGTAGTGGCAAAATTCAAATATATTAAGTTTCGATTTGATATTCACATTTGCACAGATTGTGTGAAGTATTTTGTTTCTGAGCGAAGCAGAGTGACTAACTCCGGGGTGCGGGAACAAAGAGAGTTAAGTCCACTTTCTTGTTACTGAGAATTAGAGTGACTTAACACACTATACCAGCCCGACATAGCTTTAGAGATGGATAAACCCATGAGGCACACATCCATATCTACCGTACAATTTTGAATATGACTTACTGGACTTAACACAAATGTAGAGAACATTTTTATCCATAACTCTATGGACATATCTCAGCATTTTAGGATGGTGGACTTAACTCTCTTTGCCCGCACACCCCGGAACTGTCCTTGTATATTGTCGCAAGTGCATTGTACCCACTGTCCTTGTATATTGTCGCAAGTGCCTTGTATCCACCTCTACATATAGCTAAATAACGCACAACACTAACCACATAATTAAATGTGCGAAGCGCAGGTGGCAGCCATAGCAAAGCGCCCTTGCATTTTCGAATAATGTACGATACACTGTTTGTAGGTTTCGAAAATGTAGTGTATTATATCTCCCGCGAGGTTTGTCAGCCTGTCACCTCTCATCTAGCGGTATGACGTCACACCTCCAACCTCCAATCACGAGTTTCTTCATAATATGAGGACAGAAGAATTTGCTAGATCGTGGTATAAAAGAAACTGCATCAGTGAGGGTGGGTTGAGTGGGACCGATTCATCCCAATGTGCGACTTATATTTGAATTTTCCCATAGTAGTAGTAGTAGTTGTAGTAGTAATAATATGCAGTTTTACTGCCACTGATTATTAATTTATTATTATTGTTTTTAATATTTCACGGTGAAAGCACTGAACATAAAGATCAACCCTGATGCTTTCCATTCTAGATACTTGTTAGCTTTATAAAAATGTAATAAGTAAAATTCAATTGTCTCTATAATTTACTTTTTTCTGTGCTAGCCTTTAACACGTATATGCGAGAAAGTTTGTGCAACATATTTTTGCACCATTTATTTTATATTCATTATTGTAAAACACTACATTTAAAAAATTTAAGAGGGTTAAGCACAAGGGGGAGAATTGAGGACTTTTGCAAGAAAAGATGTTTTGTTGTGGTCTAGCACATATACAAATTTCAGCTTCATTAAAATTTGTTTGGACAAAAACCTTCATTGACTGGAGTACATAAATTAATATACTATATTTCAAGGAAGTATTGTGTTTGACCCTGAAATTTGATGATGCATTTTAAACAATAATAGACTTTTGTATCCAAAATATAATTTTTTAAAACATGTCTGTATATGTATCCGTATCTATCATGCTGGAAATTTTATAATAATGCTTCTGTCCCAAAACATTACAGAGCATAGTATTCATTGATGGAATGTCCTGCTTAAATCAAGGATTTTCATATCCATAATCTCTTAATGGAATTCTTAATGTTGGGTTAGATATTATCTGGGTATATGGGTCTACTGACGAATTTCTCTTACTTTACTACTGCAATTTTCCCAAAACGTTCATCGATTTGGATTTTTAAAAGAGGTTCTTGTACTAAGGTATAAAATTTTTATTTGGAACATTGTTTTATAATAATTCCCTGAAGGGTAGTGGTAAGCAAATCATCATAGGCATAGACTTAGGTTTAAGGCTTCTATGGTGAACAATACACCAAAACATAACTGAATACCACTGCTGCAATATGGCTGCTTATTCTTTATCAGAATGTGAAGTGAGAAAATTGTATTGCCCATATCAAAAGGTACAGAAAGTTACTTGAGTGTAACATATCAAATTTTTTATCATTATACTGTATTTCTTATTTCAGCATGGAAGGTATTAAATGATGTTTATATAATGGACAGTAAATTTTAATTCTGAAATTTTTTTCAGGCAGTATTATTCGTTATTTGGAATTGGATATTCATTCCTTCGTGTGCCAATGGCAGGAAGTGACTTCTCTACTAGGTGGTATACATATGCAGATGAAGTAAGAAATGATACAACGCTGGCACATTTTAATCTCAGTTTTGAGGACTATGAGTACAAGGTAGAGGAAAAATTACTATTACAACCATTGTACCTCAAAGGTACTGTATAATAAGTCCATTTTCTTATTTTTTGATTCAAGCAAAAAACAAATTTCTGTTTAGTTTTCCTTTCATAACTAGTAAAGTTAAAAAACAACTAGTTTTATTTAATTGGTGGAAATCTCAGAGGTGAGTAGATCAAGGTAAGATATCCAGATTTTACACTTAAAACTTAGACAAAATAATGAATTTATAACAGTAGAAGAAATTAAATCCAACAGCTACTGGTTAAGACAGTCCAGGACAAGGTGCATTCATAGGTGGTGGGAGATGGAGAACTGGGGTTGAATGCCCTCAATCTAAAACTAATGACTAACTGCATAAAATAAGAGACTAATGCAGAAGTTAAATGTTAATATTAAAAGTTATGCTATTTAAACTTATTTGCATTTTACATAATGGATCTGTAAGCCTAAGAATTTATATATAAGCCTATATATTTTTTTTTAAATAGTGTCTT
Source organism: Ectobius pallidus (assembly GCA_964059195.1). NCBI lineage: Eukaryota > Metazoa > Arthropoda > Insecta > Blattodea > Ectobiidae > Ectobius > Ectobius pallidus. The sequence continues at coordinate 25,937,304 of CAXKWD010000012.1, read as the reverse complement.
ATAGAGTTTAATTAATTTCATTTGTAAAAAAATAGATAAATTGATATAACAACTATACAATACAAAATGGAAAATATGGTGACCACATTTAACCCGTGGTTGCTCACGCTATTACAGCAGACTAATATTTGTGTGTATATTTTAATAACTCACATATATCTCGAAAGAGAAAGTTGTTTTTCTGCAAACCCCTCCAGGGATTTAAATTCTCCTGGACTGATGAAATAAGGAAGGGCGTCCAGCGATATATAGGTGAGCGGGGTTACTATTTCGGTTGCCACTGCTACGTTATCCACCTTATACTCGAATTCTTTGTACGGGTGGCCGTACGTGCTTAATCTCGTATGTTTACTGAAGTTTAACATTGTGGATTCGTTGTTGGCGGATGAAAAGAACACGAGGTCCGTGGTCGATCTACCGCCGCCGCTGACCGCACCGCCACCAGCACCATTTCCAACAGGAGACCCAGGAAAATCAGGCACGAGATCGCTAACAATATCCATACTGACTTCACTATTACTTCCTGCCGGTTTTGAAGTCTTCGCAGACGATCCTGTTGGAGCGCTTCGTGGGCCAGATCCGCCTCCTCTTCCATGGGCCGCCTCTGTCGGCGGTCTTTCCACCTGAGTAGTAGACGGTCCTGCTTCGCACTGATCGACTTCTGGAATATTTGCCAAAAACTCGTCGAAATACAATTCGTCCAAATCAAACGGTGGTGTTTCCCCTTGATTTATGGGAGTGTCGTCTTCGCCTCTGGATTTTTTCTTCGGTGGGCTCACGTCGTCGCCGCCTTCTTCCGATTTCCTCATCTTTGCTGCTTTGGCGCGTTGCTGCGCGCCTCCGGCGCATGTCCATGCAGCATTTCATAACGCGACAGCGGCCGCACGGGCGCCCACCTCTCTTTTTTTACTCATCGGCATTTAAAGGGTTCAAATACTTTTCAGAATGAATTCCAAACTTATGTTTAGAACTCAAGTTGTTTTAACTATTTGCATTTTTGTTGTAACTTGTGAAAGAAGTTTTACAAAAATGAATTAATAAGAAACTATTTGCGTTCAACAGTGAGCCAAATCAGACTAAATGGACTAGCAATGTTAGCCATCGAGAACGATTTGGCTTTGAAAATAAACTTTCATGAGACATTTACACAATTTTCTGATGTAAAAGTTAGTAAAAAATATTTTAAACGTATATATTACCTATTCTGAATCAATAACTTATAATCCAAATTTTGCAAACGTATTATCTGACTAAAATTAAATTGTTGTTTGTTACCTTAAAATTTCTTTAACTTTCTTATTTTGTAATATTTAAGTAGTAGGGTTTTGCCGGTGACGTCACAGGCGGATTGCGGATTCTGCGGATTGATGACGTCACACGTGGGCATGGCTTATGACGTCACAAGTGGGCGTGGCTATGACTTCACGGAGGGGAAGGTGGGCGTGGCTATGGCGTCACAAGTGGGCGTGGCTATGACGTCAAGATCACGTGATTCAAAATGGCGTCGGTTCCGGTTCCTATTGCAAATGGCGGACCAAGCGCGAAATTTAAAATTTGGAAATTCATAATGAAAATGGTTACGTTTCCGGTTCCTATTTCAAATGGCATATGGTGGGAAATTTAAAATTTGTATTTTGGAAGATGGCGGGTGATTTGAAAATTGCAAAAGATGGAAATTGGATATTACAATTACAAATAGCGTAAGGTGGGAAATTTAAAACTGTATTTTGGTAGATGGTAGGCGCATTGTTTTACGTCATAATTCAAGATGGCGGCATTGCTTACTTCACAAGTGGATTGCTATGACCTATCTCAACAGTGGAGTGTTTTATGACGTCATGGTTACGTCACAAGTGGATTGAGCGGATTAGATCATGTGACAGATGGATTGTTTTACGTCATAATTCAATATGGCGGCATTGCTTACGTCACAAGTGGATTGCTATGATCTACCTCAACAGTGGAGTGTTTTATGACGTCATGGTTACGTCACAAGTGGATTGAACGGATTAGATCATGTGACATGTGGATTGTTTTACGTCATAATTCAATATGGCGGCATTGCTTACGTCACAAGTGGATTGCTATGACCTATCTCAACAGTGGGATGCATCACGTGACAGGTGGAATGTTTTACGAGATAGCGATATTTTATTCCTTCGTAATTTTTTTTTATAAATATGGTAGCTATCGAATTAAAACTATATTTTATCATCAGATATTAATTTTAGCCCTGAGGTCGACTCAGCCTGGAGTAAATGTGGTCGGTGCCTCCGTTCCGATTGTCAAAAATCTGAGCCTCCTTATTTATTATTATTATTATCAGACACCATCGAAAGTGCATAGATAGCGTTATTTTAATCCTTTAAGTATTTCTATAAATATGGTAGCTAACGTTTTAAAAGTATATTTTATTCGTAAGATGATAATCATAACCCTGAGGTCTACTCAGCCTCTGGCTTACCGGTCAGTGTATAATATTAAGTCGTATAATTTTGCTATCATGATCCTACATATCGAATAAGCTTCGTATAATGAGGGAATAATATAATGTTAATAATTACTGGTTTTTATAATGCCGACACCGTATTATAAGGAAAGCCAGTGATGAAAACACATAGAACTAACTTTGTTTCGTTGCACGTGCAGAGATTTGCTTAGTTAACAGTTGTATCAGCTCGCTCGCCTTGCGTCGCTATACAGCTGACGTTGCATAACACTCGCGAACAAGTGTCACAACTTCATTCATTGAGACTCTGTCCTTTTAAATGCCAATCGAACATGTTATAAAATCGCAGGCCAGTACCTTTAAATACTCTTCATGTTTATTATGTCTTATGTGAATAATTTATTAATCAGCGTTATTCTATTGCAGTATATTAAAAACTAATATTGTAATATTTCATCGCAGAATGGGTCTGAGTTCGATTCCTGACTGGGTAGAGGGCTTTTTAGTAATGGGATATGTCTTGTGTATTATAAATATTAATCCAATGTTTCATCTCAACGGAACCTTATATTATTATAAATGTATTCATATAGAGTATAACATAACACATTTGTCAGCATTTATTGCAGGAAAATGAATATTTTATTTCCGTACCAGACACGCTTTCAGAATTAAATATCGGATATCTGTTTATGTCAACGGAAATGAATATTTTTCCAGTTGCGAGGATATAATTTACATACGTCAACAATTTAATGTGAGAAATCACGGTCATGTATTTTCACAAGCAGGCTTCACGCTTTGAGGAAAAGTGAAATATCTAATTACTGCTGACTTCATCACTTTTAAACTTTGCCGTGTATTTCCCCGTTGTGAGGCTACAATTTATTACGTCATAATTATTTCTCATTGTTCTACATTGTTCTACATTGCGAGGTTATTTCATAGCGTAGTGGTAGGCCAAGTCCCTTCAGGGATGTAGCGCCACGGAGTTTTAGAGTTTAGTTGTTTAAATATGCATTACCTATTTTTATGTACGCTGCTATCATTAACCGTTCTACAAACTGACTTGGTCAAAATGTTTACTTTATACATCTAATTTAAAAAAAAAATCACGTAACAGTACTATTACAAATAGTAGAAACTCAAAATAACTGGAAGTTCGAGTTTTCAAAACTTACAATTTTTTCCATATTTAAACTTTGAATTAAATTTATGTTTTTATTTTGCAAGATCAGCATTAATTTTTACTATGAACCACAACGGTGGCGCTGCTTCCTCTATCTTAATGATAATTGGACTTATTCCTGTTATCATGCACAATGCATCATTTAACATGGTTCGAAAAGTTTTATCAATTCGTATGTTTATAAGTCTTTACACCCTCTTGTACTCTGTCCAGTTGTACTATCTTATCGAAACATTTATTCAAACTAAAGCACCATACAAATATTGATTATTATTCATAAGTCCATTTGAAAATACGTGGTATAATATCCTGTTAACTAATAGTTTTTCGATATCTTTTCCTACGATATGTAGCAAGCTTATTGATCGAATTTTGAGACTTTGCTGCTGTTTTCTTTTCCAGGTTTTAATATTGGGATTATCTTGTATTATTTGTCTTCCATCGGTTCCGTTTCGCTGTTGTATTAATCAGAACATGAGATTCAGATAATAACCCGTGTCGCCAAAGGGTAGGAAAATGTGAACTGTGGGTATGCCTAGCAATTCAGTGGGACACTTGTGATGTAATTAATGACAAGTCACGATCGCTCTCTCATGCAATATTCACGTAGCCTACACTACCAATCATACGTCAGTTGTGATAATTTCACAAAGCTTTCTCTACCCTCAAAATTGTAACGACTTTAATGCCCTGCAGCATACAGATTTTACATCATAGAACAAAAATATATTTTCCAAGTTTTAATATTGAGATTATTTTGGCTTTTTTCCATAGCTTTAGGGAATTTTCCATTTGTTAAACATCATCCGCTATCCATCGTCATTACCTTGGTCACTATATCGCCTTCTCCAAGAGCTTTTAAGTGTTCATTATGTTCTAAAACATTCATAATTTCTGATTGTAGGCATATACAAATAACATCTCAGGTGTTTATTGGTATCTTTGTTTCTTCTCTTAACCTTCTCCGAAACTAACTATCTTCTTCTTTATTATCTACAGATGCAAAGTAGCTCAAAAGTTGCATCATAGCATCTTCTATACTAGTTGTACTCATTCCAACGATATGGTCGTTAACACTATGCTTTTCCTTATTTTGTCAGATCTCAGTTTGTATATTTCACTCCATGGAATGCATGATGTGGTTATATTACAATATTCTCTCCATGAGTTAAATTTCTGTATTTGTACAGTTTCTCAATACTCCATTTTGCTTCAAAGTATTGTTCTTTACACATTTCTCGCACTAAATCATTATTCTTTGTATTCTGGCGCCTTCTCCTTAGTGTATTAAAGTAATAGAATTCTTATCTAAGTTACACCATCATGTATGAATTAGTTTCTTAGCTTTCCACTAATTTATTCATGTTATCATACCATCTAGCTAATTAACATCACACTATGGGATTATTACCAAGTTAACATACATTTTTTCTATAATACATCACAAGCTTGGCGGTTAAAGATAATATGCTTAAGTTCTCATCATTACTTAAAATGCATTTGAACTCAACCAGTCTTAGACCCATATTTTATAAGCACTTGACACAATTAACATTTTTACGAGATCTTTATCATAATTTACAGAACACCTAAGCATGTATACCAGTTGTAATAATAGATATTGTTAATATTGTCTTAAATTCCAATTCAATGTATCCGTTAGTCTTCACAATATTTCATTTTACTTTTTCGGTTATGTTCGTTCTATATATTCCATTTTCTTCTTCAGTTCTACTTATGAGGCTCCTTTGACCAAGGCAATTACATACTTCGTATTACTATATTTTACATGCTTTCTCCCTAACGCCATGATTATAATATTCAATTCGATATGAGTTACCACAACTATCTTAACAATATAATGTTGAGGTTCAGGTTTTACATCTCCTTCATGTATGAAAAATGGAAATAAGACTTAGATAACGCATAAATTTCATAACCTATTCATGTTTCGTGAGCGAAGCTATCTCATAGCGTTACTTTATATCTTCATCATCATTTTTTAAGCTTCCTCTCATCTGAACGATGGAGTAATTTTAACCATTTCGTGGTTAGGTTGACTTTATAACGTTATTATTTTAACGATGAAGTCATGGCATGATGCAAAACCATATGATACAATATGAAGAACCAAACGCACGATTCAAATTTATAAACTCAAAATCAGGCCTAACCTCTCCTATTCCTAATTCCTAGGATGAGGGGCTGTGAAAACCATATATTGTTGAGGCTCAGGTATGGAATTTTACGCTAGCACAAAACGTATAGGCCTGGAGACAGTTTAAAGCCCGTATGTTTCTTCCCACACATTCCATCATCTCGCTTTATCGCAACAAGATAGCGAGTAGATCCAGATGTAAAAATAGCTCTATCTAAATCAAATATCAGTGATTTAAAATTTTCGTACATATAACACATGATAGTAAATATACATGTAGATTATGTTGGAGAAACAACAGAGAAACGCATATGTATTTATGTTAGGAAGAACTATCTAGAAGTTCTTTTATTCAGCATTCTTCATACACTTATATATATCGAGGTTCTATCATGAATCAGGCTCAGCGGGTATACCAGAAGAACATATACCTATTGACATGCGTCTGGTTTTTTATATTTATTATCTTTCTGTTCATTTTAACAAACTTCGAGATGCGTTTATAAGTATTATTTAACGAAGAATAATTAGAAATAATGAATAAAATGTATTGAAATTGAAATATTTAAACAGTGTTTTAGATTGAGACAATACTATTAAAAGGCATTCATGACATATAGTCTCAATGCGGCTGTTTTATTTGGTCAAAAACACGATCGTGGACTCAATACACGGTCACATGTTATATTCACAACAGTTAATAAATTCCAAAGTCCAGTTTCCCCAATCCTATCCGATTCCTATTTCCTAAGATGAGGGGCTGTGAAATAAAAAAAAACAGACATTTCAGGATTTCGGTATTAAGTGGCAATATTATGGTCTAAGTTGTAAACACAGCAGCTTTCCAGCTATGAGCTATAATTTCTTTATACATCTAAATCTTCAGAAGTTCTCACATATGTCAGTACAAACCGTTTGAGGTTTTTCTTCAGACTGGTATAGAGCCACCATACATCTCAAACGATGATAATAGCTCTAAAAACAATTTATATTCTTCTTTCGGCCCTATCTATATAATTCACTACTCTAGCTGTAAAAATGATAATTTCTTGAAATTGCGTTTAAGATTTCATTTCGAAACTTCATATTTCTGAACGTTTAGTCATACTATAAAACAAGATTTTCTACATAAAATCGCTATAAATATCGAAGTTTTTACATAAACTAACTATAAATATAGAATTTTCTACATAGAACAGCAAAAAATCACACACACACCACATTTTTAGGAGAGTAGACCTACATACGATTAGGTACATTTTGCATTCATAAATGATACTTTCTTTTATACGAGGAATTGATGGAAATTGATAAATTTGTACCATATCTTCAGCTTGTTGTCAATATTCTGGAGGATATAACACGAAGCATACTATACATCATTCATCACTCTTTTTTACATAAATAACTCTAAATAGAGTTAATAGAGGACTATGTAACGGAAATATATAAGTAGGGTTATTCCATTCTTGACAATGGATAGAGAGGGTCTCGACTACAACATGTATTAGAATGAAACTGATGTCTTGCCAGTTAGAACTAGTCTGGACTGTTTTTTTCTAGTCAGAACTAGTCTGGGCGTAGTCCACGACGGTAAGTATCCTTTTTAATCAAGAACAAGAACAACAACAAGAAATATAACAAGAACAAGAAATATAACAAGAAAGGGAACAAGAAATATAACAAGAACAAGAAATATAACAAGAAAAAGAGCAAGAAATATAATAAGAACAAGAAATATAACAAGAACATGAAATATAACAAGAACAAGAACAAGAAATAGAACAAAAACAAGAAATATAACAAGGACAAGAAATATCGATGAAAAGCAACTAATCGTATTTAACAAGCAACAACTATTTATTAAGTCTCATTTTGCTAAAAAAAACTAATGGAATAGGTCTCGTCTCGTCTCGTCTCGTTCTCGTCTCGTTCTCGTCTCGTTCTCGTATCGTCTCGTTCTCGTCTCGTTCTCGTCTCGTCTTGTTCTCGTTCTCGTCTCGTCTCGTTCTCGTCTCGTCTCGTTCTCGTTCTCGTTCTCGTCTCGTTCTCGTTGTCGTCTCTTCTCGTCTCGTCTATTCGTGTATTTAACACAAGATCCAGTACAAGAACATCACCATCATCATTATAGTCATATCTGCTTCAGGATTTGGAATGAAGTGATACATTTTATAACGAGAAACTATATAAAACAAATGGCTCAGGTTTACAGACTTTAAAATTTCATAAGTCATCACTAAGAATATTCTATCTGACTAGGACATAAGCGTATGGAAAATTAAAAACATGTACATTTGTTTGTATCTTTTCTGTTTATTGTATCCTTCATCCATTATTCATAACCCAACTTATAGTGTGAAACATATTATATCACAGCTTTGGTTAGGTTAGGATAGGGTAGTTTACGTTATGTTAGCTTAGGTTAGGTTAGCAGGATCTGAAAATTTTATTTAGTGTGAATCATATTATATCACAGCTTTGGATAGGTTAGGTTAGGTTAGGTTAGGTTAGCAGGATGATATTTTAAAATTATCTCTACATTAATGAAAAGACTAAGTTGGGTTAGGATAGGTTATGTTAGGTTAGGTTAGTTTAGGTTATGTTAGGATAGGTTAGTTTAGGTTATGTTAGGTTAGGTTAGGTTAGCAGGATGATATTTTAAAATGTTTTCTTGAAACATTGTTAAAATGTGCCAAGGAACTTAGCCTTTCCATCAATGTAGAAATAATTTTAAAATATCATCCTGCTAACCTAACCTAACCTAACATAACCTAAACTAACCTATCCTAACATAACCTAAACTAACCTAACATAACATAACCTATCCTAACCTAACTTAGTCTTTTCATTAATGTAGAGATAATTTTAAAATATCATCCTGCTAACCTAACCCTACCTAACCTAACCTATCCAAAGCTGTGATATAATATGATTCACACTAAATAAAATTTTCAGATCCTGCTAACCTAACCTAAGCTAACATAACCTAAACTACCCTATCCTAACCTAACCAAAGCTGTGATATAATATGTTTCGCACTATAAGTTGGGCTATGAATAAAGGATGAGGGATACAATAAACAGAAAAGATACAAACAAATGTACATGTTTTTCATTTTTCATACGTATATGTCCTAGTCAGATAGAATATTCTTAGTGATGACATGAAATTTTAGAGTCTGTAAACCTGAGCCGTTTGTTTTATATAGTTTCTCGTTATAAAATGTATCACTTCATTCCAAATCCTGAAGCAGAAATGACTATAATGATGATGGTGATGTTCTTGTACTGGATCTTGTATTAAATACACGAATAGGCGAGACGAGATGAGAAGGAGACGAGACGAGACGAGAACGAGACGAGAACGAGACGAGAGAAGACGAGACGAGAACGAGACGAGACGAGAACAAGACGAGACGAGAACGAGAACGAGACGAGACGAGGACGAGACGAGAACGAGACGAGAACGAGACGAGACGAGAACGAGACGAGAACGAGAAGAGAACGATACGATACGAGAAGGAGACGAGACGAGACGAGACCTATTCCATTAGTTTTCTAGCAAAATGAGACTTAATAAATAGTTGATGCTTGAGATGCGTGTTTTTTTTTTATTTCACAGCCCCTCATCCTAGGAAATAGGAATCGGATAGGATTGGGGAAACTGCTTTTCATCGATATTTCTTGTCCTTGTTATATTTCTTGTTTTTTTTCTATTTCTTGTTCTTGTTCTTGTTATATTTCTTGTTCTTGTTATATTTCTTGTTCTTGTTATATTTCTTGTTCTTTTTCTTGTTATATATCTTGTTCTTGTTCTTGTTATATTTCTTGTTCCCTTTCTTGTTATATTTCTTGTTCTTGTTATATTTCTTGTTGTTGTTCTTGTTATATTTCTTGTTCTTGTTCTTGATTAAAAAGGATACTTACCGTCGTGGACTACGCCCAGACTAGTTCTGACTAGAAAAAAACAGTCCAGACTAGTTCTAACTGGCAAGACATCAGTTTCATTCTAATACATGTTGTAGTCGAGACCCTCTCTATCCATTGTAAAGAATGGAATAACCCTACTTAAATATTTCCGTTACATAGTCCTCTATTAACTCTATTTAGAGTTATTTATGTAAAAAAGAGTGATGAATGATGTATAGTATGCTTCGTGTTATATCCTCCAGAATATTGACAACAAGCTGAAGATCTGGTACAAATTTATCAATTTCCATCAATTCCTCGTATAAAAGAAAGTATCATTTATGAGTGCAAAATGTACCTAATCGTATGTAGGTCTACTCTCCTAAAAATGTGGTGTGTGTGTGATTTTTTGCTGTTCTATGTAGAAAATTCTATATTTATAGTTAGTTTATGAAAAAACTTCGATATTTATAGTGTTTTTATGTAGAAAATCTTGTTTTATAGTGTGACTAAACGTTCAGAAATATGAAGTTTCGAAATGAAATCTTAAACGCAATTTCAAGAAATTATCATTTTTACAGCTAGAGTAGTGAATTATATAGATAGGGCCGAAAGAAGAATATAAATTGTTGTTAGAGCTAATATCATCGTTTCGGATGTATGGTGGCTCTATACCAGTCTGAAGAAAAACCTCAAACGGTTTGTACTGACATATGTGAGAACTTCTGAAGATTTAGATGTATAAAGAAATTATAGCTCATAGCTGGAAAGCTGTTGTGTTTACAACTTAAACCATAATATTGCCACCTAATACCGAAATCCTGAGATGCGTGTTTTTTTTTTATTTCACAGCCCCTCATCCTAGGAAATAGGAATCGGATAGGATTGGGGAAACTGGACTTTGGAATTTATTAACTGTTGTGAATATAACATGTGACCGTGTATTGAGTCCACGATCGTGTTTTTGACCAAATAAAACAGCCGCATTGAGACTATATGTCATGAATGCCTTTTAATAGTATTGTTTCAATCTAAAACACTGTTTAAATATTTCAATTTCCATACATTTTATTCATTATTTCTAATTATTCTTCGTTAAATAATACTTATAAACGCATCTCGATGTTTGTTAAAATGAACAGAAAGATAATAAATATAAAAAAAACCAGACGCATGTCAATAGGTATATGTTCTTCTGGTATACCCGCTGAGCCTGATTCATGATAGAACCTCGATATATATAAGTGTATGAAGAATGCTGAATAAAAGAACTCCTAGATAGTTCTCATAACATAAATACATATGCGTTTCACTGTTGTTTCTCCAACATAATCTACATGTATATTTACTATTATGTGTTATATGTACGAAAATTTTGAATCACTGATATTTGATTTAGATAGAGCTATTTTTACATCTGGATCTACTCGCTATCTTGTTGCGATAAAGCGAGATGATGGAATGTGTGGGAAGAAACATACGGGCTTTAAACTGTCTCCAGGCCTATACGTTTTGTGCTAGCGTAATATTCCATACCTGAGCCTCAACAATATATTGTTTTATTTCACAGCCCCTCATCCTAGGAATTAGGAATAGGAGAGGTTAGGGCTGATTTTGAGTTTATAAATTTGAATCGTGCGTTTGGTTCTTCATATTGTATCATATGGTTTTGCATCATGCCATGACTTCATCGTTAAAATAATACGTTATAAAGTTAACCTAACCACGAAATGGTTAAAATTACTCCATCGTTCAGATGAGAGGAAGCTTAAAAAATGGTGATGAAGATATAAAGAAACGCTATGAGATAGCCTCGCTCACGAAACATGAATAGGTTATGAAATTTATGCGTTATCTAAGTCTTATTTCCATTTTTCATACATGAAGGAGATGTAAAACCTGAACCTCAACACTATATTGTTAAGATAGTTGTTGTAACACATATCGAATTGAACATTATAATCATGGCGTTAGGGAAAAAGCATGTAAAATATAGTGATACGAAGTATGTAATTGCCTTGGTCAAAGAAGCCTCATAAGTGGAACTGAAGTAGAAAATGGAATATATAGAACGAACATAACCGAAAAAGTAAAATGAAATATTGTGAAGACTAACGGATACATTGAATTGGAATTTAAGACAATATTAACAATATCTATTATTACAACTGGTATACATGCTTAGGTGTTCTGTAAATTATGATAAAGATCTCGTAAAAATGTTAATTGTGTCAAGTGCTTATAAAATATGGGTCTAAGACTGGTTGAGTTCAAATGCATTTTAAGTAATGATGAGAACTTAAGCATATTATCTTTAACCGCCAAGCTTGTGATGTATTATAGAAAAAATGTATGTTAACTTGGTAATAATCCCATAGTGTGATGTTAATTAGCTAGATGGTATGATAACATGAATAAAATAGTGGAAAGCTAAGAAACTAATTCATACATGATGGTGTAACTTAGATAAAAGTTCCATTACTTTAATACACTAAGGAGAAGGCGCCAGAATTCAAAGAATAATGATTTAGTGCGAGAAATGTGTAAAGAACAATACTTTGAAGCAAAATGGAGTATTGAGAAACTGTACAAAGACAAAAATTTAACTCATGGAGAGAATATTGTAATATAACCACATCATGCATTCCATGGAGTGAAATATACAAACTGAGATCTGACAAAATAAGGAAAAGCATAGTGTTAACGACCATATCGTTGGAATGAGTACAACTAGTATAGAAGATGCTATGATGCAACTTTTGAGCTACTTTGCATCTGTAGATAATAAAGAAGAAGATAGTTAGTTTCGGAGAAGGTTAAGAGAAGAAACAAAGATACCAATAAACACCTGAGATGTTATTTGTATATGCCTACAATCAGAAATTATGAATGTTTTAGAACATAATGAACACTTAAAAGCTATTGGAGAAGGCGATATAGTGACCAAGGTAATGACGATGGATAGCGGATGATGTTTAACAAATGGAAAATTCCCTAAAGCTATGGAAAAAAGCCAAAATAATCTCAATATTAAAACTTGGAAAATATGTTTTTGTTCCATGATGTAAAATCTGTATGCTGCAGGGCATTAAAGTCGTTACAATTTTGAGGGTAGAGAAAGCTTTGTGAGATTCTCACAACTGACGTATGATTGGTAGTGTAGGCTACGTGAATATTGCATGAGAGAGCGATCGTGACTTGTCATTAATTACATCACAAGTGTCCCACTGAATTGCTAGGCATACCCACAGTTCACATTTTCCTACCCTTTGGCGACACGGGTTATTTTCTGAATCTCATGTTCTGATTAATACAACAGCGAAACGGAACCGATGGAAGACAAATAATACAAGATAATCCCAATATAAAACCTGGAAAAGAAAACAGCAGCAAAGTCTCAAAATTCGATCAATAAGCTTGCTACATATCGTAGGAAAAGATATCGAAAAACTATTAGTTAACAGGATATTATACCACGTATTTTCAAATGGACTTATGAATAATAATCAATATTTGTATGGTGCTTTAGTTTGAATAAATGTTTCGATAAGATAGTACAACTGGACAGAGTACAAGAGGGTGTAAAGACTTATAAACATGCGAATTGATAAAACTTTTCGAACCATGTTAAATGATGCATTGTGCATGATAACAGGAATAAGTCCAATTATCATTAAGATAGAGGAAGCAGCGCCACCGTTGTGGTTCATAGTAAAAATTAATGCTGATCTTGCAAAATAAAAACATAAATTTAATTCAAAGTTTAAATATGGCAAAAATTGTAAGTTTTGAAAACTCGAACCTCCAGCTATTTTGAGTTTCTACTATTTGTAATAGTACTGTTACGTTATTTTGTTTTAAAAATATATGTATAAAGTAAACATTTTGACCTAGTCCGTTTGTAGAACGGTGAATGAAAGCAGCGTACATAAAAATAGGTAATGCATATTTAAACAACTAAACTCTAAAACTCCGTGGCGCTACATCCCTGAAGGGACTTGGCCTACCACTACGCTATGAAATAACCTCGCAATGGTAGGAATAAAATCCACCAATGAGAAATAATTATGACGTAATAAATTGTAGCCTCACAACGGGGAAATACACGGCAAAGTTTAAAAGTGATGAAGTCAGCAGTAATTAGATATTTCACTCTTCCTCAAAGCGTGAAGCCTGCTTGTGAAAATACATGACCGTGATTTCTCACATTAAATTGTTGACGTATGTAAATTATATCCTCGCAACAGGAAAAGTATTTATTTCCGTTGACATAAACAGATATCCGATATTTAATTCTGAAAGCGTGTCTGGTACGGAAATAAAATATTCATTTTCCTGCAATAAATGCTGACAAATGTGTTATGTTATACTCTATATGAATACATTTATAATAATATAAGGTTCCGTTGAGATGAAACATTGGATTAATATTTATAATACACAAGACATATCCCATTACTAAAAAGCCCTCTACCCAGTCAGGAATCGAACTCAGACCCATTCTGCGATGAAATATTACAATATTAGTTTTTAATATACTGCAATAGAATAACGCTGATTAATAAATTATTCACATAAGACATAATAAACATGAAGAGTATTTAAAGGTACTGGCCTGCGATTTTATAATATGTTCGATTGGCATTTAAAAGGACAGAGTCTCAATGAATGAAGTTGTGACACTTGTTCGCGAGTGTTATGCAACGTCAGCTGTATAGCGACGCAAGGCGAGCGAGCTGATACAACTGTTAACTAAGCAAATCTCTGCACGTGCAACGAAACAAAGTTAGTTCTATGTGTTTTCATCACTGGCTTTCCTTATAATACGGTGTCGGCATTATAAAAACCAGTAATTATTAACATTATATTATTCCCTCATTATACGAAGCTTATTCGATATGTAGGATCATGATAGCAAAATTATACGACTTAATATTATACACCGACCGGTAAGCCAGAGGCTGAGTAGACCTCAGGTTATGATTATCATCTTACGAATAAAATATACTTTTAAAACGTTAGCTACCATATTTATAGAAATACTTAAAGGATTAAAATAACGCTATCTATGCACTTTCGATGGTGTCTGATAATAATAATAATAAATAAGGAGGCTCAGATTTTTGACATTCTGAACGGAGGCACCGACCACATTTACTCCAGACTGAGTCGACCTCAGGGCTAAAATTAATATCTGATAATACAATATAGTTTTAATTCGATAGCTACCATATTTATAAAAACAATTACGAAGGAATAAAATATCGGTATCTCGTAAAACATTCCACCTATCACGTGATGCATTCCACTGTTGAGATAGGTCATAGCAATCCACTTGTGACGTAAGCAATGCCGCCATCTTGAATTATGACGTAAAACAATCCACCTGTCACATGATCTAATGCGTTCAATCCACTTGTGACGTAACCATGACGTCATAAAACACTCCACTGTTGAGGTAGGTCATAGCAATTCACTTGTGACGTAAGCAATGCCGCCATATTGAATTATGACGTAAAACAATCCACCTGTCACACGATCTAATCCGCTCAATCCACTTGTGACGTAACCATGACGTCATAAAACACTCCACTGTTGAGATAGGTCATAGCAATCCACTTGTGAAGTAAGCAATGCCGCCATCTTGAAATATGACGTAAAACAATGCGCCTACCATCTACCAAAATACAATTTTAAGTTTCCCACCTTACGCTATTTGTAATTGTAATATCCAATTTCCACCTTTTGCAATTTTCAAATCACCCGCCATCTATCAAAATACAAATTTTAAATTTCCCACCATACGCCATTTGAAATAGGCACCGGAAGCGTAACCATTTTCATTATGAATTTCCAAATTTTGAATTTCGCGCTTGGTCCGCCATTTGCAATAGGAACCGGAACCGACGCCATTTTGAATCACGTGATCATGACGTCATAGCCACACCGACCTTCCCCTCCGTGACGTCATGGCCACGTCCACTTCTGACGTCATAAGCCACGCCCACTTGTGACGTCATCAATCCGCACTATCCGCAATCCGCCTGTGACGTCACCGGCAAAACCCTACTACTTATTTAAACATAACTTTTTTCAATTCATGTATTTTGTTAGTCAGATAGCTTAATATTATTTGGCCAAATTATGTTTGTATGTAATAAATAAATACAATAAATAATGCATGAGATCCCTTCCTTATGATGTCTATTATTTTTCTGTAGCCTATAGATTAGCTCATAGATTATGGGGAGAGCAGGTCGCTATTGCTGGGGCTTTTTTCTATCTACAGAACTACTTCTAAACTTGAAATAGGTTTCATTTAAGCATAATTTAGTTATAGTCAAGTATCCTCTACTTACTGTTGAGTGATATTTACAGTTGTAAGTCTAGCTTTTAGATGTTGTAATACCTTATCCCTTGGAGCATTTGGAAAAAGGACTCTAATCAAAGGAACTCAAGATTTTTTGAGGTGTCTACATTCTATTTTTCAACCTCTTTCCAATTACAAATAAGTTTTGATTGCTCAACTTTCAAATTGAGAGAATTCCTGGTATCTACAAACCCACAGCAGCAACATTCAGGGATACGCGATGGAAATTTGGTGGTTGTAAGTTATTGAATATAAGGTAAAGACATCTCAAAAAATGTTACTATAAAGTGATAATTAAGTAGCGAGTAGGGTGGCCAGACGTCCGTCTTTTGGCCGGACTTTAAGGCTCCATCCGGCGCAGCTTTATGCCGGACGTTGATTTGTCCACCTTTTCGAGACTCTGATGGATCGGTAAAGCGTATCAATAAAATTTCTATTTTCCCGTATGTTCCTGCCAATCCTAAGGTTGGCACGCTTGTCGATACTATTATTTGTTTAGTTGGTGCCGCGGAAAAATCTGAATCTATTCCTAATGTTGGCACGCTTGTCCATACGCTGATAGTGTACTATCATTTGTTTGGTGCAGTACGTGGCGTTGGCCGTACTGTTGATTGTTTTCAAGTCTCCATTTGTATTTTACATTCTTTGCAGTTTGTCGTGTTTTTCTTCAATTACCAGAATGCCAAAACGAAAGACTTCTTTTAATCCTCAGTGGGTCAAAGAATTTCAGTACACTTTAAAAAGCAGTAAAGCAGTGTATAATCATTTATTTTATATAAATGCAGTTATTATGTAAAATTAGTCAGGGTTATACCATGTACTATCTGCTGTCTAGCCGTCCATGCCCGAAGTTTTATACTAGGCCTATGCTAAATTACCGAAGAAGTGTCCTCCTTTCTGACATTTTAGAAATGGCCACCCTAGTAGCGAATGTGTTCATTTTCGGTAATAATTTCATCCCACTTCATTGTGTTTCCCACTACAATTGAATTTAAAGATATCCTGTATTAAGATTTTACATTAAAATGCCATTTCTTATAACAATACCTTTATATCTCAAGAGACTAATAAAGTTCTATGCAAAGAAAAATCTAAATGATTAATGTACAGTCGATGAAATAAGAAACGTCGGGACCCGTATGCAGTTAAAATTAAAGTTTTAGCGCATTAGTTCACAAGTTTCCTATAAAAAACATAAAATACAGGTCATTTTCGGAACATATGAGGCCATGCGACAGGAGGGAAAAAATGAACGAGGGAAAAAATGAACAACGCGGAAAGCTCAACACACGATATTCAACTTAATGTATTGTCATAATTCATTTTGCTTTGTGTCATCGCCACATACAAATGCTAAAGTGAGAGAAAGTATAGTTAGGGCTGTAATTGACCTGCATTTTTCGGCCTCTGAAGCAGTGAGAAGGTTCCATATTTATGAAAGAGCAGCTCAGTGCAGTGGTGCGAACTTTACTATAATGCGACCGGAAGTTTTCATAGGAAGCGTGGATCTGCGGAAGGCCGCGTTTTTCGATGCTAGACTGGTTGCAGAAGTTGAGCGTAAGTTATTGATTTTGCACTAAAGTACCGGTATTATAAAATAAAATCTTTAAAAAACGCTCCTTGAATAAACATATTCCTCGCGAATCTATTAATTATTAATATTATAAAAATTTGCAACCAAGAATATGGCGTATTTGAGGCATATAGCTACAGCCTTCTATACATGTTTGTTTTGGAACAAAACTGACTAAATAATCAAGAAAATACATGGATAGACAAGAGGCGTGTGTGAACCTAACCTTAAGTCTTCCTGTACATGAGCATATGCTCGTTCGTGATACTTAATCAAATACCGCCCGACGTTTTTTTATTTGACCGACTGTACGTAGTTCTCAAACAGGTAGTGTTTTATGCATGTTGAACAACTCAGTAATAAATAGTTTTGACAAATGTACCAACAGGCATCGTATCATTTCAGATTCCAATGGTACAGAAAGCAGTTAGATCATCTCTATTGCCAATAAAATTATTCACAACTGCATGGTCAGCACCCTTCTGGATGACTGAGCCTCGATTATCTCATGAAGGATATATCAGATTAAATCCTAAATACTATCAAGCCTTTGCTGATTATTTTGTAAAGTAAGTATCCAGGATTGTTACATTAATTTGTGAGAACAGTGATTTTTTAGCAAAGAAAGCAGATGTGAAATTAAGGGGACCTTGTTGTTATAGTAGGTACCGGGATAGGTTCCTATTTCAGTGTGATTGATTCTAACATTATGATAATTTCACAATATATGACTCTATTAAGATGTTGGCCTGACAACCAAACAATAAATACTTTTTATAACAATGACAAACACATCAATCCTAATAAGAAAATTAAACATAACTTCTCATGGACCATGCTTTGCCTAAAAGTTAGATGAATAGGCTTAATCACTGTCACAGAATAATGATGATGTAGGTTGATAAATCACTTCGTTTTAGGTTATGTGATTTTCACTCGGCAAGGAATAAAGAAATAATTGGTGATTCACTTCACAATGGCCTATTTATGTTTCATGGTAACATAGTGATGAAGTGACGAATGTGGCGCTGAAACCATTTGCGACCCTGCCTCACGATGATAGTTTAAATGAATTAATGATTTTTTTTGTGAGAGCTCTAAATGAAGATGAAATGAGATCCATCTTGACACATCCACAACGGATTACATTACATTATTTTTAATTGGTATGTGAGCAGCAGAGACCGCAGGTTAACATGTCGTTCTGTATAGATTTACATGGCATTTGGCCTCGTTATGGCAATGGAATTACGCATTAATTAATTTACGTCATTTAAACTTATATTGGTTAAAACTTTCAATGATGCAACCAATATCGTAGTCGTACTTAATATAATAAAATGAAATGTAAATCGTACTTTATTATGAACCTTACGAAACAATTAAAAACTAAAATTATGAAAAATATAATACGCAATTATGAATTTTTGCTAGCTGAATTAACAAAAATCGTTCCTACCATGTAGTCAATAGTTACGAATGTTAAACAAATTAACCTTTATTCAAATTTCGATGACATGTCATAGTGTAAATATCAAGAATTAACAATTCAATGAAATTTATTTACTATTTGTGATTTTCTAGGTGAATTCTGAACTGTCCGCTACACAGCGCTCCACTAATGTAGCGGAGGAAAGTCGAACTAAAAATAAATGAATAGTGAATGTCACTCTGATGCAACATTACGCAAAATATTGCATTTTAACATGAATGAATATAATTTGTTAAATATGAAAAATACACGTAAAAATGAAAAATACTTAAACATTAAACCATCAAACTTTTAAGATAGATAATACAAAGACAACACGAGATAATAATAAAAATCATACATATGAATAATCAACCTCAAATTCAGTGTGACGGAACATCTTGCCCGCGATGATTTATTTTGTAAATCATCTCACGAAATGCGGAGTCATATAGAATTTTAAATAAGCGATGAAACGTGAGATAATGATTAGATAGTAACACAAGGTGACAATGTGAATTGGATGTCCCGTGCGAATGAACCCAAACACCAAAGGTTTCTTAGTGCCTGGGGAAAAGTGCAATGATGTGAAAACTTTGTGACATTGTCAATACAATCTGAAGGTCGGGAGGACATATTACATCGATAATAATAGCAGCAGGGTTATAAATTTTGAAGGTTGCCCAACAACAGATTTTGGCCAACTACAGACGTCCTGTGATTAGATGGTTAAGAAACTTTATCAGTGATGGCAGGTGCCTGTTGTCTTTACCATTTAGCAATTTAGTCAATACAGTACAGTAATATAGTAATAGTTCAGATAAGTTCATGTAGTTGATATTTTTTGTGTCGATATTATGACTGTTTCATACTGTGTATAAAAGGTAAGTTTAAGCTAAAGCTTTTGAATAACGTTATTTTGATTCTCTAATGCCTTGTCTCATCAACTAACTAGTTGTGTTAAATTCATGGTGAAATTGTATTTCTTTCACGTGACTCACGCATTTCACCATTTTTTAACTAACTTCATTTTACACGCAACAAGTAGGAATGATGGGAAAGTGGAAAGCAGTGGTTAAACGTTTGTGTTATGAATGGACTTCATTACGAAGTTCTTTTGTTTTCTCTAATGGCGAATTGAATCAACCACGAAAATGGGAGACAGTTAAAAGAGTAATCATGGAACAAACTTATCAATATTTGAAAAGTTTCTACTAATTGCACTTGTGACGAATTACAAATAAATAATAGAATGCAAAGAAACTAGTGGATTAAACATAAAAGATTGATGCATGGGAGAAAATGGCGAGGGATTTTAATATCTTTAACTTTGTCCTATGTCCTAACGTTTTCTTTAGTTCGTTAGTTATTTGTCAATAATTACAGTACATAATACATCAGCATTAATCTGTTTTCTTATATTCTCCTTTATCGTGTTTTCTTGTTTCAACTGTCAACTATATATAGAAAATGTATACTTGCAATTGCAGAGTGCAGACTGACGATTCAACAAGGAAAGCTCAAATCAGCAGATTCACGTTGAAGGTCACTGAACTCTTTGTAGCAGTCAAATCTACATTAATTTTCATTTGTGTATCTCTGTTACCATAGGTCAAACATGATAACTTCTTGAAGACAGAGCAATTCTCTGCAAAACAGAGATGAAACTCAATGGAAATAAATATGCTTGTGAAACATGATTACCGGTTTTAAAAATGAAAGATATGATGAAAATCTTAATCAGAAAGATGCTCGTGAAAGAATACGCTATTAAAGGAGGAAATTAAATTAGTGTGACAATAAAAAATAGAATATATGTAGGCCTACTTTTTTAAATAATCAGCTTTTATTGGTTTACATTTATTCGGCAATGCAAACAGATGGATTTGTTTAATTTAACAAAATAGTAGTACAGACTGATGTAAGAAGCCACATGCCCTAACTCTCTCCCAAGCTAGCTTGATTACAGTGTCCAGCAGGCGGATCTTGTGAACAGAGACAAGGGAGGAGATTCCCTCTAGCACCAGCTCTAGCTACTACTACACCTTCTCAACCTTAACTTCTGAAAGGTGAACTTAAATTCAATAAAGTAATTTTATTTCAGAAAAAACACTTCAACTTCAGAATTAGTAATCTTTGTTTCAAAACAGTGTTAAAATAAACACATAGGCCTAAATTGAATTAATGGTTCTTAAAGAAAATCTTCTTAACAGATTAGTTATTGCTAATATAACAATATTCTATGAACTACACAGAATTCAACACTCTCTCTTCAGTTTCCCAGAGGAATGTCTTTTTTGTCGGAATACCGTTTTGTATATAAATTAAGTTAATGATTAATAAAATAAAGAAACTCTACAGCTCAAATACAGTACATAAAGTAATAACTCCACTGAAATATACAGAATATAAGTAGACTGTTATTTTCCATACTTCAGGAATAATTTTCAAATTTTATTATAAATTTAATGATAAATTTATTGTAGTACATCATTAACGAATCATTTATTTACTCGTAACTCTGGACAGCAGTAGCTTTCAGTTGTTTCATATCATAAAAATGAAAATTATTACTTATTACATTCATATATGTGGGCCTTGATAATTTTTAAATCAGGAAATAATTGAGAGCTACTGCTTGCAATGGTTGCGAGTAAATAAGTAATTCAATTACGTTTTTAAATATTATTTTCACAAATTAGAGGGAAATAAATTAACTGAAATATGGAAAAAAGAGCAGGGGCTATTTCTCACCAGAGTGGTGACAAAGGGGTGACAGATGATTATTGTAACTGAATATTGAAGGAAGCAGATAATGGTAGAAATTGCAAATTAGTGGCTGTGGCAAATGGAGTTAAATATAAAACTACACTTGACTGGCTGAGAAAAGGTTGTGTCCCACGAAAAGCACAAGGAGATAAGCAGCATTATATTTTGACTGCTTATGATATATATTATATAATTGCATTAATAGAAGAAAATTCTCAGATTACTTTAAAAGGTATCTGTGAACGTTTGAGACAAGAAAGATTTTTCACAATATCGCAGCAGACCGAGTCAAAAAATCGATGGACGCTTAATTTAATATAAGCAAGAAGGTGTCCTTCCTGAAGGAGTGAATTCTGTTGAGAACAAGTTGAAATGAACATACGTAGAAAAAGTTCTTGAATGCACAGGCTAGCAGAAACATATGATTTTCATCGATGAAACAAAATTCAATCTGTATTGTAGAAGAAAGATGGGATGTTCCTGGCAAGGAGATTGAGCTATTATGAAGGTCCCAAATTCCAAGGGACCAAACCTTCACATAAAAGTCAGTATTTCTTCAGCCACCTTTGAGTTGTGCAAAAGAAGCAAGGTTCATTTAAAATGGGAGATTTCTGCAGGTTTTTGAGGCATTGTTTGAGAATTGTAGTGCTAGACAACATTGTTATTGTTATAGACAATGCTCCAGCTCTTTCCCGCTGTGAAGAAATATTGCTGAAAGATGAATTTCTGGGGGTTGAAATTTGTCGTTTAGCCCCTTACAGCTGCTTGCTGAATCCGATAGAACACATCTCTAATACCAGGAAGACAGCCATCAAGTAAGTCCCACAGATATCCCATCGAGGGGGGATCCAGCTGGTGTACTAACCCAGAGAGAATTCAGACTTCAACAGTTGTAGAAGACTGCTGATTCTGCCATACAGATTATCACTCCTCAAATGTGTCTTCGCACTGTCAACCATATGCAAAAAAAAAAATTATCCTTCTGCTATGCATAATTGTAATTGTAATTGTAATTTATTCTTGTATCAAGTAAGTTACCTCCTTGGCGTTACAAGAAGTTTATCACCAAGTGAGGTATTCTGTACAGACAAGTATCCTACATAAATTTGCAAGCTTGGTGGTTAAATATGTTTATTAGCTCTGTAATGTAACACTGTTCTAAACAGAAATGATGACTTTGCTTCTCCTCGCTACAACTCAGCTGTTCTCTCTTAATATTGCCTGTGTACTTAAATTTAAACTGTAATTGCTGCTCTACAAATTGGTAGATTAGAATGTTGTATTAATTAACTGAAGTTATTGTTCTCTCCTCCTTCACATCTTTTTCCCATGATTTTTAAGAAATTATTTTACGAAGACTATTTGTTGGAATTAAAATAATAATACTAATAAGAAGAAGAAGAAGAAGAAGAAGAAGAAGGAGAAGAAGAAGAAGAAACAAATAAATGCTTCTCATAATTTACTGAGCTCGAAGATGACTTTGCAACCTTACGGATCCGGGAAATTTAATTATTGTTGTGTAAAGGCTTTCTTAGCAGGGGTCTCACCAGCGAGCGCACCTCGTCGGTTCATGATTTATTTTCCTTAATTGAACACCCTTACTTACCTTGCACTCTCCTACCCTTATATTGACCTGTAATGGAATAGATATGTCCTAATAATGTAACCCTCATGTATACAACAAATAGTTTTAGAAAGTTAAGAAACCTTTGGGTTCATAGTTCTAGTAAAACACTCCACGACCCTTCCTCAAGCATTGATCTTATTTCTTCGTTTTATCTGATAAGGTGTCTAATACAGTCGTCCAATTTCTCAAACTATATGGCTGGGTTGCACTGCGTGATCTTCCTCTACGCAAATAAACTGAACTATCTTGAGGAGATGAAACGATGTTATTATTATCGCGAAAGTTCTCATGTTGACTTGCGTCACGAGCCTTCCTATCAGTCGTTTCTCCTCTCTTCGGTGATATCCCTCTACTTTGGTCGCGTGCATTGGTGACAGCTGACGAAGGGTGCTGACTTTGTAAGTGCGATGAACTCTGCATGCTAGGTGCCGTCCACTCGGGAATGTGCTGGCTAATTATTTCTCTGCTTTGGCTACCTGTTTCCTGCTTCGCTGAGCACGCTGCATTCCTAGTTATTAATTTTTGGGAGTTTATGTCCCTGCTGGTCTGTCTTTTAGGGGCAAGCCCTTGACCATGATTCTCGCTGTTCAGGACTATATTTTTCTTGCAGTAATCAGTGTCAACCAGGTTCTGATCAATGCGAAGCTTGTCTTTCACTAGAGTTGCAAATCTTCCCTCTTTCCGAGCCTGCTTCATGTAAGGAAGTAATTCTTTTCTCTTGGCCCTTATTTCACGACTGAAATCTTGAGCTATTCTCACTCCCGACCCCTTCAACGACCTCGCCCTGTTCATCACTTTATCTTTTGTAATCATACTATTGAACCTCACTAGTATGGGACGATTTTTTCCTTTCCCTAAGCGGTATACGTTCTCGAGATGAAGATCGGAAAGTTCCACGTGTAGCTCCTTGGCAAAGAGACTCAGCACAAAGTCGTATGTATCCACCCTTCTCTCGTGGTTACTTTCCTTCGTCCCGAAGATGATAATGTTTTTCCTCCTTGACTTTTCATCCAGCTTCTGTGTTGTCATTTTCACCTCTTTTAGCGCGGCGACTTCTTTTCTTAATTCGTTGTAGTCTTCCATCATACTGGTATACCAATCCCTTACTGCATCCAACTTAAAGTTTACTTCGTCGAATTTTTTATTAATCTTCTCGTCCAGTTTTGCAAGTAATTCCGCTACCGAGGCAGCACTTTCACTCTCCGCACTATTTCCACTTTTCTTGTTAGGTGGGCCAGGGTTAGCTTCAATGCCACCAATTATTAGCAGTATTGCTACGATTACTCCAAAGAACCAAGTGTTAGCCGCGGAACCATTTGTCTGATCACTTTTGATGAATAATTCGGGTTTGAATCTACCGTGTAGTCCGATTCACGCGCGGTAAGTAGCGAGGTCAATGCCCATCGTCTCCGTATTGCAGCGAACTCCGCATAAAGCGTCTAACCTCTACCACCTCTGATACAAGACTGTGCTGCTATGCATAATATGGACAATATGCCTCTTGAAAACTGAAGACAGAGTGTTAAATTACTTGTTGTTGAAACATGCCAGCCATTGCAAGAGTTAGGGTAGGTTATGCTAGATTAGACATTCCCTGCTAGGTATAACTCACATGTCATTCCTATTTGTGTAACTATTTGTCACTATGATTAATTAAAGTTCAGGCCATTTTGTTTGTATTAGTGAGCATATAAGAAATATTTCATGTAGTTTTGACACTTTGATGCAGTTGTATACTGTTGAGAGCACCATATTTGTTTTCCACAATCATTTGTCTTTATTTATCAAATTAACAGTTGACGGCCCTGCGATTCATACAGTGCTACCATATTGCTACAAATTACACTATAATCTGTCCGTCTCACTGTTATGTAGTGAATTATAAATTTCACCACTATATTTGCTTGCGATTCAGAAATTCTATATGAATTCATAAAGCCGACTAAAGTAAATGAATGCAAAAACTTTTATAAGTCTGTTGGCGAGTTTCCCGTAATTACGCCTTAACGTAAAGCATCTTACATTCCCAAATATAAAAAAACTGCAGATGGAAAATCAGCGACTCATATGTTACATTAACACATCTGCTTAACCTAACTTATTTATATGTCATTCCAATACATCGACTGTTTGGCCAGACAATTAAGGGAAAGCCTTTGTTTGTTTATTAGTAACTTTTATTAACGAATCTAATGGCAAACCTACCATGACCTAATCAATTAATTTCATTGGCCAAACATAACCTCGCGCGGAAAATCTTATCAAATCAGAATTAAGATGACGCCATTTGTTTATGTTATATTAATTACGAAATTAACGCGGATAAACGGTGCCCAAGGCGATTCCCGCGCCCTAGTCGCCATAAATTCATCTCAATAACCGCACGTGGACTGCGTCGCTGCTCGCGACAAAGAACAAACAAGTAATGGACTTTCTACCTAGTTTTTAGCATCCTTAGTGGGTGAAATATTTCGCCACATCTCATAACATACATCGCTAAAATGGTGTAGTTTCCTTGTTACACAGCAAAGTCAGAAGTCAGAAGCCCGCTGTCAAAGTGCACGTGGTTCGCGACTGCTCGTGACTTAAACAAAGGGAGTCATGTAAACTACAATTTATATACGCTGTGCCTCAGTGATACTTGCTCACGTCATGTGAAACCACCACACAATAATATAGTTTAATATTGTACGCTTCGTATACATACAATACTGCTACAATGCAGTGCATTATATTCTAAACGTCGCATAAATACAATACTCTCATAATGTAGTACATCGCCCATAACCTCTACAACGGAGCTAAGTGCTTCACAACACAACATTGTACAACATGTAACAATTTAATCATTCTGACTATCTAGGCTACTACAGTGTGTATCATTCTCATAACCAACAAGGAGCTGTGTGACCTATATACAACAATACATAGCCAATCAGATTCATCGTTCTCCTTGGCAAGGTTGTTGTACAACACTGGTGATTGGAATCATTGTTCACTGCATATACCGACGCTTTTGACATCAAGACTACGCCACAGTCAATCACGCCATCACTTCAACTTCAAGAGAACAATACCTCGAGAAGATTTACAATAATTCATCGCTTGTTCAAACAAAGACTGTGCTCCCAACCAGTGTCAACAATTTTCTTTAATTTTCCTTTTTTCGTGTTTTTATATGTGTAATCAGTGAATGTGTTTTCAACTTTATACATTTTTCATTAGTGATTAGTGTTCTCGCCTTTCAGTTTATTAACAAATAGCAAGCTCCAGTATTTAAATCAATAAACTATTAGCCCCAAGTTTGTGAAATTTTTATTTTTTGGTTTATTGATGTAGGGCCTAAATTAATTTTATCCTTACCCCCTTTCCTCATATGCAGTCCGTTATCAGAGCCTTAGCCCTACATATTAGTCTTCCGGCTGCACGTGTAGTCATTGCAGCATTTAATTTAGCCTGGAGTTTGCTAGTTTGTTAAGTCCATTTGTGTTCATATAAATGAGTGCAGTGCAGTGTATAATTCTATATCGTGCATTTTTAAAGTGTTTAATTCTATTTCACTCCTGGCATATTGTTTAGCCAGTTGGCGTTAAGGTAAGCAGTGATTTGCTTGCATGCGCATGCAAAGTGTTAGCTTTTAAGGTTAGGTTGTGCAGCCAACACCTTACACAATACTCAACACGAGTTAAACTGACACTTGCAACATTACTCTCAAGTAATTATCTTGCCTTCAATACGTTATCATCACTCATGCCTTCATAGCTACAAAGCACTAGCAACTGAATACACAATCATTTTCACATCACCCAGTGAAATCATTTGCTAGACCCCAGTATTACAAGACGTAAGCGAGCAGGTTTTCAGTTATATTTGCTTATATTGTCTCGACATTTGAAAATGGCGACTGGAGGGTCAAACATTAATGCATTGAATTCGAAGCGTGCTCCGCTAAAAGCGCAAATTACTCGTCAAGTCAATCACATCTCACTACATGTGATCATTAACGAAGCATCCTTCCAAGAGCTTCTTTCTCGAAAGGAAAAACTACAAGAAAGATATAAGATATTTGAGGAAATCCAAACTCAAATAACACAATTGGATTTCTCAGATGCCGACCTGGAATACGCAGATTCGGTAGAAGATCCAGTTCTCAAAGCTGTCTCATTTGCTAAGGGGCTAATTAAGGCTCATGAAGACAGTCTACTCCAAGCCGCAGCCCATGAGGAAACGCAAATTAACCTTGCCAAACTTAACCGTGTGAAATCTCAATAGGATGAGTATATTCAAATCATTTTTGAGTTTGTTGTAGAGCATGAGCTCGCTTATCATTACTGTATTATTCTTCTCACCAAATTTGAGAAACTTATTGAACAATATGTGGTCGAATATACTCGATTTCAAGAGTTCAATGGGTATCAGGAAGTCGAAGCAAACTGCCGTAAAACTCGTGCCTCTCTCAATTCTCTAATTACTAAATATAAGGAGACCTATCAACCCAAGCAATCCACTAATATTCGATGTTGGTCGCTAGATACTCCACCATCAACGTTACCAAAACTGCCAGACATCAGACTCCCAAGATTTTCAGGCGATCCAGCAGCCTGGAACGAATTTCGTGACACCATTACTTCTCTAATTATTAATAACCAACACATCTCAGAAATGGATAAGTACCAGTATTTGAAATCTTGCCTTACGCCTGAGATTATGTCAGTTATAAGAAACATCGCAGTTTCAGCGGCTGCCTTCGACATAGCATGGCGTACATTATCAGAAACGTTCGACAATGATCGTCTTATAGCGAAAACACACTTGGAACATTTGTTTGCGCCCCCACATGTTGAAAGGAATAATACGGAGTCCATGCAGCGATATCTTGACCACTTCGTTAGTACTGTGCATGCGTTACAGTCACTCATTCTGACGTTAGCTTGACAGACTTAATTATCTCTAAAATTATTCTGGATAAGCTTCAACCTAACATCATTAAAGATTGGGAATCTTCTGTCAAACAGGACAGATTGCCATCTCTTAAAGATTTTTTGACTTTCTCGAAGCTAAAGTGCTGGTCCTCCAAATGACTGACGCAGCTATAAAGTCACATTCCAATAATAATTCTCAGAACAATGTTAATAGTCCAGTCAAAAAACTTAAAAAAATTACCCAACCTCTAAAAAAATCCGAAAGTTTTGAAACTTTGCACACTTATTTAATGGTACCTTGGGATGAATATACCAAAAGTCCTCATGAATATCAGGCGAGCTCTAGCGGCAATTAGCGAAAACAGGACCCCAATTTTGATTTTTCGTTAATATCTCGAGAACCGTTGGTCTGAGGTAAAAGTTGACTATATACATAATTAAAGCTTATTAAATTTGAAACATAAATGATTATGTACATTTTTCTAGTATTCCTAATGTTTACCGAGTTATGGGGGGCTAAAGGATAGAGTTTTTTCTAAAACCGTCGAGGAGCGCACGATGGTGCAAATTAAAGTAGGTACCTACCGTATTATTTCACCATTGTCTTTATTTGAGGAGGCAGGAATGCGGAATACCAAGAAATCTACCTTGTACGATGCCTACTCCATTAAAAGAAGAAATAAACCTAGTCTATATTGACATTGTTTTGGTTGGAGGCTTACTATTACACAATTAAATTACACAAGGTGGTGTGGCCCAAAGATTCGCCAACAATCTCAACCATCTGCTAGTGTTATGTAGCCTATATTCTCAAGCATTATGGTGGCAACGGCTGCACGGTGGTGTTTGATGTTTATTCAGCCACCCGATCCAGTACAAAGAGAGCTGAACAGAACCGAAGGTACAAAACAAAGAGGTCAGTTGACATAAACTTTGGAGAGAAAACAATAGTAACAGTCAAACAGGATGATTTTCTTTCTAACGAAAAGAATAAATGTAGACTAATTTCATTCCTCATAATTGCCCTTACTAGCCATGGAGTTGAAACAGAACAAGCATCCAGTGATGCTTACACATTGATCGTCCGAACAGCACTCGTGAAGTCCTTCACTTGTGACGAAATAGCAATAGTCGGGTGAAGATGTAGATCTTATTATTCTCCTCATGGTCTTAACTCCGACTGAACAAAACATATTATTTGTGAAACCAAGCCATGGAAAAGTAGGAAGGCAAGTATATTGAAACCAGCAATTGCAAACTTTGGGAATGAAGAACAGCATACTTCTTGTGCATGCGTTCAGCGGATGTGATACGACTTCGGCTGCATATCGAAATGGG
This sequence comes from Ectobius pallidus, assembly GCA_964059195.1. Classification (NCBI taxonomy): domain Eukaryota; kingdom Metazoa; phylum Arthropoda; class Insecta; order Blattodea; family Ectobiidae; genus Ectobius; species Ectobius pallidus. Next base: position 25,907,530 of record CAXKWD010000012.1, on the reverse strand, counting down.
AAACATTCCTAATTAAAATTGTTCAAGAAGCAAGCTGTACTGCAAGGTATTGCTGATATATTTAACAGCCCAAGTTCATCCAGTGAGGCTGCAGCTGCTGCTGGAAACAAAATATTCCTGGCATTGTACAATGCACCCAGGAAGAAAACCTCTTTTAACATGCACCGCTACAATGCTTTCACCAAATCTGTATACAATGCTAAACCCGACACGAGACACGGTATGCATTTCAGTAAGAAGGTAAACAGATTCTTGCCAACACAATATGTAGAATTCTAATGGATGTAAGTAAAGTGAGGTACCGTGAAAACACTGGTCCCCCCCCCCCATGAGGTGACGAAGGCAGAAAATACTTCAAAAAAAGAGATAGGCCTAGACCTATAGATCAATTAAAAATTGTACATCAAAATGACCTTCAAAACAATAACAATAATAAAAAGCTTATAGTAACACAAATAAATCTCCAATCAATTAGAAATAAACTTGATGAACTCAACCTGATTTTAGAAAAGATGCCAACAGATATTTTGTGCATAAATGAACACTGGCTCACAAAGGAGGAAATAAACCTATATATACCCAATGACTATAATTTAGGAAGCATATATGTAAGAGAATTACCACATCGAAATGGAGGTGCAGCAATTTTTGTAAAAACAAGCATTAAGTTTGAGGTCATAGATGTATCCAAATTTTGTCTAATTAATTTATGTGAATGTGTAGCCATAAAACTAAATCAAATAGGCCTTATTGTTGTGTCAATTTACAGAACACCAAACAGTGATAAAAAGAAATTTATAGAGCACCTCGACAATTTCATTATATATTTAGAAAAAAGTACAATAACTTACTAACTATTGCTGGAGATTTCAATGTAAATATTTTGGATGCACAATTATCAGCCGATTTTGTTAATATGTTTAGATCACATAACCTATATTATGCTCATAATACACCAACAAGAAATAGGTCGTGTTTAGACAACATTTTCACAAATATACATAAATCATACGTTCAAAGCAAACTACTTGACCAAAACATTCTTTCTGATCATGCTGGTGTATGGGTTGAATTTGATTTGCATAAAGTAACTAGTGAACAAAAAATAGTCATACAAAATAAAAAACGCCTAATAACTGAGGAAAGGATAAATGAATTTTATGAAAGTTTAACTGAAATCTCTTGGCATAAGCTATATGAAATAACAAATGTAAATGATGCTTTTGAATACTTCAATAACACCCTCGTAGCCTGGTTTGATATTCACTGTACAATAAAAACTGTAAACTCAATAAATCTTATAAACCCTAAATCTAAAAGTTTGCAAAACAATTGGTTTACACATGAACTTAAGTCAATGCGTAATACGCTAATATCTATATATAATATTTACAAATCCAATAATAACCTTGAAGACAAAACAAGATTCATGAAATTTAAAAAGACTTACAAGCAAAAAATAAATGAAGCAAAGAGGGAAGCAAATGAAAATTTCATTAAAAAAGCAAAAAATAAATGCAAGGCTGCTTGGGCGGTAATCAACAATGCAAAAAGACAACCAAATCCAAAGTCCACTATAAATATTGCCCCAGACATACTAAACTCTTATTTTATAGATGTATCAAAAGAAATGGGGAACATAAATAATGATAATAACAAGCCGGATACAAACACAAATGGAAACATTATAAATTTTTCTAATCTGCTTAAAAATTTTAAATTACCAACTGAAATATGTGAAAACAATTTCATTTGGTATGAGGTCCAACCAAATATGGTTGCACATACTATAAAAAATCTTAACCCTTCAAACGCCCAAGATATTTATGGATTTACCAATAATATTATTAAAAAGATAGCCAACACAATAGTAATACCGATAACACTTTTTAAAAATCAAATACTAACACAGGGTATTTTTCCTGAGTGCCTTAAAACTTCAAAGGTCATACCAGTTTATAAGAAGGGAGATGTAACAAACCCTTCAAATTATCGACCCATAACTATTATCCCCATCCTAGGAAAAGTAGTGGAGGCATCCATCTTAAAAAACTATATGATTACTTTTCTTTTAACAATCTCTTTTATGATAAACAATTTGGATTTAGAAAAAATCTATCTACTATAAAGGCGGTTGATTGTTTAACCAAAATAACACTAAAAAATTTTGAAAATAAAATAGTAACAGGAGCTACTTTAATTGATTTAAGCAAAGCCTTTGACTGTGTGTCACACAATATACTTATTGATAAGCTGAAATATTATGGTATAAATGGTATAGAGATTAATCTAATTACATCCTACCTAAATAATAGAAAACAAATTACATTTGTAGATAATAAAAATTCAAAAATAGGAAAAGTCATAGCAGGTGTCCCTCAGGGCTCGATGTTGGGGCCCTTCTTCTTTCTTGTATATATAAATGATCTACATTGTAATGTAGGCCCCTCCTGTACCCCCATTATTTATGCAGGTGATACAACGTTTATAGAAGCAAATAAGGACATATTAGACTTAACTCAACAAATGACCTTATCGTTAGAACAGGCTAAAATCTGGTTCTTCTACAATAATTTAAGCATAAATCAATCAAAAACTGAAACTATAATGTTCTCTATAGATCCAAAATTTAGCAACACTACTCAAGACTGAGATAAAGTCTGTAAAATTATTAGGCCTATACTTGGACACAAAGCTTACCTGGCAAGACCAAATACTGTACACATGTAAAAAGCTGGCAAGAGTATGGTATTTGATGAGAAAGTTAAAACAATGTGTAAATTTTGAAATGCTCATAACAGCTTATTATGCTTTTGTTCAACCACACCTACTATATGGGGTTATGCTTTGGGGCGATTCCCATTCAGCAAACAAAATCTTCATCTGGCAGAAAAAAATTATCAGATTGATAGCAGGAATTGGAACAAGAGAATCATGTAAACAATACTTCAAAAGGTACAACATTCTTACACTTACCTCTATGTACATTTTAGCTAATATTACATATGTTAAAGAAAATAGCACTAAATTTACAACTAGATCGTCAATGCATAACTACAACACGTGAAGGAAAAATGATTTAGATAAACCACAACTTCACTTAAGTACAAATATAAAAAGTCACTGCTATCAACAGATAATTTTTTGTAATAAAATTCCATTAAAGAATCTTGAAAAAAAACAACTGTACAATATTCTATCTATTTGGTTCAAAAGCAAAGCGATATACACCGTAGAAGAATTTTTTAGAGCCTAATATACCAGAAAATATTATGGATATAAATTTGTATTCTTAGCTTTTTTGTTATTATATAAAACTATCCAAAAACTGACGAAGCCTATTGTACAAATATATTGTATTTAAAGGTGAATAAAGATTTGATTTGATTTGATTTGATTTGACCTTTCTGCTCTGCCGCCCACAAAAGGAGCAGCAAGACAACATGCATTTCGAGTGTACCATCAAATTCAATTTTGGCTTGGGAATGAACTTCTTCCTGTGCAGTGTGGTTGGAAGTTGGAAAGCGATCGGCTGATCCCTGTAACAACAGAGAATCCAGCAGCACCTGAAGCTGTCCTCAACCTCATTTGTTGCAAATGTACAGGTGGATGTGGGAAAGATTTGTGGCTGTCGAAAAGTCAGGAATAATGTGTACAAGCATTTGTCACAACTACCATGGCGAATACTTGAATGGTGTTACTTCCACCCTCGAAGAAAACTTTGATGACCCTGATGATCCCGATGCCATATACCTTGAAGAAACAGACCGTTCAGTGCAAAGCACAAACACTGAACATTTGGTACATGAAGATCAAAACACTGCTTGCTGGACGCTTAACCAGAAGTCAGGTGAGATCGCACATTTGTATTTTTTTTGTTATTCATTTTCCTTGAAATAGTATACATAAATCGGTCGTCATGTTCATACGTTGTTTTACCGCTCGCTTACATGTTCTTAATCTGTATAATGGTTCTCTCACATCATCATATCATGCATAGTTACCTCTTCTTACTGTGTTTAGGGCAGCAAGTTCAGAAGCTGACCAAGATGAGCAGATTGCAGGACCTTCTACCAAGAAGCGATCAAGAGTTGATTGATTTTTCTGTACACAGTTTTCCTTGGAATATCCTCAGCATTTTTTTTGGTTCATGTATTTCATTGCTTAATATACATCATGTCTTCCTTTTTATAGAAAGCTGTGAAATTTATCTACTGAATCATCCTTGGTATAAAAAAATGGTAAACCATTGTCAAATATTATTAGAAATGCCATATTGTACCGCGCTAGCGTAGTTTTTCAAAAAACGCTATCCTTTAGCGCCCTATAACTCGGTAACCATTGGAAATACAAGAAAAATGTATATAATCATTTTTGTTGCAAATTTAATAAGCTTCAATTATGTATATAGCAAACTTTTACCTCCGACCACACGGTTCTCGAGGTATTAACAAAAAACAAAAATAAGTGCCCTGTTTTCGGTAACTGCCGCTAGAGCTCGCCTCATATTCACGAGGACTTTTGGTATATTCATCCTTAGGTACCTTTAAATAAGTGTGCAAAGTTTCAAAATTTTCGGATTTTTTCTTCGGTTAAACCTTGTTTTGACTGGACTATAAGGTTAATGCTACTACCACCCCAAATAATAATAGGAATAAGTCCAGTGTTCGTTCTCGTTGCATTTGCTTCAAGCAGTTTGTGGTACATGACTTATTCTATTGCGATGCTTCCAGAGCAATGGATGTTGCGCAACAAGAACAATTTGTTTGATCTCACAAATTATGTGGAGTCTGCCTCATGGCAGGTGGCCATTCCTATTTTTGCAATACTTATAGATGCAAATCCTGCTTCCTAAGGCATAGCACTCTTCTTCACAATCCAAATGTCCAGCCGGCTAATACTTCTGGTGTTACAGTGTCTCGTACCTCACAGCAGAGCTGTTTACTTCAAACATCTATTGACCTCATTAAAGACTTCAATGGTTAATCAGTCGAAGCAACGGCGTTGCGGGGTAGGCCTACTGGCTCCACCTGTAACTCAATTAGCAGTCGATTGTCTAATCGTCTTCACTTGCCACGCCATTCTCAGCGTACTACACTCACTGGAATAATCTCATCCCAAGTGAGTACTCATAAGGTGGTGCAAATTTCAATGCATTCCAATACAGCTTCTTGGTGGTACGATGCAGCTGCCATCGTTGTACCAGAAATCGCTACCACAAAACTGCCTGGTACACCAATTGATGTTAACACATGGGACATTCCTCCCAATCTTGCATTTGCAGACCCACATTTTCAAATTCCCAAATAATTATGTTGACCTCTTACTTGGAGTGGAAATTTGTTCCCAAATCGTCTGTCCAGGGCAAATTACTGCCCCTCAGCTTCCGGTCATACAAAACTCACACTTAGGTTGGTATGTTTCCGGAAGGTTACCTCCAGCTAGTTTTAGCGAACAACCTAGATCTTCAAGACGATTCCAATCAGGTCGTAAGTCATCGACCACTCCTAACAAACATTCCATCCACGCATGTGATTCCATTACATTACCCTGCTTTTCTAATTTCAGATCAGACCGTTAGCGATCAGTTAACTAAGTTCTGGGAGTTAGAAAATATTTCCAATGAAGCCCCCTTTCCCAATGAATCATTCTGCGAACAACATTTTATAGAAACCACTACAAGGGACAGTAGATACATTGTCAAACTGCCGTTCACTGCTGAACCAGAAACTCTTTGTAGTACCAAACTACAAGCTCATAAGAGACTCTTATCCTTAGAAAGGCGTTTAGCTGGCAATCGATCTCTGTACTGAATATGTCAATTTCATGGCGGAGTATGAACGCCTAGACCACGTGGATCCAGCTGACCCGAATTCTACTTCATACCACATCATCCAGTCTTAAAACCCTCAAGTACTACCACTAAACGTCTTGTGGTTTTTGACGCTTCAGCCAAGTCGTCAAACGGCAAATTCCTCAATGACATACTTGCCGTAGGTCCTATGGTTCAACCTGACTTGTCCTCTATCTTGTTGCGTTTCCGCCAAAACCCCATTGCATTCACGGCAGATACTGCTAAGATGTATCGCCAGGTTATGATACATTCTGAGCATCAGCCATTCCAACAAATCTTGTAGAGAAGCTCGCCTACTGACCCAATCAAAGTTTTTAACCTAAAAATGGTCACGTATGGTACTGTTTCTGCTTCTTTCTTAGCCACAAGAGCTCTAAAGCAACTCACTATTGATGAGGGAACACATTTTCCATTAGCTTCCTTTGTTCTCAACAATGCGACCTATGTTGCCGACATATGTTGTTAGCCTCAACTGTGTCACAAGGAACTAAGATGATAACACAACTAAATACTTTACTCCCATTGGCTGGCTTTGAACCTAGAAAATGGAGTTCCTACATTCCAGAACTTCTCGAAGACATTCCCCTTCAATTACCAGAAACTCTAAACTTTCGTACATTTGGCTATTCTGATGCCACTTCAATTAAAGCGTTAGGTCTCATTTGGCAGCCTTCTAATGAATTACTCAGAATCGAAGCTTCCATTGACTCTTCTAAACTATTCATCGCTTGCTCTATTGTCTTGCATTGCCTTAATTTTTGTCCCCTTGGGTTTAATTTCTCCAATTGTTGCTCATTATAAGATCCTTTTCCAGTCCTTATGGAAAGAAACATCGTCATGGTGCGAACCTATTCCTGAACCAGTAGCAAAGAAATGGCTTAAGGTTCATGGAAAACTGAGCTTAATTTCTCAAATTACCACATTGACACAAAATTCCAATTCCATTCAACTGCATGGATTTTGTGACTCAAGCGAGGTAGCTTATGGAGCCTATCTTTACTTACGCTCCATTGACCTACACGGCGATGTAAAAATCTCACTACTATGTGCAAATCAAGAATAGCACCCATTGAAACCACTACCATACCGAGGTTAGAACTCCTAGCGGCACATCTCCTAGCTAACCTAGTCCACAAAGTCCTACCCGCTCTAGAATTGCATATTACATCGGTGTATTTGTGGAGCGATTCTAACGTAGTATTGGGATGGTTACATCGCTCATCCGTCACACCCAAAACCTGCGTAGCCAACAGAGTTGCAGATATTCAAGAATAGACTGCAAATCACAATTGGCGTCATGTTGCTTCCCGAGATAAGCCTGCAGATCTTATTTCTCGAGGCTTTACTCCTCAGGATCTACTACAAAACCAAGTATGGTGGTAAGTCCCCCTTGGCGATCGGAAGACATTTCTCAATGGCCAATTAACAATCCACTGATCGTGACTGATTCCTTTCCTATACCAAATTTGTAGCTCATATTCAATCCAAGACTTGCACATTCTATGCTTAGCTATCTGACTTCCCACATTTAAAGACTCTTCGCATCATGGCCTATGTTCTCAGATTTCTAAATAATTGTAGGAATCCTCAAAATACGTTGAAGGGTCCCTTAACAGCTGATGAAATCTCACTCTCCCTCCAGCATTGTGTTAAGGGTGTACAACAACAAGCATTCTCAGAGGAGGTTCAAATCCTAACCTCTGGAAATTACGTTTCAAAATCTACTAAATTACACAGTCTCTCTCCATTCATAGATCAAGATGGCATTCTGCGTGTAGGCGGACGCCTTGAACGGTCTGAATTGCCATTTGATGCTAAAAATCAAATCTTACTCCCTCCAGTCATACCTTTACCAAACATCTTATTTGTCACACCCATTTTGAAATGTGTCATGCCGTCCCTCAGCTGAATATTGTCCACTTAAGAGAGAGATTCTGGGTGCCTTCCTTTAGAAGGGTACATACATACTCAGGCCATTGTCATATTTTCACAGCCCTCGACCTTAGGCCACACTCTGTGTACGTTCTAATTGTACTTTCGTTCTATCTGTTTTGTGTCTTCTATTCTCTTTGGTTTATGGCAAAGTGATAATTCTTCTGATTAGGTAATACGTTCTGGCTTAAGGCAGTGCAATACTTGCTTTCGTTTTAAATCTCAGCCGTTCCAACAGAAAATGGCTTATCTTCCTTCAGCGAGAGTCAAACCCATCTCCCCGTTGACAGGTTCATACTCAATCAAGTATGGTGGTCCCCGTCCTAAAATAACTACTACATCATATATTGCCATTTTTGTCTGTATGTCAACTAAAGTAGTATATTTAGAACTTGTAAGTACCCTTACGTCGATGCATCCCAAGTTCTATCACTTCGGACAATGGTACTTACTTTGTCAGCGCCCAAGGTGACTTACAACAACTGACCGAACTGCTTTCCTCCCATGAACACCAAGCTTCGGTTCAAGATGCCACTGCTCACTTGAACATCACTTGGCACTTCATGCCATCCCACGCTCCTCATATGGGCGGTCTTCACGAAGCTGCTTTTCGATCTACTAAGTACCATTTGAAAAGAATGTCCACTTCCTTCACCTTTACCAATGAAGAAATGTCCACATTGCTGATTCAGATAGAAGCCATTCTGAATATTCGTCCAATAATTTTACTTCACGAAGATATTGAGGATTTTCACTACTTATCACCAGGGAATTTTCTCACCGATAAACCCCTAGTCTCACTGCCTACGACTGATTTAACCGGCGGTTATTCTTTACGTTCTCGCTGGGACACACTCCAACAGTTTGTAGTTAATCTGTGGAAAAGATGGTCGACTGGTTATCTTTGTACCTTACAGAAACGTTCTAAATGGACGAAAGCTTTACCAAATGTCAAAATTGGATCTCCAGTATTGCTGATTGAAGATAACATTCCTCCTCTAAAGTGGATTTTAGGCATTATTGATCAGATTCATCCAGGACCAGATGGTTTGGTGCGAGTCGCAACAGTTCGGACTTCCACTGATCTGTACAAACGCCCGATTGTTAAATTAGCGCAATTGCCCTTTCAAGAAGAATAAATTCTCATTCAAGCTTCAGTTAGCCGCATTTACCTACAATTCTCGATAACTAACTTGCACTTAATTCATACATTCAACAGTTTCTATACACCGCTTCATCCCTCCCATATAATGGGTGATTTTGGAGCCCCAGGGGAGCAATTTCAGCATTCGTCGGTGGTTGTTGTGGCCTTATGTTTTTGACTGACTGGATTTTTTAATACTCTATCACAAGAACGGCTAAATTCGATCCAAATTTGTTTTCGGCCGAACCTTTGTAAAAATTGATCACCCTTTCATTATAATCGACGGAACTTTGTCAGGCAATCCTTCAGATTGGCCTGACAGTGTAACGACGTCAAGGGCATTATTGAACGTTTTCTCCAGGGCACTAAGCCTTTCAGTGTCTTGGGTTTAGTCACTCCTGCATAATTTGGTATGTTCACCAGTGTCTATTTCTACCACTATCTTCCATTTTTCATTATTTCTCCATGTAACACTAAATGAATTGAACGCACAGACGTTCAATCCAGCAGGCGAGTATGCTGAAACATGCTAGCCATTGCAAGAGTTGTTAGGTTATGCTAGATTAGACATTTCCTGCTAGGTATGACTCACATGTCTTTCCTATTTGTGTAACCATTTGTCACTATAATTAATAAATGTTCAGGTAATTTTGTTTGTCTTAGTGAGCATATATGGAATCCTTCATGTAGTTTTTACACTTTTATGCAGTTGCATACTGCTGAGAGCACCATATTTGTTTTCCACCATCATTTGTCTTTATTTATCAAAGTAACACTTGACGGCCCTTCGGTTCATACAGTGTTACCATATTGCTACAAATTACACTAAAATCTATCCGTCTCGCGGTTATCTAGCGAATTATAAATTTCGCAATTTTATATGCTTTGGATTCAGAAATTCTATATGAATTCATAAAGCCGACGGTGAAATACCATTCCGTAAATTAATGCAGAAATATGTATACATTCGTGCACGAGTTTTCCGTAAATACGTCTTAACGTAAAGCATCTTAAACATTCCAAAAATTATTACAAAACTGCTGATGGAAAATCAGCGACTCATATGTTACAATAATACGTCTGCTTAGCTTCACTTATTCACATGTCATTTCAATACATCGACTGTTTGGCCAGACAATTAAGGGAAATCTATTGTTTGTTTGTTAGTAACTTTCATTAACGAATCTCATGGCAAACCTACCATGACCTAATCAATTAATTTCATTGGCAAAACATAACCTCGCGCGGAAAATCTCATCAAACCAGAATTAAGATGACATCATTTGTTTATGATCTATGAATTACGCAATTAACGCGGATAAAAGGTGCCCGAGGCGTTTCCCGCACCCTAGTTGCCATCAACTCCTCTCAATAACCGCACGTGGGCTGCGTCGCTGCTCGCGACAAAGAACAAACAAGTAATGGACTTTCTACCTATTTTTTAGCATCCTTAATGGGTGAAACACTTCGCCACATCTCATGACATACAACGCTACAATGGTGTAGTTTCCTTATTACACAACAAAGCCAGAAGCCATTATATTCTACGCTTCGCATACATACAATACTGTCATAATGCAGTACATCGCTCATAACTTCTACAATGCAGCTAAGTGCTTCATAACACAACACTGTACAACATTTAACAATTTAATCATTCTTATCATCTAAGCTACTACAGTGTGCATTATTCTCATAATCTACACAGAGCTGTGTGACCTATATACAATAATACATAACCTATCAGCTTCATCATTTTCCTTGGCAAGGTTGTTGTACAACACTGTAAAATTATTTCACCACACATGGTGATTGGAATCATCGTTCACTGCACATGCCGATGCTATTGACATCAAGATTATGCCTCAGTCAATCATGCCATCACATCAACTTCAAGAGAACAATATTTCCAGGAGATTTACAATAATTCATCGCTTGTTCAAACCAAGACAGTGCTCTAAACCAGTGTCAACCATTTTTTTAAAATTGTCCTTTTCTTTTTTTTCTTTCTTTTATATATGTAATCAGTGAATGTGTTTTCAATTTGCTACATCTTTTATTAGTGATCAGTGTTCTCGCCTTTCAGTTTATTAACAAGTATCAAGCTCCAATATTTAAATCAATAAATTACTAACCCCAAGTTTGTGAAATTTTTATTTTTTCGTTTATTGATGTAGGGCCTAAATTCATTTTAACCCTTCCCCCTTTCCTCATATACAGTCCGATATCAGAGCCTTAACCCTACAATTGTAACCATTCATTTTAGTTAGGTCTATGTGTTAATTTAACACTGTACTAAAATAAATTTAAACATTACTGTTTCCAAAAGTGAAGTTACTTTTTCTGAAATTGAAGTTACTTTCTCCGAAATTGAAATTACTTTTCTGAAATTGAAGTTGAAAAAGTGTAGAATATTCCTCCAAAATACAGTTTTCCACACTTGGGGATACAAACAGGATGAGTCAAGCATCCACCGGCCTTCCAAGCATGCGCGAAAACTAACAGTCGAGACCCGTGCAGCGCAGGCATTGTGCACGCATGTGCAGGAGTGAGTTATCTAGCAGTCGACAGCGACGTGCACGTGTGTTCTGTTAGACCTATTACCTGTTACCTTTTTCTTACAACTACCATTATTAATGTTCAGTGTACATATCTCCTATCAGAGACCTATAGACCACTATTATTAATAATTTAAGTGCGGTCATATACTAAACCTGTTGTTTCAAAATGCAATTCATCACAAAATATATTGAGATCCAATCTGCTACAACTTTTGGCAAGAGGGGTTTTAACATAAATTGACACTCCACCATGCAGGTGATTTTCCCTAATGAAACTACTAATTAAAGTGAAGTCTTCTAATATCTTGTAATTAAGTTCTTCCTTTTTGCACCAATGCTCATCTAAACAAAGAACGTCGAACATATAATTTGCAAATTCATTGGTAATCAAATTTTTTTCTCCAGTACCTTGAATATTGAGATAGCCTATTCTAAACTCACCTTTTGAAAGTTCCCCAAATTCATAACTTATTTTACTGGTTGAATTACATTGTATAAAGTGTCAAGTTGCTCAAAGTTACTATTAATTTTTATTTATTTATTAATATTATTTTTAAAAACGTGATCTCATCCCTCCTAAATATTGGAAAAGAAGAAACTGCCCATGTTATGAACTTAACAAAAACAGTAACACATGTCCCTAAATATTAGAAAAGAAGGAACTGCCCATGTTATGAACTTAACAACAGCAGAACACAGTATGTCGACTGCTGGATTTATTGCAAATGCATGGAAGGCACCGTGGACGCTTGACTTTTCCTGTATTTATCAGCTACTGTTTACCACTACAAAAGATTAAATTTGTGTCTGATTTGTTGTGTTACTATTAAGATTTCTTAATGCATACCGTGAGCATGGATTACTTTTCTGGGGAATCACACCACAGAATGAACCAACTGATGGATTATTCGTGTACTGGGGATTCAATGCAATAGGATGGACTCCATGGGAGCAGAAAGACTTCCTTGGATATTACCTAGGACCAACACTAAGAGAAAATGGTTACGAAGACATTCAAATAATGATCCTGGATGATCAACGTTCTCTCTTGCCATTCTGGGCTAATATTGTAAGTATGAATAATTACTAACTTAAATTACTGGTGAATGACTTTTGCACAAAAATTATACAATAAATATTTATATTTGTAGATCTGTTTTGAATGTTATAAGTGATAAAAGGTCTGTATAGCCTACTTTATTTTATCTAATTAATACCAAATCCAGTGGATAGACTTATGGCCCTGTGAGTCCCATAATATAATGGGGTCCCTGGAACTTGATATCTCCCAATATGAAATGATATTAAAGTGATATCTCACATAAAATTATAAACCACACATAAATATGGGAGATTCATATTCAGATTCCAATATTGGTTCACAAGTTCAAGGACATAACCACAGATGGATAATTCGTCCTTTGCCTAGAGTGCAGCAAAGTTACCCCACAGGGGAGAGGGCCAAAATTAGAAGGAGCCCAAATGTCCAAGTGAATTTTTTTATATTTTGAATTGTGCATGAAATATGAAAAGTATTCAAATCTAGCAGCAAGCTTAACATACCTATGCAACATTTATTTTATTCCTCACATTTCTCGTAGCTGTATCTACTGTTGAAAGATCTTTTTTAAAGTTGAAATTAATTAAGAACTGTGTAAGAAGTGACTTACCATGAGTCAACAAAGGTTCACTGCATTCTGTTTGTTGAGAATTGAATTTGAGAAGGCAAGGTACTTGAGTTACATTCAGTAATTGAGTTACTTGCCTATAAAAAGGCTAGAAGGCAAAAGCAGCAGTATTAGTCATGAGCAATTCCTTTTTGTAAGTTTTCAGGAAAGGATTAATACCTGTCATTCAGTTTTAATTTTGTTGTGTTTTAAATCTTGGCTACCAGTTAGAGAAAAAATGTAAATACAGTGGTTGACAGGAAATAAGTAAATTAATTAATAAATAATTATTAGCTTTTTAACACATTCAGTACCGTAAGTCAGTTAAGGTGCTTAAAGAAATCCCTAAGTGTGCGACCAGTGATCAGTTAACTTGTTTTGTTGTGGGAGTTGGAATCAGTGTATTTAAATCCTGCTGTGGAGCCCTCTACTGTCATACATCATCTGGAGGCAATAAATGGCAAATAAAGGAATGGTTTCTCTTTCTATTCTTCACTTGTAACTTTGGTGAAATTGTTCACCCTTTGTATATTTACAGAGAAAATAACCCGAGAAATTTGTTGTTCCAGAGCAGCAGTTTGTGTTATGGGTCTTGTAAGCTGGTTGATTGTGACTGAGTAACTAAACATGGCATGTAGAAAAAATCTTAAGGATGAAGATATTTTAAATATTTTGTAGAATGATGATTCAGGACATGAACTAATGCTTGAATTAGAAGACTCAGGAAGGGAAAGTGAAGAAAACATTCCTCTTTCTGAAATTGCGTTATAAAAAAGTGAAGAGAGCCATAAGCCAATAAACCATCCCAATTATTGTCTGCGTGTTCCATAATTTACATCAAATCCAGAGGTAAATATTCAAATTGATGATGAAAGTTATGTAATGCACAACATTACATGCAAATGGTGCATCATTATTCTTCATATGTATTTATATACACATTGGACTAGGAATATATTTTGTAAATTTATTTTTAAATGAAAAATTTTTGTAATACATTTGTGATGAAATTACTTCCACACAAGTCAAGTGATTAGTGCTGCACCACGACCCTTCACCAAAGATTCTTGGAAACTTGTACTTGTTCCTGAAATGAAAAACTTCTTAGGACTGATGTTCATTACCGGTATTGTTCAGAAACGAGATATAAAAATGTGTTGGACCGAGGATTCTTGCTTCCAGACACCAATATTTGGTAAAACAATGACTTGAACATGATATCTATTCATACTTTCTTTCCTTCATTTCAGTGACAGCAGCCTGTACAAAGTTAGGTCTATATTACAGAGACTTAGTGATAAATTTTCAACAATGTATAAGTAAACAAAAAATCCCTGGATGAAGGGATGTTTGCTTGGAGAGGGCATTTGAGATATAGAGCATTCAACCCTGGAGAAATTACAAAATATGGAACTTTAGTCAGGATGGTGTGTGAGTCTAATTCAGGCCAAATCTGTACTCTAAAACTTTATGATATTATTGGCATTTTACTTACGGACACAGTGTTTGAACTTATGAATCCCTATCTTGGGCAAGGATTTACACTGTATATGGATAATTTTTATAATAGTGTGGGATGAGGAAACGAGCTGAGCCAAGAGAACACCACTGTTTGTGGCACAATAAGACCTAACAGGTGGGTACCTAAGGATTTTAGGGAGTGACAGACCACCTTGAAGAGGGGAAAATGAGCTTCATGAGAGGCAAAGTCTATTATTGCTTCTTCTATGTCATATATTTAAAAATAGCTGACTGCATTATAGTCAAGGCTCTCTCTATTAAATATCAAGAATGGATTAAGCCTACTGAGGACATGGATTCTACATTCATCTGACCAGACTTCAAGACTTCAATTAGATCTATTTATGTTACATGCGATTTTAGCACGTGACCTCTGTAAGACCGATTGTAAAGACCTTTAGACCAACACACAAAAAAAATTATTATTCAACTTTTGAATTGCATTTATTTTTAGCATATCATTTATTGGAAGTTACTGGATGAATAGTTCAATTTATTGACAATTTGAAATTAGAAGTTAGTCAAGTTTTACTGGTTAGCCTATAAATATAGAATTTTTCATGTGAGTGAAGACTGACACTTACCAATATCTCAAAAATAGGTGTAAAGACAAGAAAAATAAACCATAATTCAGATCAGTACTAAAAGTATTCAATTTCCATTTTGACTTTTTTTAGATGCTTGCAGATCCGAATGTACGGAAATATGTATCAGGAATAGCAATACACTGGTATACTGATTGGTATACGTATTCGCCTCCATCTTTGATATCAGATACTCACTGGAATTTCAAAGACAAATTCCTTCTATACACAGAAGCATGTTTAAGTAAGTATAAGAACAACCATAAGTAATATAAATGTAAAACCTGAAATTCATTTCCTTATTTTTAGGATTCTGTGGTTAGCCAATGCTACTAACTTATAGCATCCTAATGCTCTTGTTCAATTGTTCTAGCATTTAAATGATAAATTCAAAAGTACCGTACTGGTATATGAGTTTTGGTCATGTAACTGTTAGCCCTGCATAATTTGGAGGCTTCTACTTGTAGGATGCATAGGATTGACTATTCCACTCATACGCCCCGTGTTTGATATTGACCAATAACGTTTAGCAATTCCTCGGATATAGACCAATCACGGTTGTTTATCTTACAATATTCTTGTAGGAGTTGTGAGGATGGCATTTAACAGGTAAAACCGTCTGCTCATTACTGGACACGAAAGCATCAGTGTGCAGTGATTAATACGTCATATGTTGCCATTAAACATCATGAAAACAGGTTATTTTATAAAACATAACTTGTTTGAAAATTGAAATAGTATGAGTATAAACGTACATCAATTAAAAACACAATTTGAATTCAGTGCAAGCCAGTTCATGTGCTTTTATTCTGTTCTGCTGTTAGCTTACCTGAATTAAGTTAACTGTGTCTTATATACACAATTGGTAGCACTGGTCATAACAAGAACATGGTAACTCGAACCAATTCATAAGTGGCTGATTCATAGTATGCCATGACCTCACAGCTGTTAGTTTTGTTTTTATCTAACAAAGCACGACAATAATTATAATTTGTATAATCCATTAGATTTTTATTCATGGAATAGTCTTAATAAATCCAACTCTCATGGGATTACCTATGACGAACTAGTGCCGATACCTGATAATATTTTAACAAGGGCTCATTGGGGTTCGAAATCAGAACACTTGTCTTCTGTTTGAAGAATGAAGGTCCCTTTATTTCATGTGGCAATGCTCAATACACAAGCAGATAATTCCTGATTGTTCTCCAGTCACTTGTTCGCTGCTCACTTCCACTGTGCTGATTCCAAGTCACAGCACTGTCTCCATTCACCCACACACTATGCAGACTCCCAAGTCACAGCAGCATCAATATCACGTCAGTCAATCCACAGTCCTCACTGCACAACACACGATCCACCCGTCGCTCTCTGCTGTGCGCTGAGTTCATCAGAACAGCACTGTCTCACACCAGTCCCTCAGTTCATCAGTTCACTCTCTTCAGTTCACACTGTTCATACTTCCTTCAGTTCACACTGTTCACACTGTTCTTCCACAGCTCGCTCACGGTTTTATATAGGGCCGTCGAATGTTGTGGAGCTAATGTCGCAATGTTTCTCTTTGCTCATGATCTGGAAGCCTGTGGTGACGCCCACTCAGTCACACCCCTTAGCACCCGGCTCCTCCCCTCCATAGCGCATAGTCCACTCACTGCGATGTGCCTCCACTAAGCCACACCCATCTGTTCATTAGAGAGCCGCCATCTTTCTAGATGTGTCGATTTCTCGAAGCTTCGCAGCATTGTGACATTGCCCCCTCCTTAAGGGCCTTTGTCCTGAAGTGCCTCATGGTATGCAGCCAGACAGTCCAGGTGGACTACCAGCATCTTCCCTCTTGGCTGTCACTGGATGCAGTAGACTACATCGTTAATTCGCTTGATGACCCAGTAGGGGCCATCCCAAGACTACTGCAGCTTCGGCAATTTCCCTCTAGTCCTGGTAGGGCGGTACAACCACACTTGGTCTCCCTTGTGGAACCCAGCTGAGTTGGTCAGCCTGTCGTACCTCACCTTCAACCAGTCACTAGCCAACTGGAGATTCTCTTGGATGAGTTGGTGGGTAACACTCAGCTCACACCTCTTAGCACATCACAAACAAAGGACATAAAACACTCCTAGCATAAAAGCAGGATAACTGCAACAATCACTAAACACAGTTACACAGCCCAAATACCACCAACATCCCATCCGGATGAAGCACCAAGGGCACTTACAGGAACATAACAGCACAAATGGTTACCAAAATTTGGTTTGACCCGAGGTTCTGGTTTCATTGCTTCGTACTCGGGGGGCAAGGGAGGGCACACAAAAAAAAAGCCTCTCTGTCAGGTTCCACACATAGTCGGTAGCTGACTGTTCCTTGTCAGGTAGGGTGCCAAACAGTAGGTCGCATGGTAGATGGAACTCTCTTCGGATGACCATGTTGGTTGGTGTCATTCCGGTAGTATCGTGGATCGAGGATCTATATGCCAGGAGGAAGGGGGGCACCCGGACGTCCCAGTCTCGTTGGTGACTTGACACTACCTTCCATAGGTGTTCTTCCAGGGTCTTAATGTAGCGCTCCACCAATCCATCTGATTGCGGGTGAAGGGGGGTACTACGGGTCTTGTGTACCCCCAGCCGTTGGAGCAGCTAATTCAGCCCCTGGTTGCTGTGTACCTCCATAGACACTCCATACCGGCAGATCAGGTTCTCCACCAGTATCCTTGCCACTGTTGCCGCTTCCTGGTTCGGGATGGCGTAGACTTCTGGCCACTTGGTGAAATAATCCATGGCCAGCAACATGTACCGATTTCCATCATCAGTGACAGGGCATGGGCCTGCCACGTTGTATTGCCTCATGGCCCCACGACTGCATGTTCTGCAATCTTTATATATATATTTTGCATGGGTTTAGGTGTTTTGACAAAAATAAAGGAATAGGCCTATTGTTGCATATTTTTCACAAATTGTACCCTTGACATAGCAGTCGCTCTTAACAGGTGATTGAGTGTGACGATGTTGCATCTATCCTCCGGCCTGAATAAAAGATTTAAAACACAACTCTCTCTCTCTCTCTCTCTCTCATATCCTATGTCCCCTTTGTTGGGGTGAAGGGCCTCCAAGTGGAGGTTTCTGTTTACTGATGTGAATTTTGTTATGCTTATTTTCCTAGAGAGGACAGAGAGACAGGTGGTAAGCCCATCGCCCCTTAACACCCCTCTGGGAACTAAGGTATTACTTGGACGTGAAAGGACCAAGAAATTTTGTCCAGAGCCTCTAATTTAGGCTTGGAGTTCTCTTACGTGCTGTAAATCTATGACATGGGCCCCCAGCTTAAAGTCCCTCCCGGAGGACTCCGTGCCCAGTACTTTTATGTCCTCAAAAACCCATCGACTGTGGCCAGGTTTGATCCTGCGACCTTCGGATCTAGAGGTGGCCACGCTACCTCTAGACCACCGCAGCTGACTAAAACACAACTAGCCATTGTATATTGATATAATATTCTGCATTCTAACAATGACTATCAATATCTACATTATACTTTATTGTGAGTATTTTTTTTATTCGTTCCTGTGCAGCAATATACCTAATGCAATTCCTGACATACAGATATCAGATTGACTTTTTATTCTTTCATAACTTAGGCTGCTTTAAACTTGAAACAAACATGTCAGTGTATCGTAGGACTATTGCATCATTAATATTATTGCTAGAGCACTTCTTTTCAGCATGGGCCTATCATAATTGCAATTATCAATTAAATTATTAAAATAGCAGTCTGGTACTTTGTTATATCAATTTGCCTGAGTTTATTAAGTGCCAGTATGGTACTTTATGAGATTGTGTGTGGAGGACGAAAACTGTCCGTCCGTCTGTCCGTCCGTCTGTCTGCCTGTCTGTCTGTCTGTCTGTCCGTCCATCTGTCTGCCTGTCTGTCTGTCTGTCCGTGTGTCTGTACGCGCCATAACTCAAATACGCTTTATCGGATTTTCATGAAACTTGGTATATACATTTATAATGTCCATGGGAAGACGACTGTAGATATTGGATTAAATCGGTTGGCCGGTACCGGAATAATGCCCAATTTAGTGCATTTTTGTGGTATTATATAACAAAAGGCCCCATAACTCAAATATACTTTATCGGATTTTCATGAAACTTAGTATACGCATTTATAACGTCCATGGAAAGAAGCCTATTAATTTTGGATCTAATCGGTTGACCGGTACCAGAGTAACGACTAATTAAAGGTCACATGTTTCTTAATTTTTGTCTACCGGTATAATTTGATACTTAACACTATTCCTTCACTTATGCTTATCAAATGATACCATCAAACTGACTAAGTTGGCCAAATGGTAACACCTTGGACTCGTATTCTGGAGTTTACCAGATCAAATCCCAGAGCCGGCCAATTTGACATGCATTTTATTTTTATTTTATTTTTTTTATGTGAGTGCGCGATTGTCAAGGTATCACAAATCTGTAGTTCTGCTGATGCTGGTCGATTTTAATCTGATTAGAAAAACTTATTTTCTGCATATCATAATTGCAATTATAATTGATTCAACAAAAACATACTGGCACTTTGTTATATCAGTTTACCTGATTTTATTTTATATTGATATTATTACTGAAATTCAAAATTTATTTTTTTCTAAATTAATTTTCCCCAAGAAGAATTCTTTTGTCATCAATATTGCAGCAAGTGAAACAATACCATTTCAAAATATTCATCTTGCAACAACAAGGATTATTTTCAGCTATATATCAAGAGAAATAAGTTAAAGTGAATAAAACATATTTTCAAAATGCATGCAAAATTGTAAAAAGTGCTAGTGCATTTTTTTGCCTATCCTGCTAGTAAGAGGTTATAATAAATAGCCAATAGTGGAAAGGAACATAATATATAGCCTATACTATCATACTATACCTGTAAAAATAATGTAACTCATCAAGATTTCAATGTAGCTTATATCATAATTTTCAGTTCATTAAACGTCCAATTAGGTGCCTCTGGTGGCACAGAGATTGTCTAACCTGTAGTATATTTCACATCACGTGTATTTCAGCATGCTTCTGTGACAGAGTTTATGGCATCTCTTATGTGATATTTTAGGTCCAGTTAGTTGTTAAATCTTGTAGTGTATACCCTATCTTTGACAAACCCACACAAGAAAAAATCTAATGAGGTAATGTTGGGGGAATGTGGAAGCTAAGAAATAAAATTGGACCACCATGGCCAATCCGACAGTTTGGGATTGTGTAATTTAAAATCTATAGACATCTATAGACATCAAGACTCTAATGAGGTGGGCCAACAACTTGCTGAAAGATTATTGTTGGCTGATGCCGTTTGTGGGAAGGCAAAGTTCTCCAACATATCCAAATAACTATTACCAGTGACAGTATGCTCTTGAAAGGAAAAATCCCCTAACAATCTGGATGTTCAGAAGACCACACCAAACATCAGTGGCGCCAACTTATATGGGCCCATGGGGCTCGAGCCCACCCAATAATTTCCCGAGTATTATTTTCATAATTTTCTATTAATATTATTATTATTATCAATACTACTACTACTACCAGAAATAGGTGGTTTCGTTGTTGAATAAGTGAAAAACGAAAATCGAGCTATTCTTTCAAGCGTAACGTGATCTCATCTTGTCTCAAAGCAGAAGCTTCTAGTTCTGGTCAGTTTCTAGTTAATGAGACAGAGGGTCCAGAGGGCTGTCTTTAAGTAAATGGGAGAATGAGGGGAGAGTTGTATCTGTGTTGTTTTAAGTTGACAGTTTAGGTTGCAGACAGGGACAATTTTATTATTAGTCCATGTTACAGAATCTGGTGCCACCCAAGTAGTGGTTAAGTGCTTTAAAATGTTCTCTTTCCTTTTGAAAACGAAAGCATATTATACTCTTATGTATTTGTTAGTTTTCTCATGTTTCAGTCCATAAATTAACTCACAGCCGTCTGTTTTCTGAAGCAAAATTTCCTCCTTTCGATTATTGCATCTTAAGGGTGGAAATTGTCTATTATAACATGGCCAAATCATCTTTAACGACACTTCGACTTATATACAAAATCCCCAAAAATTCAGACAGTCAGATCTTAGTGGCAACACTGTTCACAGCCCCGGGAGGAATCAGTTGAAACTAATTTCAGAAGACGTGAACATTGTTCTAGTGTCTGTTGTTCTTTTTACGTGTTATCGATCATGGATAAATTTCTGATCAAACGACCGCGGATAGAAAATACCCACGATCAGTACCCGGATATTGTTTATAAAAATTCGGTTCGGAAATCTATCACTGATAAACCAAGCTTGTCGAATAATTCGGGAGTTTGTGATAATATACGAACAAGTGAAAGTGAAACAAAAAGTGCTGCTACAGGTAGATCTTTTCAAAATTCGTGGCAAAGTAAGCATCCGTGGATTTTGTATGAAGAAAACAAAAAGGTAGTATTGTGTAAAGTATGCAAGGAAGCACATGATAAAAAACTGTCAAGTTTTTCCAGCAAAGAGGACCCTTGTTTTATTTCTTCTGGCTTTTCCAACTGGAAGCATGCTTTAAGAAAATTTAGTTCCCACGAAACCTCACAGTGTCACAAAGAATCGTGTACCAAAGTTATGGCAGTGCAGAGTGGAGTGAATGTTGCATCTAGTCTGAATCTTTCAAAGTTGCAAGATCTTAAAAATTCCCGAATAGCTTTATATAAATTATTTTCATCATTGTTATACTTAGCAAAGGAGGGAGTGGCAATCAGGGGGCATACGGACAAAACAAGTAATTTTTACCAGCTTCTGAAACTGAGATGTGAAGATTCGCCGGAACTTAGGCGGTATATTGAGAGAGAATCATTTAAGTGGGTGTCACACGAAGCAGTAAACGAAATGCTTGAAATAATGGCAATGGAACTTCTTTGTACAATGGCGAGTGAAATTCAAGATGCGGGTTATTATGGCCTGCTTATGGATGAAACTACTGATGCGGCAAAGAAAGAACAGGTATCAATATGTTTGCGCGTTGTTTCTAAGGAACTTGAGACACAAGAGCATTTCATTGGGTTCTACGAAACGTCAGCAACAGATGCAGCCAGTCTCTTCAATATTGTCAGTGACGTTTTTTTAAGATTAGGGTTAAATATCCAGAATTGCCGCGGACAGTGCTATGATGGTGCTGCGAATGTAAGCGGAAAATACAAGGGGGTGCAGGCAAGGATTTCACAAGTTAATGGAAAAGCAAGATATTTACACTGTTTCATGCACTCATTAAATTTAGTAGCACAAGACAGTGTGCGGCACATTACAACTTGCAGAAATGTGTTAAATATTACTAAAGATTTGATCAATATGATAAGGGAGTCTCCGAAAAGGGTGAACTGGTTTAATGCTATAAGAGATACCAACACATTAGATTCATAACATAATTTAAGGCCCTTTTGTCCAACGCGATTCACTGTAAGGGCCCTCAGTTTAAAATCTCTGATTGACAACTACCAGCATGTTCTTTCATTCCTTTCGGATTTCTCTGAAAACGATAAAGGTGACGCTGGTACTAAAGCCGCTGGGTACTTATCACTGCTCGAGTCATTTGAACATTTTGCTTATTTAAATATGTTGACACTCATTTTTACCCCCATGGATGCAACGAATGTAAAACTACAAAGTGTAAACCTTAACTTTCATAAAGCAAACGGTCTCATTCAGGATTTGATACAAATATTCCAGGGAATTCGTAATAACTTTGACGTGTTCTGGGAAAAAACGACGAAAAAAGCATGTGAGCTGGACCTGTCAGAACCAAGGGCCCCCAAACAGAGGAAGGTGTCTCGTCGCCTAGATGATCGTCATCATACACAATACGAATTTACTGATGTAAGAAAGTATTTTGAGTGTAAATTTTACGAACTTGTAGATTGTGTGAATGTATCACTTAAAGAGCGCTTCCAGGAAAGTGAAATTCTAAATAAAATTGAAAATTTTGTTCTCGGAAAAGAAGACGACGTCAAGTGCGTTTTCAACGATGAAATTTGTGACTATGAAGTATTACGTTCGCAGAGGAATGTGGTGGTTGACAGTGCAGCAATGGTGGGTGCAGAATTGAGTAATTTTAATGATGTGGTAACATTTCTGAAGTCCAATGTTGTCAGCGAAATTGTTCCGGAATTTATTAAATTTATACGTCTTACTCTGACAATGCCAGTTTCCACAGCCACCGCCGAAAGATCTTTTTCCGCATCGAAGAGACTAAAGACATTTTTGCGTTCAACAATGTCCCAGAAAAGGTTGAACCACATTGCTCTTCTAAGCATACATAAGGAGAGCACAGAAAAGTTGGATCTTGATGACGCTTGTGACGAATTTATAGGCAGAAGTGCAGTCAGGAGAAACATGTTTGCAACACGCCGTGGTACATAATGGTGAGTCTATGTTTTACTTTATTTTAATAGTTATCTAAGATCAAAAAAAAAAAATATATATATATATACGACTATAAACTTTAAAGGATTTCCGTTAATTAGGCTATACGATCTATTTTTTGACAGTTGAATTACTAAGTATAAATGATTGTTATTAATTAACACTGAAATCGTTTCTAATACAATTCTATAATAATTTTTTTTTTTAAGTTTCTGAGCCCACCCAATGTTTTTCAAAAGTTGGCGCCTCTGCCAAACATTAACCTTTGGACTGTCAAGCACATGTTCTAAGAATGGAAGGGTCATTTCTGAACCCAAAATTCGCACATTGTGGTGGTTCACATTATCTGAATTGTAAAAGTTGGGCTTTTATGAAAAAAAATTATGGTCAAGAAAAAGGATTTATCATCAGTAATGCGATTCAGCATAAATATTATAAATGTTTCTTGCTTTGGTCGTTATTCAGGCTTGATTTCCTCCACAATTTGTTCCGTGTAAGTTACATAGTTACTTTGAACTTTGTGAACCATAAATTTTTTAATTCTAAATTCTCTACCTGCTTGTCTGACCAACTTCTGTCGACTTCTTTCAAATGATCTCTGTACATTTTCTACCATTTTTACCAGTTTATCCTTTCAAAACACTGCTGGTCACCAAAAATTGATCACACTACTTGTATGTTATCTTGAAAGTCGCAGGGTCCTTATTGTACACACAATGAAAGTTTTGTTGCACTTAAATTTTTTTATTTTGTTTCTGCACACCACCACACAACCTGAGTACATTCGTTTGAAATCACCATTTTAGAAACAATTTATTTTTTCAGTGCCACTGTTGCTTTGGTGTGCATTACCATGTAACCACTGGGAAGCCCACATAAATTTTCTGTGTAAGAAATTATCAAAAATGGTGTACTTAATAAGGCATTTAAAGACTTGCTTGCTTCCATATTACCTTAAAACTGTCTACTTCACACTATTTCACGGTGTCATGAAATATGGAATCTTGTTCTGGGGCAGTGCCCATAGTGTTGGTAGAGTCCTACTTCTACAAAAAAAGTGCTACATATTATTACATTTTCAAACTGTCTTGAATATTGTAAACCCCTCTTTGTAAGGGAGAAGATTTTGACTGTAATTAACATGTATATTTGTGAATGCCTAGTGTATGCAAAAGTAAGCTAAATTGCCTCTCTTTAAATAATCAAGTACATCCTTACAATACAAGAAACAACCATCTGATCCACCATCAATTCAATGCACAAAACCTAACTACGTCAGTGGCGAAGCGTGACCGTTGAAGTAAGGGAAGCTCCAATGTATTTTTATCTTGAAAAATTCAGAAGGCGTAGTGACTAGGGTGGTTTGGCATAAGCCTCCAGAACACGATAAACAATTAAGCCTAAATTAAGGCCAGTGGCCGAAAGATAATTAATGATATGTGTGTACATAAATAATGAGTTACTAAATTAAATATGATCATACCTTATTGCCTGTATAACAGTTCAACTCTTCTGTTTTTCTTGGCAAATTTGTCAATCACGTCATCATAGAAGGACACTACCTTTATCATTTCAGAAAGTATTCTTCTGTTCCTTTTAACATCCTCATTATGTTTGTCTATTGACAACCGGAATTGTTGACTTAAACAGGATTCAATGCGTGCTAACTGTGTAAACTGTTTTAGGCACATTATATGGTTTTGTGTGACCTGATGCCTTTTTACAGATTTGTGAAAATTATTTAAGTCATCAAAACCACTATGATTCCAAGCACTTCTTTCCTGTGAAAATAACAAGCATGGCCAACAGAATAATTTTCGCAGTCTATGACATCCACATAACCACGGAACAGAGTCATACATGTTTTCGTTGACATGACGCATAAACGCCTTAACCCCTTTACTCTGCATACCGATGTCATTATTAAGCAGTTTCTTCGGTTTGCCACTCTTAATAATAGACAGTTTCTCCTCATAAGGAAATTAACTGAACCTACTTTTCAAATGCCTTTCAATTTCCGCCCCTACATTTCGTAACCCTAGAATCGAACAAGTTATGAGCTACATTCATCTTCGCTGATGATTAAAAGTAACAAGATAAGCCCATTTCTATATTCTAAATACTAGTTCATACAAGATAAGATCATATTTTACTTAAAAAATATACTTACAGTTCCTTTTTTGATGGTAAACTAAATAAAAACGATCTCTTTTCTCTATAAACAAAATTTTCTGCGAGTGACAAAATATGCCAGAGCTTACCGAGAAAATCCGAGTGTTTCCGATCAACCGGCTAACGTTGGCCTGCCCACCTGCTTCTACCCCACCACTCTGCTCAGTAAATAATGCGCACAGTCACTCATCTCCATGCAGCGTTACCATTGACATCCAGTTTCAGTCTTGATTTTAAAACTTCGAATGGTTCTGTATGAACATATAGATAAATTTAAATCCAGGACGATTTAAATAATAATATTTCCCTTGGAAATTTAGGGGAAGGGGTGCTTCCAGCGCTTCATCGGACGATTCACCACTGTCAGCAGTCCTATTAAACAGTGATATTATCACTGTATAATAGACTGCCAAAGACAGCTCAGACCATGAGCAAGGATAAATTTAAGAGGTGCTTTCAGGATTGGATGGTGGACAGATCCATTTATAAGATTGAGGAATTTGTTAATCTAGATGTAAGGTCCCTGAAATTTTAATGTACACCATATTCAAAGTGGAGTTCTCTTATCATATGTTTTAAGTAGTTGACACATCTGTATGGTTTTCCAATCAAAATAAATCTATCTATCTATCTAATTTAAACTTGGTGAGTTTCTGCTTCTGTTCCTTCTGGAATAACTGCTGTAAAACATAAAATGTAAAAGTTGTAGACTTTCAAAATGTTGGAGTCTCATGGTGAACACAGTTCCCTCACTTCATTATTACAAGCAACTCACAAGCCCTTTTTTGTCACCAAATTGGTATTGTGGTACAGTATTAAGATTTTCAATTATTGATTACATGCAATTTTAAAGCATTTGCAGGAGAATATACTATGTAGGCTATACCTGATAAATATTATCCCTAGTATGTTTAATTAATTTAAGCAGAAATATTGATTGAAATTAGAGAACTGACATGTTGGCACCTACTTGATGCCAAGAAGTTGATGGTGTGGAAATACCAGTGCGACTGGCAGAGGGTTGATAAGATATTTTCTAGTACTTTGGCACTATATTTCGCACTTTCTATTCAAATTTTGTAATGGATAAGATTATCTTTTTGGTTAACCTCTTTTAAGGAATTTTATATACCATAATTAAAATTTATTTTGTAGTTCCAGCCAAGGGGCGTCCAGCAGTACCTCTTGGAAGCTGGGAAAATGCAGAAAATGTTACAATTCGTATGATAGATGTAAGTTCAAACTTGATATTAACTGTGGCTAGGCTACTAAATTATTAAAAGATTGGGTAGGCCCATAGTAAATTTATTTTGTAATAATTAGATTAATTTTAAGCAAAGAAATTGTGAATTATAAGAACAGGTAAGGGTTTCAGTTAATGTTAATGTTAACGTATTTCTAGTGAGCAAGTAGATGTAGCAAGGCTGGTCAGTCAGCCAAGGATTTTGATTTCATTGTGCTAAAAATAATTGTTATACAATTATTGTACAATTAATAATTAATAATAATTCATTTTGTATAATAACTAATAGAAAATAGCATCTAGTGGTGGATTAACATTACAAGCAAAATGTTAATGTGCTTAGGGCATCAAAGGAAGCAGGAGCACTACAAAAATTTGAAAGTTGAAGGGAGGGGTGACTTTTATTTCTCAACTTTGAGACATAGCTCCAAAATTTAGTAAGATTAATCCTTACCCTTAATGGTTTCAGTTTCAGTTTCAGTTTCAGCTTATTAATAGCTGTAGATTCCTTAAGAATTTCAGCTTCGTCATTAACTTACAATATAATAGGCCTACAATAAAAAACAATTACAATATAATACAATAAAAACCCTAGATCAATAGTGCTGGTAGCTATAAGTCAGGTAGCTACATGACAATTCAGTATACAAATTAGTCAGATTAACCTTACATTTATCATTAATTCTATTATCATTTTTGCAATCATATGACAATTTTATCTGTTGTAGCAACTTATCATTATTAATTATTTCTACAATTCTTCAATATCATACAAGCATTTATTAATAAGAAATTCTTTAAGTTGGCGTTTGAAAGTTGTGCCAGATAGTGATTTTAATGTTATTGGTAATTCCCATCACACTGACATCTTTATTTGATATTTGTTTGTTATGTATTGTTTTGTGATAGTCTTCTTTATTTCTGGTATTGTATTGATGGTCAGGAAATCAATCATAGGAGAGAGGTTCCATCTGATGCTGTGAAGTGAACTCTGGCTTAGCTCAGTAGGTGGAGCAGTGGCATGGATAGCCAAAGGTCCTGGGTTCAAATCCCAGTGTCAGAGGAATTTTTCTCCTGTAATATTCTCATGTAATGTCCAAAAGAGACAATAATCTGGGGTTTATGAATGTATATATATATATTCATGTCTTTGTCTACAGGGTGGAATGCCTTGCTGAAATCTTGGAGAGGTAACACAATTATTTCACTTTTGTTGATGGCTTCGTGTAGGCCCTTTGTCTTCAGTGTCATTAAGTAGTGCAGTTGCAATGCTATGTCCACTTCTAAATCTGGGTTGATAAGGGTCAAGAATTTGGTATTCATTTAAATAGTCTGTTACAGTGGCGTCTCCTGCATAGGATCACATGAGCATGTGAACCCCTAATAATTCTTATCTAATAAATTTTGTCAGTATTATTGATTAAATAATAATAATTATTATATAGTTTGCCGTCTCGCTGTATAGAAAGATGTGTAGGTTATTTTGTTCCCTTTTATGGGCTTCCTCGAGGTGGTTCACTAGTTAAGGGGTGAACCGCTTAGTATTATGTTTTGCATTACCTAAAGTTAGCAGGGGCTCCACAGCTAGCATGGGTGACAGGGTCACACGTCATTCATGCATGCGACCTTAAGAGGGCAGCATCGGGCAACGCATCTGATTTTTACCCCTTCAAGTGAAGATGGCAACATCAGTAAATGCAGAGCTCTATGGCACTACAGTTCTCCGACGTGTTTTTTTTTTTTTTTTTACCACCCCTCCATCTCATCCAACTTGCGAGTTACCAGAGGGAACTTGTTTTATGACCCATCCATCTTCCCTTACTATATAGGTTTGCACAGTGCTGTCACATTGTCAAAGCTCATAGTGAAGCTTTGGTTTGCTGTTTATTTCTTCTGCATTCCGTCTTTTATGTCACAATTACCTACATCAATATGCCATTATTATTATTCATAAATAAATAAATAAATTTTTACTTCAGTACATTGATAAATAGCTGAACAGTTATTTCTCTTTCACCCTCAGCTGGAAGGTATAAGTTGCAACACAGTCTTCTATCCCTGCCTATACCCCTGTTTTGCTCAAAACTTCAAAATATAACTTTTTTCTGGCCAGTAAAGATTAACCAGCGGGTGGTAGGTGGTCTTCTGTTCCTGTTTGTAGTAAGGGGTGCGAAGTTTACAGTCACATTCTCTCCCAGACAGGAATTCCGTATCAGTTCAATTGGAGTTCGCACAGTGTGAAGTAGTAGTGTTTGTTCTCCCAGTTTCTTTGTGGTGTCGCGATTGTTTGTTTAATTTAGTAGTGTATATAATATTAATCATTCTAGCCTACTTTAAAGAATAGTTATAGTAGTTAAAGAGTAGAATAGTAGGCCTATATATAGTTCACTATTATAACCATTTGGGAAATGCATTCAATAGGCTAGTGCGTTTTCTACCAGTGAACTTAAAAGTAATTTTTTTTATTAATATGTGAATACCGTGCAGCACTTGCAATGCTGGCAATAGAGAAACGCCTAGTGGGCGAGAAGAAAGACTTCAACTTTAAAGTTATCTAGAAGCTTGCTGCACAGAAAGAAAGAAGAGTAGGCCTACATTTTCTCTACAAGTGATGAGATTGATAAGTCCTGTATTTTGTTTTTGTATTTTTAGCAATATGTGAACACCCAAATATTTTACCCTCGTGACGCCACTAGTTAGTTATTTGTTTATGTATGATCCGTTCCAGTGCTTTTGAGACAGTAGGTATGCTGAAAGGTCAGTAATCACTTAGGAGGGTGTGTCATTTTTAGGGATTGATCATTCAATTGCTTGTTTCTCTAGTTTGGCATAAGTAGATGTCATTAGAGAGGCATTGAAGACATGTGTTAATGTCGGTAAATAAAATATAATGTAAATAATTTTGTGATTTAGCATTATCCCAATATTGCCACTTCTTTGTGCTTAAAATTTAATAAAATTCAGGGCCTTCTTAACATCGATGGGAGTTACACACTCAAAGAATAGCTTTTCTCTAATTGGCACATCAATATTCTGTAGTTCATAAATCGTATCTTGTTTGCTGTGGTCATCAATCATCACAGTTGGGAAAGACATAAAATATTCATGATTTATGTATAGCGTAGAGCTTTATCACTGGTAGGCCTACTCACTACTAAATTGCGGACAAAACTCAAGAATAAAATATTCATTAGGTTCATCTGGGTGAATTGTGGTTACATTGCCATTTTTTCTTAATTTACCTAATCCCATGGTTTGTAGGTTTTCCACAAGTCTGAAGTCCTAGGACTGTTGTCTGTGAGACCATGAGTGTGTCATATTTTAGTGTTCCTTATAGTTTCTGTAGTCCTATTTCTTAAATATTTATATTTGTTTTACATCTACGGCCTTTATTTAACAACTTAAAGACATCTGCTGATGATCCAGCATAAGTAATGTCAGCCATTGTGAATGATGTTACATCCTTTTTCCATAAAGCCTAATTTCTAAATGGCTCTAGTGATCCAATTAGTTCAGTAATAATTGTCAAAAGATGGTAGGCCCTATCATAGTGAGGAGTAGAGATGTCACATTCTATTTCCACCAAAATCTCAATTTCTAAAAATGTAGGCCTATTGGTTACACCTTTATTCCAGGGAAGTATTCAATTATTATAGCAAATTAAGCCTTTCAAACAATAGTTTATGAAAATGCAATCTATGCCTGGTATGAGTCACATCTTACATTGTAGGTACCTATTTACTGTTTTTACAAAGCAGAGTGGGAACGAATATACAACAAGAAAAAGCATCGTAAAAGCAGGGAAAATGCATTGTGTTGAGGTAAGTGGAATAAGGGTGTAGGCCTAACAACCTAAATATTTTTCTTTATAAAGAATGTGTATAGTAATACATGATAATTGAGTTTTTTTAATTAGATATGTAATTTTAAGATTTAGGAAGTGTGGTACCAGTAGGCCTACTTAATTTTGAATTATGATGATAGGCCTACATCCTTATTCCGCTGTCACAATTAAATGTCATACACTAATTCTGAAATATCAATATGTAGGCCTACCATTAATATTTTAGTTATAGTAAATCAATATACTTGTGTTCTTGCATTTTCATATAGTTCTTTTTAAATAAATCACATTTACAATCCATTACTCAATTTTTCTCTCTTCTGAAAAATTATTATTTTGATGGTTACATCCTTATTCCAGGGAGTTATTAAATTATCATTAGTACGATATGTTCACCTCTTGCATTTTGTGCTAATTTACCTTCATGTTTCTTCTGAAATTTACAGGCTTTCAATAACATGGTTGTTGGCTGGGTTGATTGGAATCTTGCTCTGAACCCAGCAGGAGGGCCAAATTGGGCTGAAAATTTTGTGGATGCTGCTATTATTGTAAATTCTACTGCAGATGAATTTTATAAACAACCCATGTTTTACACTATGGGACATTTTTCAAGATTTGTTAGCCCTGGTTCCAGACGTATTGAAATTACAAGTAAAAGTCCGAACGGCATCTTGTCTGTGGCATTCTTAAGAGGAGATAATGTTATTGTGATTGTAATGTGCAATAGGTAAGTACCGGTATCAATAAATGATGTCACAGCATGGGCGTATTTAAGATCTTTTTCGGGAGGGGCTGTAATAATCCTAACACTAGGGCTCAGATTAAAAAATGCCTGAAAAATGCCCTTAAATTTATGATGACATGAAAAATTGATAAATTCTAAATATATATTTGAAAAAAAGAAATATCCAGTAGGCCTAGTATAATCATAAATAATAAGAAACAAAGGACAAGATTTAAGTATTTATATTACAACTTTAACATTATGTTTTCTATTATTATTATGTTTACGATATTAATGACTGCGTCATAGCTAACAAATTATGAGATTTCTTTGTCAGTAATGTTGGTAAAGTTCATTCTGAAGACAAAATAGGAAAAAAATGCAATGGAAGAAGGAAAATTTCTCAAAAAGAGACTAGTAAAGAATAAAATGCTGAAAATGCAAAATAAAATAATTCCCTTTAGGCAAGCCTACAGGCTGAGGTAGATTTCGAAGTGCTTCTGGTTTAATTTATTGTCGCTGCGTAGCACTCTTCTTCTTTAGCCTTGGCATGACAAACCGACAATAATAACTGCAAAAAAGGGGAAAGAGCACTTTTTCAAACATTCAAATCTCGCCTTATATGAGAACTATCAAGAAACTAGTTATTGATTTGTAGAGTACTCATTAAGAGCTTTTCAACAATACCCCACAAGACGTAGTACCAAAAATTTCGAATTTCCACACCCCTCCACCCCCACCCCCACTCGTACCCCCAAAACCCCCGAATCGTTGGTGTCACTGTGAACTCCATAGGGATTACTCTAATTTAATCAAACAAAGTTTCCCCCTATACTTCATAGGGGCCGAGATATAAATGTTTTAAAATTTCAACCCCCTCCCCCGACCACTCCCTTGGGCCAATTTTGCTCATTAACGAACTTGTCCGAACTATTGGGCCTAGAAATAACATAATAAAATTTGGTTAAAATATCTTCAAAATTACGGCCACTAGCGTGTAAAGATATATATATATATAAATATCACAAATTTTTTTTTTGAACAGGTGGTGGTTAAGAACTTAAGAGGCATGAAACGTAAAGATATGAAAGAATTTTTCGTAAATCATGACTTGGTATCCATTGCAATAGGTAGATTTTTCTTCGAAATCTACCTAAAATCAGCTATTTTCATTCATTTTGAGGCAAGACAAATTTATAGGCCTACTACATCCGGCATTGTTTGTAATGTCTCAGAAGAAAGATAACATTCCATCAACTTCTGAGCCCTAATTATCACACACAATTATATTGATTTATCACATGTTAGAATAATGTAACTATACAACACTCAAACAAAGCAAGCAGGTTTGTTAGTTGATGTGTACATTGCAATCACCCCTTAATCTATAATAAATGCATTGAAAGTTGAGTCTTAGAAAAAATAGGTTTTCTTGCTTTCCCAATATTGGAAAATTTATAAAGCACCATTTCAAACACTGCTCGCTCTGCCACTATAATATACACAAGATCCAGTACTGCCAGCTTGATCAGCTGCTGGTGTTAGTAGCTAAGTGAGCTAACTATGCATTCATGCCAGCTTGAGCTGCTTAGGTAAAAATTCAATGTTAGACTGAATTTTCTGCATACTGAAATTATCTATTTAACAATTTGCCTTTCACATTTTATGAGTCAAGATGCGCAATTAAACTGTCTACTCATCCCTCACTGATCAGAACTTTAGAGGATAGGTATAATTAATTTTCATTACAAATTATTTGAAAATCAAAATTCACAATTAACGTAAACCTTGTGAATTATCAATCAAATGGTATGTCAGGTGAAGGGATGGGCTACAAAAGAAGAGCAAAGAATTCCACATCAAAAGTATGATTGTT
The DNA here is from genome assembly GCA_964059195.1 of Ectobius pallidus. Lineage (NCBI taxonomy): Eukaryota > Metazoa > Arthropoda > Insecta > Blattodea > Ectobiidae > Ectobius > Ectobius pallidus. The sequence goes on along the minus strand of CAXKWD010000012.1, from coordinate 25,874,005 downwards.
GTTATTTGAACTGTTTGACACAGTAAACTCGTAAATTTGTTTCTGGTCAAAAGAATGAAAACACTGTAATGCATGCATACAGAAACAAATTTACTAATAGATTAAGTTTACACAACTGCAAATTTAGAACATGTTTGCTAATATACAAAATATAAATTCCAGGTTTTTTTAAAGTGTCTTGTCTTTGTGAGACAACAGTCACCTGCAAATCAGGTGCAAATGGACATGTTACAGATAAGTGTAAACATCTTCTCAAATTTTCATCTGAAAGCCTGCTTGTAACCTTGGTTTATTTAGTTTTAATACTGAAAAAAATTGTTCACATAGGCTTACATATGTAGAATTGAACATACTTTGTCAGCCTCTTGGTGAAGGCAAGGAAATTAATGATGAGGAAAGTTCTGATAAAACTCACTCAAGCCTGTCTCGCTTGCACCAACCCCTTCCCTCGCACTGTTGTTGCCCCGTCCGGTACTGACTCTGTTGCACAGTGTGTACACCTGTGCTGAATTACACACTGCGAAGCATTTTGGTCAGTACAACTGTATTGCATCTTCCACTTTGTTGAGGTCACTGCACACATTTTCATCTTTCTCACTATTTGAACATGCTTTCTCAATGATGCCAACAGTATAAAAATGTAATTTTTGTGAAAATTGCTAGTTATGCAGTATTGGTTTTTAAGCAACAATATTTGTATATCAGTGTATGGATACAAAATATTTATGCATTATTATTTATATATTATCTTCATTAATATTTTTAAAATTTTTCAGAAATGATGATGAATATAATGCCGTAATAACTGCTGGTCTCCACGGAAACATTCAAGTGAAACTGCCGCCACACTCGGTGCATACAATAATGTATAGAAATGGTATACTTGGCTAGTTGTGGATACTTCAGCAATTGCTTCATGATCAAACTCCTTAATATCTTCACTGTCATCTGTTGTGCTGAAGGGCTGATCTACCTCAATGCCATTGAATTAAGAATAGAATAGAATTTATTTAGTCAATGTGAATTTGTACATGTTATAGGATGCATCCAAACAATTACAATTGAAAATATAATGCGCATTACTTTTCAATTCAATATGAAAATACAAAATTCATTCATTAATGGTGAATTCTTTAAATTTTCTACAATAATGGTTTATCAGAAAAAAAATATTAAATTTTATTACCATGCCTTACATCTATGGGTATTAAGATAATTAATCTGATGAAGATATCTAGACTGTTAAGGCAAAAGAGTATAAGTAAAAAATTGTGAAAATTAGATAACTAAATTTCATTGTGTAAAAAAAAAGTCCCTTCTGAAAAATATATTTTTTGACTTGTACTTGTTTGACTTAGCAGTCCAGATGAAGACTGTCAACACAAAAGAGTAGCCTATAATTCAAAAAAATTTAAAATTAGATAATGTTTAAATAAAAGTCTCTCCTGAAAAATAATATATGAAACTAGTAATGTATTAGACCAGAAAAACTGATGTTAAATAAAATATAATCCACAGTAATGTAGTAATTTTTATTAAAAGGAGAAAATAAAATGACAATAATATAAAATAATTTATGAAATGTACAAAGAATAGGTTGATGAAGATCCTCCAGCATTAGCAGGTAATATGTAACCTAAAGCATGAAGATAAAAAAGGATGTGATGGACACTTGCATTCTACCAGTTATGACTTATGGATCCCAAACATGGACATTAACTAAAAAAGATAAAAACATGCTACAGATCTGCCAGAGGAAGATGGAGAAGAAGCTGCTAAACATCATATTGAAAGATCGAATAAGAAATGAAGACATTAGGAAGGCGACATCTATAAAGGATGCGATGGTTACTGCTTCAGATTAAAATGGATGTGGGCAGGGGATGTCATGAGAATGAACCCGGAGAGATGGACACATGCGATGACAGTGTGGGAGCCCAGAACTGGGAAAAGAAGTGTTGGAAGGCAGAAATCGCGATGGGAGGACGAGTTTAAGTGTTGTGGGGAACTTGTGGTCTAGGAGTGCCAGAGACAGAAAGAAATGGAAAACTCTTGACAATGAGTACTAAAACTAGGGTTAATTATTTTAAATTTTAGCGTTCTCAGGTGAGGCTAGCCTGAAACATTCCTTCAACGAGTCAGCCACCCTGGTATGCCAGGAGGCCCTTGCCCGCTATGGGATGCTTGTGGGCTAATTCTTAATTCTTAATGTACAGTCAGTCAAATAAAAAACGTTGGGACTCGTATGCAGTTAAAATTAAAGTTTTAACGCATTAGTTCAAAAGTTTCCTATAAAAAACATAAAATGCAGGTCATTCTTGGAACATATGAGGCCATGCGACAGGAGGGAAGAAATGAACGAGGGAAAAAATGAACAATGCAGAAAGTGCAACACATGATATTCAACTTAATGTATTGTCATAATTCATTTTGCTTTGTGTCATCGCGCCACATACAAATGCTAGCTTGAGAGAAAGTGTAGTTAGGGCTGTAATTGACCTGCTTTTTTCGGCATCTGAAGCAGCAAGAAGGTTCCATATTTCTTAAAGAGCAAGCTCAGTGGTGGGTACTTCACTATAATGCGACTGGAAATTTTCATAGGAAACGTGGATCTGGCCGGCCACGTATTTCGATGCTAGATTGGTTGCAGAAGTTGAACGTAAGTTATTAATTTTGCACTACAAGTACTGGTATTATAAAATAAAATCTTTAAAAAATGCTCCTTGAATAAACATATTCCTCGAGAATCTATTCATTATTATTATAAGAACTTCCATGCAAGAATATGGCGGATGTGAGTCATATAGCCACAGCCTTCTACATATGTTTGTTTTGGAACAAAACTGACTAAATAATCAAGAAAATACATAGACAGACAAAAGGCAGGTGTGAACCTGACCTTAAGTCTTCCTGTACAGGTGCATATGCTCGTTCGTGGTATTTTATCAAATAACGCCCGATGTTTTTTATTTAACCGACTGTACCTATGAGCCCCTTGCAAGAGGAAACCAGAGAGAACCAAGCCACACACTGAATATCTGAGGCAGCTCCAGCTGCTAGATGACCCCATCTTCAACCCCTGCTTACTAATAAGCAGAGGATAGATTTTACATAGTGTACCATTATTTTGATTTGTATTTATTTTTCGCGCGTAATGGTACATGTTTTTAAGTTTGGTCGCTGGATGGCGCGACCTTCTCTTTTGTATATGCTTTCGCGGGCGTAGGTCCGCTGGCCTCTCCCCTCATCCTTTGGTACAGCCTCTTAGCGAGTGTTTGTCTTTTCTGGCTTCAGTTACGGGCATGGTTTATTTCGGCATTGACGTGTTTTCGTAGTTGCATTTCGTTAGTTTGTTTATAAGTAATTTCTTCGGTATTTGTGCTTTCGTTCGTGGGATAATGTAGTCCCAGTGTATCCTTCAGGTTTGCAACAGGTTTTTAGTTTAACTTTCTTGTGTTTTAACTTAGTAATTATGTAACGGTAGAATTCCCTTCCCCTCTTTCTGCGCTTGGTAGCTGGTAGTTTCTCTGATTGATTTGGTAGTGTATTTTTGGTAGAATCTTCGTAGAAACCATGTGTTCTGTCTCCTTTTGCTTGGGTAGTAATATTTAAAGGGTTTTCTGTTTATTTGAGTTGCTGGGGGGGTTTCTTAGTAATAGCCTAAGTAGTCGGCGTCATCAAGCTATAATGATGGCGTCTGTTCCTTTC